>JASMQC010000023.1:0-600000 GCA_031305395.1 Phytophthora citrophthora
CATCGGTTGGTCCTGAGCAGTGACCTGTCTGTCTAAAGCTGTGCATGCGCCATTAGCCGCGCCTCTGTTGCCACTTAGACGCGACATTGTGCGTGCATGATGACTTCTTCGGCCGCCACGCCACACCCGTGGTCAAGACTCGGAGAGCAGCGATCACGTCCACTCGCCGTTTTCCTGTTTGTCACTCGTGTAGTTTAGCACACGCTTGGTTCGCACATCGACGTTATCATGGGCCGTCGCGACTTCCCTTTGCCGCGCAGAGACTTCCCGGACTTCACGGCGACGCCCGAGGTGCATCAGGACTGCAAGGATCTGACCACGAAGCTTCTGGCACACACAGTGCACGAGTTCGAGCGCTACGCGTACGACGAGTCCGGCGTGGTCGGTACCCGCCGATGGAAGTCCAAGTCCACCAAGAACGACATTACGCTGTACCGTGAACGTGACGGCGGTTCCATGGGGATGGCTCTGGCAGATTCACTGCACCGACTAGTAGAGAAGCAGGAACTTTTCTCTCCGACTGCAGCGACATTGATCCCGCCGACTCTGCTTCTTGTCGGTACCCGCCAGGGTTTTGTAGAGAACGCCATGAGCACTTTGGTCACGCTGACGCAGGACGAATTGGCGCTTGTGGTCAAGTTTCTGCACGGCGACGTGGCGGACTGCGCCGTCCTACACACAATGGAAGGTCCGAGTCCGAGCAAACCTTTTCACTTCCTAGGCTTCAAGTTCTTCGTGACGGAGTCTGCAGCCGATGCACGGATCATCAAGAGACGGCACAGCGTTTATCTCGAGTATTCGGGGCTCACCCGGTCCCGAACGGGGGAGATTCTGGGCTACCACATCATGCAGTCGGTCGCGCTGCCTCAGTTCCCTGATCTCTCCAAACACAACTCGGTCTGTGCCATGACATCCATGCGATTCATCTACCGCCAGAAGGCCGACGGTCTCGTTGAGATCTTCATGTTGGGCAGCATCGACGTCTCTGGCTGGCTTATCAAGCCCATGGCCTCTATGGTGGTGGAGGACATCATGTTCGGCATGACACGGGTGCTCGACTGCTCCGAGACCAAACGACTAACTCAATTGGCGTGTGAATTCCAGAAACGGAAGCAGGACGAACGTCGTGGACGACGTCCTACACGTCAGACGTCGGTCGGCGATGACACGTGCTGCTCTGTTTGCCAACGCGAACGAAAGAGCGGTCTCGGTGGTGTCAAGCTCGTGCCGTGTCTGGTGTGCGGGCACGTGGCGTGTTCCCGTTGCCGAGCGAACAAGCAGATCTTTGTGACTAGTAACGACGGACTACTAGGCAAACTGGTCAAGGTGCCGGTGTGCACTGTGTGCACTATGACGGCCAACATCAGCTACTACGAGCAACAGTACCGAGCCCAGCAAAAGAGCAGCTCCGGCGAAGAGATGGCGTTCCGACCCATGCACTTGTCTGACCGATACGACCGTGATAATTCCTTGAGTTTTTCCGACTCGAGCAGCAGAGGAACAAGCAGACTACAGCGTGAAGAAGGCTCTGGCTCTTCGGCCGGTTTGATGCGCTACTTTCACGCTGCCAGGGAACGGGAGAACTCGGCTGAACCCCCAGGACGGCGATGAGGACCAAAGATTAGCAAGCACCAGGTAAAGGTCCGATGCTGGAGTTGTGCAGGTATCAATGTAGTAGAACGTAGTACACACTACATGTACAGACATCAGAAGCGCTTGCTACAGTACACATATCCCTGTAAAAGTGCTTCATAATGGTCTCTACGTGGCCAACCATTGCATTCCGCTGGTTTGTTTGAGTTGGCTGGGTTCAGGTCGGGGTGTGTTTTCCCGGCGCAACATCCCCACCGTGTCTAGAAACGTACAGTACATGTACTGCACAAGCCTTGATAGCGTGTAGGTATTCGAGTCTCGAATCGAGACCGTGTAGATGTCGGTGGATCTCGTCAGAAACTGCGATGTAGTGCGTGCATCGAACCAGTGACGGTCGGCGCGAAACTTGTGTCGCGGTGAACCACGTGATCGATTGGCCGAACAACTTCAACTGAGCTGTCAAGGATTTCATTTATCTGGTCGCGCCGCGCTGCTTGGCATCGTCGGGCCACACATTGCTTCTGTATGTCGCCGACCATGCTGTTCGGACCAGATCCAAGTTGTCATGCCACCGTTCAAGTGCGATTTGCCTCGGATTGCGCCGGGCGATCTTCCAGCTCACTTTCCAACTTGTTTGTCGGCTACGAAGCCCCATCGAGTACACTGAACAATGGTTCGGGACCGGGACTTCCCTCTACCCCGTGAGTTGCTCCCGGACATCACCATCCGCGACCGTGACTACGCGGCGTGCAAGGATTTCACCTCCCGGTTGCTGGCGCACACCGTCCGCTCGTTCGAACATTTCGCTTACGATCGTCTGGGCGAGGTGGACACCAAATTCTGGAAGACGCAGGCTAGTAGAGACGAGCTGATCATCTACAAGGAACGCCAAGCCGGTCGAGTGAGTGAGTCTTTAGGTGATTCGCTCCATCGTTGTGCAGCGACGTCACCGTTGTTCGCCTCCACGCCCGCGGCAATCACACCAGCGACGATGATGCTGACGGGCGTGCACCACGGTTTCGTGGAGAACGCCATCAGTACATTGGTGACCAAGTCTCAGGAGGAGCTGGCACTTGTGGTGCGCTATCTGCACGGCGCTTCGTCGGACTGCGGCATCTTGCACACGATGGAGGCACCGACGGACGAGGATCCGTTCCACTTCCTCGGGATCAAGTACTACGTAAGCCAAGCGGTCGGAGACCCGCGACTCTGTAAGCGACGACACTGCGTCTACCTCGAAGACAGCGGCTTCACGCGCACCCGAACCGGCGAAAAGCTTGGTTACCACATCATGCACTCGGTGCGTTTACCTCAGTTCCCGGACCTTCGCAGTCGCAACTCCATCCCGGCGTTGATGTCGACGCGGTTCCTGTACCGTCAACGGGAAGAAGGGATCGTGGAAGTATTTATGCTCGGTAACATCGACATCAAGGGCCTCGTAGTCAAGCCAATCTCACAGCGGTACGCGATGGAGACTATGTTCAACATGGCAAGACTACTAGACTGTTCAGAGACGAAGAGACTCACGAAAATGGCTCGCGAGTATCTGTGGCGTAGGAAACAGGAGCGCCGGTGGGGGAGTCCCATTGATTTAGACAGCCCAACTCCAAGTCCAATTGACCCTAACGTTTGCAGCACGTGTGAACGCGTGGGTAAAAACAGCGGCCTGGGAGCACTCAACGTCGTCGAGTGTTTAGTTTGCGGACGTTCCGCGTGCTCAAGATGCCGCGCGTCCAAGCAGGTTTTCGTGAGCAGCCACGACGGGCTTATGGGTCGATTGATCATGGTTCCGGTCTGTACTGGCTGCATCCTTGACGCCAACACGAGTTTCTTCGACGTGTTACGGTCCCAACGGCGTCCTAGAAGCTCCCGGTTCAGGCGTGAGACGCTCGACTACAGAAGCCCCAAGGTGAAGCGTCGGGGTGGCAGCACTCGAGCAATGAACGTGACAATACGCAGTCCGTCCGTCGATCGTAGACGGCGGTTTACTACACACTGGAAAGATGAGCAGATGCCATTGACACCGGAGACGCAGCAGTCGAGTCCTGGGCCCTACAGTTCTGCTAGACAGACGTGGGTGGCTACTCCTCGAGGTACCGAATTGATCCGGTTGACGCCTAGAGAGGATTCGATCACTATTGAGGAGAGGAAACCTATTCGGCACTCGCGAGCCAAACCCCCTCCAGTTCCGAGGTCCGGCCCGGAACGGCTCAGACGGTATCGATCCGGCTGAAGTCGGAAAAGCTATAAACTACCAAGTACATGTAGTATAAACACTCAACTGTTCTTCATTGTCGATACATGCTGAGCATGTTCAGGTACATGTAGTTGCTCTTGCTGAGCAACGTCCGCAAATGTCTGTTCTAGTGACCGGTCTTTGCCCACATAACGGCCGGGACATCTTGATTTCACTATGACCCAAAGTGAAGTGCTGATCGACGCCGGTGCAACATCCTCTGGTCTCCGTCCGCCCGCCACCCCACACAAGCAGCATTACACCAGCCGCGACAGTCGCCGTCAAAATCCCTTTCGTGTTGTCTTCAAGTGCATTTCACGCGTGGTCTTTGGGGCATCGCCCGCCTTTGCCGCTCAGCTCGGCGGTCTTCACGACTGGCGTGCGTCAGCCGAAGCTCTGACACCATTGCTCAATCGGTAGCCTCTGAAAGACGCAATGGCGCCGGTCGCCTTCCCATTGCCTAGAACAATGCTGCCCAAACTGGCGCAGGGTCCGGATACACTTAACACTTCCAAGGTCACGATGGAGAGGTTACTGGAGCACACAGTGCGTGAGTTCGAGACACTCGTGTACGCCAGGAACGGCGTGGTGGACGCGACTCAATGGCGTGCGCTGTCCAAATCACAAGCAATTCAAATCGGCCAGAACGACGAGCAGGTGACGGTCTACTTTGGAGGCTTCATGTACGACGGCATTGCTGACTGCGGCGTACTGCACACCATAGACGGAGGTGATGAAGAAACATCCTGCGGCTTCCTTGGGTACAAGTACGTGGTCAAGCGGAGCACCAAGTTAACGCGCCACAGACACATCGTGTATCTCGAGTACACAGGCTATACACAGTCAAGCAACGGAGAGCGTCTAGGCTTCCACATCGAGCACTCAGTGGATGTTCCGGGCTTCCCGGACCTGTACGACCGCAATTCGTCCCGTGCGCGACAGTCTGTTCGGTATCTTTTTCGCCAGAATAGCGATCGAATCGTGGAAACGTTCCTGATGGGGAACGTAGAGCTGGCTGTAGGCGGAGGTGACCTCTTCAGCATCTCCAAGCTTCAACAGTGCGCAGAGATTCGACGTCTTACACTAATGGTCCGACACCGTCGCGAACGTATTGAGGTGCTTCAGACGTCGTCAACGCATCGCAGTTCAGAATGTTACTTGTGCCACCGGACGAAGCGCTTCTTCAGCAGCGCAATGCTTGCCGAGTGCGACGTCTGCGGACAGTTCGTGTGCTCGAAATGCCGCAACGACAAGAAGTTGTACGTCCAGGATGCAAACGGGTTGATGGGGACGTTCCAGCGAGCTCAAACGTGCAAAACGTGCGTCTTAGCTGCGAGTGCCGGCTACGCTCCACCGCCGATGCACATGTCTGTAGTGGAGCAGGTGGCCAAGAGCCAAGGCATCGACAAGACAAGTAGTGCAGGGAGAAGCAGTATGAGCGGGAGACGCCACTCCAGTTCTTCAAGTAGTCAAGCGTCGGAGCATTCGAACGCTTCCAGTGACTTTCATTCGTGTCGACAAGGGCCGGTGTACACATTCGAAGATAAATCTGACGGGTATCGACACTGGCGACCGAAAGAGATGCAGCTATCGACAGCTCCAGCTTTGTCTGTCTCCATTTCCAAGGGACGAGGGCGGAGTGGAACGTCGTCCAGCAACTCCAGCGCTTTTTCAGATGACTCCGGTTCAGCCCGTAGAGGCATCTACCTAACGCCACCAAATCCAAGGAAACTGTACGAAGAACAGCAACGCAGACATGGCAGAAATAATTTGCACCGACGTGAGACCACAAGTCAACTAGTGGTGCGAAACAACAGCCAGACATACAAGACCACTGACCGACAACACGCCCGGACGGCGTTTAATCACGGTGATCGACCTAGACACGAGCTGGCAAACCCTTACAGCAATTCGTACAGCGGTCCGAGTTCAACTACGTCGATTGTTGCGAGAACACGATTCCCCCAATTCCCCTATTCGGAACGAGGCTTCCAGCGAACAACCTCCATGCCGGCGGCCTCCGGACGATCTGATCTGATAGCGCAGATGATGGAGCTAAACATGAAAGCTGAGTGTACCTACAACGCCACACAGCGCAACGGAAATTTGATCAAGCACCAGATCCAGACCCGTCAGAGGACCTGAACTGCCTACAATGTTGACGCACAGGTACTTCCAGTCGTGAAAAACTATAAACAATGGCGTTGTGTTTCGCTTTAATCGGCAAGGACGATTGGTGAACGCCAAAGAGAATCCGAAGCTCTAGGAACTTCTGGCAAAAGGCTATCCACGAGAGTTCACGTGGAGCCACACGCGTTTGCATCCGATCTGAAGGCAGATGTTGAAGCTGGTTGGAGGTTATGCACTCGTTTAACGTTTGTCGCTTTTTAATCAATGTACAAGTTGTAGTACAACCGCGTGTGAATCGCTCGGATGTGCCACATGAGCACCACCGAGAGAGACAAACCTGCTCTCTCCCTCTCTGATCGGAGCTTGGATCTGCTCGTTCAGTATTAAATTTTCCTTGGACTAGCAAGAACCTCCTTCAAATGCTGAGTTCTATCGTCTTCACCTGTGCTTTGGCTGCCGTTGCCTCGGCACAACCGTCGTACGTGTACAAGTTCGACGCGGATACTGCCGCCGGAATCGACGGTTCGATCCAGGTCAAGTACGCCGGTGAGGACTCGTCCACTGCTACGATCACCGCTTCTCTCGACTTCTCCGGTGTCGACCAGGCCAAAATCGCCGCCTTTGACGGTAACTGCACCGAAGACGTGACGAGTTGGAAGTGGCACATCCACACCAAGTGGAGCTCCTCGCAGTCGTCAGACTCGTACAAACAGTGCTCTAAGGCTGCGACGGACAACCACTACGACCCTCTTAAGGCCTGTGGCTCTGCGTCCGAGTACATCTCCGAACCGGAGTGCAAGGCCAAGTCCAAGAGCTACGCGTGTAGTCCCAGTAACTACACGACCGACCCGTTGACGTGCGAGAAGGGTGATCTGTCTGGTAAATTCGGAGCACTCAAGGGGTCGAAGGTCTCTGAGGAGTGGACGGATGAGCACTACCCACTGCCTTCGGAGAACAAAGACACTTGGAGTATTGTGCTTCACGCTGTGTGCGGCAAAGAATCCCCGCGTATCGCCTGTGCTGTTGGAACCAAGGGTGAAGATGGAGGGAATGCGGAACAAGTGGACCAATCCACTCCGGTTCAGGAATCACCGGAAGAAGGGGGAGACTGCCCTGTGAAGAGGAAGTAAAGCGTCGAGGTTGAGTTGGGAACGATCGTTAAAACTTTAATTTTGCTTTCATACCAGCCCAAACTCATGTAATACATGTCCTTGAGTATTATTTTGTGTCTTACATCACTGTCGTCGGACATTGATTGTCCTGGGACTCACAAGTTAAACTGTGACTAATAAGACGAAGAAATCAGAGAGAGAGAGAGAGAGAGAGAGAGAGAGAGAGAGAGAGAAGTTGAACCTTTTTAAATATTTAAAAAAATACCCGTTGATGCGTTAATGCACGCTTTCTACGCGGCTAGCAAGTTCTTTTTGAATCACTGATTTTGGCTGGTAATAATACAATTGCACCCAGGAAAATTTACAAACGTCTGCAGTAGAAGCCGACCAAGACTTGGTCCAAGTTGGTGGCCACCGCTGGCTCTGACAGCGACAAGTTGTCAGCAGCGCGCACGCACATCTTTTTAATCCTGGCGATTTGCCAGAACTGCCAGGGAAACCGTACTGAAGTTTTGGGGACACGCTGAGTCACCGTGAAGTCTCCACCCAGGCACCGACATGGATACATGTACAACTGGTAGTGCCCGAGTACACGTGTACTCGAAACTAAAGCTACATGTACATGTGCTGCACACACAGCTCCGATCCCCATCACGTTGGCAATTGATTATTGTAGTTTAAACCACGGCGTGCTTTCGACGAGGCTCCTTCAAGCGCCGACGGAACACAATCATCGTATGCGTGGTGAAATGATCAAATCTGCTTCATCTGCAGCACTCCGTCTATTTTGTCGTGCAACAGAGTCTACTGTACAGACTGTGGTAGTAGAGGAAAAAGGTCAGCGAAGGACTTTACGAGAACAAATAACGTAGCGAAGTTTACTGAATCGCTTCGCAGCATTTTAATATCATTCTTTGAAAACGCACTTGGTGTACAATTAAGCTTTCCCAAACGGAGGGTCTTGAAAACGCAAGAATCTATGGAGTGACTCCACGTTTCGCTACTGTTCGATGCGTGGAGGCTCGACTATCCATGGATGCATCTGTTGAAGTTTTTCCGGGGGCTATGCACTCGTTAAACCGGTTATCCGTGTCTGAAAGATTAAAAAACGAGATCTTGCTAGGGTTTTTGGCGGTCGCGAAGGGAGCACCAATGCAAATGCCTTCTGGATGTGCTCGAGACATGCCAGCTCCCTCGCAATTGGCGCAAGGCAACGTGCCTCGGCTGTAGATGAATCCTGGCCATGACAGATCTCGAGCACCGGCCTAAACTGCAACGGGATCACCAGCAACCAACATTTCCAGATCATCCGTCTACCCCTCACTACCAATGGTCCGTTCGTTTGCTACTGCCTGCGCCTTTGCCGGTGCTCTCGCCGTTGCTGCGGCTCAGCCGTCGTTCGTGTACAAGTTCGACGCTGCTGATGCTGCCGGTGTGGACGGCTCCATCCAGATCCAGTACGCGGGTGAGAACTCGTCCACTGCCACCATCACGGCCGCCTTGGACTTCTCCCGCGTCAACCAGTCGGACATCGTGGCGTTCGACCAGAACTGCACCATGGACACCGTCACGAGCTGGAAGTGGCACATCCACACCAAGTGGAATTCGACCAAGTCTTCCGACTCGTTCAAGCAGTGCGCCAAGGCGGCGACGGCCAACCACTTCGACCCGTTGCGCGCCTGTGGCCCCGTGTCCGAGTACAACGCTGAACCGGAATGTGAGGCTAAGATCAAGGACTACGCGTGCAACCCGGAGAACTACGCGGCCGACCCGTTGAAGTGCGAGAAGGGAGACCTTTCCGGCAAGTTCGGAGCTTTCAAGCTGGGCGAGGACGCCACCGTCTCGAACCAGTGGACGGACAACAACTTCCCTCTGCCGTCCGAGAACACCGAGTCGTGGAGCATTGTGCTGCACGCCGTGTGTGGCCAGGAGTCCCGTATTGCCTGTGCGCACCGAACGGAGGCTGAAGGTGAAGTGGATCAGGTTGACCAGACTCCCGTCCAGCAGTCCACGGTCCCTCCTGCTGGCTGCGGTGTCTAGATTCTAGTTGTTTAGATGGTTTAACCTCATTCAAAGTGATTTCGTTGCAATGCTTCAGAAAAAAGTTACGATTTCTCTTTGACTTTTCTTCATCTATCTCCTTACCAGAAGTGAAAGCCAATCGATTTCATTCTCCAATCTCCACCAGCCATGACGTTGAAGCTCTTTCTCTTCGCTTTCCTTTGCATCGCTCTAACTGCCGCCCAACCAGCTTTCGTCTATCGCTTCGATGCTGCAACTTCTGGGGTTGAAGGGACGATCCGCTTCCAATATGCGGGGGAAGACTCGTCGGTCGCTATCGTCTCGGCTGCGTTGGACTTCTCGCGTCTGAACCAAAACTCCATCCAGAAGTTTGACCGACTGTGCGTTGGGCCTGTGGCCGAGTTCAAGTGGCACATTCACGTCCGTTGGAACTCAACACAACGCTCTGCTTCCCTCGGCCAATGCTCACTGGTTGCAACCGGCAACCACTACGACCCACTCTTTGCGTGCAGTCCTGACTCAGAGCATATTGCGCTACCTCAATGCAAGACGAAGGCAGCTGAATACGTTTGCAACCCGGAGAACTACGCCAAGAACCCTCACGCATGCGAAAAAGGAGATCTGTCGGGAAAGTTCGGCAATTTGGTGGTCGACGAACAGCAAATAGCGACTGGGAAGTGGCTGGACAAACACTTCCCGTTGCCGTCCGAGAACCGACCGAACTGGAGCATCGTACTGCATGCAGTCTGTGACTCCCACTCGACCCGTGTCGCCTGTGCGAAGGAAGAGATCGCGTAAAAGAAGATCTTTGTCATGGTGAAAAACTTGAACTTAGTTGCTGAGCTGAGCTGAAGGAGCAAATTCGACCTCATTTCACTTCGTAAGTTACTTAATGTCTCATTGACGAATACGAACTGGTCTTACTTGACCGAGTGAGTCGCACTTGACTCAGTACTTTAATGGCAGAACCGTCCAGTAGACTAACGGTTTTCCTACAAACCGTGCCAAAAACTTTTTGCCTTGAAACCGTGCCAAAAAAACTATGGATACTAAAGGCAACGTCCAACCAGTAGGCACGTGCTTCCATTACGGAAACGCTATATCATCACCCAGCTCCAATCTGCCCTCGTGCCTTTGGATACAATTCATTTACGGATTAGCTTCCGACACCTCAAGTGCCTCCCCACACTCCCTATCCAACCATGGTCCGCGTGTTTACTGCCACCTGCGCCTTCGCTGCTGCTCTCGGCTGTGCTTCTGCCCACAGTCCGTCGTTCATTTATAAGTTCGACGCAGCCAATGCTGCCGGTGTGGATGGCTCTATTCAAGTCCAGTATGAAGGTGATGACTCAACTGTTGCTACACTAACAGCAGCTCTCGACTTCTCCGGTGTCGACCAGGAAGCTCTTGCAGCTTTCGATGGCAACTGCACGGAAGCGGTGACGAGTTACAAGTGGCACATCCACACCAACTGGAACTCGACGCTGGACTCCGACTCGTTCAAGCAGTGCTCCAAGGCTGCTACGGGTAACCACTACGACCCACTTCGAGCTTGTGGCACTGCGTCCGAGTACATTGATGAACCGGACTGCAAGGCCAAGTCTCTCACCTACGCATGCAACCCGGAGAGCTACGCAGCGGACCCGCTAAAGTGCGAGAAGGGTGACTTGTCCGGCAAGTTCGGAGGTTTCCAGTTGGGTGAAGACGCCACAGTCTCGGAGGAGTGGACGGACGAACACTACCCTCTACCTTCGGAGAACACGCCCACATGGAGCATTGTGCTTCACGCTGTCTGTGGCACCCAAACGCCTCGAATTGCGTGTGCTGTGATCCAGGAGGTTCCACACGAGTACGAAGGCTCGGAAGGGTCAAAGCACTCGGATGGATCCAGTAACAATGGATCGGGAGAGAACAACTACGGAGGAGGAGAGGAAGAGCACGAAGGAGGAGAATACCACGACCAGTGCTAAGTGTCTCAAGCTCCACCAAGTTGCTGCTGGTGGACGTGTGTGCATGCCCGCGCGGCCGGGGGAAGCGTCGGTGGCGCTGTTGACCGTCCATAGCGCCAAGGCGTCGAGCTGTTGTGTGCTGAATGTGGCGACCGGTGCGCACTTGGACGAATGCCGGTCTCTGGTCGAAACACGTCAGTGTGCATCGTTAGATGTGCTGAATCCGATACATGATATGAATGACTTGGACAGTGCACTAGAAGATAAAGGTATCTATGAGGTTTGGATATGTGAAGAGTGCAGAATGACGGATATAATATGCTGCAGTTGCAGCTAACCGATTCCGAAAACAAGGTGTTGGTGCCGGAGAGATTGGCCGAGCATAGTGGGGGCAAGTCGAAGCTGCAACACCTGCCCAAGAGGAACAATGGCGTTGTCCACCATGCTCCAGCTCTACGACCTCGCTCGCTCTCTTGCCTGACACGCTGTCAACCGAGCACGAAAAACCAGTGCTGGTCTCCACCCTATTTACCCGTTGGTCCGACAGTGAGCGCGCGTCGTGTCTTTGGGTCGCCGCCGCCATCTTGAGGCGCAGGACGAGTCTGTATTACCGACAGCTTCAAGTGACAAGTGTGCAACGGGGCCCTAGCCATTTCGCAACGCCAGACTAGCCAATTCCCCGGACTTGGTATCTTTCACTGCCATGAGTTAGGTCGGCCTCACTTGCCCCAATCTGGCCTCTACCCGTCCCGACCAACCAAGTGCTGGATAACGGTTCCCAAGGCGTTAGTTTGGCATCGAGACCTCTTGCTGTGCTGGCAGGGCCATTGGAAACCCTTACTACACGGAAGGAGACTCCTTCTCCGAAGGTGATACACGTAAATGTATCATTCATTGCATGCAACCCACGCACGTGCCGAAGAGTAAGAGTTCTTAACGCACGTGCTCAGTCTGTAGGCCACAGATTCTGTAGCAGTTCCCATGCTATCGTACGATTTGTAGATACATAATTCAATGTTTGCTTTCCACCTGAGTTACTACCTCTGTGCTAGAACATCTATATGGAGTTTATGACCAGAGGTAGGCAAAAGAGAACGCGCTGGTGTGCCACATTGACAGGCACACTTCCTACTACTACACATGTACGAGCACATCAACAAAGACGGCAGCTCGCGCCGGCCGGAGAATCTACAACATCTTAAGTCAAAGCACACCTTGCAGATAGCGGCTACGCTGCATTCGTCGCAGCTCAACACAACAGTGGCCGTCCTAACATTAGTCTTGCAGGTAGCTGGAGCTTTTGGTTACTTTGAGCGGTAACAACTCGGTCTTTAGCCGGCATTTTCAGCAGCCAGCGTCAGCTCCAGCATGAAGGCTCACACTGGTGACTGCAGCAGATTTGTCGTGCTGCATTGCAGCCGAACCCATGCAACGAGGGATTTCCCAGCGGTTGAGGACTGTCTGGTTTTTTAATTCGTAATTTACCACGGAAACCAGACCAATTATCCACGCCACGACAATCCGTTGTCGGCAAACCCGGCCACAAAATTTTCATTAGACAAAGTTACACTAAGTACGATTCAAGTTCCGACTCTTTTTGATTGCATGTCATTTCAGAAACAGCGCCCGAGGAAGCGAAGCAGGACAGCGAAGAGGACGCCGGGTTCGACAAGGAGAAGAACTCATGTATGTTTGCTAATTTATTGATATTATGTACTTTCCAATTACTTTCTGCTCTACGACCCCTCTTGCTCTTTGGAGCCCAACGCTGAGGCGCCCATGCTACCCGCAAGCAGTATAGGAAGTCTCATACCCAACCCGGGGTACGAGGCAGCGCAAACAGCGATAAAAACCGGCTTTGCTGGGCTGTCTGCCCCTCCCCGGACCCAGTCGTCGGTAATGGGACCCGGTGTAATGTGGTGGAGCAAGAACTTAACGCCTATCCGTTGGAATAATTGGAGAGTACCGTTGCGGGTGTCAACAACTTGAACGACGGTCAAAGGGTCATTTTTGATCAAGTTATTGGTGCAGTACAGAATCCAGAAGTTGGTCAGAAACTATTCTTTATCGACGGACCAGGTGGTACCGGTAAATCGTTCCTACTCGAACAAATTCTTGCCAGAGTACGTTTGGACGAAGGGGTAGCAGTGGCAGTCGCTTCCAGTGGAATCGCAGCAACATTGCTGACAGGGTGTCGTACGGTGCATTCTACATTTCGTATTCCGCTAAAATTGAACGATAATTCCACCTGTAGCATCTCCAAACAGAGCCAGAAGGCTAAGTTGATACGCCGAGCCAACTTGATTCTCTGGGACGAGGCCCCCATGATGCAAGGAGCGTGTTTTGAAGCTGTGGACAGGACCTTGCGTGACACTATGAACAACGAAGCGGAACTGTTTGGCGGGAAGGTTATGGGTTTCAGTGGAGACCATCGTCAGATACTTCCTGTTTTGAGGAATGCCACCAGGGCAGAGACGCTAAAGGTGTGTTCCAAGGCATCTACACTATGGAAGTATCTTCGGCAAGTGCGACTAATCGAAAATATGCGCGTGAAGACAGCACCTGATCCAGACAGTGCGGCAGAGTTAGCTGAATTTTCAGATTTCTTGCTTCAGATTGGTGAGGGGCGCTATCCTGTGAACCGCGACATCGATGATAGCGATATCTACATCCCAAAGACTATGTGCGTCGGGACGTCAGGGTGTGGTAATGCTTCGAGAGCAGGTGAGTCATCGGACGAGGATTCAGAAAATGAATTCCCAAACTTCGCTTTGCTACCACCTATCATGTCTGTAAGCGAACACGAGTCGGATGACAACCGGCGTACCCGAAATGCCAACGCATTGATTGATGCTGTTTATCCCGGAGTTGAGGGTGCTGATTTACCAGATCAGTACTTTGTTAACCGTGCAATTTTGGCTCCCACCAATGCAAGCTTTCGCAGAATCAACGAATTGATAGCCGAACGGTTGTCTGGAGAGACAAGAGAGTATCGTTCCAACGATAGCCTTGACGGCACCGGAGATCAAAATCTATTTGAGACTGAGTTTTTGAATTCTCTCGATTTCTCAGGGATGCCGCCTCAGAAGATGGTTCTCAAAGCTGGCACTCCTATCATTATGATCCGCAACTTAAATAGAAATGAAGGGTTGTGCAACGGGACGCGCCTGCGAGTGGTGTCGTTGCGTGAAAAGTGTATTGACGCGACCATAATGTC
Organism: Phytophthora citrophthora; assembly: GCA_031305395.1. Lineage (NCBI taxonomy): Eukaryota > Oomycota > Peronosporomycetes > Peronosporales > Peronosporaceae > Phytophthora > Phytophthora citrophthora. Next base: position 14,260 of record JASMQC010000023.1, read on the forward strand.
GGGAACTCGGCGCGGCCAACGAGTGTTCAACCCACCTATCGTGTTTCTCAGCGATGATGAGGATAAGGAGTTTCCATTTACGTTGAGACGTAAACAGTTCCCTGTCGTACCAGCGTTCGCGATGACAATTAACAAGGCACAAGGCCAGTCGATCCACAACGTAGGAATCTACCTGGAATCACCTGTGTTCCAACTCTATGTTGCACTTCAAGAGTTACACCCAGAAAGGCGATCAAGATAGCCATTGCTTCGAGAGCATTCGATGATAGTGGTGCGGCGCACACCAAAAACATTGTATATCGAGAGAGTTTTCAGTAGTAAACTGTTGCTCTAATATCAGGATAATTTGCTGCTAAAATGTCTGCCTATTCGGCTAATTTGCTAAACGATATCTGCTAAATAAAAACCGCGCTCGCGTAGCGGGCGTCATCAGCCCTAGTCCTCGCGACATTAAAATCACAACCTGTCTGTCTGTCTGTCCGTCCGTGGTCCGCACACCCGGCCACAAAATTATCATTGGACAAAATTAAGCGAAGTACGAATGACTTAGTAAGATGGATTGTAGCCAATTGAAAGGCCCCAGGTTGTTGAAGCTGCACATTAGCGATCAGCCCGGCCGACGACGTGGTAGTAGATGGGGTTAATGAACGTTCCTGGCCATCGCGCCAACATCATTGGCGGCGACTACAATAACCTCAGCACTGCTTCCACGGACATCACCGACTGTACGTAGGATATTCAGCACCCGTAGAAACAATGGAGAAGCGCCCCAAAAGAGAGGCGAGGCGACCAAGAGCAGCGCGTTGATGTTTTCCAATTGCTATCAGAACCTCCAGTTCGCGCGTGGCACGCTAAGTGATGGCCGCTTTGCTTTTGGCTCCGGCTCCCTACCGGATTGCAGTGTCGCTGCAAAGATACCCACGCTGTCTTGATCTGAGCAAACAACTCCTCCGAATACTATTCTACCATACCCAATATTTATGGTAGTGGATACCCTAATAATTGATTCTGCAGAATTATAGTGACTTTCGCTTTGACTTGTGGTCATTATAGTATACAGAACGACGTGGCATGACTTTGGACCAATGAGAATATCCAGATTCGGCAGCCAATCTCGAGCGCTGTGGGCTTGCAGCCACTCGCTACCTGCACTTTCGCTTTGACTTGTAGTCACTATTTTATACATACAGCAATAGCTTGAAGTTTGGTATGCTTTTACCGACTTCCTTGACTTGAATAGCAGATTCAGTTTTGCTTTAAAGATGGCGCCGCTAATCGGCAGTTGTGTCAGGCTTCCTTCTCCGCGAAGACAGCACCTTACTTCAAATGTCGCTATTGTGGCAAAATTCGGAAGCAAAATGTTGCGAGTGGCTACTCTAACCTCATCAGCCATCTCACTGACAAGCATCCTCAGTTTCTAGATGACTTTGCAGACTACGAGGCCAACGGCTCACTTTCATTGGACAAATTTGGCTTTGTTAGTGATAAAGCAACGACTATATCTACCAATAAATGAACTGGATTGTGATGAGAAATTTACCCCTCTGTGAAGTTGACAACGAGTCAACACGTGCAATGGCCAAGTGTAATTCTATTTCATCAGCGACTCTGAAGAAATAAATGGAGTGTGTGGAAAGGGAGGTCGAGATGCAAATCGCGGAAAAAATGTCGGGGTCCATTGGCCTAATTTCTTGACGGTTGGTCATCTGGCAAAACCTACTAAGTTGCAGTGTACGCTGTGTACACTGTAGACGATGTGCTTAAGCTGCCGTTAATTGCTTTGGCCCCTTTGCTCGAGGAGTGTAACTTTGGTGCGGAAATCGCACGTTGAGTTCATCGATGAGACGCTGGCAGTATACGGCAAGACTTGCGCGTGTCTGATATTTCTCGTAGGTGATAACTGCTCCACAAACCAATCCATGGCTACCAGAATGAACCCACCCCTGGTTGGCTGTGTGTCGCACCTGTTTGATCTAGCCGTTCAGATTTATCTGGCTAAGTACGATCTTCTACTCGGCCAAGTCAACGAGTTGATGACTCAGCTTCGTACCACAAAGAATACTGGCCGGCTGTGCAAGCTCACGAAACTTTGCGCCATCAAGATCAATAAAACGCGCTGGTCCTGTATATTTAGTATGGTGAGCAAGTACCTCGAGATCAAGGACGAAATTCGTCAAGTTTACGATGTAGATGAATGGGTTCCCCCCGCTGCCGATAATCGGAAGCTGGTCAAGGTGTTGTGGAAGGCGACGAAGCGCTCGCCATTCGTGGCTTCGAGCTGCAGGGATAGCTGTCGACACAAGGGACAGAAAGCTTTGGATTTTTGCCTCAACGCTCCTTCACGCCGGCACCAAGCGGGCGTCTTCGGAGATGGACTCGGTGGAGTATGATACGCTGCTGTATCGTATTCCAATGACAAGCAACGCTTGTGAGTGACTGTTTTCACAGTCGAAAAAGTTGTCCTGACTTCCTCGTTGCTGCCGGTCAACTTCGAAATGCTTCTCTTTCTCAAGGCTAACCGTCAAATGTGGGGCGCGACACAGTTGGAAGTGCTGTTGCGAAGGCAACCAATGAGTTATCGTGGTGACATCTCCACAGTAATAGTCTGTCTATAGTATTATTGCTTGACAATGTCTGTCAATAGTTTATTGCTCTACACTCCAAGACTCCATAGGAATATATATCTTAGAAGGCCTGGTGATAAGTCTCAAAGTGCAAATAATAATACCTACACTGCAGAAATGAAGGGTCCAACCGCCCGTGCAACTGTATAACTAAATGGATGAAAGTCTCCGACTACACTAGGAATTACTAAAAACCCATTTCGGCCAATAGAATGCACCACAAATCCAATTTCGTATTATTTGCGAATACATAGTCACGATTTACTTTATTTTAACCAATCAGAGGCATATCCAGATTGCAAAAGACGCGTGTCCATGCCTCCGACGAATCGTTTCGGAGGCTTACAGCAAAATTTTGATATCCTCTTACATTTCCCTAGCCATTCACATATTTTACGAATAACAATCCCCCTCCGACTTCTCCGACCACCCATGAGTTTCAGCAACCTTGCACCTACCAATGCGAAGCGTGCCCGTGAAGGTGCGGCGAAAGCGTTCTTGAAATTCTTAAAGACGAAGATGTAAGCTGGGAGTATCTGGAGGCTTGTATGCGGCGGGAAAACGCTGCCGTCATTCTCGAAGCCGTAGTGGTCAAGTTTAGTATGCATCTCGCATTCAAGGAATTCCGCAGGGGACAGCTCCTATCCAGACACTCGGTGATGCAGTACTACCGGCAAGCCAAGAATTGGCTGCTCGAGCAGTTTCCTCAGCATCGCACCGCCGTGGACAAGAATCTGCTGAAGAAGGGACAAGTGCTAGAGCGACACTGTATGAAGCGCGAGTCAGGCACGTTTGTCAACAAGGCGCCGGCCTGCACGAAAAAAGCACTTAAGAAGATGACTGAGCACCTGCTGTTACTGCTGCTGACTATTAAGATGCTGCGCTACTCTGCTTACTTTGGTACCTGTTTGGCCGTGCTTCGGACTTGACGCTTCTTCGCAAGGCAAACCTATCAATTGGCTCCGGTGGCATCTTCTTCGTTCGCTTCATCCGTGTCAAGACTTCCAAAGAACAGGGCTTGTCGCTCATCCCGGATGATGATTTTGCAACCTGCCCTTTACTCGCCATCACCCTTGCATTGATCACCCAGCAGTCTCCAACGGTGGCGCTGCTCAATCAACTTCCAGAGCAACAGCTCGCGTCTCAAGCTGCAGTCGCCCCGGTAATTCCGTTACTTGACTTGATCGACCATCCGGAATCCATGGCCCAACACGCGACGTCTGGAGACAATGTTAAAAGCGTCAACGCGTTACCCGGCATCCACAGCTACGTGAACCGAGTTCTGGATCGAGTCACCGCTACGGAGATGTTGCTGAGAAGTTGACATCGCACTCGTTCCGCCGTGGAGGGGCTCAAACCTCTATCGCGCCACTCCGCTGCTCAATACTTCCGCCAAGTGAAGTGCTGGCTTCTGGACGAGTATCCTGTTCAAGGTGGGGCTGTGGAACGGCAGCTCCTCAGTTTGGGGCGCACGCTTGAGCAGCACTGCATCAAGCGTGAAAGTGGTGGTTTTGTCAAGAAGGCAGTTGCGTGCACGAAGGAGAGTCTCAAGAAGATGACAAGTTATCTGTATTCAACGGCTAGCTGTGGATCGGACTACCAAGATGCCGCGCTGTTATGTCTTCTCTGGTATCTGTTTGGACGTGCATCGGATTTAACTTTTGTTCGGAAGCAGCAGCTATCCATCGGAGCTGGTGAAGTGTTCTTCATTCGCTTCATCCGCGTGAAGATATCCGACGAGCAAGCGTTGTCGCTCTTCCCTGATGGAGATCCCGCTACCTGCCCGCTGCTTGCACTGGCACTGGCCTTGATCGTGCAGGAGTCCCCGTGCGCCGCTCTGCTCAACCACTTGCCGGTCAAGCCGAAGGACGTCCCTGTCGAGCTGACTGAGTCCATTCCACTTCTGGACTTGCTTGATGACAGTAGCACGTCGGGTTCCTCGCAGACTCCAACAACAAGCTGCACCACAAGCATCAAACCGGTAGCTGGTATCCACGCTCTCGTCAATCGCTTGCTGGATCGTGTTGCTGGTCCAGCTGGAGTTGAAGACGCGCTGACATCTCACTCGTTTCGGCGAGGTGGCGCACAGCATGCGAACGCTTGCTCAGAGTTGACGGTGCAGTGGATATTTGATCGTGGAGCTTGGAACTTGACCACGACGAACAAAGCTTTTGCATACGTCTTCAACACTCCAAAAGAAGATCACCAGATCGCGAAGGTTCTGAGCGGGATGTCTCCACAGCAAGCCTCTGTTCTTCCGTCGTTGGGTATCTTCGACTCGGTCACACAAGAGGAAATCAGAGCGGTTAGCTACAAACTCTTCAATGCTAGCCATGGACTCGCCAACAAGTCCTTCAACCTCAGTAGTGGTGTGATTGATGTGCTGACAGCCACACTCATCCAACATTACCCGGCGTTGATAGAGTTCAATGAAGACGCTCCTGCGATGAAGACGATTCAGCGCTGCACCGAAGCGTCTGGAGTGACAATGACAAGCTTGTTGGCATGGTCACAGCAACTCGCGAGGTCAACTGCTCACTCGAAAGCCGCAGCAGATGATCTAATGGGAGGAAACGCAAAGGCCAAAGTTGTGTTCGATCACCAGAGTGCCTTAATTGAACGGTTAATCGAGGTCAACCGGAACCTTGAGGCTCGAGTCAACTTGCTAGAGTCTACAAATACATACGCGGCAGGTAAAACATCGGCATGTGAGATTCAAAAGAAGCGATCAAGAGACAAAGATGAAAACGTACCAGTGAAGCGCCGGCGCCGATCAAAGACGACACCACTTGTGGACACCTGGTTCGCGTGGTATACTGCAGTTCCGCGTGGATGGCTGAGCACGAACAAGCACAAGAAGTCCGACTCCAAGCAACTGGTGGCCTTCATGCGGCTGTTCATCGACGACGGGTACGCGCTCGACGATTCATCGCCCACCTACAAAGACAATGTCCGTCAGCTTGGAGAGCGAGCATCGCAAGAAATCACAGCGTTCCTGAGCGCACAAGGTATACCGTCAAAGGGGTCCAACGCGGTGCTCAAGGTGCTTCGTCAACTGCATCGCGAGGGGATCCTGAATGACCGCATCTCTGCCTATCAACAGCGCCTCGCGGTCGGCCGCATCGCAGATCCTGCACCAAGTCACTGCCAAAGTGTACTCAAGGTGCGGTTGTAACACAGTCCCCTGTCCATTGTAATACAGTTTATAGTTGCAATTTCAATCCCTGTTAGCGTAGACGTTGGCAACAGGCATTCAAGATTGAATATCGATGGATGGAATCGAACCATCACCTTCCCTTTCGGGAGCTCTTCCATTGAGCTACATCGATGGGGGTTAGCACAACAACATCACAGGGATACTCATCTGGGTGCTCGACGGGGAATTACAAGCCTCAGTAACTTCGCGGCCAGGACAACCCTCTTAAGAACACCGATGCTCGGTGCCACCCCCTCAATTCACCCTCCTGGGTGGTCAATCGAGCACTGAGCTCGCAGGGCAAAATGGCGCAGTTGAATTGCATGTGTTCCATTCATTTAATCTCGTGATTACTCCTGCCACATACACAATAATGGACCTGGTCGGAGTCGTTACGCTATGGAGGGTGAATCTAATTTGTTATGACACTTCATATAATATGATCCTTACATATACATATGTTATTACATATAATATGAGCTTGCGTCATCGCGATGCTGCTTTTCAGCCAATCAGAGGCGTGCTTGCGCTACTGCTTAATTTAATTCAAGCAAGGTTACACTCTGCTTAACTTAATTTAAATCGAGCAGATTCGTCATCACTGGGATTTTCAGCCAATCAGCGACCAGCGAGCGGTGATGACGTAGGCGACCGTTGGGGACACCCTCCCCAAGTGTCGCAGATCTCCCGTTTCCTTACGCTTATATCGCGGTGGTGCACTGCGCTACACGTGCTCCTCCGTGTTGGCGCGAGGCAGGTATGTTCATGAAGATGCCTTCTATCTGTATGCCAAGTTTCGCCGCTGATTTCGCGGTATTGGGCGCGCTGCGTGCTTGGGGCACTGGCCCCAACTATCACAACTGTCGAATGTTATTATCTATAATTGCAGTGAATCTCTCTACCCTTGTTGACCATCAGCAACAGGAGGGTGCGGTTGACGTAGCTGGCGAGGAAGGCCCTGCTCGTACAACGGATTCTCCACAGAGTTCTCGTGGTCGGGGACTATTCTGTCGATCGGCGGGTCATAGACGTAGCGTATTCCGCAGAATACGTCGTGAATCAACGGAAGAGTCTTCTCATTGAAGGAGAAGGTCTCCATCGATCGCATTTCACTGTTATAAACAAGCCGAACTCCGTCAGCATGACCTTGAGCAGAGACTCCGCAGGGGCTCGATCGCACGTGTCTATCTCCATTCCAAACAGGAATACCACCTCGCAGTGGGTGCGTAGCGGTGAGTTAGTCTGTTGGTACTGGTGAAGTCGACGGAGGATGTCCTTGGAATGCCCAACCATCAGGATGAAATTGGGGTCATCAGTCGTGTTGTGGTTGAATGCTGACGTTGAGCCACAGTGTAGAACGTAGATCCCTCCGGCTCCGTGACGATCTGGAAAATCGAAGAAAACCCCAGTCACATGCGGCTCGTGATGTACCGCATATGGTCGGTCTGGGTTGCTCGTGACCTCTGCATGGAGGGGCCCATTCTCCCAGTCGTGGAGAAGGCTACTGGTGGCGTGGTACAGGCGCTCTTCCTGTAGAACGTCCTCGAGTTTCAGGAAGGTGCGGTTGCCCTCACCATAGATGTTAGTAGTCCTTGAACCGTTGTCAACGTTCGCCCCTGAAGTGATCTCGAAACTGATCCCAACCACGTGGGGTGGCAACCTTCGCTTGTAAAGCTCTCCAAGGGACGAATGGAGTGCCTTCAAAGTAAGCCAGATTGGGGAAACCTTTCTCGAAGTACCGGAGATGATCGTGCGAGATCAACCTCCCGTTCACGTCCCGGGGCATCCGATGGGGACGCATTGCCCACTCGAGCATCTTCTCCTTACGCTGTTGCTTTTGAATGGAAGTGGGCATCGCTTGGCAGATTGAAGTGTGAGGAAAGCATCGAAGCGAAGTGCGAGGCAGCAGCCAGCGACCGAGATGGTGGATAGATGGCGTTCATGGGTTGTATGGCCAGGTAGTGCTCTACCTACAGTAGTACGTTCTATAGAAGGTTAACCCCTCTAATTCACGCACCCTTTAAAATTATACCGCATTTCGATTACGCCTTCTCAGATCTGCCTGTCGACACGCCACCTTCTTCTCCCCATTTCGACGGCAACACTGCCCTCCTACCCACACCTGCATCGCCATGGCAAAGGCCATCATCTCCTCTGTACGTGCATGTGCCTCCACCTCTCCATCTCTTCTCACACCTCTCTTCTTCCTATTGTTTCTCATATTTTATATTTTCATCAAAAGATCCTTGAGGCGCAGCTGGGGAAGTATGTAGACGGTCTTCGCAGTGATTCCCTTGTCGTGGGTCTATGGAGCGGTGAATTGGAGCTGCGAGACCTGGCACTCAAGCCCCATGCGCTGGCTGAGCTCCAATTGCCCGTTTCGGTGACCAGCGGCTCAGTCTCTCGCGTTCTCGTGCGTGTTCCTTGGAACCAATTGGGCTCTGCTAGTGTGAAAATCACTCTTGAAGGCGTGTCGGCCCTCGTGGTGCCGAACACAGAGCGACCAAGCTCAGCTGAGCTGCTTCAGGCCAAGAAAAACAATTTAGAGAGACGGGAGCTCTTGAGACAGCATCAACGCTTCGCAGCCCGAGTAGCTCCTGGCCAGGACCAGGGAAAGCAGAAGAATACCGAAGATGAAGGCACTTTTGTGTCGAGACTTACAGCTCGCATTGTGGCCAACCTCCAGGTTTCCCTACAGGACGTCCATTTGAGATACGAAGACTTTGTGGCCAACCTGGAAGCTCCTTTTGCGTGTGGTTTTATGCTGGAGAAATTTCGCTTTTTCACGACAGATGAAGCTGGACTAGAGGCGTTTGTAGACCAAAGCACAGTGCACAGCTCATTTACATACAAGAAGGCGGAGCTCACGCAGTTCGGGATGTATTGGGATCGTCTGGATAGAAACGACACAGAAGCAAGGTTAGAGATACAGAGAAACGTCCCCAAGGCCATGAGGGACATGGTACAGGCGCTGAATAGACAGGAAAACAGCAAAAGACGATGGGTATTGAAGCCCTGCTCGATAGGCGTGCAGCTTACGAAGAATGAGAGCGCAGATTACTCGACAGTGGCCAAATACACAGTGGAAGCGGAAGTAGGTGCTCTTCAGGGAAGTTTAACCCGCGAGCAGTACGAAGATGTGCTGTTCCTGCAGCGTGCGTTCCTGGGTAGAAGAGCTGTGGAAGCCCATTTTGCATTGGCCAGAGGACGGCCACTACACACACCCGGAGCACGGCCTAAAGAGTGGTGGGACTACGCTACGCGCCTTGTACTGGAACAACGCAGAGCGAAGCTTCGACGTGAGGAGAAGGATGAAGGCACGCGACTGCATCGACGGCCGCACCGTCGTAAAATGCGTTGGTCTTCCGTCCACAAGGCGCTACTTGAACAGCAATTGTACATCGAAGCCTTCCGAACAGAACTCCGCAATGGCACACCGCTGGATCTATCCACTCGGCAGGGCAAATTCAAGCAGAGGTACGAAGAAGTGTACCCATTAGATGTGGTTCTGCTTCTACGTGACGCCGCAGAAAACGCCGAAGAGCGTGTGCAAGCAGAAGCCAAGGCCGCTGCAAGAGCTCAGACGAAGCCTCAGACGACTCAAGACGGTGGTGGGTCCTGGTACTCGTACTTTTTCGGTGGGGAAACGGATATTTCCAGTGCTTCAACTCAAGAAGAGCAGGTGCTGTCAGCTGAAGGTCGCGAGAATTTACGTGAAGCGTACAACGATGCTGTTGAGAAGGCTGGTAGTGCACATGAAGTGCCGATGGGGTGCAACCTCATGTCGATCCAGATCCAGCTGACGAACGGCTCAATGGCTTTGTACCAATCCAACGCCCACGAGAGTCCATTCGTCACCGGAATGCTGCACGGCTCACTAGCGGTTAATATTCAGCCGGAAGATGAGTGGGACGCCAATTTCCGAGTGCAGCATTTTGACATTTTCAACGGCCTAGCACGCGACTCTCGTTTCCATTCGTTCTGCAGCCCTTCAGCCTCGCCAAGTGACGACCTGAGCTCGTCTTGCGTCAATATCGATCTCAGTCGGCGAGTTGTGATGCAGACTCAAGCTCTAGTGGACGAAGGATTGCAAGCGACGCTGAAAGTTCGCGTACGCTCACAGCCTATCCGTGTGCTGGTGGATCCGTCCTTCGTGATGTTCCTGCATGCTTTCTTCGTCAGTTTGCTACCGGAGAAGCAGCTAGAGAAGGTCTGGCAATTCGCGACGTCGTCTGTGGCCGACTGGATGTTCGCAGATGATCCCAAACTCTTGGAGTCTTCCGATACAGAGAAAGAGGCCGAGGAAGCGGAACTCATGCGGTCATTGGAGAGAGCGGAAGGTCGCGTTGCGTACGATGTACTAGTGGACATGGATGCGCCTGTGCTTATTCTACCTGAGAACGTTTCTGAGCCGACCGGTGCCGTTCTTGTGGTTGATCTGGGAAAGTTAAGCTTCCGCAACGATGACAAAGTGATTGCAATCGATACACCGTTAGATACGGCGCTGGACACTACGGACAATGATCCGCGTCTGCACTGGCGTCTTGAGGTGACGCAGATCCACGTCTCACTTGGTCGGCAGGAGCAGTTAGTGAACTGGAGTGACGAAGAAGTTCACGCCTTCTCAAAAATCGTTAAGGAGCTGTCATTGGAGTTTTTGCTTCACACACAGGCTTCGTCTACACGCCTCCGACTCCCGTCGCGCGGGAAGAACACAGCGGTCAAGCCGTTGCCGCAGGTGGGCGTCTACGCTGCTGTTCCTTCGATCGTGGTGTCTCTGGCGGAAGAGCAGCTAGTGGCTTTGGGTCAGATCCACTCTTCCATACTTGTGCAGGCTGCAGCAATCGCTCGAGCTAAGGATATGCAGCTAACGTACTTCGAAGACCAAGAGGATGACAGTGGGGAGGAGAGTACGACAGATTCGGAGAGCGCAAGCGACCAGAGCTCAAGAAACGTGGCAACAGCTACTGCTACGATTGAGGATAAGTTCCTTTTGGAGATGGAACTCTCGTTAGGATGCGTGGAGCTGAACTTGCGCGAATCTTCTGCTCAGGATGCGTTCGTTTTACGTGCCTCTCATACTTCATTTGCAGTTGAAGCGTATTCGACTCGTCAAGTATTCCACGCTCGCTTAAAAGCTCTTGTGATGGAGGACAAACTCTACTCACCCGACTCTCGCTTTTACAAGCTCATCTCCACGGGTGAAAGCGGAGGTGACACGACCCATTTGATTGCTATTGGCGTCACAACGTTTTCTCCAGAGTCAACACAGAACAGCAGCTTGCAGGTGGAGGCGGACGTGCAGTTCAATGTCCTGCATCTACAATGGAACCCGTCGTCTGTGGCGCTATTTTACCGTATCATCTCTGCTTACGCGTCTGCCATCCAGTCTCACGACGACGACTTCCCATCTGAAGCTCTCACATCCCCAGTGAAGTCGACATCTGCCCCAACAGTTCTACCGGATCAGACTCAACCAGGAAAGAAGAATCGCGTCGCAGTCCTGTCCACATTGCGCTCGCGAGGACGACCCGTTGTGGTGGTGCGCGCGTCGCTCGTTCAATTCAGCCTGACGTTCAATAAAGACCAGATTGATCGGCAACTAGCCCGGCTGGAGATGACCAACTCAGCTCTTAATTATACGAGCTACGCCATCGAGAGAAGCGCCGAGGAAGACGCGTTCGAAGTTACCGGTCATGTTGGTAACTTTGTGGGGACGGACTTGAGCACCTCCAAGCATCCCTTGTACGCGACGCTCCTCGGCTTAGATGAGGATGAAGCTCGTCGTCGTAGCACAGCTGGAGAAAAGCTAGACGCGCTATTGAGCTTCGAATTTGCGAGTGACCCGGTGGTGAGCGGCAAGAGTGCTCTTCGCTTGGCCTTCCAGCCGATTCGTGGCGTCTACTATCACCAACAGGTTTTGGAGCTTGTCGATTTCGTTCTTGAAGGAGTCCTAGGCGCGATGGTGTCTCAAACACTGATGAACGCCACTCAGTTATTATTGCGTGAAGACGAGGCCAGTGTTGTGCTTGACTTGAGTGTGGAGAAGCCCACGTTGATCCTCCCGTTGAGCTTGGAAGATGCTCCGCATGCGAAGGTCACTGCGAATGTGCTGCGACTAGTTCACTTCCCATCCAGCGCTGTACATTACCACGGACCTCCAGAGGCAAGAATCAAGCAGGTTGTACACGATGAAGCGTTACCACGTGCTGTGGTTCACACTTCGGACGGGGTTTCGTTGCGCGTAGACTGTAAAGACTTGTTTCTGGAGCAAGTCCACATTTATTGTACTACAGCTGGTGGTAAGAAGACAAAGGAAGGTGAAGGACCAGTGTATGAAGAGCTACTTCCTGAGCCTGCGGACCTGAAAATCAGTATTGAAGATCTCGTCTCGTCCACAATCTCCATAGACGAGAACAGTGACGTGTTCCTCCCTCGAATCACGGTGGACTCGGTACTGCCCCCACTTGAGGCACATCTATCACGCACTAGTTATCTGGGCATTGTCGCTCTGATTCTGGAGAATTTCGGCGCCGAAGAGCTGCAAAACGAACCTGATTCAGCTGGAGAAATGAGCAGAACTAATAGTTCTGGTCACGTTCTAGGGAAAAGGAGAAGCAGCGCAGATACCGATCTGCCTTCTCTACGACCTACTGTGAGGTATACGTATCTACAAGCGGACGCAGACGAAGCAACACTCCAAGTGCGGTTTGTAATGGAAAATGTGCGGGTTCTGCTATACCAAGACAAACAACTGGAAGCAGATGAAGACACGCTAGATTCGATGGTACAGCGCACATTTGAAAGCGATACACGGCGACGTGATGGAGCTCTTGCAGAGGTTGTGGCTACAGATTTCTCACTAGTGTTCGACGACGAGTACGAGAAGAATCCGCGTCTGGCGGTGCATCTCGGGGCGTTTAGCGCTCGGGATCTTGTGGGGGAGTACAAGTCTTCGAGTGATGAAAGCGGCACGTTGTTGGTATCGCCACAGCCACTGGAGATACGTTATACATGGGACGATACTGCGTTGACAGGAGACCTGGACTTGTTGTTCTCCGAAGTGACGGGTACTGTTATCCCTGAAGCCCTACTGTCACTTCTCGGTTTCTTCGCATTGCCAACGAAACCAGGTAAACCAGGGCCGACGAAGGAGAAAAGTCTCGCAGAGGCATCTCGAAAAGTGCCACCGTCGCCGTCTCTGTTAACCCGGCGCGAGAGTATTTCAGACATTCTACGGGACGGAAAGGAACCAGACCTGACAATCACAATCCGAGCGACGGCTAAACAAGTGGGCGTGGCACTCCCACGTGACGCTTATGACCCAGATAGTCCGCGCGTGACTTTCGCGGGCGATTTCACCCTCGAGTTTATGTGGAAACCACACCCGGATCCAAAGAAAGGGAAGAATGGCGATGACCTGGACATCCAAAGCAGCATTCTGGCCGACGCGCGGAACATGGAAGTAGTGCTGGAAAACGCCAGACGGCCTGGTTGCTGTGTTGCGGCGCCAGCTACAAACGCGAAATGGGACGCCATTGACGTTGCGCCTTTGATTCAGTTGCTAGAGCCCTGCTCACTGCACGTGGAAGTGAGCGATCTGTTCCCGCATGCCGGTCAGCGACAGCAAATTGTGGCGCTGAGCTTCACGCCTATTGAAGTTTTTGTATCTTACGATGACGCACGCATGGCAATGGACACGATGGAGGCCCTTAACACAGCAATCGAGCAGCACGAAGAGTTTAAACGTTCGTCACGAGAACCGCTAGAGTTCCATTCGCTCACAAGAGCGCGAACGTCGTCCAAAAGTCTCGTGATAGAGGAAGAGGAAGTCCACCGGTATTTTACCTGTGAACTGCCGACCGTGAGCTTGACCCTGATTAATGACTGCGATGGCTGTGATATGGGGCTGGCTCAGCTACAGATCGAGCGCTGTCATTTATTCTTGAACGTCACGTACACGGCGCAAGCAGAAGAAGTCGACGGCTCTGCGTTCTTCGCACTGGAGTCGCCCGTGACGACGACGATTTCTGGCGGAGGGAATCTTGTGGTGCTCATGTCGTACTACAACCCGGACACGCGCGACTGGCATCCTATGTGCACTGAGTGGGGGCTAGATGCGTCCGTGCAGGGCTCAATTTCTAATGAGAGTGAGCTGCACGTTATCCTTACGGCTTCACAGGCACTAGATCTTACTGTTACGCACGGGTTGCTGGAGGTTGTGGCGTCCGTGGGTGGAGCGTGGCAGCGTCGTGCTACCGTGGCGACGAAAGGATATGCAGATGATGAAGACGAAGAAACGAAGCGACGCAAAATGGCGCCGTGTGTGATCCGTAATGAGACTGGGTTGCCCCTGAGCTTCTGGCTTACGAATGGTTCGTTCACTACTGAACCGCTGATCGTATCCACTGGAAGTCTGGCGGATGTTCGGTATCTCCACGCTCCAGGTCGAGGACGGGGTGTGGTGCGGCGCTATGCGTCTGGTGACCGAGAAGCCGCCAATTTGCGCCTATGTCTACAGTTGATGGATGCCAAATCCTCAGGCGACAATGAAGCCCGTTTTCAAGCTGTTCAAGGCCTCATTTTCGAGCAATTGGGTGCGCGTACGTTCCCTCTGGTGGACACGCACGGACAGCGGACGAGTTTCACACTCAGTTTGTCGGCGCAGCTTGTAGAGGGGCGTATTCTGCTGGTTGTATCGTCGCCTATTAAGCTGGTGAACAGACTGGCCTCGGGCCGCTCCGTAGCGCTTCTCGTGAACGACCCGACGTGGCAAACACCAGTGGAGATCGGAATCCTACCGCCGAATCAGGAGTCAGCCATACCTGTGTTGCTTTCCCTTGCGTCGGAGCTGCGCGTGCGACCTATAGGAAACGGATCCACGTCCTCGTGGAGTGCCCCTATTCCGGTGCAGACTCGATCTGCCGTCGAGCTTAAGGTGGAAGCAGCAGTCTCTTCAACATCCGCGTCGCGAGAGAGCTTTACTGGCCCCGATGAAGGTCGGAACGCGGTGTACTGTGTCTTGATGTCGAGCGAGAAGGAGATGAGGGCAGTATCCTTTGCCGAACCGCTGGTTCTGGTGAATAAGTTGCCTGTGCCGTTAACATATCGTGTGCGTTCGGCGTACAGCTCTGCGTACGGCTCGGGGACAAGCGACAGCCCTTCGAAGCCGGAGACTATCGCCGTCGGGGCCAAGACAAGTATCTGGTGGACTGACGTCGCGCAACGCCCACTGTTTCAACTTCTGGTGGAAGGCTGCACGACCGCATCCAAGTGGTTGGAGCTCGCACCGCGCGGCACGGCTAACGGTGCTGTGCTGTCCATTCAGCTTTCGCGCGTAGACGATGGACGTCCGTTCCGGTTGCTCCTCCGCGTGGTGGGTGGCACCGAGCGCAATGCACGCCCTGTACTCGTTGAGATCCTGGCGGAGGTCTGGGTTATCAACCGTTCGGGTTTAGAACTCGTCTACGGCACAGCGGCCGACAGTGAAGCCTACATTCCTCCACGTGCAGCTCGCGCGCAGGTGGGGAACGCACAGATCAGTGCGTATTCGAGTGACAACAGCGGGAAAGTTCCTGTGGTTCGCATCGGTTTACGAGGATGCAACTGGTCGGCGCGTTTTGAAGCGGACCCGAGAAGGTTGAGTTGGCAGGATGAATGTATCACCCTTCGGTCAGCAGGAAGCAGCGGGTCTTCAGGTGGTGTTCTCTATGAGCTCGGGGTATCGGCAGACTACGCAACACGACATTTCGGCTCTGTGACGACGTTAGTGAGTGTCATTCCTCGCTACCTGGTCTTCAACCGGTCATCACACACGTTGCTGCTTCTTGAATCCCCAAACCGCCAGCAGCGCCTTGAAGACGCAAGTAACGGAAATGTTGCGCACCACGTACTTGGCGCAGGAGACATGTACGCCTTGTACTGGGTGGGCGGAAGTCGAGCACCGCTGCGCGCGTCAGTACTGCCAGACGGTGCTGGATCGGATGCATTCTGCAGTGACGGGTACGACTGGAGTACAGCTTTCGCTGTCGACCGAGTGGCTACCACAGATTTGCTTATCCCACCCCGATCAAGTGGACGTGGCGTTCAATTAGAGGTGACAGTGAAACGAGGCAGCTTTTCGCAGGCCACGTTCGTGGTGGTGGTGACGGACGGAGGCGCTGGATCTCCGACATCCACCTCATCAAGACTGTCAAGTGCAGGCTCGACGATTTCAAGAGACGGGATCGCAGATACAGGGGCGGCAGGCTGGCAGACGTTTAGCCTTCACGCTCAAGTGGCTGGCGTGATTGTCACGGTAACGGACAAGAAGCATGGCAGGACTATAGAGGAGCCTCATAACTTGTTTGCCGGTGGGTCTGAAGGCGGGAGCGAATCGGTAGCACGCGCGACATTCACGCGAATTGGACTGGAGGCGTCGTGGTCGCCGCAAGCGACCGCTGCAAAGCTGAACCTCATGGGGCTCAAGGTGGAGGATCTTCTCCCCAAGTCGAAGAACCGCGTAGTGCTTCGACCACTTCTGCATGGCGATGGCGCGGCTGGATCAGCGAGACCAAGCATGGACAAGTACTTCCTCGAGCTGACATATCTGGAACGGCCACACGCCAAGTACACGTGGGTAGAGCGTGTGCACTTAGAGCTGCAGAACGTCAAGGTCTCGACGTCCATGAGTTTTGTGGATCGACTGAACAAGCTGCAGGAGGAAACTATTGCCCACTTCCAGCACACGTCGCTTGTATCTGCTTTCCCAGGCGAAGAGAGTTTTCAGATCGATGACAGCAGCGACGCGGACGACTTGCTGGCGTACTTTGTTCCTCAAAGTGAGGAGGGAGAAGAAGGATCAAGTGCGGATATGGCTGCTATGACAGGTCGAAAGCTCTACATCGCGTCGGGAGAGATCTCCCCAGTGCGTGTCGTCGTAAGCTTTACTCGCGACAAGAGCGACTCGAGTCACGACGGATTCTGGCTGTCAAACCTCAAGCTCAAGATCGAGAACGCGTGCGTGACGTTGGAAGGTTATCGCTTATCGCACGCGTTGGCGACACAGGAGTCTCTGGGCGCGGCAATTGTGCGCTTCTACGAACAATCAGTAAAGTCCCAAGCGCTGAATCTGATCGACTCCATTGAGGTCACGTCGCTAGTCACGAGTATGGTTGCCGGTGGCGTTACGTCCCTCGTGTCCACATTGCGTGGCAAAGCGGACCCTGCGGCCGCCGCCGGTGCTATGGCTCCTGGTCTGCTGACTTCCAGCTCTTCTGGTGACGGAGAGAGCCTGGGTGCACCCTTCCGCTATGAGCACATGTCGAACGGGGACATCGTGCGCAAGCATTCACGAGCGATAGGGGAGTGCTGCAACAGCGCTGAGTTCCTGCGCCAGGTACGGCACCTCGTGTACGACTGGGACGCCAACCATACCGGGTTGGAGGCACGTGGCTGCGTCGCGCTCGCGCTAATCAACAACTCGCGGCACTCTTTGGTAGTCAACACACAGCTAAATGACGGTGCGTCGCTGCGTGTTCTTCCCCTTGGACGACGCCATTTAGCGAGCGTCTTGGATTCAAGTGACAGTGAAAATGCTTCAGCTGGAGGCAGAGCGACGAACTGGCGACCGGACCGTGCGCTCGTGGTGTTTGCGTATGGCTACACACCGACGCTACTGACGTCGGGTGATGTGTATTTCACGGTGCAGTCGAACGCTTGCAACGTGTACGCGACGCGCAAGACAGCGCGGTTGAAGGCGAACCGAGGATATACTGCCACATTCACGCTACAGGAGACGCAAAGCTGGTGGTCTGCGAACGTGGTTATCATCGGTGACGACCTGCAAGTTAACGAGAGCTCCACCCCTGCTTCGGACTCCGCTTTGTTTGGGGAGGTGCCAGCTACTGCTCAAGGCTCGGCAGATAGCGAGGAGTACGAAGTGGAGTTCGCTGGTGCATCCTTAGGTCTCATTGCGAAACAGAGTGGAGATTCGGTGATCGTGCGCGAGTGTGTGCCGTCGAGTGCAGCAGCCGCTTCGGGGCGGATCGCCGCAGGCGACTGCATTCTCACAGTGAACGGCGTGAACGTCGCCAACACGTCGCAGTTCAAGAATCTTGTGAGCAGGACGCCACGTCCAGTCGTTCTGCGATTCCGGAGCACAGGACGCCACTCCAACGCAGCATACGATTTATTTGGTGAACGCGGGCAGGAAGATGGCGCTGAGCTCTTTGGCTAGTGAGACCATGTCATGGACAATAAAGACGTGGCCATTTTAGAACGCACTTGAAGAGGTTTCACGGCTGACGTTTCTGACTCTGGTTGTTTATATTTTGTTAGAACGATATGAAGAGCGCCATCGAGTCCATTACCCACCTACCAGCAAGATTCAAGAGTAAGAAGCAAGACGTCAAGCATGTCGAAGATAAACTCCAAGCGGTGCGTTCGAAGCGGGTGGCAACTTTCTTTCAAGTTAAAGCGAGGCAGCGAGCTGGCGTTGCAACCCTGGCGTCAATGGTTGGTCGTAGTGCTGCTACTGTATCCGCGTTGTTGCGGTCGCTGCGTCATGCTGCAATTGGGTTTTTCACTCGAAAGCGAGGGAAGTTAACAGCGATAGGTAGGTCGAAATGGGGGAGGAAGCTGCGATCAGCACTCACTGGTGAGAAGAGTTTACTGAGTATGTTCCAGAAGACACTGGGGAGAACATTCGGACGGAGCGCGGAGAAGAAAGCACAACTGGATCAAGAGCGTCAGCAGCATCAAGTACGCATTTACCAGTGGATGTGTCAGGCGTTGGCTCGACTGGGGCGATCGTCCATCGCTGCTGCTCATAGACGACGCCGAGCTGAAGGTGCCTCACATCTTTCAAAAGAAATGGTCGGTCGACTGCTGACTGAAGCAGTGGTGAAGGTTGCAGCAATTTGTGTTCAAGAGCGTTTGGACACTTATGCACGTGTGATCCAGCGACTGTGGAAACGAATGAAGCGGAATGAGCAAGCGGCTTTGGAATCTAAAGAACGTCTGTTGAAGCTGCTCATGGATCTACCCATGCGTCTTCGGGGACACCAGCAGAGGCAACAACAGGAGCTGAAAAACGTGCATGATGCTAGTACCAGCTCCACCACCTTGTTTATCCTTCGTGCTGCTCGACGTCTGGCCGCGCGAACGATTCAACGCGTGTGGCGTGGTCATTGTGTGCGGGAAAGAGTTCGTCGGATACGTAACTGGAAGTTGAAGAAATTTCAACGCCAAAGACAACGCGAACGTCTACGTGAAGCCCGTGGTGCATTGTTGGCACCTTCGGAAGCAGAACGGGCACGCCGTAGAGAACTGGAAACGCGACTACTTGCTCGTCAACAGGAGACGCCAGTGCTGCCGCTGCCTCGTCGAGAATGGCGATACCAACGAAGAGGAGAGCGAGCAACTTTACTGGAGCCACTGCCGCTGCAGAGGCCGCCGCACGTATCGGCATCTACCCGGACGAAAGTGCAGTGCGTGCCGTTTAGTCGCTTCGAGAAGATTATGGCTCAAGACGCCCGTGTGAATCTGAATAACGTGTGGGTAGCGATCCCTGTTGGGCACCAAGAAGTTCCGGAAGAAACTGGAGAGAAGCATGGAGAGTTACGTCCATTGTTAGTGGGGAGAGGCCGACAGAAGAAGAAAGGAGGCTTACAGACGACGTACGACTGGGTGCCAGCGCATCTACTGCAGTCCAAAGAAGAGAGAGAAGCGACAGCATCACGTCGACGGCAACGAACAGCAAGTCCAGTGTCCAAGAGCATCCTCCAGCTATAAAATCAAGCCTCTTATACTTACAACCTATGTTACGCCAGCGAACGACGGTAGTAGAAGCGATAGCCAGCGTACGTGACTCCTGGTACGAAGAACGCGACCATGAGAACTGCCGACGTGAAGTTGCAGAAGGCGTAGACCGTGATGTAACCAAACATAAAGGTCGGCACCACTGCAACGACGTACAGCGCTGGAGCTCCACCTGGGACTCTCGTTGGGCGTGCGATGTACGGCAACTCCCGACGTAGCTTGATGACTGTAGTGATGATAACCAGCTGAACGGCACCAGAGCAGGCGTTCGTGACTGCCAACATACTGTCGAAGTCCAAGCCCACCAGTACGAGCATGAGCACGAGCGTAAGGAGTGTGGCGTTGGTGGGGCTGTGGAACTTGACACACCTCTTGGCGAAAAGCTTCGGGACGAGCTGGTTCTCCGCCATGCCACTGACCAGGAATGTCATGACGTGCAACGCGGCCGCACACATACCGGCCGTTCCGCAGCAAGACGCGATCTGGATGAGCGTGCGAAGAAAACTCCCGCCCACGTAGTAGGCGAAGACCGGGAACGAGTTACGATCGAAGTGAATCCATGACAAACCATTCGAGACAATGCCGGCGGTCATCGGGACGATGTACGTTACAAGAAGCAATGCGCACGTGATGGCGATGGCTCGGGAATACGAACGTGCGGGGTTTTGCACTTCTCCGCCGAAGACGGAGGCGTTGTTCATCCCTTTAAACTTGAAGAAGAGGATGTTTAAGAAGGTCGTCCAGTGGATGTCCACGTCGCCCGATAGAGTCACGTCACGCGTGTCTTCGTTGTACACAACGTGCTCATGGCGGACTTGGAAGAGATCATCGAGATCTGTAGAGGTGGCGACGGCCCAGACTGTGAACACAGCGAAAAAGAGGATCACCATGGCAGACACCACGAAGCTTAACCTGCCGACAGTACGCGTGCCTAAGAGTGCAGGGATGGCCAGCACGACTCCGATAGCCACTTTGATGGCGTATGAGAGCACGGACGATGTGATCTCAACGTCGCAGTACCGGGTCAAGAGTTCCAGTAACGCACCGGGCATCAACGCTCCTCGAAGAACTCCAGCAATCCAGGACAAATACCCGACTTGGAAGGCCCAGAACGGCCCGAAGGCGGTCAAGACCCAGACGGTGAAGCCTCCGTCTTCAGGGAATGCCGAACACAGTTCAGCTACAATGCACGCGAACGGGAAGGCGACGAAGAGCGCATAGAGGAGGAAACCAGAGAGACCGACGAGGGGACCAGCAGACGAGATCACTTCTTCAGATCCGATGGGGCCGGCGCACAGGTAGACGTACATGATGGAGACGATCCCCACGACGCCGAGCCGACGGTGGTTCACTGCTATCGTCGCTCGAGTGTGGAAACTTGGAGAAGCCTCTGCTTTGTTGTACAATGTGATGTTCACGTGGGGCTCGACATCCTTGGAGACGTTTTCTTCCAACATCCGGAAGTGGTCAAAGGCTGGAATGGTATCTGCTTGGTCAGATTGAAATGTGAATTGAGACGAAGACGCTCGCCAAGATGCAGTGGCAGAGTGAATCGGCAGACTAAGGCTTATCTACTGGTTGGAGAGCAGAGACAAAGGGAACCGATTGCAGACAGCCCAGACGGTGGATAGGGAGACATTGGCAGTGATCGTTCCGATTGATTCCGGACCGTGTTGAATCAACTGCCAGTTGGCACCCAAAGTGTCAGCAATTCCAGAGGCAGCAAGACACATGGGAGTTCTGAGGTGGACAGGATGTACGTCAGTCAGCACAAGAATAGTGCTGACTGTTTCAAGGCAACATGAGTGGAGGTGTTGGTAGACTACATTGACAGGTTACAGATACAAGTACAGACGAAGTGGCAGTTCAGGTCCTACGGCAACATGGGGCAGGGTTCTTGAGGGTCGACGCTCAACTGCTTGGCTTCCAGAAGGCAGGACTTACAGCACGCCACAGACACCGGTTGTGGTCTAGCAAATAGTTGACGCTTGACGTGGCACTTGTTGCAGACACCGCGGAGACAGACGCCGCACGTGCGGTGCGTGGCGCCTACGATCGCCGCCATGGCTGGTTTCTTGGAGCACACGCAGCAAGGCTCGGCGACCGGTTGCCGTCTCGACCGGGACTTGCGATGACCTTTAGAAAGGAGGCGAGAGAGACTCGGAGGCATCGCAGCGATGACATTTGAGACCTCAGCCGACAGACTCGAAGCTGAATTAGAGTAGCCGGACGGAACAGACTCACCCGTGAGCTCGAACTCCTCTAAATCCAGTGCCGACAGGTCGTCAACGGACGAAGACATGGAGTTTTCTGCCTTCTGAAGTGCAAGGAGCGTTAGACGTTTAGCCTCAGCACTGTCCATCGCTCCGAGGACCGACAGCATTAGCGAACAGGACGTGTTGAACACCAGGAAGGACGGGATGTCTCCACCTAAGTCGAACATTCCCTTCGCGTACACATCGACGACGTGCGAGCCGGGCGCTTGCCGATAGATGCAGCAGAACATCATGTTGGCTCGGATGACGTCGCTGGTTTCTGGAGGGGGCGGGCAACCTGCAAAGTCCACGCTTTGGAGCAGGTAGTACGCGTACTTCTCACCCTGCGCATCCGTGCTGATGCCCATGGACTCAAGTGTACAGAGATCACGAAGTTTCATGATCTTAGCTTCGGCTAGAGCATCCGTCACGTGCCACTTAAGCGCGAGCTGCCGGTACGGATCGGTGGTGGATCCTCCTTCGAGCTTCGCGAGCAACGCGCAGTCCACGTGGCCCTTGCTCATGTAGGGTAACGTGATCTGCATCTCTTCACGGTTCTTGGCGTGGACGCCGTATAGAACATCCTCCAGGTCTCCAGCGATTGAGCCGACGCAGAGAACCATCGGTCGTTTAGACTGAGCAGTGGAGCGACCTTGATCCGCTGTCTTCAGGAGTCTACGCTTGTAGATGTTGAGCTCGTTCTGGCGTTTAAGCAACTTCCAGTCGCGCTGGTTCATCTCCGGCCGCTTCATTCGGTGGTACTCGCTCTCGTGTGCTAAAGTACGGGAGACGATGCTGTGCGCGAGGTGGCGGAAGGCTTGGGCCTCACCATCGGGGAGTTGCAGTAATGGAGTCTCTGAGGGCACTTTGACTGGGGACGTGGTGTATTTTGCTTGGTGAAGAAGCTCCTGAAGCTCATCGGGGGCTGTGGCTCGACGTGTGGCCTCTGGAGCGAGGATTTGGTTCTGTGGTGGTACGGACTCGGCCATACTGGACAGTTTCAAGGAGCTCGCGTTGGCAAGAGGAGAAAATACCGAGTGAGTTGATCTCGGTCGGATTGAGAGTGGACTGAAAGGCTCCGCTTGTCTGCAGGACATAGGCGACGACATCTGCTGTTAATGTGGCGGGCGCTTCGCCACGGGCTCCGCAACATCAGGGTCAGCAAGCAGGTGGTCGACGCAACTCGGCTGGCAGGTCAGATTGAACAGCTTCTGCGCCTCAGAACCGCCAGGTGTGTTGCCGACGTCTGGACTAGCTGACACCTTGACGCGTTTCAAACGCAGGTGTTGACTCATTAATCAAAAAGAGATCAGGGTCATGTACGTGTACGTAGATGCCTACGTTCACTGTCACTTCGTTGTTCGCGTGGCGCAACCGAGAGCGTCTCTAATGTCCGTTTCCACCCTCAACATCCATGAGCCAGAGCTGGACATGGATAGGGAGAAAAGCTTGCGTGCTGCTGCCTGAAGAGCGACGGTCGAAGCAGATGGAAGAGCTCTAGGCTAGATCTGTGTCATTGCACCTGCACTATTTAATACCGAAAGGACGTATGAAGTTTTACAACACTTATCGTCCTTGCTAATCACTGTCGTCTTCTCCTTCTGTTGTCTTGATGTCCACAAAGGACACCCTCTGGCCTCGTTCAAGCAGTTGCTGTGTGCTCCACTTGATACCAGAACAGTCTCTGCCTCTGCCATCCCCCCCCACTTCCACTGATACAACCGATCTAGCCAAGCAGATACCATTGCAGCCTACGACCTCCCAATGCTGGAAGAAGACGGCAAAAACGCCGTACCAAACACCTCTTACGCTCCCGATACAACACCAGCAGGACCTTTTGTCCTGGGCAACTTCGACAATAAAATGGACACGATCGAGCCGTCTCCGAGTTTGTACGATCGAAGACAGGCGTTGGCTGTCAACCATCGTCGTCTTGGGGTCGTGGGAATCGTCTCCATCCTGTACGTTTACCTGTGCGCAGGCCCCATCGGATCCGAGGCAATCGTCTCAGCTGGAGGACCTCTCGTTGGTGTCGTGGGGGTCCTGCTTTACGCTCTATTGGTCGCGTTCCCATTCGCTTACATCGTTGCAGAGCTCTGCACTGCCTTCCCTGAAGATGGAGGTTTTACGGTGTGGACGCTGAATGCTTTCGGTCCGTTCTGGGCTTTCCAAGTGGGTTACTGGAGTTGGGTTGCAGGGGTTTTACGAGGAGCATTAATGCCCGGCACCTTGCTGGGCCTCCTCACTCGATACTACAATATCGAAATCAAGTCTTCAGCTGTGGCGTATTTCATCAAGGCAGCGATAGGAATCATCTTGGCAATCCCCACGTTCCTAGGCTCTCGCACTGTTGGACGACTGAGTATCGTTGTGACTATCGTAGTGATCTTCTGCTTCAGTGTCTTTACGATCTGGGCTGTTGTCAAAACATCGGACGTTGATGATCTCTTCCAGATACGTCGAGAACACGTGGAATACGACGTCGACGCAAAGGATGTTGTCTCTACTGGTGACGTGGCCATTCAATGGACGACACTGCTTAACACGCTCTTCTTCAAGTTCAAAGGGATCAATAACGCGTCCGTTTTCGGTGGGGAAGTGAAGAACCCAGCGCATTCGTACTCACGAGCTATTGCCTACACGTGTCTGCTCATCCTCGCAACGTACATTATCCCCATGACCGCCGGAATCGTGTCAGACGCACTCCCGTGGTTCCTCCTCGACCGTGACTCGTTCCCGTTCTTCGCCTATTATGTAGGTGGGAGATTCTTACGTACGCTCATTCAGATCGCGTCCTGCTGCGGCTCTGCGGGTATGTGTATGGCTGCGTTGCATGCCAAGACGTTCCTAGTGAGTGGGATGGCTGAGAACCGACTGGTACCGAAGGTGCTGGCCAAACGCAGTATCAAGTATCAGAGTCCAAGGAACGCAGCGCTGTTGACAGTTGTGCTAATGCTGGCGCTCATCAATCTTGATTTCGATAGTATGTTGACAATGACGAACGCTTACTCCGCTGCCGTTCAGTTGGTGATCATCGCTTCGATCATCAAACTCCGTCGCGAGTTGCCGTACATCGCTCGCCCGACCAAAGTGCCAGGTGGGATCCCAGTGCTTTTCGCCATGGCCGTGGCGCCGACCTTCATGTTTGGCTACATCACATTCTACGCCCTGTGCAACATGACGTCTGCGATCCTCATGGTCGTGTTCTTCGTGCCGGGAGTCGCCTACGCCGGCTACCGCTTCTACTACCGACGCTCGCTGGCTTGAGCATATTAGTGACTAATAATTAGTCGGATGTCTTACACCTTGAATTTAGGACGAAACTAATGAAAACGCGCTTACAAAAGGATGACGGAATGTCCACAGGAGTATTCACAA
Source organism: Phytophthora citrophthora (assembly GCA_031305395.1). Taxonomy (NCBI): domain Eukaryota; phylum Oomycota; class Peronosporomycetes; order Peronosporales; family Peronosporaceae; genus Phytophthora; species Phytophthora citrophthora. The sequence continues at coordinate 39,513 of JASMQC010000023.1, forward strand.
TACTTTCGTGGATTGCACACCAAGCCATCAACACTAGGATACCTCGTTTGGCGTGTTGCTGTTGGAGGCAAGCGCCATACAGACACTTCGTCGGCATTGGGGTAAGGCTTAGACCTGGCAACCGATGGTGGTGGTGGGGTGGGGCACCGATACAATTTAGTGTTTCGAAGTTCTGGAGAGTGTTGCTTGGTCGACAGCGGGAGTAGCTGGTTGTCTTTGATATTGTTGTCTTCGATGATCAATCAGAAGCAACGTCAATCTTCGTTTACGGAGGAATTCAAATGCATAATGACAAATCCTCTTGATATATATCACTGTCACAGTGATTGGATCGTACTGTGTGATACATGTATCCGGCAAGATAGCTTTACCACAGTTGACAGTACGTGATTATTTTACCACTAAGTTTACTTGGTCCTTTAGTGATTTCCTCTGAGGTGCACGTAATTAAGTGCCTCCGTAAGTTTCGTCGATCAGTTCAATACCATTTGGAAATTCACCACCAACTACGCACCCACTCCACCTATCTGCACCATGGCTCCTACTCCAGCCGAAGTCAAGATGACCTATCGCTTCCTCGGAAACTCTGGTCTTCTGGTCTCCAAGCTCTCGCTCGGGAGCTGGATGGACGTCACCGACAATTACACAGCCGACGCCTGGTACGACATGATGAAGCTGGCTTTCGAGCACGGCGTCAACTTCTTCGACAACGCGGAAGTGTACGGTAGTGGTCTGGCTGAGCGAAACATGGGAGCTGCCATCAAGAAAGGAATTACTGAAGGAACGTGGGGTCGCGAGGACCTGGTGATCTCCACGAAGATTTTCTTCGGACTCGACCCAATGCACTCAGGACCCAACGCACTGGGTTTGAGCCGCAAGCATATCATCGAAGGTGCGAAGGCGTCGCTCAAGCGCCTCGATCAGGACTACGTCGACGTCATCTTCTGCCACCGTCCCGACCCATTCACTCCCGTTGAGGAGACTGTGCGGGCCATGAACTTCGTGATCGACCAGGGTTGGGCTTTCTACTGGGGTACCAGCCAGTGGAGTGCTGCTCAGATCATCGAAGCGTGTGAGGTTGCCGATCGCCTCGGATTGGTCCGCCCCATTGTGGAGCAACCCGTCTACAGCCTCCTCGACCGCAACAAGGTCGAGTTCGAGTACGTGGATCTGTACAAGAAGTACAAGCTCGGGCTCACCACGTGGTCACCATTGGCGTACGGAATCACAGGCAAGTACAGCGCTGGTACACCGGAGGGCTCTCGGAAGGAGAGTGCATTGTCCGTGACCTTCACTGCGGACTTTGCGGAACGTGTGACCAAGGCGGACAAGCTCAAGCCTTTGTGTGAGAAGCTCGGAATCTCCATGCTTGAGCTTGCGCTTGCTTGGTGTGTGAGCAACGAGAATGTGTCGACCGTCATGATTGGCGCCAAGACGCTGACTCAACTGGAGCAAAACCTGAAAGCGCTGCAATTTGTGGACAAGATCACCCCAGAGATCAAGGCGGAGATCGACGAATTGGTACCGCTCGTACCGGAGCTGGGGCAGTCGGACGGCACCGAAGCACTGCGAGCGCAGCACCTTTGATCTGTCACGGGATTCGAGTACTGAAGCTTTAGGGATCAGATAAACAGAAACTCCTTCAACATGAACATTGATGCCGGATCCTTGGAGTGTACCTGATATTAGTTATCCAGCGTTAAATCCCTCACAGAGTATTTTCAGGGCTAGAACTTGGTATGAGCCTAGAGAACCGTTTAATGCAGCTTGTGGCGCCTTTGCAAGCCGTTGCTACGCGTGTACAGTACGGCACACACGACCAGGTAATCGCAAGGAAGCTGGTGCGACGTTATCGACTGGCAGGTTTACCAGGTCCACGTTATCATGGTATATTTTAGATCTACTAATTAATTAAATTGCTACAAAAATACTAATTCTTCATCTAAAAGCCCGTCGCCAACCATTGGCCCTCCGCTTTCCATTATGGGAGTCCAAACCTAACGCCACAAACACAAAACGTCAGGAGGAGGGAGAACTGCTGCTCTTTAGCCCCAAATGTCTTCGCTGACGCTGTCCCTACCGACGCCCCCCGCGACCTTCAAGGAGCCCAAGATCGTGGTCGGCCTTGGCGGCTACTTCGCCCAGAAGCGTGTGGAGCCCGTGGGCCGCGCCTTCAACAAACGTGCTCGCAACATGGCGCGCGGTCGTTCCGCCAGTTGCGACGAGCAGGACGACGCCTCCAAGGCCCGTGACGCTCTGCGAAAGAAGGAGGAGTCCATCCTCCGCAAGTACAGACGCAGCATCCGCGGCAAGAACTTCCTGGACCTCACGATGTACCAGCAGTTGGGCCTGGCAGACATTGGCTTCGACGTGACGGACGATCAGGTGAAGAAGGCCTACCACCGCGTCCTCATTGAGCACCACCCTGACAAAACCGGTAAGACCGAGAATGACCCCAATTACTTGGCCGTCCAGAAGGCCTTTGCCACCCTCATGGACGCGCAGAAGAAGCGTGCGTACGACTCGCAGTGCGACTTTGACGAGTGGATCCCTACGGGCAACGAGAAGATCCTGGAGAATGACGCCAGCGGCGAGGGCAAGAGCTTCTACGAGCTCTACGGCCCCGTGTTCACGGCCAACGCCCGTTTCAGCGAGAACAAGCCGGTCCCGACTCTGGGAGACGACAACAAGCCCATTGACGAGGTGTACGCGTTCTACGACTTCTGGAACAAGTTCGACTCGTGGCGCGACTTCACGCACGACTCGGAGCACGACGTGGACTCGGCCGAGCACCGTGACCACAAGCGCTGGATGGCAAAGAAGAACGAGGCTGCGGCCAAGAAGAAGAAGAAAAAAGAGTACGCTCGTCTGGCCAGTCTGGTGGACCGTGCGCTGGCCAACGACCCGCGTATCCGTCGCGTGAAACAGGAGGAGAAGGACCGCAAGGCCCGTGCCAAGCGCGAGAAGGAGGAGGAGGCTCAGCGTCTCATTGACGAGGAGAACCGCAAGCAGGAGGAGGCTGAGCGTGCTGTGAAGGAGGCCGAGGAGAAGGAGAAGGAGGCCCGCAAGGACGCCAAAATGGCCAAGGACAAGCAGAAAAAGCTCTTCCGTAAGGTCAAGAAGGCCTTCCGCGAGCTCATGACTGCGGCCAGCGAGCAGGAGCTTGAGGGCGCCATCGACGTCATCAAGACGGAGGACCTTTGCGACTCACTCGACATGGAGGCTCTGCAGGCGCTTGTGGCTGCGTGCGGCGGATCCGCCGACAAGCTCAACGCTTCGGGTCTGGCCGCCGTCAATGACGCCCTGGCCAAGCTGTAAGCACCCCGTACCAACAACAGCTTCATTAACATACAGAAGTACAACACGCCAATGGAACTCACACAGTACTGTACCACCTCCCTAACAGCATGCTGTGCAGGCTGTATGCCGTATGCGGACCAGATTACGTAAACAATTGTAATCCCACTAAATTACATTTCCCTGCGTTATGTCATACTGCTGCATCGTTTCGCTACCAGTGAAAGGCATTCGAGCAATCTGAGACTCAGCACCATGGCAAGTGTCGAGTTCCTCCTCTCTTCCTCTTCTGTTAACAATGCTAATGACCCTTCTACTATTATAACAGGGCCGAAAGAAACAATTCATCAACAAGAAGACAGCGCAGCACTTCCACGTGGTACACCGCAGTCAACGGGACCCCAAGGCCAACGACCCTGAAGCCTCCAAGTATGTTCTACTGTCCTCCAGTCAACACGTAGAGCTCCGTTCCGACTCTGAGTCTGACGGTGAAGACGATGACGACTCAGAGCTGGACAGTGATGACGAGATGCCGGACCTCGTTGACACCCCAGCGCCCAAGAGCTCCAGCAAGAAGATTAAGAGCAAAAGCGCCTTCCCTGTGCGTAAAGTTCGCTTCGGTGGCGTGGAGGCTGAGGACCTCATCGACGAGAACGGTCTGCCTAGAGATGGCTACGACTACTCGCAGCACATGAAGGAGATGGGACAGGGCAAATTCTACTCGGCTACGAGCCGCTTTGACTCTGGGGAGGAGGCTCGTGCCCTCTCTAGGAAGGTTGACCTGCCTGACGATGCATTGCCAAGTACGGAAGAGCAGGACCGACTACTGGACGCTATCACACTCACTACGGACGTCATGGACGACGACTTGAGGGAGGCCCTGGTGAACGACGAGGCGTTCGAGGAGCTGGACGACAATTTTGTGGTTCAGGCAGCTGAAGACAACGAAGAGGGCGGTGCGGATGACTTTGACTACGACGCGCACATTGCCAAACTGATGGAGGCAGCAAGCGGCGTCACTCCGCTTCACCGTGGCAACATCACGGACAGTGAGGACGAGGAGTTCAGCGACGACGAAGAGGAGTTTACTGATGGCGAACACGAGGTCGAGACGCCCGAGGATCGCGATGAGGCACAACGTGCGCTTGATGAGCTCTTCGAGAAGACGTTAGCGGAGGAATACGATGACGAACAGCTGGGTGAACTGGAAGAGGACGACCCGGAGACCCGCGGTAAGGAGACGCTGGACGGTGAACTGCTTGCTGCCGTCGTGGAGGACTACGCGTTCGTACAGCAGGAGCTAGCAGATGCAGAAGGGAAACTGGGCAATCCACTGCGTGCAGGCAACAATTTGAAGCAGGTGCTGGAGCAGTGCGAGGCGGAGCGTTTCGCCTACGAGTACGACGAAAATGCCGAGACGGAGGACGAGGAGGAGCCTGAGGACGCCGTGGCGCGTGCCGAGCGCGAGGAGAAGGAGCTGCAGCAGCTGTTCGAGCGCAACCAGTACTTGCAGCGAGAGGAGCGAGAGAAATGGGACTGCGAGACCATCGTGAGTACGTACTCGACGCTGGACAACCACCCGACGGTGCTGCGAGAGGAGGCGCCGACGCGACGTAAGAAGAAGAAACAGCCTGTGATCGCCAGCATCGCCGAGGGCGAGGACATCCGCAAGCAGAAGGTCACGCTGTCGCGTAAGACGGGTATGCCGTTGGGCGTGTTTGAGATGGAGGTGCCAGTCAAGAACAAGGAGAAGAAGCAGCACAAGGAGCAGTCCGAGTCCAGTCGGAGACAGAAGGGCGAGACGAAGGACGAGAAACGTGCACGCAAGGCCGCTGTCAAGATGGAGAAGATGGCTCGACGTGCCGAGAAGAAGGAGACCAAGATGGCGTTCAAGGAGGAGGAAGCGCGCCAGTCCACGCAGACGGTGGCTGGGCGCGTGTCCGTCTTCAAGTACTAAGTAAGATAGCCACAAGCAATGTATGCCTTGTCTGCAGGAGCGTTCATGCCGATGATTTCATTCACGTTGTACTGTCGTCTCTGGTAGCCAAAGGTGAAAATGCTAAGCACCTTCAACCTGGGTTGGTTGGTGCCTATCCCAAAAGCTGACGGCGTGTGCCGACGGCGAGCATGGAGTATGGCAGCAGGTGACCGACACTACGGCGTAATGAATCTTAGCAAGAGGCTACAACTTGTAGCCTACGGGTCGAAGTCCATCAAACGCTTTTTCATCGTGTTTCGTTTCCTTCTTGCTCTGCTACTTCCTACTTTACATACTGCTACGTCCTAATCCTTCGCCTTAATAACTTGCTAACTTAATTTCCTTTCCTGCCTACATCCTACGACACTTGGGAACGATGATAGAAAAATTGCGTGGGGTCTTGGAGGCATCGACTTCTGGGGGCGGGAAGGGACAGACTAGGGCTGGGCAGCGTCGCTGGGGTTTAAATAATCAGCGTCACGGGGCTTTCGTCTATCGGTCGGATACACTCTAGAAGCATAGATCCAGCCACGGCATCATGTCTTCCTCGTCGTTCAATGGCGACAATGGCACTTCCCATGCGCCTGGCTCGACATTGGCCAAGTCCATGAGCACTTCATTCTCAAAGCTGGCTGAATCGGCATCCTCCTGGTTCGTCAGCACAGGCGACGGCTCCAAACTCTGATTGTCGTCGAACTTGAGGCAATCGCGCGACACCAACGCACGTTTGCTTTGGTTCATGCCGGCACACAGCCGGTCCTCGATCTGGCCGGGTGTGATGTTGCAGTCGTCTGTGAGGAAGTCCTGGATGTCGATGTCCAGCGGTGTTGACGTCTTGGGCAGGGACAGATCCGAGTCCATCAGGTCGCCAAACATCAGCTCGTTCTTCATAGTAAGAGCCGACGGAAGCGGGTATGTGTGCTCCATATCCTTCTTCAACCCGTCGCTCAGGAACACGCCTCCGAGATCCACTGAGGGGGGCGCCATAGCTGGCTTCAATGCCGGCGACATGTTGTCCAAAGCCACAGCTTTAGCCATAGGCGAGTAGCACGAAGCAAGACCCAGTGGCGTCGGGGTCATCGTCGGTGTCTGTGCGCCGCTCATGGGCGTTAGCGTAATTGCGGTCGTGCTCTGCTCTGGGGCCTTGCTGCTTGTGTTGGCGAGTGGGTCGAACCACGGGTCCTTGGCCTTTCCAGCTCCACGGCGCTTGATGTGCACGAGCAGGTCGGGGCGGCCCTTCCGGAAGAATGAGTGCTGGTAGATCGTAAGCTGTCCCTCCTGCACGCGGTAGAAGCTGTAGAAGTTGAGCTGGCGGATGAGCGACGAGAAGCGCCGGTGACGGAAGTACTTTGGCAGGCAGTGCTCTGCCATCATCTTGGGGTCTACGATGCAGAAGGCGCTGCCGCCTCTGCACCATGAGACGATGGTGGAAGGTTCCGAGTCCACCATGCGGTACAATTTGCTCACGAACGAGCCGGAGCTGCAGCATTCTCTGGGTACAGCGCACTTGTCGCCGAAGTGTTGCATGCTCTGCGCTCTTGGTCGTCTGTTGCCTGGTGTGAGGCTGTTGCTAGTGGACGGGGCGTCCTTCATGCTGAGGGGATGGAGCTGTGGGGTCTGTATGGTTGCCTGTTGGTCGGTGGCGTTATGCGCCGCGCTGTGTAGTGTGTGTGTGGGCTGCTGGCTGGCTGCTTCTTGACGGCAATCGACCTGCGGCTTTGCTGTCTTTTTGCTAACTGAGGCCCAAGTCGGCTTGCAAACAAAAATTCAGTGAGCAGCTGGCAGTTTCAGGCCATTTTTGGCCTATCGCAGCTATTTAAAATGGGTTTCAGCCAATTGCAAGGAGCAGAGAGGATCGCCCATCTTCAATATCGATATTGAAGCGAGAGGGCGCCAAATAGTAACCAGGGGTAGGGATGATTGCAAACGACAGAGTACTATTTGAGAAAATCTAGAATAGTAAAGTTACTACTACAAATATTTGCAGTGCAAACTTTGCACCGATCCACCTGAGCATATTGGTAGAGCAGGTTTGCAGTGAAGGTACGACAACTGCGAGGGGCAGACTGCATTGGAACAGACAACAGACAACGGTACATGTACTTCTGTTAAATAAAAAATCGCATTCAAGTTGAAGTTACTTGACAGATTAGCACAACAAGTGGCTAGCACACACAAGGTACCATATGAGACCATTATCGTTGAACAAACCAATCTTGTCTAAAGTACAATATTCCAAACATATACATGTACCATGTACAGGATCCTATTACTCAGCAGCATGATCTGCTCCTGTCATTTATTTGGTAAACGCGGAAAGGTTTTGGCTCGAGTGATGGCTATCCGTGTCCTTCTATCTATCAAAGATTCAAATTCTAACGGACAAAAGTCACGTCAAGATGGAGTTACGTTTGAATCTTAATTATTTGCATTGCTTTTGAACTGTGGTATTTTATGGCAAAAGCTTCACTGTACATGATGTATCTCGCCAACCTTTCGTATCGTTGACTTCACAACTTAAAACCTAGTGAAGTTACTGTTCTTAACAGATTACGGATTAGCGCGACAACTGGCTAGTACACACAACCTATGGGGTCATTTTAGTTGAACAAACAAAATCTACAAGTACTATGAGAGAACAGAAACAAATGTATATTACTCAGCAGCACAGTTGTGAGTGGGTTTATTTCGCCAACATGCCAGGACTCGGTGTTTTAGTCATGCAAGGTTGTTGTCCCGAGTGACAGCTATCTCTTGTCTCGTCAAGCTTTGAAGCATTGCGATTCTATCCAATCTATCTAACGGACAAAAGCTCTACATCAAGTTGAAGCTACGTTTGAATCTTTCTACTTGAGACCTACACAGTAGCCACCCAGGACAGCATTCGAACAGACAAAACGGACGACCCACTATTCGTAGCCTCCAGGTGGTTGAAGCTTCACAACTCTCGGAAGCCGTAGGGATTGGGATAAATATAATATATTGTAACGTTAGTATGATATCTACATCTTCCATAGTATACTATTTTGAATCGTCTGTGACATGTGCGACAACTGATATCATAGCGTGCCGACTCGGGATTGGTCGAAACGACCGCTCTATTATCCAATAGAATGTTGCTTCACCTTCACTCGCGGCTGCCCTTTCCCAGCTCTGGTTCATACTTGCTGTCGCGTCATACTGAAAGCAAGATAAAACGCTCATTCTAAACGGGATAGGGCTAACGTAGCAGCCGGCGTAGTCATAATCAAATCAAGTCAATCGGAGGAGTATCTTCCGACCCCTATGCTAGTGCAACTTTGGACGTAGATGGCTACACCTGCATGCTCAGCAATTTTGCCCCAAGGCCAGTGAAGTCCGGACGATGGCGGATAGGCTGGCGAGGAGGCAGGTGGGCGATGGCAGATAGGCAGGTGGAATGAGCTCAGCTCTGCGCTGTCTCGATCCCTCTTGGCTGTGTGTATCGCATGCCTTCGAATCTCGTTTGACTCGGACTCAGTATGCTGGCGGTCGTTGAGTCGGTAAAGACGCGTGCGACTGCTTGGTGTCGATGATGACGCAGTCGATCGGGCCACTGAACGGTACCATCTGTGGCTAAACCAGTGATATCCAATCAGCAATCAGCATTTAGATACGTTTGGTGGTGCCAGTCTGTGCAGAGCAATGCAAAAAAAGTGTAGGTCGAAGCGGATCCATGTTGAAGCCGACGTGTCCCCTGCTTTCGACCGACGGAGACTGCTCTGCCTGCCAGTAGTGTTCGCGTGCTGCCAGGATGGATTCACTGCATGCACAATTGCTGCCACGCGGTAGCCAGCCGCCAATAATTTAACGAAACGCCTCGACGTTTCTGCCGCGTTGCGCTCATCAGCACACCGAGGCAAGTTTCGCTGGTCACAGGCCAGCCAAAATGATGTCGAACATTTTAACGGCAGTTTTATGGCAAACTGGCAGAGGTGGTCCTGGCAACAGCCTGCTTGTAGCGGTTTAGAGGCAGATGCATCTACTTCCATACTTCCGGGAGCAAGATGTCTGGTAGGTCTGCAGACCTGTTCCCTAACACTACATGTAGTTCTTGTTTGGCGTGTGCTGTTGCCCACTTTGATAAAGACACTAGGACACCAAACGTAACGACAGTCGCGCGAACCAACCGATCTTTGTTACAGTACTTCAACGACGACTACCAAAAACGTATCTTGACCAAAAATGGCGTCGCACTTGACGCTCAGGATTTCTGGCTCTGCTCGGCCAGTTCCTTGGCCAGCGCCACGTAATCCACGTCCTTCCTCGCGCGTTTACTCCTCGAACGGACCATCGGCACTGCAGTCTCCGACTTATTGCGCTTCTTCGTCTGTAGCACTGTAACACCAGGAACTGCAGCAGTCGGAGCCAGGTAATTGGCCAGCAGCGCTTGCTCGTGCGCAGCCTCCTTGGCGATCTCGTGCTCGTCCCACTTCTCCTGCGCAGGATTGATCAATGCACGCGTGTGGGCAGCGACGCTACGTGCAAAGGGTGAGACCATTCGCCCGTGGAAGTTGTAGCCACCTTCTAACACCGAGATGAGTCTGCCGTCGCAGCACGAGTTCGCCACCTGCTTCACGTGAGCTACGAGCCACTCGTAGTCCTGCTCCAGAAGCGACACGTAACCCCAGTTCACGAGCTCCTTCTTGTGGGCGTCGAAACCGGCCGAAAGGAAGATCAAATCCGGGTTAAACTCGCGCAGCTTGGGCAGAATCCGGTCCCGGAACGCACTGCGCCATTTCAGCCGAGAAGCGGACGAGCCTTCGCGACAAAACGGCAGTCCTTCGTCCCAAATGACAGGGGCCTCTTTGACGTCCGAGACGCCCGAGCCAGGGTAAAACCAGCCTTGAGTCTCTCCCTTCGCCAACTCCTCCTTGTTCTCAGGGTCTTTGTGCCCATAGCCATGTACGGAGCAGAAGAAAACGTTCTCCGAGTCGTCGTCGCTGCGCCAAGGCTTGTACTGATGCACGACCTGTTTGCCAGCTCCATAGGGCGTCTCGAAGACGATCTCCTTGGTGGATGGCACAAGCTGTCGCACGATCTCCTCCGTTCCGTTGCCGTGATGCACGTCGAAGTCCAGGATCGCGACCTTGTTAATACCGCGGTGCTTCAAATGTGCACGTGCATACGCTGCACCAACCGCCACGTTATTGAATAGACAGAAGCCGAGGCTTCCCTCGGGATCGTTCTCACAAACCACCTTCCCTACCGGTCCAGCGTGGTGTCCAGGTGGTCGGACGATACAGAAAGCATTCCTGCACTTGCCTGCTACAACCTCGTCCACTGCCTTGCAAACCGCCCCAGCTGCACGGGAGGCTGCATCGTAGGAGCGAACCGACAAAGCTGTGTCCAAATCCATAGGAAACGTTGCATGGCACTCCTCCGCGTCGCAAATGCTACTGGGAGACGTCGATTCCGATTGACCCGGGAACTTCTGGTGACTTGAATCGTTCTTGGACGCGACCGGCTCCTTACCCACAACAGACGCGGCTAGTGGCATACAGTTCTTGCGGATACGATCAACGTAGTGAAATTCGTGCACACGTAAAATGTCGGCAATATCCGCGCGTTCAATGTCATGGTCCCACTTCACATTCGGCCGTTGGAACTCGCGGGATCGGAGGATGCCAAACACTGGGTCTACAAGCGTATCAATGCGTTCAGGATTCTCCGGTGGAGGGTCTGGACCACCACGACGGTGATATGCCATGGGCAAATGCCTCCACACTTCAGGATGAAAAAAGAATCGCGTCTGGTCTTCTTGGGCAACCTTTTCCTTACGCGTCGCTGGCTTCTCGACAAATTTTCCTGCTTCTGCTGCCAGTAAATCTCCCTCAAGCGCATTAAATCCACACCTTCGCGCTACTTGGGCTGCTGTACAGCCATGTGAATCCTTCAGCGCAAACTTAGCGGCGATATCCCGAGGAGAACTGCGCAGGATCTTCACTCCTTCGGCAAAGCCTGCCAGTGCTGCAATATGTGCTGGAGTCTGTTGCAGCGGGGTTAAGGGGTTCACATCCACAGTGTACTCACTCACCAACCTCCTTCCAGTCTCAGCCGCTTGATACTTCATCGCTTCATGCAGTGCTCGAAAACCCACTTTGTTGCCCTTCTCCAACAGCGTCTCGAGCTTCAACGGAGTCTTCTTCTTCTTCTCCCCGTCAGCAACGGAATTATCTTCAGTTTCCATAACAGCCAGTTGTTGCCTATAGAACGAAGCTAGAACGTCCAGACAAGTGACGAGATCATAACGAGCACAGAGGTGGAAAACCGAGTTGCCCTCTTCATCTCTAGCCCCCACTTTCTCGAACAGCAGCGATCGGACGTCTTCGCCGTAGAAATCCTTCTCTGTCTTTGAATTCTTCTCGCTACACAGCTCCTTAATCACCTGTTCACTAAACGAAGCGTTGATAGCTCCAACTCTCAGTACCAAGTGGAGGAAAGGGGTGCCAAAGTCTCCTCCTTTGAGTCTCAGCATGGCGCTGGTGAGTGCTGGAGAGTAGCGAAGAAGATGCAGCACACAGTCCAATTGCTGGTGGATAACAGCCATGTGCAGAGGTAGAAATCCCATGTCGTCCTTCTCCAATAGACTTGTCTCGCTCGAGAGGACGCTCAGACGTGGAGGAGGCTCAAGGCCGTCCGATGGAAGTGGCAATAGGGAGCGTAAACGGTCCGCACGCCCTTGCTCCGCCAGGTTGTGCAGTAGATACGTGTCTTCCTCTTCATCATAATCCCCGTCGTCCTCTGGGGAGGCCTTGGGCGCTGCGTACGGAGACGTCAACGCAGCTGCAGCTTGCGCTTGGGAACTCCCGGCCATTTGCTTTAACTTTTGACTCGGGACTGGAAATGGACCAATGAGATTGTAGTATTACTTTATACCTGAAAGATACATTTTAGTTTGTACTTTATGCAATATCTAGTGTATTAAATACCATATCTCCTCTTTTACTTGTTTTTTGTAAGGCACAAGTTGAAGTGATTTAATTGGTACATTGTACCAATCATCTGACGACTACACGAACGGTCACAAAAGTTCAGCACTTGCCTTTCAGCTTGTCACCTGTAACGGTCTCTTTACCTACTACTGAGACTTCTGTGCCTGATGCTCACGTCGCTGTTCTCCTTGCTGCTGCCGCTTTTGCTGGTCGACCAAGCGGCAGCAGAGACGAAGCTCGTGTCGGCATGTTCCGCTTCTCTTTCGGATGAAAACCCGCCAGTTCTGGAGCCTCTACGCGCCGTCATCGGTGACGACTACGCCAACATGTTGGTGGGTCTCTTGGGCGATTCAGCAGCCAGGAAATTCCTCATCTCGGATGCCGGCAGCTCCTGCATCGCCAATATGAACGGCACTTTATTAGGCCAAGCGATGTCCGACAGCACAGCCGTCGACACATGCGCCGCCGCCTTGGAGATGCTCAATGTGCCATTGGTCCAGTACGCGATGGGGAATTTCTCTCTCACCTTAAGCAGCAGTGACAGTGGAGCTTCAGATACGTTTATTGAAGGTTTGGGCCTTGTGGATGAGGGAGAAGTGGAGCAAATGTGCTCTTTGTACGTAAATGGCTTCGTCCCGTGTCTTCGGTCGCAGTTGTTGCCTTCCCTCGCCACGCTACGATCCACAGCATCGAACGGCTGCTGTGCTGCCTGGGAGAGTGAGAGCGTCTCACTCTTTGACTACACACTGACAGGGCAGTACACCAAAATGGCGCAGCTTCTGGGCGACGTCTTGTGCGCGACGCAGACGCCGGCATTCAACGGCACCAGCTCACAGCGCTGTGGCTACACGTTCCTGCAGAGCTCCGGGGAGGTGGCCAACACTACGTCAGCTGACCGAGCTGCTGCGTTACTCCAAGATCTACAAGTTCCGACTGATCAAGCGTGTTTGAAGGCCGAGGGTGAAGCGTACACTGACACAGACGGCAACGCAGTTGAAGCGGTTTCAAGCGACCAGTACACAAGCAGTGGTTGCGTTGTGGCTCTGGATCGGTTCGCGACGTGGATCAACGCTTTACCCCTTGCAGCCAACAGTTCGGAGTCCTACGGCATCGACCTGCAGTCGCTTTTCGGCTCTGGCAAGTGCGTAAGTGGGGCTGATGTCTTCCCAGTGCTCCAAGACTTCCTACCCAGTTCCATCGTGGATGTGGTGAGCTCCTACTTCTCCAATTCGTGTCTGCACGTGCCTATGAAATACGCCGATGGCTGCAGCTTCTCTCGTCCCGCGTCCTTAGTGGATTGGAACTACGAACCAGCACATGCAAGTCAAGCTGGATCGGAAGAAGCTGGGAGCGGCACGTCCGCTATTAACTCGCTCAATACTGTACCACCAAATGTGACGGCAGAGTCTAATGCTGCTGCTGCTGCTGCTCACGGCTCAATCGCTGGCGTCTTGGGCCTCACTCTCGTCTTGACGTTGTGGTAGATAAGTCAACTTGTTAATAGATCACTAAAGCTTATCGTACTGTAGAAATCGGGACCATTTTGATATCGTTTAGACTTTGTACATGCCGCCACCAGCGCTCCTCTACGACTTTCAACGATCTGGTGCTCCCAATTCGCAGCTTCACACGCAAACAAAAGCTAAAAAATCTCACGACAATGGGGGAAAGAGGAAACGAGTGCCCTCCACCTTCCTGAGCTTCGACGTTGTGCAGTACGAGCGTCGGTGATGATAGTGTATCTGAAAATCTCCCAGCAGCTAGACGAACAGCCCCGTCGTAGACGACGAGCCCTTCGTGGAGTCCACGACCGCTGCCGAACGAGACGACTCGTAGTCGGACGCTCGAGAGTCTTCCCTGGACCTCCGACCACGGTGTTCTGCATCGTTCATGGCCGATGCGGATTGACGCACGTCATGTGTGGACATGTAACTCTCGGCTAGAGAAGTCTGAGGGTCGTAACTGAAGGCGAATCCACTACCAGATCCTCGAGTCTTGCCGGCGAACTGAGCCTGTGCCTGTGAGAAATTGAGTGAACAGTCAGACAATGAATACGACAGACCAGAGACTATACAAGCATAACTTACCGCGTTGTAGCCGCGAGTAGGCGACGACGAGTTGACGTAGGCAGTTTCGTTGTCTTGGAGCAAGCCATTGACCACTGGGATCCCGCCAGCTTCGATGTCGATGCGAGACATGGCGCGGTTCTGCCGCAGATCCTTGTCCTTGTATAGCACATACTGCTCCTGGACAATCTGCCACGGAAGCGGGTAAAACCGGCGGCAAATAGCTGTCCACGTGTAGTGACGGAGCAGGGAAACGACCAAGCAGATGGGGATCACCATCCAATACGTTTCTTGCCCTAAGGTGTTCTGGAAACTGCCATACTCGGTCGCGAACATGGAGATCCAGTAGCTGGAAATAAGTGGCGTAAGCGGCAAGTACGCAACGACACCCACGAACCACAACACGGCTCCGTATGTGCTCCAAGACATTTGCAGCATGCACAGCTTGATGTTGGCCACCAAAACTACCATAGTGAACGCTAGCAATCCGTACTGCACCATCGGAGCACTACCAGCATTGGAGAGGTTCTCGTTGAAGGCGTACACCACAAACACGAAGATGACAGCCGACTCGTACACAGCACTACAGATCCACTTGAAGAACGTGTAGTTGTTGAACAGCTCCATGCGAGGCCCCACCAGGTACAGCTCCGGGAAGTGTTTGCTCACCTCGAAAGGTACATCGTAGTCGAACACGCCCAGCACGATGATAGGCAGCGAAGTGTAGCAAATATTGTACAACTGGAAGCCCAACTCTCCGTAGAACTTCTGGCCAGACGAGCCCGTGCAGAACATGTAAAAGTACTGCGCCAGCACCATCACGATATTCTTGTAGAACATGTAACCAGCAAGGATAGACATGCGCTTGTAATTCAACCGACCGTGGTGCAGCAGAAGCTTCTCCAAGAAGTAAAACTGGCCAATAGCGTAGTCGCTCGAGTTCACAGCTTGCATACCTTCCTGGCCTGAAATACCTACACCAACATGCGCACGCTGGATCATAGCCACGTCATTAGCTCCGTCTCCAATAGCCAGCGTCCTAGCCTTCTTGTTGGCAGTGCGAACCAGCGTTACCACTTCGGCCTTCTGGCTGGGCGATACACGACAGCACACTACCGCATCACAGGCCATCGCCAACGAAAGGAACTCGTGCTGGCATCTGTCGTCCGCCAGGGTTAGCTCGAGGCACTCTCCGTCAATTACCACGGCGTGACGGCCGCTGCCTCCTTGAACCTGCGCGTTCGCCTCGGATAGATGCGAGAAGATCGCGTCCTTGGTGGGGTACAAGTCACAGTTGAAGACGAACTGCTGCATGTCGTTATCCATGAGCTGACAGGCGTATGAGATATTGATGGCTGTTTCTTGCTTGTCACCGGTCAGCATCCAGACGCGCATGCCAGCACGCATGAGGTTGGCAATACAGCTGGGCACGTTGTTCTGAAGCTTATCTTCAATAGCCGTAGCGCCAAGCAGCTCCAGGTCGCGCTCAATCTCCGTCATCAGTTTGTCGATCTCGTTGTCCTGGCCGTTCTTACGCTTGTCAATCTCTTCCAGAGACGAGTTAGCCTCCTTGAAGCGCGCGCTCCAGTTCAGATACTCCTTCTCGTCCACACGACGCTGCGCAATAGTCAGTGTACGCAGTCCATCATCCCCAAAGGTCTCCAAGTGACGCATCGTCTCCTTCATCATCTCAGGGTCGCTCTTTCCCTTCGCCAGCATGGGGTAGATCACGTTATCGGCACCCTTCGTGAGCACCCAGTACTCTCCATTGGGGTACTGCACCACGACTGACATGCGCTTACGGTCACTCGTGAACTCCAGAACATCCAAGATCTTAAACTCTAGCAGAGCATTGGAGCCAGTCACACCGTTCGCATAGCGGCGAATCAGATCTGGGCGCTTCACACGAACGCGGGCAACACCCAAACCACGAGATTCGAAGCTGAAGCCAAAGAACTTGGCACCCGACACCAGCGCCTGCTCATCAGGTGACGAGGCCGAAAAGCGCACTTCGTTGCTGCCTTCCACCGCCTCAGGGATGACAGTCTGACACAAACTCAGGTGCAAGAAGAACTCGGCTTCTCGGTTCGGCGTGCCGTCATTAATAGGCCTCTCCAAAGCGTTAAACAGCCGCACATCCTCGAAGTTGACGTACGGGATCTTGGCACGCTGCGTCGCTGGGTCCGGCTCCGCCTCAGCTGGCACCGCGACACCCTTTCGGCGCAACGCAGCGCGGCCAATTTCCGTCATTCCTGTACCGTATGACACGCCATTGATCGAGCACTTGCGGAACTCCATGACGTTACAGGTCAGCGTGCCAGTCTTGTCGCTAAAGACGTACGAGATCTGGCCCAGTTCCTCATTCAGTCCCATGGATCGGACGATCATACGTACGTCTGCTTCCTCGTAGTACATGTCCAGGTCCCACGTCATGAAGATGGCCTGAATGAACATGACCATCGAGATCGTCACGTACAGCGACACAGGAATCATCTGGTACATGAGCAGGAAGTAGTAGCCAAAGCCGATGAACCATTGGCTCGTGATGCTGGGGGACCAGTCCAGGTACCAGCTCTCGTCAATATTACTGTTGAGCCAGATCACCTGCACCGTCGTGGCGATGATACACAGGAAACACAGCAGCAGGAAGAGCCAGATGATCATCTTGTTCACCGTCATATTAATGGAGCTCCACTTGGGTCGGGTGGCAGTGGCGCTCTGCATGATCTTCGTGTCCGGACCAGTGTTCACCACGAGGCCGTAGATCCAGTCTGTGTTACGCAGTTGGCAGCCACGAAGCAGCACGTTCTTGATGGCGATCGGCTGAGGGTGGGCCTCTGCCGCTTTGGTTCCTTCCGAGACGGATAAAGTACCGTCGAAGCGACCAATGGCCTTGTTGGGGTTCTCACACCGTAGCTGACCCGCGAGAGCAGCCACTTGAGCCGCCGTCCGCACGTGCAGCGTGGCGTCGCAGGCGTGACGCAACTTGAGGTTCGTCTCGCCATCCAGACTCTTGGTTTCCACGTAGCAGATACCTGCAGGTTCACTTGGATTCGGCTCTGCAACAGCTAGAATCAGCAGATCAGCAGGAGCCGTCTCTCGGTTGTGGAGCTTCACCACAGAGCCAACAGTAAGAGCTGCCCAGTGCATCAGTGCAATGTCTGGGTCGTCCACTCCTCCAGCTCGGTTGAGTGCGTCGTTGGTGCCTGTAAACGTCTCCTTCAGTACGTGGCACTGGGCCGAATTGGCCTCTTTATCTGCCAGGTGTCGTCTGCGGTCTTCAATCACAGCCAGCACTCCATCCACAGCCAGAATGAAGACCAGAACCGGTAGATTGGATGGTAGACCGTTGGTATTACTGATACTCTTGATGCACTGGAGGATGGAAACCAGCAAAAAGTAGGCGTTGGCCAATTTCCGGAAACTCTCGAGCATGAACAGAGGCAGGAAGTTCCATGTCGTGTACTTGGACGTAATCACCACATTGGAGCAGAATTCTGGGGGTGCATTGGCCCCTTCCGCTCCTGATTGTTGTCTGCGCTGTCTCTGAGTAGCCGGCAGAGCGACGACGCGGAAGTCCGCCGACTCGTCCCGTTTACTGGCGGCCGTGACGTCCGCTCCTCTCAGCGCCATATTGCGCGGTCCTGTGTCGATTGCCGATGCGGTATTGGCTGTGCTATTGAGCGTTTGGCCTGTGTGAAAGGAGCCCGCACTCGCAACTAAAGAGCTGGCGGGAGGCTGCGGCTGCTGCTGGGCGCGCGACGTCTGCAGCTGGTGGTACGCGTCCTGGTGCTGGGAGGCGCCCGCGTCCATTCGGTGAGAGGGAAATAGGGACAGAAAGTCTACGCTACCAGGCTCAAGGCAAGGCAAGGCGTTCGTCAAGAAGAGGAAGAAGAAGAAGAAGAGACTTCTCACTCACTCACTCTCTCTCTCTCTCTCTCTCTCTTCTAATATGCAATGGGAGTTTTGTGGGCGAAACGAGAACGAGGGTGAATGGTACAGGGTACCAGTACCCAGTAAACAGCTGGCAAAATCCAGCCCAAACCGCTGCAGAGACAGGCGGAAGAATACAACGTTTGATAAAGAATGAGTTTAGCAGGTTGAAGTGAAAAGACAAGGTTTACAAACACAAAGATGATTCATGTTGCAATCTACTTTGAAAGGTTATCTGGAACCGAGACGTTTCAAATTGGTGTGCACGAAAGCTCATCTGAACTGACTGTCGCAAGATGATGGCGCCGGATAACGGCTGCTAGAGCGCGGATCGTAAGCGTGCTGTTTCGTAGGTCTGTTTTAAATAGGAAGTGTATTTTTGACGAAATTCCATAAGTATGCTATTATATAAGTTCATTGCGTAGAGGAGTTTCAAAGTTATGCTATGACACTGTCATTGACAGCGGAATTTAATCGGTGTCCATTTTGTGCGGGGAAGCCACAGCAGGCACTTCAATGCTCGCCGATCGCCGCCTTGCAATGCTGGTCGCTAACTTGCCACTTGAGTCGATCGACTCCACTGAAAATGTAGATGAAGGTTGCTTGGCAATTATAATGTGTGGTTGGCAACCACTGGCAATGCCAGTGGCATATCAGGCGAAGGAGATCGGCATTATGCTCTTTTTGAGACAGCCACGGCCGCGACCAGCTTTGCGCATGAACACGCTGGTCAAGAAGAGTATCCCGCAGCTCGTAATCGGCCGCCACTGGTCTGCAAATTGCAATGCAATGGCTTGACTGTGCCACCAAGGGCAAGATCTCCGCAGCCGCGCTCACCGTCCGTGAATCCCTGACGGGCAAGAGTCTTACCGTAAGACTCACCAAGGCGTTTAGCAAAGCGCGAGTCTCGCTTGCGAATCAGGGCAAGGGCGATCCAGGCACGTTCGCACCCACACTTCGGTCGGTGGATTTTGTCGGAGAAAGCACGGCGGCTTGTCTTCGAACAGCTCAAGAGCGTCTTGGTGTCACTGCCAGAATACACCAAAATGCGGCTCGTCTCACTTGCCATGTCCCGTTGAGCAGCAGAGGCAAAAGACGACGGCGTTCAATGTCGTTTACCTTTGCATCTCCTGAACTGGCTTGGACGAAGACACCGTCATGTTGCCGTTAAGGGTTGACCAAGTGTTCAAACCAGCCCAGTGGGCAGTCTCTCTCCATCCATCAAAGCATGACCTATCTGATTGACGCTTTCTGCTCCTACGAGAACTTCGGTCGCGCCCTTCACATCGCGAGCGGTGAAATATCCGTCACTCATTTCGGAATTGAGTTGAGTTCTCCATCAATCTCCGAAGCAAGGGACAGCTAAAGACTAATGGAGGTTCGTCGACCCGTGGGTGAGGTGATCTACCTCGCAGGCGGAGGCTTCTACGTGCAAGCCTGTCCTCCGAGCGTCACCTGTCCTCCGACACAAGGAGAGAATGGTCCGTCATCGACTGCTTTGCTTAATGCTATGAACGCTATCGACTCGGACGATGACGATGATGAAGACATGCTGGAAGAGGAGGCCAAGACCGACTACCCTGTCGTCACGCGAAGCTCTCGGATCTCGGGAGCAGCAATGGACTTGTTCAGCCGTTTGACTGACTCGGAATCCGATACAGAGTCTGAAGAATCATCATCAGAGGAGGAGGAGGAAGAAGAAGAAGAAGATACGGAGAGTGACGAGGACTCGGATAGCGACTCATCCCACAAGCGTCTGGTGAGGCGTAGCGCTCCAAGACCGTCGTCGACTTTGGCGTTTGACTATGACCAAATGATCCGTTCCAACATGGAGGAGATCGAGGCCAAGAAGCCCTGGCGATTTGCGTTCCGCTGCCTGAAGGTTCCCTTCAACTTCAAGCGAGAAGAAGATCCGTTTGACGTCTTCTTCTTGCGCTGGGACGAATTCTGGCGCGTGAATGGTCGTGCTGTGTGGGAACGATCCTTCTGGCAGCCCCTACTACCAGGCTCGACCGAGTACTACCGTCGCAAATGGCGACAGACTCGGGCCCAACGCGCCTTCCAAGAGCTGGCGACGGACCTGGTGGATCGACTGAAGGAAAAGTATACCCAGTTTTTGACTAATACGCCGCATGAAGGCTGGTGGTATCGTATTGAGCCCTTCCCACTTCGCAAGTTGTTTCTGAAGGACAGAAATCTGTATGGGCAGTATTTGGAGCTGATGGTGAAGAAACGTTGGCCTCGTGGACGGAAGTTCTTGGTGAAACGAGGATTAAAGCCAATGTGGTGGCTCCCGGACCTGACTGCGACCAGCGACGGGTTGTAGCTGAAGTACTTGGAGGCGCAAGGTGGAAGATGAAAAGTTAATTGCGCGTACATGTAGTATGTGGGGAAACTGCTCGAAAGAGCAAGGAGGAATGGTATTTAGGTTCTCTTGCAATTTCTCTCATCCTTCGATTAAACTTAACTGTATGCAAACATACCGCTTTCAAACCAGCGGTGAAGTGCAACGCACTACTACTAATTAGTTAGGCGTTCGCACGGCCTCGAATGCGAGGGATTTCTCAGTGCTGTCATCCTCATACAGCTCGACGTTCTTACCGCGCGGCTCGTAGCCGAAGAACAGCACAATAGCTGCCACCACCATGAGCATTCCACCAAACACCCACATGATGGCCTCAAGGGAGACGTTCCAGTCACCGAACATGGAGGCACACAAGTACGGACCACTGAAGGAGCCGATACGGCTGAAACCCGAAGGGTAGGCAGCTCCCATACCGCGAATGGCCGTCGGGTAATTTTCCGGAGTGTACGCGTACACGCAGCCCCACGCACCCAGCATGAAGAACGACGTGAAGGATCCAGTCACCATAACAGGGACCTTGGACGCATCGACGTAGCCCATTGCAATGGCAGACGCGAACGAGCCAACGAGGAAAATAACCAACGTCTGCTTACGGCCGAGGATTTCCACGAGACCAGCAGCAGCGAAGTAGCCAGGGAGCTGGAACGCCGTAATGATAAGGATGGTCTCCCACTGGCCGTTCATGTTGTAGCCCTTGAGCGAGATGAGTGTCGGCAGGTAGATGAAGATGGCGTAGTACGACATGGAGATACCGAACCAGAGCGTCCACAAGACGGTAGTGCGCACGCGGAACTGGCGCTGGAAGAGCACGCCAATCCGTTTGAAGTGAGACTCCGGGAGTTGAGGTGGGGCAGGCGGCAGCGGCTCAGCACTCTCGACCTCCGACTTGGGGTCGTACGGATCCATACCGTGGGCGCGTTCAATGGACTCAACGATGGCGACAGCCTCGTCGTAGCGGCCGACACTAGCTAGCCACTTAGGCGACTCCGGGATGTACATGCGGATAACGATGGCATAGAGAACTGGCGCACAGCAGATGAAGAAGGTCTCGCGCCAGCCAATCCTTGGAGCAGCGCCAAAGGCCATGATAACTGCCAACATACAACCCACAGCCCAGAATGCCTCGAGCAAGACAATGATCTTGCCTCGAGTCTTCTTGGGGGACAGCTCCTGCACGAGCGTAGAGGCCACAGGCAGTTCGCCACCGAGTCCAATACCGGAGATGATACGGGCGCAGGTGATGGAAGTGACGTCCCAACTAACGGCGCACAGGCCCAGACCGACGAGGAAGAGCACGAGCGTGACCATGAACATAGGACGGCGGCCATACTTGTCTGCAAGCGTGCCGAATGGGAACGAACCGATGAAAGAACCGACGAAGACAGCACCACCCAGGAACGAGGCTTGGCGAGAGCTCTGAGGGATGTCCTCGCGGATGAGAGCAGCACAGTACGTGAAGATGAACGTTTCCATGGAGTCCATGGCCCAGCCGAAGCCCGTGAGCAGGATGAGCTTGATGTAGTACCATGAAAGGCCCATGACGACGCCCGGGTCACGCTCGCCGATTGCATCGATCCGTCGCGTGATGCGCTGCACAGCCTCCACGTTGTCGGCGGGGGAGCTCATATTGCTTGTACTGGTTGCCCTTGAACACGCAGTGGTTGGGGGGGGGGGGGGGGGAAGTGTAGGTTGTTGTCAACCTCTGGTGGCGTTACCCGACGACGATCGAGAAGTGAGGTGTCAACCAGTGCTTGCTGGATGTTAAAAGTGATATCGAATCGGAGAGGGATGGTACTTCAATCGAGTCCACTAATAGGGGGGTTGAGTGACGATTTGGGATTTCCCAAAAAGCCACAGCTGTCTACACAATGCGCTTTCGGTGCCGAAACTTGGTACGAGCATGTAAGACCATTTGATGCAGCTCGTGCCATATTGACAGGGCGACAGCGCGTGTGTACAGCGCCCAAGCCAGGCATATGTGCTGCCAGGGGCAGCTTTGCCCCTGTCGCTTTGGGATCTCCCAAAGCGACAGGGGGTTCGTCTACACCCAGAGGGGATGGGCCCACGGCACGTTGCGTGCTGACTACTGATAGCGTCCGACTATCTGTTATCGGTTTAGAAAGGTATGCTGCAATAGTAGAAGCAAGTGTAGCATACCTTTCAAATCTGGTAGGTGACACGATTGGCGATATACCTAACCGCTAGCGCTGACGATAGAACCAGCATGTACAGTGCCCGTCAAAAGTTTAGGCCCAAAATTACCGCCAATTGCGGTGAGGGGACATATCTACATACAGTCCGCGCCAGGTTGATATGACCACCTACATTTTAGGGCGCCACTCCGTCAATTTTGGGAGTTGAGCGGCGCCAATTAGATATGTTGTTTGTGTCGTTAAAGCGCGTTTGAGAGTTGCTTTAACACGCGGGATATCCCACTTTAAGACAGGGTTAGTATACAAGTGACCATATTTGCCTGTTCGCCCATTATTAAGACCGGCCTGACCCAATACAAAAAGCAAGATAAGCTGTTAAAATGGCTACACTAGTCCTGACCACTAATTTCTGCGCTCCCCACTGCTGTTGCGCTCTCCCCTCACTGTGCTGTTCACTACAATGGGGAGGGGAACAGCATTATCTGATGAAGAGAAGGGCAAAATCAAGGGATTGTACGAGGCTGGCTTCAGCGAGCGTGAGATCGAGCGCCGTGTGGGTCGCGCACGTGGGGCTGTACACCGGGTGCTGTTTGGAGTCGACAAAGAGCGAAAAAAGCCGGGTCCAGCTGCCGCGCTGACTGAGCGCCAGACACGCTTGCTGTTGCGGACAGCGGCCAAGGATGACTTCTCTGCGCGACAGCTCAAGAGCGAGCTTAGCCTGTCGGCATCGGTGCGCACAATTCAGCGCGTGCTTGCCGATGTCGACAGGCTAATTTACACAAAAATGGACAATACTCTGCCGCTCTCAGCGGAGGACAAGGTCGCGCGGGAGGAGTGGGCGTGGGCAAGGATATTCAACACGGATAGCTGTGGGCCCTGGGACTCCATCATCTTCTCTGACGAGAAGAAGTGGAATCACGATGGGCCCGACGGCTTTCAGATCTACTGGCGGGACATCCGCCGGCCACCTCGGCAGACAAAGCGTCGCCAGGCAGGTGGCGGATCAGTAATGGTGTGGGAGGGCTTCAGCGCCGCCGGCAAGACGAAGCTTGCGGTGCTTTATGGCAAGCAGAACTCGGACGACTACGTGTACACCATGTCCGAGTACCTACTGCCATTCGCCCACCTGCACTACGGCACTGATTTCGTCTACCAACAGGACGGAGCGTCCATTCACAGGTCCAAGAGGACAACAGAGTTTCTGAAAGAGCAGGACGTGCGTGTGCTACCTTGGGTTGCGAGATCCCCGGATTTAAATCAGATCGAGAATTTGTGGTCAATTATGAGTCAAGGTGTTTACGCTAACGGACGACAGTACAGCAGCGTCGCAGAGCTAACAACAGCTCTTTTTAGCACTTGGGATGCGATTGAACATTTAACACTGCTAGCGCTGATTGAGTCCATGCCGCGCCGATGCAAGAAAGTCATTAAGAAACGTGGAGACAAAATAGACTACTAGTGTAGCCATTTTAACAGCTTATCTTGCTTTTTGTATTGGGTCAGGTCGGTCTTAATAATGGGCGAACAGGCAAATATGGTCACTTGTATACTAACCCTGTCTTAAAGTGGGATATCCCGCGTGTTAAAGCAACTCTCAAACGCGCTTTAACTCGCGCATACGCGCCAAAGCAAAATGCGTTTAAATCATGGTGTGATGCTATAGGGTTTCACGATTCTACACGCTATCAAGTTACAGCGGCAAAGATGCACTTGTTCCTACAAGAAGAGGTCGTTGATCGACAAGTTCGGACCAAGAGCTCAGATCGGAAAGTCAGTGTTGCTACAGTTGAAATGTATGTGAACGCCATATCAGACCTGTACAGCGATCAGCAGAGTCGCGGGGCGAACTCGCACCCACACCCTCGCAACAACCTAATCAAGGCACTATTGACTTCGTTAAAGCGCGAGAAGCACGTAAAATATAAGCGAGACTACGCCGATCGAGGTATTGGCACTCTACGAGATGGATACTATACTACAACAGACCTCGTCGCTATATCGCGATTGTGGTGGAGCGGATCTGCCAAAATCTCGTTGAGGCTGATCCCGATCGCCACTAGTGCCCAGACACCGACTAACGGAGGGGGTCCCCCGATGATCCGTGATCTAGCTGTGTGTAGTATTCACCTTGTGTACCCGTCGGTAGGCGGGTTACGCTCTTCCAGGTGACTTCTGAAGAGGTCTTGTAGGTCGAGAAGAAGGTCTTGTGGGACGCAGGTGTTCGAGGTAGCGTGGAATTTCTTCACTCCACCTCGGGGTAGTTGTTCCGGGTCGTAGGCGAGTTCTCGAGCCTTGATCCGGGTGCCTGGTATTTGATCCAGGTCGTCCAAGAGTCCAATATCGAGGATCTAGCCCCTTCCTTTCCGTTGCTTGCCGCTTCCTTTAGCGGGGGTATTGAGAGGGTGAGATTCGACGGGATCGTCAGGCCAAGCAGCCAATTCCTTCCGATCCGGGGTTTGCACTTAAAGGATAGATCACTAGATAGGGCAAAGCTGGCCAATATATTATCCAGTCTTAACCGCTATACTAGGTCACGTATCCTTACCTTCCAGACGCTTGTAGGGCCAATGTAGTTCCTGGTTCCAGGCGTGGCGAAGGCACTTGAGTGGTTCAGAGCAAATTTGATTCTGTTTATGGTTATTCCTATTCCTACTAGTCCCATCCTGATTTACTATCCAACGATCACCTGACACAGGCTACCTGGCTGATCTCTACATGGATTCCCCTAACCCTGATCGGGAGCTAATGCGATAGTTAATCGGGAGCCAATATCGTACTTAGTCGGATCGATCGTCGCGTGATCCCGCTTGGTCGTCGTCCGGGGAATCGGGATCAGGCCAGTAGAAGTGTCCAAGGTGTCGGGCCGGGCCATGAGCCAAGGTCGTATCCACCTAGGACTAAGCCACTGCCGATCACGTGGAAACAGCTTTGATCCTTCCGTCTCCCCACTCGATTTGACTTGATCACTGCCAACCACCACTCCACTGCCACAGATTACACTTGATTAACTGTGATATCCGCTCGTGAACCCGTGCCACAGTTAGCGAGCATCGATCTTTGCTCTTGGTGGCATAATGTAAGATCACCGGTCTCCGTTCACCATTCTCAGTCAATCTTCGTCGATCTTCACATCTCGTCCGCCAATTACGCTTAGTTCGAGCTGATGATCTTCACTGATGTGGAATCCACCCCACCACCTACCGCTTAAACATGACTGCCTCCGTGGATCACACTTAAACCCAAGATCGTCAGCAATCCTAGTTGGTCTCCCCCTCATGACTGCCGAATCGACTGAATCCTCGGTGATCTTCACTTCTGGGGCATCACGTGTACCTCTCCATCGTGGATCACAGTCTTTCGACCTCAAGAATATCTGTCGACGCTGATCATCAGCAAATCACACTTTGACTTGGACTGAGTATACAGTATATACACTCGAAGCGTCATCGAGATATATCCACCCATATCTGCAGTGATCATGGGTCTAGAACACCGGATCAAGCGCGATCTCACTGAACTAGCGTCGTCCAAAGCGATCGGAAGCAGCCATCGGTCCACCATACTGATCTCCATGTACTTCTCGATTAAGTACGAAAATATGCAATGTGCTTTACCACATCCGCCCCCAGTTCGTAAGTTGTGTTACGCAGGAACTCACTTCGAACTCACTGCGTTAGAAACGACTGGTAGTATTGATGCATGCAGTACATCGTGACGAAAACCTCATTCAATCTGGTGGGACCACAGTGTAATCTGTAATCGAGCAATATCCTCGGCTTGTCTTGTTGTTCCCGCCGGAAAAGGGATAATACACCGACCTTCCCGGCACATCTACCTTGTTGTTGCTCCATACTCAAATAAATTCGGCGACGTTCGACGTGATTGAGGTCGTATTATAGTACGTCCCATCGTATCAACTTCAAATAGGTACAAAACGTCGATCTAGTAATGTTTGGCGTGATCAGGTGCAGCTGACACGTCATCTCGACACATAACCTGTGATAAAGCTTGGAACGAACTTGTTCTTGAACAAACGATCGTGAATAAGCAATAACGACTCGGTGTTCCGCGTAATTGAGCCAAACTTGCACTCAGTATTGTCATATCCAGTCCTGACTGCCGATCTCGATACACCCAGCATGATCGCCTCCAATGGTCCGCGACATCGAAGTGTAGGCTCTATCCAAGGTCAAGCATCGCTTACTTTTGACAGTAAATTAAGTACAGTACTCAATTTTGGCCTGATTCTGAGGCGATTCGCACAATACGACCAGACCCACACTCGATCTTCGTTTTGGGTATCGCATCCTTCATCAGTCCCCAGTTTCCGGCTGAAAATACCAGACTTCTGTATGACGGGCCTAGATTCGCTTTGGCGTCGTATAATCCAACTCGTCGTCCAGTCCTTCACCCATCGCCTCCAAGTCGTGACCCTCTATCGTCTTCACCAGGGTGCACAGAATCATCTCCCACTGGTGCCGATCGCCCTGTTTCACATGCATATACACAAATATAAAATTCTCACCCTGATCTGGATCTTACTCCACACCAGACTCGTCGATCATGGCGAAGCAACCCGGTTGCCTCACCTGCCGTCGGCCTACACCTCTTCATGCGACTGCATCACGCCGAACCGATTCCGGTTCACATGGTTCCACAGGAATGAATTCAATATAGCTCTACAGTTGAGATCTGCCTCATCAACCCAAGTCGGATCGTCGTAGCCGACCCAGTGTACCAGAAACTCTCGATAGATTCTGCCGTAGCGGGTCATCTTCCCGCACCGCATGCCGGAAATCCGCTCGACCTCATACTCATCGGCATCCAGATCCGGGGCTCAACTATCCTCCGGTAGCAGGGTCTCGTCGAAATCTAGGCGATCGGCCTCGTTCACCGCCAGCTCGACTCGGGGTCGGTCGGGAAAATTCCGCACCAGCTTCAGCTTCGAGACATGAACTATCGGGAATATGTGATACGCGGATCCCGCGATCTCCAGCTTGATCGTGAACTCATTGATCTTCTCTGCTACTCGGAACGGACCATGCCACAGGTGCGCCAACTTGCGCGCGTAACCTTCTCTCACCCTATCCAGATACAGCCAGACTTAAGATCCGGCTTCGATCCGATGGGGATCGACATCCTCGTTATGCTGATCAGCTTGATCCACGATCGCCTTCCGCAATCGGACATTGACTTGTTCCCGCGATTGCTGATAGTACCTTTGGACCCGATACCGCCATCGTCGAGGATCGCGATCGTGGCGTCTGGTAGACCCAACCTGGATCGTGGCCTCTAGCGTCGATCTCGGATCCCATCCGTGTACTAGGTAACAGGGGGTATCTCCCCGGATCCGGTCGTGAGCCGTGTTGATCGCAAACGTCAATCGTTCCGCATATTCATCCCAGTCTTTCTGATTGAGATCTTGAACATACACCTTGATCGCTCTGGTTGCTGTCTGTACCATCCGTTCTGCCGTTTCATTGGCTTGGGGTCGGTACGCCATCGTCGCTCGCTGCCGTTGCCCTAGTATCCTGTTGAAAGATCGAAAGAAGTCGGACATGAATCCCGGTTCGCGATCGTGCCGGATCATCTCACTGGCCCCAAAGCTCCTGAACACGCATTCCTCATAGGATTCCGCAACCGTCTGGGCAGATCGAGAGGAGCTAGCCTTGGCGATCGCATATCCCGTGAACAGATCGACCCAGACCAACAACTCGGTATTGCCTTTGTCGGATCTGGGCAAGGACGGTATATGATCCATCGCTATGATCTGGAACGGGTAAGTGGCCTACAGGTTTCCCGGGGATTCGCCTTGAATTGTGGGTCTCCCTTTTCCCGTCTCGCAATCCGCACACACCCCTACATATCTCTGCACGCTTCGATAAAGCCCTCTCCAGTGAAAGTGATCTCGAATCCGCTGGTGGGTGCGGCCGATCCCCTGATGTCCGCCCTCGAGCGTCGTATGGTAATCGTGTAGAACGTCCTGTTGTAACGTCTCAGGAACCACCAGCTTCATCAATCGATCCCGATCGACGTTAGATCTCGGCATAGGGGGACAGTAAAAAAGCAGATCATGTTCGTCCACCTCGTAATCGGACGCGATCTTGCTGTAGGACCGCGATTCCGCTTGAGTGAGGTCCGTGATCGGCCCGATCAGGTACTTTTTCAATCCCGCAATCCAGATCTCTTCATCTTGCGCTCGCTTGATCCGGTCAATCCTCATCTCTCGGACCAACTTCTCTCGTAGGACGGCGGCGTCCGACCTCATTCGAGCTGCCCGCGTGGTCACCGCTGACACTCGCATTCCCCGATCTTCGGCTCTGGGGGTCAGGATCTCGTCTAGCCGATTCAGGGTGACTAGATCCTGCTGATCCACTTCGCCACGGACCTCGATCCCGCCTTGGAGTTATAGAGCGGCTCTTACCAGGCTATCCGCACTCCCGTTCCAGTCTCTTTTCACATGAACCAACTCGTGATTGCCCCATTCCCTCAGGCGATCGAGTGCTTTTCGCCTTAGTAACGCCAATCCTGGCGCTTTGCAGTCGATTTCGCCACGCACTTGACGGATCACGAGGTTTGGGTCACCACAGATCACCAGGCGGCGGCGATCCCGACCCGCGAGCATATCGAGCCCTAACAGAAGCCCGTTATATTCCGCCTCGTTGACTGTAAGGCTCTCGGCACAGCCGGATCTAGCCTCGACCACGTTCCAACTAGGTAGACTCCACACGATCGCGCTGAAAGCGCCTCCACCTCGCTTCACCCGAGCAGATCCATCGAAACTCATCACCCATAGCTCCTCATCTTGGTCCACGGTAGGTACCGGTGCTTGGGTCCGACGCTTGGGTTCCTTCCGGGGTGCGATAGCGATCAAGGCTTCGTCGACCTTGTATCTAGGGGTTATGCTGGCAGCGATCGCCCCCAGTATATCGTCTTCCCCTTTCGTGCACTTCGTGACCTCGAGTACCCATGGTGAAAGGAGGGTGGACCACTGACCTAGACGCCCCTGCAGGCCCGCTGACTTGAACAGCCAAGCGAGAGTAGAGTGCCTGGTCAGGACCTTGATTTCGCGTCCCACCAACAAACTGTAGTAGAGATCCAGGATTCGTCGCAGTGCTAGCACTTCCTTCTCCGCCACGTTGTAGTTCAACTCATTCACCTTCAAGGTTTGGCTCGCGAAGGCGACCGGGTGGTAGATATCCTCGTGTTCTTGCATCAGCGCGGCCGAAATCGCCCAATCGCTGGCATATACAATCACTACCGGTGGTCTCGTCTCGTCGAAATGCCGGAGGATCGGCGTCGTTGCGATCCTGGCTTTAAGAGTCGTGAACGCGTTGTGCGCTTTGATCCACCTCTCGTCGTTGGCGTCGAGCTCAGATCCGGGTCTAGGTGCTACGGATTCCGGATCCGATGCCCCCATGTCTGTGACCCGGAGTTTGCTGGTCGATGCGTCCGGTGATCCTTCTCGCTCGGGTTTTGGGGAAGCCGGATCCTGCGTGACCCGGTTTGTCTGGTCCATGATCTTCTGCAGATCCGGCCGCTTCTCCAGCTCTGCGAACTCCACTTCACGTAACTCGTACAGAACCGATGCGTAGACGGCATAATCTTCAATGAACCGGCTGTAGTAATTCCGACTGCCCAAGAACGATTGCATGGACCGAAGTGAGCCCGTGAATGGTAGACCCGTTAGATCAAGATATCGTCGATGTATGATCTCCGTCCTAACACCGACGGGCGACCGGGATCCTCCGGGATCCCCGATTCAAATACATCCTCAGAGCCGTCCGCGTTCCCTGGCTGGGAGATCTTCAGGAACCTATTCAGAGCGTTGTCCACAAGACGTTGGTGGATCTGAGGAGCGTTCTTCAATCCGAAGGGCATGCGATTTCACTCGAAGAGGCCGAATGGGGTGATGAAAGCCGAGGTCGCGCGAGCTCGATCTGTCATCGACACAACCCAGAACCCACTGGCCATGTCTAGCGAACAATACCATAGAACCTTGTCGAGATCTTCTAGCAGGTCATTGATCAGGGACACCGGGTAGATCATCAGCCTCGTGAGGCCGTTCAACAGCCAATAATCGATACATAGCCGAATGTCTACACCATTCTTTTTGATGATCACCACGATCGGAGATGCCCACGGTGATATCGATGGTCGGATGATCTTGGCGGCTAGGAGTCCCTTGATAAGGTCCGACACCTTCTCGCGGAACTGTGGCGCCACCTTCCAGACTCGCTGTGCTATCGGTTTCGCATTACCGACATCAATATCGCACACAACACCTCTTGTCGCTGGCGGCAGTGCGTTTCCTTTCCCGATCAGGAGATATCGTTTCTTCCAGATGATTTGTCTTCTGGGGTGGCCGAGTTAGGATTCCCCACTTGCAGGTCCTCGATTCGTACCTCTTCCGTAGTTGAGATCAGAATTTCTGGGACTACTGCCAGGTTGCCAGCCAGGTCTTCGACCGAGAGATCGCCATTCTCGTGACAGTGGGTCTGCTCATCGCTTTTGATCTCCTGTGAAGACATTGATTCCCTTTCTCCCGGTAGCTGATCCTGAGGTATACCTCCTTCAGCCGCCGGGATCGGCACGTCCACCATCGTTGCTGGAACGTTAGCGCAGTGTTCGGGTTTAATCTCGGTTTGAGAATCCGGGTTTTCCATTTTGGTCGTGGTTTTCTCGGTCCTCTCTTCCTCAGTACTATCTGGGGCTCGAACTGGCGTACTCTCGCATCTCTATCCGCCCCCAGCATCGCCACTCGGGGTCCGATCAGGACTGATCGTGTTCGATGACGCGGGGACAAGTTCGTCTTGGGGAGCGAAAGTGATCTTAACTTCAGGCAGATCGGCGGGTTGAACCCTGGATCGCGCTTCTAGGGTCGATATTGACGAAAGATCACCGTTGATCCTGGTGGCGTCACTCCTGCGCAGTATGGATCGCGGAGTGGCGTAAGTTGGTCGCTCCACGACTGGCTCCGAGCCCCCCCCCCCCCCCCCCCCCCCCCCCCCCCCCCCCCCCCCCCCCCCCCCCCCCCCCCCCGCAATCTCCAGGGGGGTCGATCCTTCGTCCATTGCGGCTTCCAAAGCTAGATTTTGCCACTCCATGTACCGGCGTGATCCCACGGACACGAACCCAGGGTATCGAGGTACTTTTTCTTGATCCAACACCATTCCGACGTGAAGTTGGTGGTCAAGCCGTAAGATCCTTTCTCCGAGATTCGCGATCTTCATGAACCGTGTCCGACCCGGACCTTCGATTACGGTGGGTACCCACCGATCTCCTCTCGTTACCCACTGCTTCTCCGTGGGTGACAACTTCACTTTTAACGCTGTCTCCTCGGAATTCCCGACCGGGATGTGAAGATCCTCCTCCAGCTTGACCGATCTCACCTTCTCCCCGCACGACCATCGAGTGGGATCCCGACTTCATTGGGTAGGTGCAGCGGGGCTGCGTAGGTGTGCACCGCACAGAGGAAGTTTAGTTGACTCGTAGAGTCTCGCTTGCAAGGCGGTAGCCTTCGGCTCAATACAAGAACCAAGTAGTCCACTTAATACGGGACTCACAGAATCAGTGTCCTTATAGCAAAGGACTGACACTAATTATGTGAAATGCAAACTGAATATATTTCGATGTTATCCTAAAATAGCTACCGAATCAAAATGAGGCTTATCTAGACTGTATACTATAACCTAGTCATATGCATATGAATGGCTGTGGGCCAACTTCCCTCACATGGGTACATGTGCCTTGTGAGATATACGATGTGGCGCACATAGATCTGTGACGTGTGTCTTTAGCTGGCGTCTACCATACTAATGTAGCCAAGGCGAACAGCACCGTGTAACCCCGTTACAGTAGGCACATCGGTCCTTTCGCCAGATCCATCCGGACCCCGGCCGGGATCATGAAATCCATGCCCAGGATCGCATCTTGTCCAGACAGGTCCCCAACCCAGATATCGAAGAAATATATCAGGTACCCCGCTAGCGTGATCTTGATCCTCGTTCTCCCTTCAGTGGTGTACACATTATCCCCGATCCCAACGCACTCCTGTCTCTGACTAGTGTCAAAGTGGCACCCAACCTTACGAGCAAAGGCGGTATCCACAATGGATACCTCGGCGCCGGTGTCCAGGAGCAAGATCGCTTTTTCGTGATTGATCTTGCCTGAGATCTTGGCTTGACGGAACCATTTTCCTGGTGCGTGGTATTTCCAATAACCCCTGGATTCTCCTTCCTTGAGATCCAAGGCCACCTCCGCACCAGATCGAGAGAACTCGTCAATCCGGGGAAGACTCGCGATCCTAGCAGTATACATATGGAACTTACATGTATTACCGCGCAGACCCGATTTCTCCCTATCTTGATCCTTCGATTTCTTGTTCACGTATGTGTAGATGCAATACTCAGAACGCTCGGCTCGTACCGGATTCCAACCCGGCGAGTGTCCTAGTTTAACATCTTTTCCACCTTCTCGGGGAACAATCCGGCATGCCGATTCGGATCGTACCACTTACAGATCTGGTTGTAGAACTCTTCCATGGGGCAGTCCCCGGCTTCGTGCATCTCTCCACACCCGCGACACGTATAGAGACAACGATCCGTCGGGTGGCCTCTCTTCCCGCACTTACCGCAGGTTAGGCGCCTCCAGCAGTCTAGATGCGTATGCTTCCGAGATCCGCAGTGCGAGCAGCGACCCCGATCTTGGTGATCGCGATCAGGTGAGCCCGTCGGTCTGGGGTCCGGCCTCGATCCTGCGTGTTCGCATGAGATTGTGTCTGATCCAGCTGGTGGGGGGCGCCCCTAGCACCGATCTGTTTGTCGTCTGTTGCGGCGAGATAGATTCTTCGGAGATCGCCCTCGGAATCGGACCCATCTGATCCTGAGGCTTCTTCCGACTCTGAACTTGGATCATGGACCTGAATAGCGCGTACCGCGGCCCGCGCCGGCGCCGCTGGGGGTACTGACGGGCACTTCTGCCGATATTTCGAGCCGAATGCAGACTTACGTTGCCCGCTCTTTGCACTTTCTCGTGCGCGAAGCACTTCTTCCCGATCCTTGACATCCGTGAGCCGAAGCAAGGTCAGCCAGTCGGCTAGCTCAGGATCACCCAATGTCTCGATATAGTGATCGACGTGTTCTCGGCGGGCCTTGGGGTTCCCGTCCTTGATCTTAAGTTTAGCTCGTAGAGCGACCACATTGAGCTGATAAAGGTAGTCAAGAGGGGTTTCCTCGGATCGTTTGCGAGCATGGTAGTACTGTCATGCGACGGACATCCCCAGTCCGCAATACTGAGTCTGGAAACTATCCAACAGATCTGCCCAGCATGTCTTTGTAGTCCGACTTAGTTGGCGATACCAATTCTTGGCTGGACTGATCATCAGGTCTGCGAACGTGAGGCATTTCTCCTCTTCTGTGGCTTTATCGCGCTGGAACGCTGACTTAACTTTGCTGATCCAGGCTCGAGCGCGATCCTCGTCCAGATCCTTACCCACAAATTCTTTCAAGTCCGAGATCGCCGAGATCCGAACCCTTTGGATCAGTGAAGAAAAATCCTGGTCTGATCGCGGCTGAGGCGACTGCGGCTCGACCCGATGTGGGTCTGCCGGAGTTGGGTATCCCCAGATCGTCGGGATCATATTCCCAGGAGTCCGAATCCGGGGTTGCGACCGATTCCAAATCGATATCGGATGCTCCCCGGGTCAGGGTGTTGGGGATCAGCTGGCTTCGTTCTTTCAGGAACCGATCCATCGCCATCTGAAAGTATTCGTTCAGCTTTCCGTCTGATCCGAGAGGTCTGGCCACCGGGGCAGCGCGATCAGCCACGACCTGTCGACTTCTCGGTCGATCAGGTATCTTTGGTTCCACTTTCAACTCCGTTGATCGCTGATCCTGCTTCTTCACTCGCGACTTCAGAAACTTAGCTCCGGAGAGGCCCAACGACATGCGTGGTGGACCCCTGGAGCTATCTGAGTCCGGCTCCGGTGTGGCCGACGCATTATGCGACGATCCGGTCTGGTAGCTCCGGCGTTTGTGATCGCTCGCCGACCAAGATCTTGAGGGCATCAAATAGACATTGAGTCGCAGTCCGAATGACTCCAAGTTCCATGTCGAATAAGGAGTTCAGATCGAACTCTCCGGCCACCAGACCAGCTTCTTGGAGTAGGTCCAACAGGACCTTGAGGGGGTGAGATTCGACGGGATCGTCAGGCCAAGCAGCCAATTCCTTCCGATCCGGGGTTTGCACTTAAAGGATAGATCACTAGATAGGGCAAAGCTGGCCAATATATTATCCAGTCTTAACCGCTATACTAGGTCACGTATCCTTACCTTCCAGACGCTTGTAGGGCCAATGTAGTTCCCGGTTCCAGGCGTGGCGAAGGCACTTGAGTGGTTCAGAGCAAATTTGATTCTGTTTATGGTTATTCCTATTCCTACTAGTCCCATCCTGATTTACTATCCAACGATCACCTGACACTGGCTACCTGGCTGATCTCTACATGGATTCCCCTAACCCTGATCGGGAGCTAATGCGATAGTTAATCGGGAGCCAATATCGTACTTAGTCGGATCGATCGTCGCGTGATCCCGCTTGGTCGTCGTCCGGGGAATCGGGATCAGGCCAGTAGAAGTGTCCAAGGTGTCGGGCCGGGCCATGAGCCAAGGTCGTATCCACCTAGGACTAAGCCATAGCCGATCACGTGGAAACAGCTTTGATCCTTCCGTCTCCCCACTCGATTTGACTTGATCACTGCCAACCACCACTCCACTGCCACAGATTACACTTGATTAACTGTGATATCCGCTCGTGAACCCGCGCCACAGTTAGCGAGCATCGATCCAAAAGTCAAGGTCGTTTGAGCACTAGATGTCGAAATGCAAAGTGATTGATTTAGGTCCTTAGTTCGCAAAACTCCTTGCTACCTCTAAGCCTACTGGATTCTCTACTGGATACACTCTACTGGATTCTTTACTGGATACTGAGTTGCTTCAGCCAATTGGAGAGTGCCACGTCGATGTCCATCTTGTACCCACAATCTTGTACCCACGTGTCCCGTAGTCCCCGTAGCGTAAACAGCGTCCCATCATCAGTGTCCCGTAAACACAGGAATGATTGCGGTCCCACTGAGTGAAGGTTATACCGGTATCCTACCGGTATACCGCAGCTGGTCGAGGCGCCTTCTTGACAACACTCCCACTCGACTCGGCCGTAGTTGCGCCTTGAACTCCGAGCTTGCTCCGTAGGAAGTCGAACTGTACAGCGGTGATCGCCTTCGTCATCAAGTCCGCCAGCATGTTCTTGGTCGAACAGTACTCCAACACCACTTGGCCGTCTTCTACCTTCTCACGCACGAAGTGGTAGCGAATGTCGATGTGCTTGGTGCGCTTGTGGAACTCCGGGTTCTTGGCCAACGCGATGGAGCCTTGGTTGTCCTCGTAGATCTTGATCGCTTCATCGCTTGCCATCTCGCCGAGCTCGCACAGAAATGCCTTGAGCCAAATAGCCTCTTGCGTAGCCTCCGTCAATGCCATGTACTCGGCCTCCGTCGATGATAGCGCCACCGTCCGCTGTTTCTTGCTTCTCCAGCTGATGCATCCGCCGTTCATCATGAACGCGTAGCCGCTTGTACTCCGTCTTGACTCGATGTCGCCGGCCCAGTCCGCATCCGAATAGCCTTGGAGTCCGTCCTCGCTGCCAGCTTGAAACTCGATGCCATGTGTCTTCGTGCCTTGAATGTAGCGGAACACCCTCTTGAGCGCTTGCCAGTGTGTCGGACACGGATCCGCGGCGAACTGGCTGAGAACTCCCACTGCCGCTGCGAGGTCCGGTCGGGTTCCCACCATCAGGTACATCAAACACCCGACGGCATTCCTGTACGGCACCTTCGCCATGGTCTCTTCGTGCTTGCATCCTCCTTCACACATGGCCTTGGTCAACTTGAGTCCCGGGTCTTGTGGTGTCTTGACAGGGTTGCTCTTCTCCATGCTGAACTTCTCCAGGATGTCCTTCGCAAACTTGGTCTGCCGCACCGACACATTTCTGGTCTTGGGATCTTGGTCGATTTCTATGCCGAGGAAGTACTTGAGCTGACCCATGTCCGTCATCTCGAATCGCACGCTGAGCACCTCCTTGGTCGACTTGAGCAGCTCGTCATTGTTGCTTGCCAGGATCAAGTCGTTCACGTACAGCGCCACGAAGATCATGTCTTGGTCATTGCGCTTGACGTAGATGCAGTGATCCGCCTCACACTTCTTGAACCCCAGCTCCAGCATGAACTTGTCGATAGTCTGGTTCCACATCCGCGGCGACTGCTTGAGACCGTAAAGTGAACGCTTGAGCTTGCACACGAAGTCCGGGTGCGCCTCGTCAACGTAGCCATCCGGCTGCACCATGTAGATGTCTTCGTCCAGCCAGCCATTCAGGAACGCCGTCTTCACCAGCCTGGTTCTCCTTGATCCGAAACACCCATTTGCAGCCGATCGCCTTGCGTCCCTTCGGCAATGGCACAACACCCACGTCTCGTTCTTGCGAAGAGAGTTGATCTCCGAGTCGCACGCTTCCTTCCACTTGACCGAGTTGCTGGATTCCATCGCCGATACGAACGTAGTCGGCATTTCTCCCACTGAATCCACAACGAAGGCCGCGTCGAAGCCTTCTTCTCTTGCGATGGCTGACATCTCGTCTAGCGTTTGTTGTCGACTGTGCCGCTTGGACCTTGGGATCTCCACCGCTTCTTCCAACGACCGCGTCCGCTGGTGTCGTTTGCTGCCGGGTTCGAAGTCTTCGTCTCGCGCAGCTTCATCTTCATCATCCTCTTCCGGTCCGGACGATGCTTCTTGATCCGTGGCAACTTCATCTCGAAGTTCCACGATCGCTTCTTCTTGATCTAATTTGCGTCTCCCACCGTCGAAGACGTCTTCCATGAACTGTGCGTCGCGGCTCACCAACACGCGACCGCTCTTCATCTCTTCAAACCGATATGCTTTCTCATGCTCCGAGTACCCGAGAAACCGACAACGCACTGACCGAGCGTCAAACTTGGTACGTTTCTCCTTCGGGACCGTCACATACGCATGGCAACCGAACACCTTGAGGTTCGCCAGCAGCGGCTTCTTCCCGGTCCAGACTTGGTGTGGCGACTTGTCGTGGGTGGTGGAGCGTGTCGGACACCGGTTGCGAAGGAACGTCGCTGTCACCACCGCTTCACCCCAATATGACTTCGACAGTCCGGCATGTTCCAACATGCAGCGCGCACACTCCACTAACGTCCGGTTCATGCGCTCGGCCACTCCGTTCAGTTGAGGCGTGTACGGCGGAGTGAACTTCTGAACGATCCCGCGGTCGCTGCAGAACTTGGCCATCGCACCGGAAGTGTACTCGCCACCGTTGTCGCTCCGGAGTGTCTTCACGCGCTTGCCGGTCTGAGTTTCAGCAAACGCTACAAACTCCGCGAACTTGGCAGCCACTTCCGACTTGTTCCGCAGCAAGTATACCACACAAAAGTGCGAGTACTCGTCGATGAACGTGACGAAGTACCGCTTGCCGCTGAACGTGGGTGTCTGCATGGGACCGCAGACATCACTGTGGATGACTTCCAACAGCTTCTTGGCGCGGTTCGGTGACTTGGGCATATAACTCACTCGCGTTTGCTTGCCGAGTGCACATCCATCACACAGCTCCCACTGCTTCACCGACGTCATGTTCATCCCAACGCCATAACCCTTCTTGACGATGGCGTCTAGACCGCCATGGCCAATGTGACCAAGTCGAAGGTGCCAGAGGTACGACGTGGTGTCCCCTTTGCGTTCCTTCGAACTTGACACATTCGCCTCGTCAGGCATGATAGGCGTCATACACAACTTGAACAGTCCCTTGCCTTCACTTGCTCCGAGCTTCCATTTGACGTTCTTTGTCTCGGCGAAGCACCCGTCGCGCTTGAACGTCACGGGCCCAACATCCTTGG
This sequence comes from Phytophthora citrophthora, assembly GCA_031305395.1. NCBI lineage: Eukaryota > Oomycota > Peronosporomycetes > Peronosporales > Peronosporaceae > Phytophthora > Phytophthora citrophthora. The sequence continues at coordinate 78,225 of JASMQC010000023.1, forward strand.
TAAATCGTCCGACCGAAAACAGGTTGCGCGACAACTTGGGAATGTGCCACACACCGGTGAGCACACCCTTCTTGATCCCGCGTGGAGTCTTCATCGACATGACAATGTCGCCACTGCCGACCGCTTGAACCACTCCGTCGTCCGCGAGATGTACGTCCACCGGAGTCATCTTCTTGTAGTTCTTCATGTACTCTTTCGAGTACGTCATGTGCTGCGTCGCACCCGAGTCGACCAGCCAAACTTCACTCGACTTGGTGGCTCCACCACCAACCGAAAACAGGTAGTCGCCGTCGAACTCCTCTTCATCTTCATTCGCCACATTCGCTCGCTGTGGCTTCTGTCGTTCCGCGTTCTCGCGAATCCTCACGGGACACTTGGCGATCCAATGACCTTGTTCACCACAGTAGTGACAGGCACTGGCCTTCTGCGCTTGTCGTCCCTTGCTCTTCCCATTGCCGCTTGTCATGAACGCTTGACCGTGCGCGGTTCCTTCAGCACCGCCACCTTGTTCCTTGCGCTTCAAGTCCTCATGCAGCAGCCGAGCCGTCACGAGTTCCCACGTCAGCGAGTCAGCTCTCGACTCCAACGCCGTGATGAGGAACTGGTACGACTCGTTCAAACTTGCCAGAAGCGTGATCACCAAGTCATCTTCGCTGACCGGAGCGCCCACTGCATCGAGCTGTTCCGCCAGCGTCTTGATCTTGTTGATGTGTTCCAACACATCATCACCTTCCGCCATCATCGTCGTGAAGAAACGTCGACGAAGGAAGAGCTTGTTGGCCAAACTCTTCTTCTCGAAGTGTCCTTCCAGTCTTGACCATGCATCGAACGCATCCTTCGCCGAGCGAACCAACGGCAACTGCGAATCCTCCATCGCGAGACAGATGATCGCCAGCGCCTTGCGAGACTTCCTCTTGAACGTCGTCTGGTCCAGCGTCGTAGCGCAGTGCTCCAGCTTGATCTCTCCGCACGTCACTTCCCACAGGTCGCGCTCCTCGAGCACCATGCGCATCTTGAACTTCCACGTGTGGAAGTTGGTTCCGTCGAACTTGTTGATGCGGGAGGTCGTGGTCGAGGTGGTGTCCATGGCGAAGGCGTAGTCGGAGTCTTCAGCAGGGAATACGGGGCTTGGGCTCATAACCAAAAGTAAAGGTCGTTTGAGCACTAGATGTCGAAATGCAAAGTGATTGATTTAGGTCCTTAGTTCGCAAAACTCCTTGCTACCTCTAAGCCTACTGGATTCTCTACTGGATACACTCTACTGGATTCTTTACTGGATACTGAGTTGCTTCAGCCAATCTGAGAGCGCCACGTCGTTACCCATCTTGTACCCACAATCTTGTACCCACGTGTCCCGTAGTCCCCTGATAAAGGTGTTGAATTCCTGGAAGCGAGGCTTGGGCTGAGCGGAGGGAGTTCTGCACTCGGTATGAAGACCGGAGCGGAGGCAGGAAACCACTTGAGCTGAAGAAGGAAGATTCGAAAGTGATTGATTGATCGGAGCTTACACTGTCTTCACTACCTAGTCTGCATCCAATCATTTCGTGCATCTAATCACCAACACTCTGTATTCGTCCAATCATCCTACTCGTCTAATCATCGGTGGCGTAAACAACGTACCGTAATCATCGCAGGATCGTATTGGACCGGTTCGGGTTGACCGGTTAATGGGTACAGCTGGTACACAGTACCCAAGACCAGCAACCCTCAATACGCCCTCAATACGCCCCCTCAATGCGAACATGCGTGGATGCCGAGAGCCGCCGTCAGGTCCGTGTGGCGTGGTCCCGCGAGCGCCTTCGTCATGATGTCCGCCAGCATCACAGAAGTCTCGCAATACTGGAGCTTCACTTCACCGCGCTTCACTTCGTCGCGGATGTGGTGATACTTGATGTCGATGTGCTTGGCGCGGCCGTGATTCACCGGGTTCTTCGTCATCTTGATGCACGACTGGTTGTCTTCGCGGATCATGAGCTCGAGTCCCGTTTCGTTGTCAGCCGCCAGTATCTCGCACAGCAGGCGGTGGATCCACTTGCCCTCTTGGATAGCCAGACTGAGCGCGATGTACTCCGCTTCGCTCGTCGACAGCGACACGCTTGACTGCTTCTTGCTTCCCCAGCTCACAGGCGCACTCATCAGCATGAACGTGTAGCCGGAAGTCGACTTGCGGTCCGCGAGGTCACCGGCCCAGTCCGCGTCCGAGTATCCACGAAAGTCGATGTTGTCACCCGGCTTGTAGCAGATCCCATGTGTCTTGGTGCCTTGCAGGTAGCGAAAGATACGCTTGACCGCAACCCAGTGTTCCTCTTGGGGATTCTCCATGAAGCGCGACACATAGCCCACAGCGTACGCGATGTCCGGGCGTGTGGCAGTCATCAGATGCATTAAGGCACCCACAGCTTCGCGAAATGGAGCGTTCACCTTGGTCGCTGCGTCGCTTGAAACTAGTCGAGAGCTCATGTCGACGGGACTCACCACAGCCTTGCACTCATCCATACCGAAGCGCTTCAGGATATCATCCACATAACGCCGCTGGCACATGGTCACACTGCCGTCCGAGCCGTCCACCAACTCGATCCCAAGAACGAACGCACACTTGCCGCTGTCGGTCATCTCGAAGCGAGTCTTGAGGTCCGTCTTCGTGTGTGCGATCAGCTCGGGTGAACTTCCGGTCACCAACACATCGTCCACGTAGACCAGCACGAGCACACAGTGGCCATCCTCAACCTTGATGTAGAGGCACGGATCGAAGGCCGAAACTTGGAAACCGATGGAGCACACGAACTCGTCGAACGTCTCGTTCCACACGCGCGAAGCTTGTTTGAGACCGTAGATCGCCTTCACCAATTCCAGGCAGTCGAAATCACCATCGACCTCAACACCTTCAGGAACCACACAGAACACCTGCTCCTTCATGATCCCATATAGGAATGCAGTCACCACGTCGAGTTGGTCGAGGGGCCAACCGAAGTACTTGGCAATCGCGATGACCATGCGCAGCGTCACGTACTTGACCACGGGCGAAAACGTCTCCGTGTAGTCGATGCCGTACTTCTGCTTGAAACCCTTGGCCACGAGGCGCGCCTTGTACTTCTCGATCGATCCGTCCGCTTTGCGTTTGATCTTGAACACCCACTTGGTGTCGATGGCGCGCTGTCCGTTGGGCAACTTGGCAGCACGAAACACCCCACGAAGACGCATCGACTTGAGTTCCGCGCGAATCGCCTTGCGCCAGTGCACTTGATCAGAGCAGTTGATCGCCTCTTGAAACGTCGTCGGCTCCGATAGATCTGCTGCTTCGACGGCATTCGCACTGGCACGCCAAAACACCGGCGGAGTCGAATCATCGTCTTCATCTTGGTCCCCAGACTTTTCTTCTTCGTCGGGGTCCACTCGGTGCGAAGAGGAGTCCGGTGCACTCGCTTCTTCCAATCCAGGCCGATGACGCACAGTGCGCGGTCTTCTGGTACCATCATCTTCGTCACTTGGGCGACTCTTGCGCTTCCCCGCCTGCTTGTACTCTGTCTGGCGAGGACCGGCATCGTCGATGTCGAGCGAGTCGAAGTCCAGGTCATCGACATCTTCATCGGAAATTTGCGGCGAAAAGTAAAGGTCGTTTGAGCACTAGATGTCGAAATGCAAAGTGATTGATTTAGGTCCTTAGTTCGCAAAACTCCTTGCTACCTCTAAGCCTACTGGATTCTCTACTGGATACACTCTACTGGATTCTTTACTGGATACTGAGTTGCTTCAGCCAATTGGAGAGCGCCACGTGGATGTCCATCTTGTACCCACAATCTTGTACCCACGTGTCCCGTAGTCCCCGTAGCGTAAACAGCGTCCCATCATCAGTGTCCCGTAAACACAGGAATGATTGTGGTCCCACTGAGTGAAGGTTATACCGGTATCCTACCGGTATACCGCAGCTGGTCGAGGCGCCTTCTTGACAACACTCCCACTCGACTCGGCCGTAGTTGCGCCTTGAACTCCGAGCTTGCTCCGTAGGAAGTCGAACTGTACAGCGGTGATCGCCTTCGTCATCAAGTCCGCCAGCATGTTCTTGGTCGAACAGTACTCCAACACCACTTGGCCGTCTTCTACCTTCTCACGCACGAAGTGGTAGCGAATGTCGATGTGCTTGGTGCGCTTGTGGAACTCCGGGTTCTTGGCCAACGCGATGGATCCTTGGTTGTCCTCGTAGATCTTGATCGCTTCATCGCTTGCCATCTCGCCGAGCTCGCACAGAAATGCCTTGAGCCAAATAGCCTCTTGCGTAGCCTCCGCCAATGCCATGTACTCGGCCTCCGTCGATGATAGCGCCACCGTCCGCTGTTTCTTGCTTCTCCAGCTGATGCATCCGCCGTTCATCATGAACGCGTAGCCGCTTGTACTCCGTCTTGACTCGATGTCGCCGGCCCAGTCCGCATCCGAATAGCCTTGGAGTCCGTCCTCGCTGCCAGCTTGAAACTCGATGCCATGTGTCTTCGTGCCTTGAATGTAGCGGAACACCCTCTTGAGCGCTTGCCAGTGTGTCGGACACGGATCCGCGGCGAACTGGCTGAGAACTCCCACTGCGGCTGCGAGGTCTGATGGAAGGTATGGATCTTGGACACGTAGCTTGAACGAAGCGGAGGGAGGACAGCACTCTGGGGGAGACCGGAGCGGAGGCAGGAAACCACTTGAGCTGAAGAAGGAAGATTCGAAAGTGATTGATTGATCGGAGCTTACACTGTCTTCACTACCTAGTCTGCATCCAATCATTTCGTGCATCTAATCACCAACACTCTGTACTCGTCCAATCATCCTACTCGTCTAATCATCGGTGGCGTAAACAACGTACCGTAATCATCGCAGGATCGTATTGGACCGGTTCGGGTTGACCGGTTAATGGGTACAGCTGGTACACAGTACCCAAGACCAGCAACCCTCAATACGCCCTCAATACGCCCCCTCAATGCGAACATGCGTGGATGCCGAGAGCCGCCGTCAGGTCCGTGTGGCGTGGTCCCGCGAGCGCCTTCGTCATGATGTCCGCCAGCATCACAGAAGTCTCGCAATACTGGAGCTTCACTTCACCGCGCTTCACTTCGTCGCGGATGTGGTGATACTTGATGTCGATGTGCTTGGCGCGGCCGTGATTCACCGGGTTCTTCGTCATCTTGATGCACGACTGGTTGTCTTCGCGGATCATGAGCTCGAGTCCCGTTTCGTTGTCAGCCGCCAGTATCTCGCACAGCAGGCGGTGGATCCACTTGCCCTCTTGGATAGCCAGACTGAGCGCGATGTACTCCGCTTCGCTCGTCGACAGCGACACGCTTGACTGCTTCTTGCTTCCCCAGCTCACAGGCGCACTCATCAGCATGAACGTGTAGCCGGAAGTCGACTTGCGGTCCGCGAGGTCACCGGCCCAGTCCGCGTCCGAGTATCCACGAAAGTCGATGTTGTCACCCGGCTTGTAGCAGATCCCATGTGTCTTGGTGCCTTGCAGGTAGCGAAAGATACGCTTGACCGCAACCCAGTGTTCCTCTTGGGGATTCTCCATGAAGCGCGACACATAGCCCACAGCGTACGCGATGTCCGGGCGTGTGGCAGTCATCAGATGCATTAAGGCACCCACAGCTTCGCGAAATGGAGCGTTCACCTTGGTCGCTGCGTCGCTTGAAACTAGTCGAGAGCTCATGTCGACGGGACTCACCACAGCCTTGCACTCATCCATACCGAAGCGCTTCAGGATATCATCCACATAACGCCGCTGGCACATGGTCACACTGCCGTCCGAGCCGTCCACCAACTCGATCCCAAGAACGAACGCACACTTGCCGCTGTCGGTCATCTCGAAGCGAGTCTTGAGGTCCGTCTTCGTGTGTGCGATCAGCTCGGGTGAACTTCCGGTCACCAACACATCGTCCACGTAGACCAGCACGAGCACACAGTGGCCATCCTCAACCTTGATGTAGAGGCACGGATCGAAGGCCGAAACTTGGAAACCGATGGAGCACACGAACTCGTCGAACGTCTCGTTCCACACGCGCGAAGCTTGTTTGAGACCGTAGATCGCCTTCACCAATTCCAGGCAGTCGAAATCACCATCGACCTCAACACCTTCAGGAACCACACAGAACACCTGCTCCTTCATGATCCCATATAGGAATGCAGTCACCACGTCGAGTTGGTCGAGGGGCCAACCGAAGTACTTGGCAATCGCGATGACCATGCGCAGCGTCACGTACTTGACCACGGGCGAAAACGTCTCCGTGTAGTCGATGCCGTACTTCTGCTTGAAACCCTTGGCCACGAGGCGCGCCTTGTACTTCTCGATCGATCCGTCCGCTTTGCGTTTGATCTTGAACACCCACTTGGTGTCGATGGCGCGCTGTCCGTTGGGCAACTTGGCAGCACGAAACACCCCACGAAGACGCATCGACTTGAGTTCCGCGCGAATCGCCTTGCGCCAGTGCACTTGATCAGAGCAGTTGATCGCCTCTTGAAACGTCGTCGGCTCCGATAGATCTGCTGCTTCGACGGCATTCGCACTGGCACGCCAAAACACCGGCGGAGTCGAATCATCGTCTTCATCTTGGTCCCCAGACTTTTCTTCTTCGTCGGGGTCCACTCGGTGCGAAGAGGAGTCCGGTGCACTCGCTTCTTCCAATCCAGGCCGATGACGCACAGTGCGCGGTCTTCTGGTACCATCATCTTCGTCACTTGGGCGACTCTTGCGCTTCCCCGCCTGCTTGTACTCTGTCTGGCGAGGACCGGCATCGTCGATGTCGAGCGAGTCGAAGTCCAGGTCATCGACATCTTCATCGGAAATTTGCGGCGAAAGTCCAAAGGCCGACTCATCGAAGTTGACATCGCGACTGATGACCACCTGCCCCGCCTCGATGTCATAAACTCGATACGCCTTGGACACTTCTTCGTAGCCTAGGAATATTCCGGCGCGAGCCTTGGGGTCCCACTTCAGCCGCTTCTCCTTTGGAGTCAGAATGTACGTCCGACAGCCGAACACACGCATGTGCTTCACACTCGGCTTGGACTTGTACACGATCTCGAACGGAGTCTTGTGCTCGATCTTGGGTGACGGCAGGCGGTTCTTCACGTAGATGGCCGTCATGGCCGCCTCAGCCCAGAAACACTTGTCCAGCTTGGCGTGATGCAGCATGCTGCGGCCGATCGTGACGATGGTCCGGATGGCTCGTTCTGCCGTGCCGTTGGTCTGGTGCGCGTACGGAACCGTGGTTTGCTGCTCGATGCCTTCGTCTTCGTAGAAGGCCTTGAGCGAGTTGGTCACGAACTCACGAGCTCCGTCATGCCGCACAAACTTGACCTTCTTGCCGAACTGCTTCTGCACCTTCATGACATACGTCTTGATGTAGTCTTCGCTCTCCGACTTGGCACGCAGACAGAAACCCTTCATGCATCCGCTGGCTTCATCCACGATCAACAGCAGATACTTGCTGCCACCAAGCGAGTTTTCCTCCATGGGTCCGCAGATGTCGAAGTGGAGCAACTCGAAGGTGTCATAGTGACGCTTGTCACGGTTGCTCGGGAATGGTTTTTGGACCATCTTCCCTTGCTGACATCCGCGACACAGACTTGGTCCATTCGACTTGGAAGGTGCCTTCGCGTCCTTGATCATCTTGGTGTCGACCATTTTGCGAAGCACCTCAACCGGAGCGTGACCCATGCGCGCGTGCAGGTCGACAGTCCTGCCACTCGTCGCTGCATTCACCGATCGCTGAGGCGTGCGAAGCCAGTAGAGGCCATCCACGAGATTCACCGTTGCCACCACTAGCTTCGAGTCCTTGCGCGAAACGTGCATTTCGGTGCCGTCGAACACCACTTGGAACTTGCCACTCTTGTTGATCTGCGGCACCGAGAGCAGGTTCTTGCTCATGCTCGGCACGTACAGCGCGCTCTTGATCTCGATCTTGATCTCGCGCTCGTCGCCGTTGGGCAGAACCACTCGTTCCACGATGGTCCCCACACCCTTGATGGCCGCCTTGTTGCCGTCGGCCACCGAAAGTTCGCCTTCGTTCCGCTCGATCAAATTGGCGAACTTGGCCTTGTCGTTACAGATGTGGTGCGTTGCGCCGCTGTCGACCGCCCACATCCCGGACACATTCTTGCCCGTCGAAATGCCACATTCCAGGGAAACCGCGAACACCACTCGATCGTAGCCGTAGTCGTAGTCGTAGTCGTCGCTGTCGTTTCTCCACTGGATGTTGTTGGCCCCGCGTCCACGGCCGTTGCCATTGCCATTGCCATTGCCGCCGTGTCTTGGGCCCCGATTCTCGTCCTTCTGCTTGGTCCAGCACTTGTCAATGATGTGCCCCAATTTTCCGCGGTATGTGCATTGGCGAGACTCTCGGTCGGTGTTGAACGCCTTGGCCGCGTTCTCCGTCTTCACCGTCGCCGTCTTCTCGCCTTGCCGCTTGATATGCTCGTTCGTGAGCACCTTCACGACGTCTTGCGACCGCAGTTCAGCGCTGCTCATCTCCAAGTTCAGCACGACGTTCTCGTAGCTCTTGGGGAGACTGCGCAACAGGCAGATCGCCACGTCCTCGTCCTCCATCTTGGCGCCGATGCTGCTGAGCTTGGCGCTGATGTTGAGGACCTCATTGCAATGATGCAACACATTGCCGCCTTCCGACATCTCCATGCTGAAGAGCTGGCGCTTGAGGTAAATGCGTCCAGCCTTCTGCGATCCACCGTACAGCGTCTTCGGGCGCGTCCACGCAACCCACGCTTCCTCGCAGTCGTCGACCACATGGTGGTAGTCCGCGTCCATGTGGAGCAACATTAGTCCGAACGTATTGAGGGTTGCTGGTCTTGGGTACTGTGTACCAGCTGTACCCATTAACCGGTCAACCCGAACCGGTCCAATACGATCCTGCGATGATTACGGTACGTTGTTTACGCCACCGATGATTAGACGAGTAGGATGATTGGACGAGTACAGAGTGTTGGTGATTAGATGAAAAGTCAAGGTCGTTTGAGCACTAGATGTCGAAATGCAAAGTGATTGATTTAGGTCCTTAGTTCGCAAAACTCCTTGCTACCTCTAAGCCTACTGGATTCTCTACTGGATACACTCTACTGGATTCTATACTGGATACTGAGTTGCTTCAGCCAATTGGAGAGCGCCACGTGGATGTCCATCTTGTACCCACAATCTTGTACCCACGTGTCCCGTAGTCCCCGTAGCGTAAACAGCGTCCCATCATCAGTGTCCCGTAAACACAGGAATGATTGTGGTCCCACTGAGTGAAGGTTATACCGGTATCCTACCGGTATACCGCAGCTGGTCGAGGCGCCTTCTTGACAACACTCCCACTCGACTCGGCCGTAGTTGCGCCTTGAACTCCGAGCTTGCTCCGTAGGAAGTCGAACTGTACAGCGGTGATCGCCTTCGTCATCAAGTCCGCCAGCATGTTCTTGGTCGAACAGTACTCCAACACCACTTGGCCGTCTTCTACCTTCTCACGCACGAAGTGGTAGCGAATGTCGATGTGCTTGGTGCGCTTGTGGAACTCCGGGTTCTTGGCCAACGCGATGGATCCTTGGTTGTCCTCGTAGATCTTGATCGCTTCATCGCTTGCCATCTCGCCGAGCTCGCACAGAAATGCCTTGAGCCAAATAGCCTCTTGCGTAGCCTCCGCCAATGCCATGTACTCGGCCTCCGTCGATGATAGCGCCACCGTCCGCTGTTTCTTGCTTCTCCAGCTGATGCATCCGCCGTTCATCATGAACGCGTAGCCGCTTGTACTCCGTCTTGACTCGATGTCGCCGGCCCAGTCCGCATTCGAATAGCCTTGGAGTCCGTCCTCGCTGCCAGCTTGAAACTCGATGCCATGTGTCTTCGTGCCTTGAATGTAGCGGAACACCCTCTTGAGCGCTTGCCAGTGTGTCGGACACGGATCCGCGGCGAACTGGCTGAGAACTCCCACTGCCGCTGCGAGGTCCGGTCGGGTTCCCACCATCAGGTACATCAAACACCCGACGGCATTCCTGTACGGCACCTTCGCCATGGTCTCTTCGTGTTGCATCCTCCTTCACACATGGCCTTGGTCAACTTGAGTCCCGGGTCTTGTGGTGTCTTGACAGGGTTGCTCTTCTCCATGCTGAACTTCTCCAGGATGTCCTTCGCAAACTTGGTCTGCCGCACCGACACATTTCTGGTCTTGGGATCTTGGTCGATTTCTATGCCGAGGAAGTACTTGAGCTGACCCATGTCCGTCATCTCGAATCGCACGCTGAGCACCTCCTTGGTCGACTTGAGCAGCTCGTCATTGTTGCTTGCCAGGATCAAGTCGTTCACGTACAGCGCCACGAAGATCATGTCTTGGTCATTGCGCTTGACGTAGATGCAGTGATCCGCCTCACACTTCTTGAACCCCAGCTCCAGCATGAACTTGTCGATAGTCTGGTTCCACATCCGCGGCGACTGCTTGAGACCGTAAAGTGAACGCTTGAGCTTGCACACCGGGTGCGCCTCGTCAACGTAGCCATCCGGCTGCACCATGTAGATGTCTTCGTCCAGCCAGCCATTCAGGAACGCCGTCTTCACATCCATCTGGTGCACCGTGAGGTTGTACTTGGCCGCCAGACTGAGCAAGATCCTGATCGACGTGAACTTGGCCACCGGCGCGAACGTCTCTTCGTAGTCGATGCCGAACTTCTGCAAAAATCCCTTCGCCACTAGACGTGCCTTGAACCGCTCGATGTCTCCAGCCTGGTTCTCCTTGATCCGAAACACCCATTTGCAGCCGATCGCCTTGCGTCCCTTCGGCAATGGCACTAACACCCACGTCTCGTTCTTGCGAAGAGAGTTGATCTCCGAGTCGCACGCTTCCTTCCACTTGACCGAGTTGCTGGATTCCATCGCCGATACGAACGTAGTCGGCATTTCTCCCACTGAATCCACAACGAAGGTCGCGCCGAAGCCTTCTTCTCTTGCGATGGCTGACATCTCGTCTAGCGTTTGTTGTCGACTGTGCCGCTTGGACCTTGGGATCTCCACCGCTTCCTCCAACGACCGCGTCCGCTGGTGTCGTTTGCTGCCGGGTTCGAAGTCTTCGTCTCGCGCAGCTTCATCTTCATCATCCTCTTCCGGTCCGGACGATGCTTCTTGATCCGTGGCAACTTCATCTCGAAGTTCCACGATCGCTTCTTCTTGATCTAATTTGCGTCTCCCACCGTCGAAGACGTCTTCCATGAACTGTGCGTCGCGGCTCACCAACACACGACCGCTCTTCATCTCTTCAAACCGATATGCTTTCTCATGCTCCGAGTACCCGAGAAACCGACAACGCACTGACCGAGCGTCAAACTTGGTACGTTTCTCCTTCGGGACCGTCACATACGCATGGCAACCGAACACCTTGAGGTTCGCCAGCAGCGGCTTCTTCCCGGTCCAGACTTGGTGTGGCGACTTGTCGTGGGTGGTGGAGCGTGTCGGACACCGGTTGCGAAGGAACGTCGCTGTCACCACCGCTTCACCCCAATATGACTTCGACAGTCCGGCATGTTCCAACATGCAGCGCGCACACTCCACTAACGTCCGGTTCATGCGCTCGGCCACTCCGTTCAGTTGAGGCGTGTACGGCGGAGTGAACTTCTGAACGATCCCGCGGTCGCTGCAGAACTTGGCCATCGCACCGGAAGTGTACTCGCCACCGTTGTCGCTCCGGAGTGTCTTCACGCGCTTGCGGGTCTGAGTTTCAGCAAACGCTACAAACTCCGCGAACTTGGCAGCCACTTCCGACTTGTTCCGCAGCAAGTATACCACACAAAAGTGCGAGTACTCGTCGATGAACGTGACGAAGTACCGCTTGCCGCTGAACGTGGGTGTCTGCATGGGACCGCAGACATCACTGTGGATGACTTCCAACAGCTTCTTGGCGCGGTTCGGTGACTTGGGCATATAACTCACTCGCGTTTGCTTGCCGAGTGCACATCCATCACACAGCTCCCACTGCTTCACCGACGTCATGTTCATCCCAATGCCATAACCCTTCTTGACGATGGCGTCTAGACCGCCATGGCCAATGTGACCAAGTCGAAGGTGCCAGAGGTACGACGTGGTGTCCCCTTTGCGTTCCTTCGAACTTGACACATTCGCCTCGTCAGGCATGATAGGCGTCATACACAACTTGAACAGTCCCTTGCCTTCACTTGATCCGAGCTTCCATTTGACGTTCTTTGTCTCGGCGAAGCACCCGTCGCGCTTGAACGTCACGGGCCCAACATCCTTGGTAAATCGTCCGACCGAAAACAGGTTGCGCGACAACTTGGGAATGTGCCACACACCGGTGAGCACACCCTTCTTGATCCCGCGTGGAGTCTTCATCGACATGACAATGTCGCCACTGCCGACCGCTTGAACCACTCCGTCGTCCGCGAGATGTACGTCCACCGGAGTCATCTTCTTGTAGTTCTTCATGTACTCTTTCGAGTACGTCATGTGCTGCGTCGCACCCGAGTCGACCAGCCAAACTTCACTCGACTTGGTGGCTTTACCACCAACCGAAAACAGGTAGTCGCCGTCGAACTCCTCTTCATCTTCATTCGCCACATTCGCTCGCTGTGGCTTCTGTCGTTCCGCGTTCTCGCGAATCCTCACGGGACACTTGGCGATCCAATGACCTTGTTCACCACAGTAGTGACAGGCACTGGCCTTCTGCGCTTGTCGTCCCTTGCTCTTCCCATTGCCGCTTGTCATGAACGCTTGACCGTGCGCGGTTTCTTCAGCACCGCCACCTTGTTCCTTACGCTTCAAATCCTCATGCAGCAGCCGAGCCGTCACGAGTTCCCACGTCAGCGAGTCAGCTCTCGACTCCAACGCCGTGATGAGGAACTGGTACGACTCGTTCAAACTTGCCAGAAGCGTGATCACCAAGTCATCCTCGCTGACCGGAGCGCCCACTGCATCGAGCTGTTCCGCCAGCGTCTTGATCTTGTTGATGTGTTCCAACACATCATCACCTTCCGCCATCATCGTCGTGAAGAAACGTCGACGAAGGAAGAGCTTGTTGGCCAAACTCTTCTTCTCGAAGTGTCCTTCCAGTCTTGACCATGCATCGAACGCATCCTTCGCCGAGCGAACCAACGGCAACTGCGAATCCTCCATCGCGAGACAGATGATCGCCAGCGCCTTGCGAGACTTCCTCTTGGACGTCGTCTGGTCCAGCGTCGTAGCGCAGTGCTCCAGCTCGATCTCTCCGCACGTCACTTCCCACAGGTCGCGCTCCTCGAGCACCATGCGCATCTTGAACTTCCACGTGTGGAAGTTGGTTCCGTCGAACTTGTTGATGCGGGAGGTCGTGGTCGAGGTGGTGTCCATGGCGAAGGCGTAGTCGGAGTCTTCAGCAGGGAATACGGGGCTTGGGCTCATAACCAAAAGTAAAGGTCGTTTGAGCACTAGATGTCGAAATGCAAAGTGATTGATTTAGGTCCTTAGTTCGCAAAACTCCTTGCTACCTCTAAGCCTACTGGATTCTCTACTGGATACACTCTACTGGATTCTTTACTGGATACTGAGTTGCTTCAGCCAATCGGAGAGCGCCACGTGGATGTCCATCTTGTACCCACAATCTTGTACCCACGTGTCCCGTAGTCCCCTGATAAAGGTGTTGAATTCCTGGAAGCGAGGCTTGGGCTGAGCGGAGGGAGTTCTGCACTCGGTATGAAGACCGGAGCGGAGGCAGGAAACCACTTGAGCTGAAGAAGGAAGATTCGAAAGTGATTGATTGATCGGAGCTTACACTGTCTTCACTACCTAGTCTGCATCCAATCATTTCGTGCATCTAATCACCAACACTCTGTACTCGTCCAATCATCCTACTCGTCTAATCATCGGTGGCGTAAACAACGTACCGTAATCATCGCAGGATCGTATTGGACCGGTTCGGGTTGACCGGTTAATGGGTACAGCTGGTACACAGTACCCAAGACCAGCAACCCTCAATACGCCCTCAATACGCCCCCTCAATGCGAACATGCGTGGATGCCGAGAGCAGCCGTCAGGTCCGTGTGGCGTGGTCCCGCGAGCGCCTTCGTCATGATGTCCGCCAGCATCACAGAAGTCTCGCAATACTGGAGCTTCACTTCACCGCGCTTCACTTCGTCGCGGATGTGGTGATACTTGATGTCGATGTGCTTGGCGCGGCCGTGATTCACCGGGTTCTTCGTCATCTTGATGCACGACTGGTTGTCTTCGCGGATCATGAGCTCGAGTCCCGTTTCGTTGTCAGCCGCCAGTATCTCGCACAGCAGGCGGTGGATCCACTTGCCCTCTTGGATAGCCAGACTGAGCGCGATGTACTCCGCTTCGCTCGTAGACAGCGACACGCTTGACTGCTTCTTGCTTCCCCAGCTCACAGGCGCACTCATCAGCATGAACGTGTAGCCGGAAGTCGACTTGCGGTCCGCGAGGTCACCGGCCCAGTCCGCGTCCGAGTATCCACGAAAGTCGATGTTGTCACCCGGCTTGTAGCAGATCCCATGCGTCTTGGTGCCTTGCAGGTAGCGAAAGATACGCTTGACCGCAACCCAGTGTTCCTCTTGGGGATTCTCCATGAAGCGCGACACATAGCCCACAGCGTACGCGATGTCCGGGCGCGTGGCAGTCATCAGATGCATTAAGGCACCCACAGCTTCGCGAAATGGAGCGTTCACCTTGGTCGCTGCGTCGCTTGGAACTAGTCGAGAGCTCATGTCGACGGGACTCACCACAGCCTTGCACTCATCCATACCGAAGCGCTTCAGGATATCATCCACATAACGCCGCTGGCACATGGTCACACTGCCGTCCGAGCCGTCCACCAACTCGATCCCAAGAACGAACGCACACTTGCCGCTGTCGGTCATCTCGAAGCGAGTCTTGAGGTCCGTCTTCGTGCGTGCGATCAGCTCGGGTGAACTTCCGGTCACCAACACATCGTCCACGTAGACCAGCACGAGCACACAGTGGCCATCCTCAACCTTGATGTAGAGGCACGGATCGAAGGCCGAAACTTGGAAACCGATGGAGCACACGAACTCGTCGAACGTCTCGTTCCACACGCGCGAAGCTTGTTTGAGACCGTAGATCGCCTTCACCAATTCCAGGCAGTCGAAATCACCATCGACCTCAACGCCATCAGGAACCACGCAGAACACCTGCTCCTTCATGATCCCATATAGGAATGCAGTCACCACGTCGAGTTGGTCGAGGGGCCAACCGAAGTACTTGGCAATGGCGATGACCATGCGCAGCGTCACGTACTTGACCACGGGCGAAAACGTCTCCGTGTAGTCGATGCCGTACTTCTGCTTGAAACCCTTGGCCACGAGGCGCGCCTTGTACTTCTCGATCGATCCGTCCGCTTTGCGCTTGATCTTGAACACCCACTTGGTGCCGATGGCGCGCTGTCCGTTGGGCAACTTGGCAGCACGAAACACTCCACGAAGACGCATCGACTTGAGTTCCGCGCGAATCGCCTTGCGCCAGTGCACTTGATCAGGGCTGTTGATCGCCTCTTGAAACGTCGTCGGCTCCGATAGATCTGCTGCTTCGACGGCATTCGCACTGGCACGCCAAAACACCGGCGGAGTCGAATCATCGTCTTCATCTTGGTCCCCAGACTTTTCTTCTTCGTCGGGGTCCACTCGGTGCGAAGAGGAGTCCGGTGCACTCGCTTCTTCCAATCCAGGCCGATGACGCACAGTGCGCGGTCTTCTGGTACCTTCATCTTCGTCACTTGGGTGACTCTTGCGCTTCCCCGCCTGCTTGTACTCCGTCTGGCGAGGACCGGCATCGTCGATGTCGAGCGAGTCGAAGTCCAGGTCATCGACATCTTCATCGGAAATCTGCGGCGAAAGTCCAAAGGCCGACTCATCGAAGTTGACATCGCGACTGATGACCACCTGCCCCGCCTCGATGTCATAAACTCGATACGCCTTGGACACTTCTTCGTAGCCCAGGAATATCCCGGCGCGAGCCTTGGGGTCCCACTTGAGCCGCTTCTCCTTCGGAGTCAGAATGTACGTCCGACAGCCGAACACACGCATGTGCTTCACACTCGGCTTGGACTTGTACACGATCTCGAACGGAGTCTTGTGCTCGATCTTGGGTGACGGCAGGCGGTTCTTCACGTAGATGGCCGTCATGGCCGCCTCAGCCCAGAAACACTTGTCCAGCTTGGCGTGATGCAGCATGCTGCGGCCGATCGTGACGATGGTCCGGATGGCTCGTTCTGCCGTGCCGTTGGTCTGGTGCGCGTACGGAACCGTGGTTTGCTGCTCGATGCCTTCGTCTTCGTAGAAGGCCTTGAGCGAGTTGGTCGCAAACTCACGAGCTCCGTCATGCCGCACAAACTTGACCTTCTTGCCGAACTGCTTCTGCACCTTCATGACGTACGTCTTGATGTAGTCTTCGCTCTCCGACTTGGCACGCAGACAGAAACCCTTCATGCATCCGCTGGCTTCGTCCACGATCAACAGCAGATACTTGCTGCCACCAAGCGAGTTTTCCTCCATGGGTCCGCAGATGTCGAAGTGGAGCAACTCGAAGGTGTCATAGTGACGCTTGTCACGGTTGCTCGGGAATGGTTTTTGGACCATCTTCCCTTGCTGACATCCGCGACACAGACTTGGTCCATTCGACTTGGAAGGTGCCTTCGCGTCCTTGATCATCTTGGTGTCGACCATCTTGCGAAGCACCTCGACTGGAGCGTGACCCATGCGCGCGTGCAGGTCGACAGTCCTGCCACTCGTCGCTGCATTTGCCGATCGCTGAGGCGTGCGAAGCCAGTAGAGGCCATCCACGAGATCCGCCGTTGCCACCACTAGCTTCGAGTCCTTGCGCGAAACGTGCATTTCGGTGCCGTCGAACACCACTTGGAACTTGCCACTCTTGTTGATCTGCGGCACCGAGAGCAGGTTCTTGCTCATGCTCGGCACGTACAGCGCGCTCTTGATCTCGATCTCGCGCTCGTCGCCGTTGGGCAGAACCACTCGTTCCACGATGGTCCCCACACCCTTGATGGCCGCCTTGTTGCCGTCGGCCACCGAAAGTTCGCCTTCGTTCCGCTCGATCAAATTGGCGAACTTGGCCTTGTCGTTACAGATGTGGTGCGTTGCGCCGCTGTCGACCGCCCACATCCCGGACACATTCTTGCCCGTCGAAATGCCACATTCCAGGGAAACCGCGAACGCCACTCGATCGTAGCCGTAGTCGTAGTCGTAGTCGTCGCTGTCGTTTCTCCACTGGATGTTGTTGGCCCCGCGTCCACGGCCGTTGCCATTGCCATTGCCATTGCCGCCGCGTCTTGGGCCCCGATTCTCGTCCTTCTGCTTGGTCCAGCACTTGTCAATGATGTGCCCCAATTTTCCGCAGTATGTGCATTGGCGAGACTCTCGGTCGGTGTTGAACGCCTTGGCCGCGTTCTCCGTCTTCACCGTCGCCGTCTTCTCGCCTTGCCGCTTGATATGCTCGTTCGTGAGCACCTTCACGACGTCTTGCGACCGCAGTTCAGCGCTGCTCATCTCCAAGTTCAGCACGACGTTCTCGTAGCTCTTGGGGAGACTGCGCAACAGGCAGATCGCCACGTCCTCGTCCTCCATCTTGGCGCCGATGCTGCTGAGCTTGGCGCTGATGTTGAGGACCTCATTGCAATGATGCAACACATTGCCGCCTTCCGACATCTCCATGCTGAAGAGCTGGCGCTAGAGGTAAATGCGTCCAGCCTTCTGCGATCCACCGTACAGCGTCTTCAGGCGCGTCCACGCAACCCACGCTTCCTCGCAGTCGTCGACCACATGATGGTAGTCCGCGTCCATGTGGAGCAACATCAGTCCGAACGCGATGTTGCTCGACTTGATGTAGTCGTCCTTGGCCCGCGAGTCCGTGAAGTTTGGCGTCGTCTCGCGGTTCACGACATGCCACACCGACTTGGTCAGGAACACGCCACGCATGTAGCGGTTCCACGTCGCGTAGTTGTCTCCGTTGAACTTGTCGATGGAGACCTTAGTCGAGGCGTCGTGGGCAGAGGACATGGTGCTTGGGCTCATAACCTGATGGAAGGTATGGATCTTGGACACGTAGCTTGGACGAAGCGGAGGGAGTTCTGCACTCGGTATGAAGACCGGAGCGGAGGCAGGAAACCACTTGAGCTGAAGAAGGAAGATTCGAAAGTGATTGATTGATCGGAGCTTACACTGTCTTCACTACCTAGTCTGCATCCAATCATTTGGTGCATCTAATCACCAACACTCTGTACTCGTCCAATCATCCTACTCGTCTAATCATCGGTGGCGTAAACAACGTACCGTAATCATCGCAGGATCGTATTGGACCGGTTCGGGTTGACCGGTTAATGGGTACAGCTGGTACACAGTACCCAAGACCAGCAACCCTCAATACCCTCAATACGCCCCCTCAATGCGAACATGCGTGGATGCCGAGAGCCGCCGTCAGGTCCGTGTGGCGTGGTCCCGCGAGCGCCTTCGTCATGATGTCCGCCAGCATCACAGAAGTCTCGCAATACTGGAGCTTCACTTCACCGCGCTTCACTTCGTCGCGGATGTGGTGATACTTGATGTCGATGTGCTTGGCGCGGCCGTGATTCACCGGGTTCTTCGTCATCTTGATGCACGACTGGTTGTCTTCGCGGATCATGAGCTCGGGTCCCGTCTCGTTGGCAGCCGCCAGTATCTCGCACAGCAGGCGGTGGATCCACTTGCCCTCTTGGATAGCCAGACTGAGCGCGATGTACTCCGCTTCGCTCGTAGACAGCGACACGCTTGACTGCTTCTTGCTTCCCCAGCTCACAGGCGCACTCATCAGCATGAACGTGTAGCCGGAAGTCGACTTGCGGTCCGCGAGGTCACCGGCCCAGTCCGCGTCCGAGTATCCACGAAAGTCGATGTTGTCACCCGGCTTGTAGCAGATCCCATGCGTCTTGGTGCCTTGCAGGTAGCGAAAGATACGCTTGACCGCAACCCAGTGTTCCTCTTGGGGATTCTCCATGAAGCGCGACACATAGCCCACAGCGTACGCGATGTCCGGGCGCGTGGCAGTCATCAGATGCATTAAGGCACCCACAGCTTCGCGAAATAGAGCGTTCACCTTGGTCGCTGCGTCGCTTGGAACTAGTCGAGAGCTCATGTCGACGGGACTCACCACAGCCTTGCACTCATCCATACCGAAGCGCTTCAGGATATCATCCACATAACGCCGCTGGCACATGGTCACACTGCCGTCCGAGCCGTCCACCAACTCGATCCCAAGAACGAACGCACACTTGCCGCTGTCGGTCATCTCGAAGCGAGTCTTGAGGTCCGTCTTCGTGCGTGCGATCAGCTCGGGTGAACTTCCGGTCACCAACACATCGTCCACGTAGACCAGCACGAGCACACAGTGGCCATCCTCAACCTTGATGTAGAGGCACGGATCGAAGGCCGAAACTTGGAAACCGATGGAGCACACGAACTCGTCGAACGTCTCGTTCCACACGCGCGAAGCTTGTTTGAGACCGTAGATCGCCTTCACCAATTCCAGGCAGTCGAAATCACCATCGACCTCAACGCCATCAGGAACCACACAGAACACCTGCTCCTTCATGATCCCATATAGGAATGCAGTCACCACGTCGAGTTGGTCGAGGGGCCAACCGAAGTACTTGGCAATCGCGATGACCATGCGCAGCGTCACGTACTTGACCACGGGCGAAAACGTCTCCGTGTAGTCGATGCCGTACTTCTGCTTGAAACCCTTGGCCACGAGGCGCGCCTTGTACTTCTCGATCGATCCGTCCGCTTTGCGTTTGATCTTGAACACCCACTTGGTGTCGATGGCGCGCTGTCCGTTGGGCAACTTGGCAGCACGAAACACCCCACGAAGACGCATCGACTTGAGTTCCGCGCGAATCGCCTTGCGCCAGTGCACTTGATCAGAGCAGTTGATCGCCTCTTGAAACGTCGTCGGCTCCGATAGATCTGCTGCTTCGACGGCATTCGCACTGGCACGCCAAAACACCGGCGGAGTCGAATCATCGTCTTCATCTTGGTCCCCAGACTTTTCTTCTTCGTCGGGGTCCACTCGGTGCGAAGAGGAGTCCGGTGCACTCGCTTCTTCCAATCCAGGCCGATGACGCACAGTGCGCGGTCTTCTGGTACCATCATCTTCGTCACTTGGGCGACTCTTGCGCTTCCCCGCCTGCTTGTACTCTGTCTGGCGAGGACCGGCATCGTCGATGTCGAGCGAGTCGAAGTCCAGGTCATCGACATCTTCATCGGAAATTTGCGGCGAAAGTCCAAAGGCCGACTCATCGAAGTTGACATCGCGACTGATGACCACCTGCCCCGCCTCGATGTCATAAACTCGATACGCCTTGGACACTTCTTCGTAGCCTAGGAATATCCCGGCGCGAGCCTTGGGGTCCCACTTGAGCCGCTTCTCCTTCGGAGTCAGAATGTACGTCCGACAGCCGAACACACGCATGTGCTTCACACTCGGCTTGGACTTGTACACGATCTCGAACGGAGTCTTGTGCTCGATCTTGGGTGACGGCAGGCGGTTCTTCACGTAGATGGCCGTCATGGCCGCCTCAGCCCAGAAACACTTGTCCAACTTGGCGTGATTATTGAGGGTTGCTGGTCTTGGGTACTGTGTACCAGCTGTACCCATTAATCGGTCAACCCGAACCGGTCCAATACGATCCTGCGATGATTACGGTACGTTGTTTACGCCACCAGTGATTAGACGAGTAGGATGATTGGACGAGTACAGAGTGTTGGTGATTAGACGCACGAAATGATTGGATGCAGACTAGGTAGTGAGGACAGTGTAAGCTCCGATCAATCAATCACTTTCGAATCTTCCTTCTTCAGCTCAAGTGGTTTCCTGCCTCCGCTCCGGTCTTCCCCCAGAGTGCTGTCCTCCCTCCGCTTCGTTCAAGCTACGTGTCCAAGATCCATACCTTCCATCAAAAATCCCTTCGCCACTAGACGCGCCTTGAACCGCTCGATGTCTCTAGCCTGGTTCTCCTTGATCCGAAACACCCATTTGCAGCCGATCGCCTTGCGTCCCTTCGGCAATGGCACCAACACCCACGTCTCGTTCTTGCGAAGAGAGTTGATCTCCGAGTCGCACGCTTCCTTCCACTTGACCGAGTTGCTGGATTCCATCGCCGATACGAACGTAGTCGGCATTTCTCCCACTGAATCCACAACGAAGGCCGCATCGAAGCCTTCTTCTCTTGCGATGGCTGACATCTCGTCTATCGTTTGTTGTCGGCTGTGCCGCTTGGACCTTGGGATCTCCACCGCTTCTTCCAACGACCGCGTCCGCTGGTGTCGTTTGCTGCCGGGTTCGAAGTCTTCGTCTCGCGCAGCTTCATCTTCATCATCCGGACGATGCTTCTTGATCCGTGGCAACTTCATCTCGAAGTTCCACGATCGCTTCTTCTTGATCTAATTTGCGTCTCCCACCGTCGAAGACGTCTTCCATGAACTGTGCGTCGCGGCTCACCAACACGCGACCGCTCTTCATCTCTTTAAACCGATATGCTTTCTCATGCTCCGAGTATCCGAGAAACCGACAACGCACTGACCGAGCGTCAAACTTGGTACGTTTCTCCTTCGGGACCGTCACATACGCATGGCAACCGAACACTTTCAGGTTCGCCAGCAGCGGCTTCTTCCCGGTCCAGACTGATGAAGGTGTTAAATTCTTGGAAGCGAGGCTTGGGCTGAGCGGAGGAAGTTCTGCACTTGGTGTGAAGAACGGAGTGAAGACCACTTGAGCTGAAGAAGGAAGATTCGAAAGTGATTGATTGATCGGAGCTTACACTGTCTTCACTACCTAGTCTGCATCCAATCATTTCGTGCATCTAATCACCAACACTCTGTATTCGTCCAATCATCCTACTCGTCTAATCATCGGTGGCGTAAACAACGTACCGTAATCATCGCAGGATCGTATTGGACCGGTTCGGGTTGACCGGTTAATGGGTACAGCTGGTACACAGTACCCAAGACCAGCAACCCTCAATACGCCCTCAATACGCCCCCTCAATGCGAACATGCGTGGATGCCGAGAGCCGCCGTCAGGTCCGTGTGGCGTGGTCCCGCGAGCGCCTTCGCCATGATGTCCGCCAGCATCACAGAAGTCTCGCAATACTGGAGCTTCACTTCACCGCGCTTCACTTCGTCGCGGATGTGGTGATACTTGATGTCGATGTGCTTGGCGCGGCCGTGGTTCACCGGGTTCTTCGTCATCTTGATGCACGACTGGTTGTCTTCGCGGATCATGAGCTCGAGTCCCGTTTCGTTGGCAGCCGCCAGTATCTCGCACAGCAGGCGGTGGATCCACTTGCCCTCTTGGATAGCCAGACTGAGCACGATGTACTCCGCTTCGCTCGTCGACAGCGACACGCTTGACTGCTTCTTGCTTCCCCAGCTCACAGGCGCACTCATCAGCATGAACGTGTAGCCGGAAGTCGACTTGCGGTCCGCGAGGTCACCGGCCCAGTCCGCGTCCGAGTATCCACGAAAGTCGATGTTGTCACCCGGCTTGTAGCAGATCCCATGCGTCTTGGTGCCTTGCAGGTAGCGAAAGATACGCTTGACCGCAACCCAGTGTTCCTCTTGGGGATTCTCCATGAAGCGCGACACATAGCCCACAGCGTACGCGATGTCCGGGCGTGTGGCAGTCATCAGATGCATTAAGGCACCCACAGCTTCGCGAAATAGAGCGTTCACCTTGGTCGCTGCGTCGCTTGGAACTAGTCGAGAGCTCATGTCGACGGGACTCACCACAGCCTTGCACTCATCCATACCGAAGCGCTTCAGGATATCATCCACATAACGCCGCTGGCACATGGTCACACTGCCGTCCGAGCCGTCCACCAACTCGATCCCAAGAACGAACGCACACTTGCCGCTGTCGGTCATCTCGAAGCGAGTCTTGAGGTCCGTCTTCGTGTGTGCGATCAGCTCGGGTGAACTTCCGGTCACCAACACATCGTCCACGTAGACCAGCACGAGCACACAGTGGCCATCCTCAACCTTGATGTAGAGGCACGGATCGAAGGCCGAAACTTGGAAACCGATGGAGCACACGAACTCGTCGAACGTCTCGTTCCACACGCGCGAAGCTTGTTTGAGACCGTAGATCGCCTTCACCAATTCCAGGCAGTCGAAATCACCATCGACCTCAACGCCATCAGGAACCACGCAGAACACCTGCTCCTTCATGATCCCATATAGGAATGCAGTCACCACGTCGAGTTGGTCGAGGGGCCAACCGAAGTACTTGGCAATCGCGATGACCATGCGCAGCGTCACGTACTTGACCACGGGCGAAAACGTCTCCGTGTAGTCGATGCCGTACTTCTGCTTGAAACCCTTGGCCACGAGGCGCGCCTTGTACTTCTCGATCGATCCGTCCGCTTTGCGTTTGATCTTGAACACCCACTTGGTGTCGATGGCGCGCTGTCCGTTGGGCAACTTGGCAGCACGAAACACCCCACGAAGACGCATCGACTTGAGTTCCGCGCGAATCGCCTTGCGCCAGTGCACTTGATCAGAGCAGTTGATCGCCTCTTGAAACGTCGTCGGCTCCGATAGATCTGCTGCTTCGACGGCATTCGCACTGGCACGCCAAAACACCGGCGGAGTCGAATCATCGTCTTCATCTTGGTCCCCAGACTTTTCTTCTTCGTCGGGGTCCACTCGGTGCGAAGAGGAGTCCGGTGCACTCGCTTCTTCCAATCCAGGCCGATGACGCACAGTGCGCGGTCTTCTGGTACCATCATCTTCGTCACTTGGGCGACTCTTGCGCTTCCCCGCCTGCTTGTACTCTGTCTGGCGAGGACCGGCATCGTCGATGTCGAGCGAGTCGAAGTCCAGGTCATCGACATCTTCATCGGAAATTTGCGGCGAAAGTCCAAAGGCCGACTCATCGAAGTTGACATCGCGACTGATGACCACCTGCCCCGCCTCGATGTCATAAACTCGATACGCCTTGGACACTTCTTCGTAGCCTAGGAATATCCCGGCGCGAGCCTTGGGGTCCCACTTGAGCCGCTTCTCCTTCGGAGTCAGAATGTACGTCCGACAGCCGAACACACGCATGTGCTTCACACTCGGCTTGGACTTGTACACGATCTCGAACGGAGTCTTGTGCTCGATCTTGGGTGACGGCAGGCGGTTCTTCACGTAGATGGCCGTCATGGCCGCCTCAGCCCAGAAACACTTGTCCAACTTGGCGTGATTATTGAGGGTTGCTGGTCTTGGGTACTGTGTACCAGCTGTACCCATTAATCGGTCAACCCGAACCGGTCCAATACGATCCTGCGATGATTACGGTACGTTGTTTACGCCACCAGTGATTAGACGAGTAGGATGATTGGACGAGTACAGAGTGTTGGTGATTAGACGCACGAAATGATTGGATGCAGACTAGGTAGTGAGGACAGTGTAAGCTCCGATCAATCAATCACTTTCGAATCTTCCTTCTTCAGCTCAAGTGGTTTCCTGCCTCCGCTCCGGTCTTCCCCCAGAGTGCTGTCCTCCCTCCGCTTCGTTCAAGCTACGTGTCCAAGATCCATACCTTCCATCAAAAATCCCTTCGCCACTAGACGCGCCTTGAACCGCTCGATGTCTCTAGCCTGGTTCTCCTTGATCCGAAACACCCATTTGCAGCCGATCGCCTTGCGTCCCTTCGGCAATGGCACCAACACCCACGTCTCGTTCTTGCGAAGAGAGTTGATCTCCGAGTCGCACGCTTCCTTCCACTTGACCGAGTTGCTGGATTCCATCGCCGATACGAACGTAGTCGGCATTTCTCCCACTGAATCCACAACGAAGGCCGCATCGAAGCCTTCTTCTCTTGCGATGGCTGACATCTCGTCTATCGTTTGTTGTCGGCTGTGCCGCTTGGACCTTGGGATCTCCACCGCTTCTTCCAACGACCGCGTCCGCTGGTGTCGTTTGCTGCCGGGTTCGAAGTCTTCGTCTCGCGCAGCTTCATCTTCATCATCCGGACGATGCTTCTTGATCCGTGGCAACTTCATCTCGAAGTTCCACGATCGCTTCTTCTTGATCTAATTTGCGTCTCCCACCGTCGAAGACGTCTTCCATAAACTGTGCGTCGCGGCTCACCAACACACGACCGCTCTTCATCTCTTCAAACCGATATGCTTTCTCATGCTCCGAGTATCCGAGAAACCGACAACGCACTGACCGAGCGTCAAACTTGGTACGTTTCTCCTTCGGGACCGTCACATACGCATGGCAACCGAACACCTTGAGGTTCGCCAGCAGCGGCTTCTTCCCGGTCCAGACTGATGAAGGTGTTAAATTCTTGGAAGCGAGGCTTGGGCTGAGCGGAGGGAGTTCTGCACTTGGTGTGAAGAACGGAGTGAAGACCACTTGAGCTGAAGAAGGAAGATTCGAAAGTGATTAATTGATCGGAGCTTACACTGTCTTCACTACCTAGTCTGCATCCAATCATTTCGTGCATCTAATCACCAACACTCTGTACTCGTCCAATCATCCTACTCGTCTAATCACTGGTGGCGTAAACTACGTACCGTAATCATCGCAGGATCGTATTGGACCGGTTCGGGTTGACCGGTTAATGGGTACAGCTGGTACACAGTACCCAAGACCAGCAACCCTCAATACGCCCTCAATACGCCCCCTCAATGCGAACATGCGTGGATGCCGAGAGCCGCCGTCAGGTCCGTGTGGCGTGGTCCCGCGAGCGCCTTCGCCATGATGTCCGCCAGCATCACAGAAGTCTCGCAATACTGGAGCTTCACTTCACCGCGCTTCACTTCGTCGCGGATGTGGTGATACTTGATGTCGATGTGCTTGGCGCGGCCGTGGTTCACCGGGTTCTTCGTCATCTTGATGCACGACTGGTTGTCTTCGCGGATCATGAGCTCGAGTCCCGTTTCGTTGGCAGCCGCCAGTATCTCGCACAGCAGGCGGTGGATCCACTTGCCCTCTTGGATAGCCAGACTGAGCACGATGTACTCCGCTTCGCTCGTCGACAGCGACACGCTTGACTGCTTCTTGCTTCCCCAGCTCACAGGCGCACTCATCAGCATGAACGTGTAGCCGGAAGTCGACTTGCGGTCCGCGAGGTCACCGGCCCAGTCCGCGTCCGAGTATCCACGAAAGTCGATGTTGTCACCCGGCTTGTAGCAGATCCCATGCGTCTTGGTGCCTTGCAGGTAGCGAAAGATACGCTTGACCGCAACCCAGTGTTCCTCTTGGGGATTCTCCATGAAGCGCGACACATAGCCCACAGCGTACGCGATGTCCGGGCGTGTGGCAGTCATCAGATGCATTAAGGCACCCACAGCTTCGCGAAATAGAGCGTTCACCTTGGTCGCTGCGTCGCTTGGAACTAGTCGAGAGCTCATGTCGACGGGACTCACCACAGCCTTGCACTCATCCATACCGAAGCGCTTCAGGATATCATCCACATAACGCCGCTGGCACATGGTCACACTGCCGTCCGAGCCGTCCACCAACTCGATCCCAAGAACGAACGCACACTTGCCGCTGTCGGTCATCTCGAAGCGAGTCTTGAGGTCCGTCTTCGTGTGTGCGATCAGCTCGGGTGAACTTCCGGTCACCAACACATCGTCCACGTAGACCAGCACGAGCACACAGTGGCCATCCTCAACCTTGATGTAGAGGCACGGATCGAAGGCCGAAACTTGGAAACCGATGGAGCACACGAACTCGTCGAACGTCTCGTTCCACACGCGCGAAGCTTGTTTGAGACCGTAGATCGCCTTCACCAATTCCAGGCAGTCGAAATCACCATCGACCTCAACGCCATCAGGAACCACACAGAACACCTGCTCCTTCATGATCCCATATAGGAATGCAGTCACCACGTCGAGTTGGTCGAGGGGCCAACCGAAGTACTTGGCAATCGCGATGACCATGCGCAGCGTCACGTACTTGACCACGGGCGAAAACGTCTCCGTGTAGTCGATGCCGTACTTCTGCTTGAAACCCTTGGCCACGAGGCGCGCCTTGTACTTCTCGATCGATCCGTCCGCTTTGCGTTTGATCTTGAACACCCACTTGGTGTCGATGGCGCGCTGTCCGTTGGGCAACTTGGCAGCACGAAACACCCCACGAAGACGCATCGACTTGAGTTCCGCGCGAATCGCCTTGCGCCAGTGCACTTGATCAGGGCCGTTCACCGCCTCTTGAAACGTCGTCGGCTCCGATAGATCTGCTGCTTCGACGGCATTCGCACTGGCACGCCAAAACACCGGCGGAGTCGAATCATCGTCTTCATCTTGGTCCCCAGACTTTTCTTCTTCGTCGGGGTCCACTCGGTGCGAAGAGGAGTCCGGTGCACTCGCTTCTTCCAATCCAGGCCGATGACGCACAGTGCGCGGTCTTCTGGTACCATCATCTTCGTCACTTGGGCGACTCTTGCGCTTCCCCGCCTGCTTGTACTCTGTCTGGCGAGGACCGGCATCGTCGATGTCGAGCGAGTCGAAGTCCAGGTCATCGACATCTTCATCGGAAATTTGCGGCGAAAGTCCAAAGGCCGACTCATCGAAGTTGACATCGCGACTGATGACCACCTGCCCCGCCTCGATGTCATAAACTCGATACGCCTTGGACACTTCTTCGTAGCCTAGGAATATCCCGGCGCGAGCCTTGGGGTCCCACTTGAGCCGCTTCTCCTTCGGAGTCAGAATGTACGTCCGACAGCCGAACACACGCATGTGCTTCACACTCGGCTTGGACTTGTACACGATCTCGAACGGAGTCTTGTGCTCGATCTTGGGTGACGGCAGGCGGTTCTTCACGTAGATGGCCGTCATGGCCGCCTCAGCCCAGAAACACTTGTCCAACTTGGCGTGATTATTGAGGGTTGCTGGTCTTGGGTACTGTGTACCAGCTGTACCCATTAATCGGTCAACCCGAACCGGTCCAATACGATCCTGCGATGATTACGGTACGTTGTTTACGCCACCAGTGATTAGACGAGTAGGATGATTGGACGAGTACAGAGTGTTGGTGATTAGACGCACGAAATGATTGGATGCAGACTAGGTAGTGAGGACAGTGTAAGCTCCGATCAATCAATCACTTTCGAATCTTCCTTCTTCAGCTCAAGTGGTTTCCTGCCTCCGCTCCGGTCTTCCCCCAGAGTGCTGTCCTCCCTCCGCTTCGTTCAAGCTACGTGTCCAAGATCCATACCTTCCATCAAAAATCCCTTCGCCACTAGACGCGCCTTGAACCGCTCGATGTCTCTAGCCTGGTTCTCCTTGATCCGAAACACCCATTTGCAGCCGATCGCCTTGCGTCCCTTCGGCAATGGCACCAACACCCACGTCTCGTTCTTGCGAAGAGAGTTGATCTCCGAGTCGCACGCTTCCTTCCACTTGACCGAGTTGCTGGATTCCATCGCCGATACGAACGTAGTCGGCATTTCTCCCACTGAATCCACAACGAAGGCCGCATCGAAGCCTTCTTCTCTTGCGATGGCTGACATCTCGTCTATCGTTTGTTGTCGGCTGTGCCGCTTGGACCTTGGGATCTCCACCGCTTCTTCCAACGACCGCGTCCGCTGGTGTCGTTTGCTGCCGGGTTCGAAGTCTTCGTCTCGCGCAGCTTCATCTTCATCATCCGGACGATGCTTCTTGATCCGTGGCAACTTCATCTCGAAGTTCCACGATCGCTTCTTCTTGATCTAATTTGCGTCTCCCACCGTCGAAGACGTCTTCCATAAACTGTGCGTCGCGGCTCACCAACACACGACCGCTCTTCATCTACTGATGAAGGTGTTAAATTCTTGGAAGCGAGGCTTGGGCTGAGCGGAGGGAGTTCTGCACTTGGTGTGAAGAACGGAGTGAAGACCACTTGAGCTGAAGAAGGAAGATTCGAAAGTGATTAATTGATCGGAGCTTACACTGTCTTCACTACCTAGTCTGCATCCAATCATTTCGTGCATCTAATCACCAACACTCTGTACTCGTCCAATCATCCTACTCGTCTAATCATCGGTGGCGTAAACAACGTACCGTAATCATCGCGGGATCGTATTGGATCACCTGCAACAGCCCCTCTCAATGCGAACACGCTTGGACGCCAAGAGCCGTCGTTAAGTCCTTGTGACGAGGTCCGCCGAGTCCCTTGGTCAAGATGTCGGCCAGCATGGTCGTAGTCTCGCAGTACTCGACGATCACTTCACCGCGCTTGACTTCATCACGGATGTGGTGGTACTTGATGTCGATGTGCTTCGCGCGGCCATGGTTCACAGGGTTCTTCGTCATCTTGATGCACGACTGATTGTCTTCGAAAATCTTCAGATCCGGGATGTCTTCGCCTGCAGCGTCGAGGATCTCACACAGAAGCTTGTGCACCCACTTGCCTTCTTGGATTGCCAGACTGAGCGCAATGTACTCGGCTTCACTCGTGGAAAGAGACACACTCGATTGCTTCTTGGATCCCCACGACACAGGTCCGTCAAGAACTTGAAACAGGTAGCCCGAAGTCGACTTGCGGTCACTGTGGTCACCAGCCCAGTCTGCATCCGAATAGCCACGAAAGTCGATTCCCTTGGCCGGCGAAAAACGGAGTCCGTGCGACTTGGTGCCCTGAAGGTAACGGAAGATGCGCTTGACTGCAATCCAGTGCTCGACTTGAGGGTTCTCCATGAAGCGCGAAACGTAACCAACTGCAAAAGCAATGTCCGGGCGAGTCGACGTCATCAAGTGCATGAGAGCACCGACAGCTTCACGGAACGGCGCATCCAACTTGGTCGAGACGTCACTGGCAACGAGCTTCATGCTGAGGTCGACTGGACTGGCAGCAGGTTTGCAGTTCTGCATGCCAAAGCGCTCCAGGATGTCGTTGATGTAGCGAGCTTGGGACAACGTGACGCTGCCATCTGCGTTGTCGACCACTTCGATGCCCAGAATGAAGGAACACTTGCCGCTGTCGGTCATCTCGAATCGTGCCTTGAGCTGTTTCTTGACTTCAGCAATGATCGTCGAAGAGCTTCCGGTCACCAAAACATCGTCGACGTACACCAGCATCAGAACGCAGTCATCGTCGACAACCTTGATGTAGAGGCACGGATCGTAGCTCGAAACGCGAAATCCGATGGAGCGCACATACTCGTCGAAGGTCTCATTCCACACTCGAGAAGCTTGCTTGAGACCGTAGATCGCCTTGAGCAGTTCCACGCAGTCGTAGCCATCATCAAGTTCCACACCTTCTGGAACACTGCAGAACACCTTCTCCTTCATCAAGCCGTACAGGAACGCCGTGACGACATCAAGTTGGTCGAGGGGCCAATTGAAGAACTTGGCCACAGCGATGATCGTTCGCAGCGTAACGTAATTGACCACCGGCGAAAACGTCTCGGTGTAGTCGATCCCATACTTCTGCACAAATCCTTTCGTGACGAGTCGAGCCTTGTACTTTTCGATGGATCCGTCGGCTTTACGCTTGATCTTGAACACCCACTTGGTTCCGACTGCGCGTTGGTTGTTCGGTAATTTAGCGCCACGAAATACTCCACGAAGTCGCATCGACTTGAGTTCTGCTCGGATCGCCTTGCGCCAGTGGACTTGGTCTTCGCCGCTCACAGCATCTTGGAACGTCTTCGGCTCGGCGCTGTCACTCGTCTCCACTGCATTCGCACTCGCACGCCAGTACATCGGCTGAGTCGAGTCATCATCATCATTGTCTTCAGATTTGGCTTCTTGATGGTCGGAGTCCGGAGCGCTTGCTTCTTCTAATCCAGCACTGCGACGCGGTCGACGAACATGTTCACGATCCTCGGCGTTAGGACGAGCCTTGCGTTTCCCCGCCTGCTTGAATTCACGCGTTCCATGGTCGTTCGAAATCTCGAGGTCTTTAAGGATATCCGCAGCATCTTCGACATCTTCATCATCATCAACAACATTGGCGTCGTCGAAGGTCGATTCGTCGAAAGTGACATCGCGAGAAATCACTACCTGGCCCGCCTCGATGTCATAAACGCGATACGCCTTCGAACGCTCTTCATAGCCCATGAAAATTCCTTAAATTCCTTCACGAGCCTTGGGGTCCCACTTGAGTCGCTTCTCCTTCGGCGTCAGGACGTAGGCCTTGCACCCGAAAACGCGCATGTGCTTCACGTTGGGCTTCCTCTTGTACACAATCTCAAATGGCGTCTTCCCTGGGACCTTGGGTGACGGCAGTCGATTTTTGATGTAAATTGCCGTCATCGCCGCTTCCGCCCAAAACGTCTTGTCCAAACGTGCGAAGTGAAGCGTGCTGCGCCCGATAGTCACAATCGTCCGGTTGGCGCGTTCCGCAGTAGCATTCGTCTGATGCGCATATCGAACCGTCGGCTGGACTTCAATGCCATGATTGTCGTAAAAGGCCTTGAGCGAGTTGGTCGCGAACTCCTTGGCACCGTCATGACGCACGAACTTGACCCTGGCATCGAATTGGCGCTCCACTTTAGCGATGAACTTGCGCTGACAGTCTTCACTCTCCGACTTGGCGCGCAAACAGAATCCCGTCATGCAGCCGCTGGCTTCGTCAGTGATCAGCAGTAGATACTTGCTGCCACCAAGCGACTCTTTCTCCATGGCGCCACAAAGGTCGAAGTGCAGGAACTCGAAGGGCTTGTACTTGGGTTTGTCCGGGTTACTCGGAAAGGGTTTTTGGACCATCTTCCCTTGCTGACACCCGCGGCATCCGCTTGAGTTCTTTGACGAGGTCGGCATTTTCGCGCCCGTCACCATGCCGCTCGAAACCATCTTCCGTAGCACGTCGTTCGGAGCATGACCCATCCGCGCACGAAGATCGACACTGTTGATCGAGACCGTAGTCGTCGAATTGGCAGAACCCTTGGGTACTCGTAGCCAGTAGAGTCCGTCGATCAGGTCCGCGGAAGCAACGATCATCCTCGACGACTTGCGCGCAATGTGCATCTCGGAGCCGTCAAACACCACCTTGAAGTCTCCACCTCGGTTGATCTAAAAGTCAAGGTCGTTTGAGCACTAGATGTCGAAATGCAAAGTGATTGATTTAGGTCCTTAGTTCGCAAAACTCCTTGCTACCTCTAAGCCTACTGGATTCTCTACTGGATACACTCTACTGGATTCTTTACTGGATACTGAGTTGCTTCAGCCAATCAGAGAGCGCCACGTCGTTGCCCATCTTGTACCTACAATCTTGTACCCACGTGTCCCGTAGTCCCCGTAGCGTACACAGCGTCCCATCATCAGTGTCCCGTAAACACAGGAATGATTGCGGTCCCATTGAGTGAAGGTCATACCGGTATCCTACCGGTATACCGCAGCTGGTCGAGGCGCCTTCTTGACAACACTCCCACTCGACTCGGCCATAGTTGCGCCTTGAACTCCGAGCTTGCTCCGTAGGAAGTCGAACTGTACAGCGGTGATCGCCTTCGTCATCAAGTCCGCCAGCATGTTCTTGGTCGAACAGTACTCCAACACCACTTGGCCGTCTTCTACCTTCTCACGCACGAAGTGGTAGCGAATGTCGATGTGCTTGGTGCGCTTGTGGAACTCCGGGTTCTTGGCCAACGCGATGGATCCTTGGTTGTCCTCGTAGATCTTGATCGCTTCATCGCTTGCCATCTCGCCGAGCTCGCACAGAAATGCCTTGAGCCAAATAGCCTCTTGCGTAGCCTCCGCCAATGCCATGTACTCGGCCTCCGTCGATGATAGCGCCACCGTCCGCTGTTTCTTGCTTCTCCAGCTGATGCATCCGCCGTTCATCATGAACGCGTAGCCGCTTGTACTCCGTCTTGACTCGATGTCGCCGGCCCAGTCCGCATCCGAATAGCCTTGGAGTCCGTCCTCGCTGCCAGCTTGAAACTCGATGCCATGTGTCTTCGTGCCTTGAATGTAGCGGAACACCCTCTTGAGCGCTTGCCAGTGTGTCGGACACGGATCCGCGGCGAACTGGCTGAGAACTCCCACTGCCGCTGCGAGGTCCGGTCGGGTTCCCACCATCAGGTACATCAAACACCCGACGGCATTCCTGTACGGCACCTTCGCCATGGTCTCTTCGTGTTGCATCCTCCTTCACACATGGCCTTGGTCAACTTGAGTCCCGGGTCTTGTGGTGTCTTGACAGGGTTGCTCTTCTCCATGCTGAACTTCTCCAGGATGTCCTTCGCAAACTTGGTCTGCCGCACCGACACATTTCTGGTCTTGGGATCTTGGTCGATTTCTATGCCGAGGAAGTACTTGAGCTGACCCATGTCCGTCATCTCGAATCGCACGCTGAGCACCTCCTTGGTCGACTTGAGCAGCTCGTCATTGTTGCTTGCCAGGATCAAGTCGTTCACGTACAGCGCCACGAAGATCATGTCTTGGTCATTGCGCTTGACGTAGATGCAGTGATCCGCCTCACACTTCTTGAACCCCAGCTCCAGCATGAACTTGTCGATGGTCTGGTTCCACATCCGCGGCGACTGCTTGAGACCGTAAAGCGAACGCTTGAGCTTGCACACGAAGTCCGGGTGCGCCTCGTCAACGTAGTCATCCGGCTGCACCATGTAGATGTCTTCGTCCAGCCAGCCATTCAGGAACGCCGTCTTCACATCCATCTGATGCACCGTGAGGTTGTACTTGGCCGCCAGACTGAGCAAGATCCTGATCGACGTGAACTTGGCCACCGGCGCGAACGTCTCTTCGTAGTCGATGCCGAACTTCTGCAAAAATCCCTTCGCCACTAGACGCGCCTTGAACCGCTCGATGTCTCTAGCCTGGTTCTCCTTGATCCGAAACACCCATTTGCAGCCGATCGCCTTGCGTCCCTTCGGCAATGGCACCAACACCCACGTCTCGTTCTTGCGAAGAGAGTTGATCTCCGAGTCGCACGCTTCCTTCCACTTGACCGAGTTGCTGGATTCCATCGCCGATACGAACGTAGTCGGCATTTCTCCCACTGAATCCACAACGAAGGCCGCATCGAAGCCTTCTTCTCTTGCGATGGCTGACATCTCGTCTATCGTTTGTTGTCGGCTGTGCCGCTTGGACCTTGGGATCTCCACCGCTTCTTCCAACGACCGCGTCCGCTGGTGTCGTTTGCTGCCGGGTTCGAAGTCTTCGTCTCGCGCAGCTTCATCTTCATCATCCGGACGATGCTTCTTGATCCGTGGCAACTTCATCTCGAAGTTCCACGATCGCTTCTTCTTGATCTAATTTGCGTCTCCCACCGTCGAAGACGTCTTCCATGAACTGTGCGTCGCGGCTCACCAACACGCGACCGCTCTTCATCTCTTTAAACCGATATGCTTTCTCATGCTCCGAGTATCCGAGAAACCGACAACGCACTGACCGAGCGTCAAACTTGGTACGTTTCTCCTTCGGGACCGTCACATACGCATGGCAACCGAACACTTTCAGGTTCGCCAGCAGCGGCTTCTTCCCGGTCCAGACTGATGAAGGTGTTAAATTCTTGGAAGCGAGGCTTGGGCTGAGCGGAGGAAGTTCTGCACTTGGTGTGAAGAACGGAGTGAAGACCACTTGAGCTGAAGAAGGAAGATTCGAAAGTGATTGATTGATCGGAGCTTACACTGTCTTCACTACCTAGTCTGCATCCAATCATTTCGTGCATCTAATCACCAACACTCTGTATTCGTCCAATCATCCTACTCGTCTAATCATCGGTGGCGTAAACAACGTACCGTAATCATCGCAGGATCGTATTGGACCGGTTCGGGTTGACCGGTTAATGGGTACAGCTGGTACACAGTACCCAAGACCAGCAACCCTCAATACGCCCTCAATACGCCCCCTCAATGCGAACATGCGTGGATGCCGAGAGCCGCCGTCATGTCCGTGTGGCGTGGTCCCGCGAGCGCCTTCGCCATGATGTCCGCCAGCATCACAGAAGTCTCGCAATACTGGAGCTTCACTTCACCGCGCTTCACTTCGTCGCGGATGTGGTGATACTTGATGTCGATGTGCTTGGCGCGGCCGTGGTTCACCGGGTTCTTCGTCATCTTGATGCACGACTGGTTGTCTTCGCGGATCATGAGCTCGAGTCCCGTTTCGTTGGCAGCCGCCAGTATCTCGCACAGCAGGCGGTGGATCCACTTGCCCTCTTGGATAGCCAGACTGAGCACGATGTACTCCGCTTCGCTCGTCGACAGCGACACGCTTGACTGCTTCTTGCTTCCCCAGCTCACAGGCGCACTCATCAGCATGAACGTGTAGCCGGAAGTCGACTTGCGGTCCGCGAGGTCACCGGCCCAGTCCGCGTCCGAGTATCCACGAAAGTCGATGTTGTCACCCGGCTTGTAGCAGATCCCATGCGTCTTGGTGCCTTGCAGGTAGCGAAAGATACGCTTGACCGCAACCCAGTGTTCCTCTTGGGGATTCTCCATGAAGCGCGACACATAGCCCACAGCGTACGCGATGTCCGGGCGTGTGGCAGTCATCAGATGCATTAAGGCACCCACAGCTTCGCGAAATAGAGCGTTCACCTTGGTCGCTGCGTCGCTTGGAACTAGTCGAGAGCTCATGTCGACGGGACTCACCACAGCCTTGCACTCATCCATACCGAAGCGCTTCAGGATATCATCCACATAACGCCGCTGGCACATGGTCACACTGCCGTCCGAGCCGTCCACCAACTCGATCCCAAGAACGAACGCACACTTGCCGCTGTCGGTCATCTCGAAGCGAGTCTTGAGGTCCGTCTTCGTGTGTGCGATCAGCTCGGGTGAACTTCCGGTCACCAACACATCGTCCACGTAGACCAGCACGAGCACACAGTGGCCATCCTCAACCTTGATGTAGAGGCACGGATCGAAGGCCGAAACTTGGAAACCGATGGAGCACACGAACTCGTCGAACGTCTCGTTCCACACGCGCGAAGCTTGTTTGAGACCGTAGATCGCCTTCACCAATTCCAGGCAGTCGAAATCACCATCGACCTCAACGCCATCAGGAACCACGCAGAACACCTGCTCCTTCATGATCCCATATAGGAATGCAGTCACCACGTCGAGTTGGTCGAGGGGCCAACCGAAGTACTTGGCAATCGCGATGACCATGCGCAGCGTCACGTACTTGACCACGGGCGAAAACGTCTCCGTGTAGTCGATGCCGTACTTCTGCTTGAAACCCTTGGCCACGAGGCGCGCCTTGTACTTCTCGATCGATCCGTCCGCTTTGCGTTTGATCTTGAACACCCACTTGGTGTCGATGGCGCGCTGTCCGTTGGGCAACTTGGCAGCACGAAACACCCCACGAAGACGCATCGACTTGAGTTCCGCGCGAATCGCCTTGCGCCAGTGCACTTGATCAGAGCAGTTGATCGCCTCTTGAAACGTCGTCGGCTCCGATAGATCTGCTGCTTCGACGGCATTCGCACTGGCACGCCAAAACACCGGCGGAGTCGAATCATCGTCTTCATCTTGGTCCCCAGACTTTTCTTCTTCGTCGGGGTCCACTCGGTGCGAAGAGGAGTCCGGTGCACTCGCTTCTTCCAATCCAGGCCGATGACGCACAGTGCGCGGTCTTCTGGTACCATCATCTTCGTCACTTGGGCGACTCTTGCGCTTCCCCGCCTGCTTGTACTCTGTCTGGCGAGGACCGGCATCGTCGATGTCGAGCGAGTCGAAGTCCAGGTCATCGACATCTTCATCGGAAATTTGCGGCGAAAGTCCAAAGGCCGACTCATCGAAGTTGACATCGCGACTGATGACCACCTGCCCCGCCTCGATGTCATAAACTCGATACGCCTTGGACACTTCTTCGTAGCCTAGGAATATCCCGGCGCGAGCCTTGGGGTCCCACTTGAGCCGCTTCTCCTTCGGAGTCAGAATGTACGTCCGACAGCCGAACACACGCATGTGCTTCACACTCGGCTTGGACTTGTACACGATCTCGAACGGAGTCTTGTGCTCGATCTTGGGTGACGGCAGGCGGTTCTTCACGTAGATGGCCGTCATGGCCGCCTCAGCCCAGAAACACTTGTCCAACTTGGCGTGATTATTGAGGGTTGCTGGTCTTGGGTACTGTGTACCAGCTGTACCCATTAATCGGTCAACCCGAACCGGTCCAATACGATCCTGCGATGATTACGGTACGTTGTTTACGCCACCAGTGATTAGACGAGTAGGATGATTGGACGAGTACAGAGTGTTGGTGATTAGACGCACGAAATGATTGGATGCAGACTAGGTAGTGAGGACAGTGTAAGCTCCGATCAATCAATCACTTTCGAATCTTCCTTCTTCAGCTCAAGTGGTTTCCTGCCTCCGCTCCGGTCTTCCCCCAGAGTGCTGTCCTCCCTCCGCTTCGTTCAAGCTACGTGTCCAAGATCCATACCTTCCATCAAAAATCCCTTCGCCACTAGACGCGCCTTGAACCGCTCGATGCCTCTAGCCTGGTTCTCCTTGATCCGAAACACCCATTTGCAGCCGATCGCCTTGCGTCCCTTCGGCAATGGCACCAACACCCACGTCTCGTTCTTGCGAAGAGAGTTGATCTCCGAGTCGCACGCTTCCTTCCACTTGACCGAGTTGCTGGATTCCATCGCCGATACGAACGTAGTCGGCATTTCTCCCACTGAATCCACAACGAAGGCCGCATCGAAGCCTTCTTCTCTTGCGATGGCTGACATCTCGTCTATCGTTTGTTGTCGGCTGTGCCGCTTGGACCTTGGGATCTCCACCGCTTCTTCCAACGACCGCGTCCGCTGGTGTCGTTTGCTGCCGGGTTCGAAGTCTTCGTCTCGCGCAGCTTCATCTTCATCATCCGGACGATGCTTCTTGATCCGTGGCAACTTCATCTCGAAGTTCCACGATCGCTTCTTCTTGATCTAATTTGCGTCTCCCACCGTCGAAGACGTCTTCCATAAACTGTGCGTCGCGGCTCACCAACACACGACCGCTCTTCATCTCTTCAAACCGATATGCTTTCTCATGCTCCGAGTATCCGAGAAACCGACAACGCACTGACCGAGCGTCAAACTTGGTACGTTTCTCCTTCGGGACCGTCACATACGCATGGCAACCGAACACTTTCAGGTTCGCCAGCAGCGGCTTCTTCCCGGTCCAGACTGATGAAGGTGTTAAATTCTTGGAAGCGAGGCTTGGGCTGAGCGGAGGGAGTTCTGCACTTGGTGTGAAGAACGGAGTGAAGACCACTTGAGCTGAAGAAGGAAGATTCGAAAGTGATTAATTGATCGGAGCTTACACTGTCTTCACTACCTAGTCTGCATCCAATCATTTCGTGCATCTAATCACCAACACTCTGTACTCGTCCAATCATCCTACTCGTCTAATCACTGGTGGCGTAAACTACGTACCGTAATCATCGCAGGATCGTATTGGACCGGTTCGGGTTGACCGGTTAATGGGTACAGCTGGTACACAGTACCCAAGACCAGCAACCCTCAATACGCCCTCAATACGCCCCCTCAATGCGAACATGCGTGGATGCCGAGAGCCGCCGTCATGTCCGTGTGGCGTGGTCCCGCGAGCGCCTTCGCCATGATGTCCGCCAGCATCACAGAAGTCTCGCAATACTGGAGCTTCACTTCACCGCGCTTCACTTCGTCGCGGATGTGGTGATACTTGATGTCGATGTGCTTGGCGCGGCCGTGGTTCACCGGGTTCTTCGTCATCTTGATGCACGACTGGTTGTCTTCGCGGATCATGAGCTCGAGTCCCGTTTCGTTGGCAGCCGCCAGTATCTCGCACAGCAGGCGGTGGATCCACTTGCCCTCTTGGATAGCCAGACTGAGCACGATGTACTCCGCTTCGCTCGTCGACAGCGACACGCTTGACTGCTTCTTGCTTCCCCAGCTCACAGGCGCACTCATCAGCATGAACGTGTAGCCGGAAGTCGACTTGCGGTCCGCGAGGTCACCGGCCCAGTCCGCGTCCGAGTATCCACGAAAGTCGATGTTGTCACCCGGCTTGTAGCAGATCCCATGCGTCTTGGTGCCTTGCAGGTAGCGAAAGATACGCTTGACCGCAACCCAGTGTTCCTCTTGGGGATTCTCCATGAAGCGCGACACATAGCCCACAGCGTACGCGATGTCCGGGCGTGTGGCAGTCATCAGATGCATTAAGGCACCCACAGCTTCGCGAAATAGAGCGTTCACCTTGGTCGCTGCGTCGCTTGGAACTAGTCGAGAGCTCATGTCGACGGGACTCACCACAGCCTTGCACTCATCCATACCGAAGCGCTTCAGGATATCATCCACATAACGCCGCTGGCACATGGTCACACTGCCGTCCGAGCCGTCCACCAACTCGATCCCAAGAACGAACGCACACTTGCCGCTGTCGGTCATCTCGAAGCGAGTCTTGAGGTCCGTCTTCGTGTGTGCGATCAGCTCGGGTGAACTTCCGGTCACCAACACATCGTCCACGTAGACCAGCACGAGCACACAGTGGCCATCCTCAACCTTGATGTAGAGGCACGGATCGAAGGCCGAAACTTGGAAACCGATGGAGCACACGAACTCGTCGAACGTCTCGTTCCACACGCGCGAAGCTTGTTTGAGACCGTAGATCGCCTTCACCAATTCCAGGCAGTCGAAATCACCATCGACCTCAACGCCATCAGGAACCACACAGAACACCTGCTCCTTCATGATCCCATATAGGAATGCAGTCACCACGTCGAGTTGGTCGAGGGGCCAACCGAAGTACTTGGCAATCGCGATGACCATGCGCAGCGTCACGTACTTGACCACGGGCGAAAACGTCTCCGTGTAGTCGATGCCGTACTTCTGCTTGAAACCCTTGGCCACGAGGCGCGCCTTGTACTTCTCGATCGATCCGTCCGCTTTGCGTTTGATCTTGAACACCCACTTGGTGTCGATGGCGCGCTGTCCGTTGGGCAACTTGGCAGCACGAAACACCCCACGAAGACGCATCGACTTGAGTTCCGCGCGAATCGCCTTGCGCCAGTGCACTTGATCAGGGCCGTTCACCGCCTCTTGAAACGTCGTCGGCTCCGATAGATCTGCTGCTTCGACGGCATTCGCACTGGCACGCCAAAACACCGGCGGAGTCGAATCATCGTCTTCATCTTGGTCCCCAGACTTTTCTTCTTCGTCGGGGTCCACTCGGTGCGAAGAGGAGTCCGGTGCACTCGCTTCTTCCAATCCAGGCCGATGACGCACAGTGCGCGGTCTTCTGGTACCATCATCTTCGTCACTTGGGCGACTCTTGCGCTTCCCCGCCTGCTTGTACTCTGTCTGGCGAGGACCGGCATCGTCGATGTCGAGCGAGTCGAAGTCCAGGTCATCGACATCTTCATCGGAAATTTGCGGCGAAAGTCCAAAGGCCGACTCATCGAAGTTGACATCGCGACTGATGACCACCTGCCCCGCCTCGATGTCATAAACTCGATACGCCTTGGACACTTCTTCGTAGCCTAGGAATATCCCGGCGCGAGCCTTGGGGTCCCACTTGAGCCGCTTCTCCTTCGGAGTCAGAATGTACGTCCGACAGCCGAACACACGCATGTGCTTCACACTCGGCTTGGACTTGTACACGATCTCGAACGGAGTCTTGTGCTCGATCTTGGGTGACGGCAGGCGGTTCTTCACGTAGATGGCCGTCATGGCCGCCTCAGCCCAGAAACACTTGTCCAACTTGGCGTGATTATTGAGGGTTGCTGGTCTTGGGTACTGTGTACCAGCTGTACCCATTAATCGGTCAACCCGAACCGGTCCAATACGATCCTGCGATGATTACGGTACGTTGTTTACGCCACCAGTGATTAGACGAGTAGGATGATTGGACGAGTACAGAGTGTTGGTGATTAGACGCACGAAATGATTGGATGCAGACTAGGTAGTGAGGACAGTGTAAGCTCCGATCAATCAATCACTTTCGAATCTTCCTTCTTCAGCTCAAGTGGTTTCCTGCCTCCGCTCCGGTCTTCCCCCAGAGTGCTGTCCTCCCTCCGCTTCGTTCAAGCTACGTGTCCAAGATCCATACCTTCCATCAAAAATCCCTTCGCCACTAGACGCGCCTTGAACCGCTCGATGCCTCTAGCCTGGTTCTCCTTGATCCGAAACACCCATTTGCAGCCGATCGCCTTGCGTCCCTTCGGCAATGGCACCAACACCCACGTCTCGTTCTTGCGAAGAGAGTTGATCTCCGAGTCGCACGCTTCCTTCCACTTGACCGAGTTGCTGGATTCCATCGCCGATACGAACGTAGTCGGCATTTCTCCCACTGAATCCACAACGAAGGCCGCATCGAAGCCTTCTTCTCTTGCGATGGCTGACATCTCGTCTATCGTTTGTTGTCGGCTGTGCCGCTTGGACCTTGGGATCTCCACCGCTTCTTCCAACGACCGCGTCCGCTGGTGTCGTTTGCTGCCGGGTTCGAAGTCTTCGTCTCGCGCAGCTTCATCTTCATCATCCGGACGATGCTTCTTGATCCGTGGCAACTTCATCTCGAAGTTCCACGATCGCTTCTTCTTGATCTAATTTGCGTCTCCCACCGTCGAAGACGTCTTCCATAAACTGTGCGTCGCGGCTCACCAACACACGACCGCTCTTCATCTCTTCAAACCGATATGCTTTCTCATGCTCCGAGTATCCGAGAAACCGACAACGCACTGACCGAGCGTCAAACTTGGTACGTTTCTCCTTCGGGACCGTCACATACGCATGGCAACCGAACACCTTGAGGTTCGCCAGCAGCGGCTTCTTCCCGGTCCAGACTGATGAAGGTGTTAAATTCTTGGAAGCGAGGCTTGGGCTGAGCGGAGGGAGTTCTGCACTTGGTGTGAAGAACGGAGTGAAGACCACTTGAGCTGAAGAAGGAAGATTCGAAAGTGATTAATTGATCGGAGCTTACACTGTCTTCACTACCTAGTCTGCATCCAATCATTTCGTGCATCTAATCACCAACACTCTGTACTCGTCCAATCATCCTACTCGTCTAATCATCGGTGGCGTAAACAACGTACCGTAATCATCGCGGGATCGTATTGGATCACCTGCAACAGCCCCTCTCAATGCGAACACGCTTGGACGCCAAGAGCCGTCGTTAAGTCCTTGTGACGAGGTCCGCCGAGTCCCTTGGTCAAGATGTCGGCCAGCATGGTCGTAGTCTCGCAGTACTCGACGATCACTTCACCGCGCTTGACTTCATCACGGATGTGGTGGTACTTGATGTCGATGTGCTTCGCGCGGCCATGGTTCACAGGGTTCTTCGTCATCTTGATGCACGACTGATTGTCTTCGAAAATCTTCAGATCCGGGATGTCTTCGCCTGCAGCGTCGAGGATCTCACACAGAAGCTTGTGCACCCACTTGCCTTCTTGGATTGCCAGACTGAGCGCAATGTACTCGGCTTCACTCGTGGAAAGAGACACACTCGATTGCTTCTTGGATCCCCACGACACAGGTCCGTCAAGAACTTGAAACAGGTAGCCCGAAGTCGACTTGCGGTCACTGTGGTCACCAGCCCAGTCTGCATCCGAATAACCACGAAAGTCGATTCCCTTGGCCGGCGAAAAACGGAGTCCGTGCGACTTGGTGCCCTGAAGGTAACGGAAGATGCGCTTGACTGCAATCCAGTGCTCGACTTGAGGGTTCTCCATGAAGCGCGAAACGTAACCAACTGCAAAAGCAATGTCCGGGCGAGTCGACGTCATCAAGTGCATGAGAGCACCGACAGCTTCACGGAACGGCGCATCCAACTTGGTCGAGACGTCACTGGCAACGAGCTTCATGCTGAGGTCGACTGGACTGGCAGCAGGTTTGCAGTTCTGCATGCCAAAGCGCTCCAGGATGTCGTTGATGTAGCGAGCTTGGGACAACGTGACGCTGCCATCTGCGTTGTCGACCACTTCGATGCCCAGAATGAAGGAACACTTGCCGCTGTCGGTCATCTCGAATCGTGCCTTGAGCTGTTTCTTGACTTCAGCAATGATCGTCGAAGAGCTTCCGGTCACCAAAACATCGTCGACGTACACCAGCATCAGAACGCAGTCATCGTCGACAACCTTCATGTAGAGGCACGGATCGTAGCTCGAAACGCGAAATCCGATGGAGCGCACATACTCGTCGAAGGTCTCATTCCACACTCGAGAAGCTTGCTTGAGACCGTAGATCGCCTTGAGCAGTTCCACGCAGTCGTAGCCATCATCAAGTTCCACACCTTCTGGAGCACTGCAGAACACCTTCTCCTTCATCAAGCCGTACAGGAACGCCGTGACGACATCAAGTTGGTCGAGGGGCCAATTGAAGAACTTGGCCACAGCGATGATCGTTCGCAGCGTAACGTAATTGACCACCGGCGAAAACGTCTCGGTGTAGTCGATCCCATACTTCTGCACAAATCCTTTCGTGACGAGTCGAGCCTTGTACTTTTCGATGGATCCGTCGGCTTTACGCTTGATCTTGAACACCCACTTGGTTCCGACTGCGCGTTGGTTGTTCGGTAATTTAGCGCCACGAAATACTCCACGAAGTCGCATCGACTTGAGTTCTGCTCGGATCGCCTTGCGCCAGTGGACTTGGTCTTCGCCGCTCACAGCATCTTGGAACGTCTTCGGCTCGGCGCTGTCACTCGTCTCCACTGCATTCGCACTCGCACGCCAGTACATCGGCTGAGTCGAGTCATCATCATCATTGTCTTCAGATTTGGCTTCTTGATGGTCGGAGTCCGGAGCGCTTGCTTCTTCTAATCCAGCACTGCGACGCGGTCGACGAACATGTTCACGATCCTCGGC
Organism: Phytophthora citrophthora; assembly: GCA_031305395.1. Classification (NCBI taxonomy): domain Eukaryota; phylum Oomycota; class Peronosporomycetes; order Peronosporales; family Peronosporaceae; genus Phytophthora; species Phytophthora citrophthora. Next base: position 121,964 of record JASMQC010000023.1, read on the forward strand.
GTTAGGACGAGCCTTGCGTTTCCCCGCCTGCTTGAATTCACGCGTTCCATGGTCGTTCGAAATCTCGAGGTCTTTAAGGATATCCGCAGCATCTTCGACATCTTCATCATCATCAACAACATTGGCGTCGTCGAAGGTCGATTCGTCGAAAGTGACATCGCGAGAAATCACTACCTGGCCCGCCTCGATGTCATAAACGCGATACGCCTTCGAACGCTCTTCATAGCCCATGAAAATTCCTTAAATTCCTTCACGAGCCTTGGGGTCCCACTTGAGTCGCTTCTCCTTCGGCGTCAGGACGTAGGCCTTGCACCCGAAAACGCGCATGTGCTTCACGTTGGGCTTCCTCTTGTACACAATCTCAAATGGCGTCTTCCCTGGGACCTTGGGTGACGGCAGTCGATTTTTGATGTAAATTGCCGTCATCGCCGCTTCCGCCCAAAACGTCTTGTCCAAACGTGCGAAGTGAAGCGTGCTGCGCCCGATAGTCACAATCGTCCGGTTGGCGCGTTCCGCAGTAGCATTCGTCTGATGCGCATATCGAACCGTCGGCTGGACTTCAATGCCATGATTGTCGTAAAAGGCCTTGAGCGAGTTGGTCGCGAACTCCTTGGCACCGTCATGACGCACGAACTTGACCCTGGCATCGAATTGGCGCTCCACTTTAGCGATGAACTTGCGCTGACAGTCTTCACTCTCCGACTTGGCGCGCAAACAGAATCCCGTCATGCAGCCGCTGGCTTCGTCAGTGATCAGCAGTAGATACTTGCTGCCACCAAGCGACTCTTTCTCCATGGCGCCACAAAGGTCGAAGTGCAGGAACTCGAAGGGCTTGTACTTGGGTTTGTCCGGGTTACTCGGAAAGGGTTTTTGGACCATCTTCCCTTGCTGACACCCGCGGCATCCGCTTGAGTTCTTTGACGAGGTCGGCATTTTCGCGCCCGTCACCATGCCGCTCGAAACCATCTTCCGTAGCACGTCGTTCGGAGCATGACCCATCCGCGCACGAAGATCGACACTGTTGATCGAGACCGTAGTCGTCGAATTGGCAGAACCCTTGGGTACTCGTAGCCAGTAGAGTCCGTCGATCAGGTCCGCGGAAGCAACGATCATCCTCGACGACTTGCGCGCAATGTGCATCTCGGAGCCGTCAAACACCACCTTGAAGTCTCCACCTCGGTTGATCTAAAAGTCAAGGTCGTTTGAGCACTAGATGTCGAAATGCAAAGTGATTGATTTAGGTCCTTAGTTCGCAAAACTCCTTGCTACCTCTAAGCCTACTGGATTCTCTACTGGATACACTCTACTGGATTCTTTACTGGATACTGAGTTGCTTCAGCCAATCAGAGAGCGCCACGTCGTTGCCCATCTTGTACCTACAATCTTGTACCCACGTGTCCCGTAGTCCCCGTAGCGTACACAGCGTCCCATCATCAGTGTCCCGTAAACACAGGAATGATTGCGGTCCCATTGAGTGAAGGTCATACCGGTATCCTACCGGTATACCGCAGCTGGTCGAGGCGCCTTCTTGACAACACTCCCACTCGACTCGGCCATAGTTGCGCCTTGAACTCCGAGCTTGCTCCGTAGGAAGTCGAACTGTACAGCGGTGATCGCCTTCGTCATCAAGTCCGCCAGCATGTTCTTGGTCGAACAGTACTCCAACACCACTTGGCCGTCTTCTACCTTCTCACGCACGAAGTGGTAGCGAATGTCGATGTGCTTGGTGCGCTTGTGGAACTCCGGGTTCTTGGCCAACGCGATGGATCCTTGGTTGTCCTCGTAGATCTTGATCGCTTCATCGCTTGCCATCTCGCCGAGCTCGCACAGAAATGCCTTGAGCCAAATAGCCTCTTGCGTAGCCTCCGTCAATGCCATGTACTCGGCCTCCGTCGATGATAGCGCCACCGTCCGCTGTTTCTTGCTTCTCCAGCTGATGCATCCGCCGTTCATCATGAACGCGTAGCCGCTTGTACTCCGTCTTGACTCGATGTCGCCGGCCCAGTCCGCATCCGAATAGCCTTGGAGTCCGTCCTCGCTGCCAGCTTGAAACTCGATGCCATGTGTCTTCGTGCCTTGAATGTAGCGGAACACCCTCTTGAGCGCTTGCCAGTGTGTCGGACACGGATCCGCGGCGAACTGGCTGAGAACTCCCACTGCCGCTGCGAGGTCCGGTCGGGTTCCCACCATCAGGTACATCAAACACCCGACGGCATTCCTGTACGGCACCTTCGCCATGGTCTCTTCGTGCTTGCATCCTCCTTCACACATGGCCTTGGTCAACTTGAGTCCCGGGTCTTGTGGTGTCTTGACAGGGTTGCTCTTCTCCATGCTGAACTTCTCCAGGATGTCCTTCGCAAACTTGGTCTGCCGCACCGACACATTTCCGGTCTTGGGATCTTGGTCGATTTCCATGCCGAGGAAGTACTTGAGCTGACCCATGTCCGTCATCTCGAACCGCACGCTGAGCGCCTCCTTGGTCGACTTGAGCAGCTCGTCATTGTTGCTTGCCAGGATCAAGTCGTCCACGTACAGCGCCACGAAGATCATGTCTTGGTCATTGCGCTTGACGTAGATGCAGTGATCCGCCTCACACTTCTTGAACCCCAGCTCCAGCATGAACTTGTCGATGGTCTGGTTCCACATCCGCGGCGACTGCTTGAGACCGTAAAGCGAACGCTTGAGCTTGCACACGAAGTCCGGGTGCGCCTCGTCAACGTAGCCATCCGGCTGCACCATGTAGATGTCTTCGTCCAGCCAGCCGTTCAGGAACGCCGTCTTCACATCCATCTGGTGCACCGTGAGGTTGTACTTGGCCGCCAGACTGAGCAAGATCCTGATCGACGTGAACTTGGCCACCGGCGCGAACGTCTCTTCGTAGTCGATGCCGAACTTCTGCAAAAATCCCTTCGCCACTAGACGCGCCTTGAACCGCTCGATGTCTCCAGCCTGGTTCTCCTTGATCCGAAACACCCATTTGCAGCCGATCGCCTTGCGTCCCTTCGGCAATGGCACCAACACCCACGTCTCGTTCTTGCGAAGAGAGTTGATCTCCGAGTCGCACGCTTCCTTCCACTTGACCGAGTTGCTGGATTCCATCGCCGATACGAACGTAGTCGGCATTTCTCCCACTGAATCCACAACGAAGGCCGCGTCGAAGCCTTCTTCTCTTGCGATGGCTGACATCTCGTCTAGCGTTTGTTGTCGACTGTGCCGCTTGGACCTTGGGATCTCCACCGCTTCTTCCAACGACCGCGTCCGCTGGTGTCGTTTGCTGCCGGGTTCGAAGTCTTCGTCTCGCGCAGCTTCATCTTCATCATCCTCTTCCGGTCCGGACGATGCTTCTTGATCCGTGGCAACTTCATCTCGAAGTTCCACGATCGCTTCTTCTTGATCTAATTTGCGTCTCCCACCGTCGAAGACGTCTTCCATGAACTGTGCGTCGCGGCTCACCAACACGCGACCGCTCTTCATCTCTTCAAACCGATATGCTTTCTCATGCTCCGAGTATCCGAGAAACCGACAACGCACTGACCGAGCGTCAAACTTGGTACGTTTCTCCTTCGGGACCGTCACATACGCATGGCAACCGAACACCTTGAGGTTCGCCAGCAGCGGCTTCTTCCCGGTCCAGACTTGGTGTGGCGACTTGTCGTGGGTGGTGGAGCGTGTCGGACACCGGTTGCGAAGGAACGTCGCTGTCACCACCGCTTCACCCCAATATGACTTCGACAGTCCGGCATGTTCCAACATGCAGCGCGCACACTCCACTAACGTCCGGTTCATGCGCTCGGCCACTCCGTTCAGTTGAGGCGTGTACGGCGGAGTGAACTTCTGAACGATCCCGCGGTCGCTGCAGAACTTGGCCATCGCACCGGAAGTGTACTCGCCACCGTTGTCGCTCCGGAGTGTCTTCACGCGCTTGCCGGTCTGAGTTTCAGCAAACGCTACAAACTCCGCGAACTTGGCAGCCACTTCCGACTTGTTCCGCAGCAAGTATACCACACAAAAGTGCGAGTACTCGTCGATGAACGTGACGAAGTACCGCTTGCCGCTGAACGTGGGTGTCTGCATGGGACCGCAGACATCACTGTGGATGACTTCCAACAGCTTCTTGGCGCGGTTCGGTGACTTGGACATATAACTCACTCGCGTTTGCTTGCCGAGTGCACATCCATCACACAGCTCCCACTGCTTCACCGACGTCATGTTCATCCCAACGCCATAACCCTTCTTGACGATGGCGTCTAGACCGCCATGGCCAATGTGACCAAGTCGAAGGTGCCAGAGGTACGACGTGGTGTCCCCTTTGCGTTCCTTCGAACTTGACACATTCGCCTCGTCAGGCATGATAGGCGTCATACACAACTTGAACAGTCCCTTGCCTTCACTTGCTCCGAGCTTCCATTTGACGTTCTTTGTCTCGGCGAAGCACCCGTCGCGCTTGAACGTCACGGGCCCAACATCCTTGGTAAATCGTCCGACCGAAAACAGGTTGCGCGACAACTTGGGAATGTGCCACACACCGGTGAGCACACCCTTCTTGATCCCGCGTGGAGTCTTCATCGACATGACAATGTCGCCACTGCCGACCGCTTGAACCACTCCGTCGTCCGCGAGATGTACGTCCACCGGAGTCATCTTCTTGTAGTTCTTCATGTACTCTTTCGAGTACGTCATGTGCTGCGTCGCACCCGAGTCGACCAGCCAAACTTCACTCGACTTGGTGGCTCCACCACCAACCGAAAACAGGTAGTCGCCGTCGAACTCCTCTTCATCTTCATTCGCCACATTCGCTCGCTGTGGCTTCTGTCGTTCCGCGTTCTCGCGAATCCTCACGGGACACTTGGCGATCCAATGACCTTGTTCACCACAGTAGTGACAGGCACTGGCCTTCTGCGCTTGTCGTCCCTTGCTCTTCCCATTGCCGCTTGTCATGAACGCTTGACCGTGCGCGGTTCCTTCAGCACCGCCACCTTGTTCCTTGCGCTTCAAGTCCTCATGCAGCAGCCGAGCCGTCACGAGTTCCCACGTCAGCGAGTCAGCTCTCGACTCCAACGCCGTGATGAGGAACTGGTACGACTCGTTCAAACTTGCCAGAAGCGTGATCACCAAGTCATCCTCGCTGACCGGAGCGCCCACTGCATCGAGCTGTTCCGCCAGCGTCTTGATCTTGTTGATGTGTTCCAACACATCATCACCTTCCGCCATCATCGTCGTGAAGAAACGTCGACGAAGGAAGAGCTTGTTGGCCAAACTCTTCTTCTCGAAGTGTCCTTCCAGTCTTGACCATGCATCGAACGCATCCTTCGCCGAGCGAACCAACGGCAACTGCGAATCCTCCATCGCGAGACAGATGATCGCCAGCGCCTTGCGAGACTTCCTCTTGAACGTCGTCTGGTCCAGCGTTGTAGCGCAGTGCTCCAGCTTGATCTCTCCGCACGTCACTTCCCACAGGTCGCGCTCCTCGAGCACCATGCGCATCTTGAACTTCCATGTGTGGAAGTTGGTTCCGTCGAACTTGTTGATACGGGAGGTCGTGGTCGAGGTGGTGTCCATGGCGAAGGCGTAGTCGGAATCTTCAGCAGGGAATACGGGGCTTGGGCTCATAACCAAAAGTCAAGGTCGTTTGAGCACTAGATGTCGAAATGCAAAGTGATTGATTTAGGTCCTTAGTTCGCAAAACTCCTTGCTACCTCTAAGCCTACTGGATTCTCTACTGGATACACTCTACTGGATTCTTTACTGGATACTGAGTTGCTTCAGCCAATCAGAGAGCGCCACGTCGTTGCCCATCTTGTACCCACAATCTTGTACCCACGTGTCCCGTAGTCCCCTGATAAAGGTGTTGAATTCCTGGAAGCGAGGCTTGGGCTGAGCGGAGGGAGTTCTGCGGAAACCACTTGAGCTGAAGAAGGAAGATTCGAAAGTGATTGATTGATCGGAGCTTACACTGTCTTCACTACCTAGTCTGCATCCAATCATTTGGTGCATCTAATCACCAACACTCTGTACTCGTCCAATCATCCTACTCGTCTAATCATCGGTGGCGTAAACTACGTACCGTAATCATCGCAGGATCGTATTGGACCGGTTCGGGTTGACCGGTTAATGGGTACAGCTGGTACACAGTACCCAAGACCAGCAACCCTCAATACGCCCTCAATACGCCCCCTCAATGCGAACATGCGTGGATGCCGAGAGCCACCGTCAGGTCCGTGTGGCGTGGTCCCGCGAGCGCCTTCGCCATGATGTCCGCCAGCATCACAGAAGTCTCGCAATACTGGAGCTTCACTTCACCGCGCTTCACTTCGTCGCGGATGTGGTGATACTTGATGTCGATGTGCTTGGCGCGGCCGTGGTTCACCGGGTTCTTCGTCATCTTGATGCACGACTGGTTGTCTTCGCGGATCATGAGCTCGGGTCCTGTCTCGTTGGCAGCCGCCAGTATCTCGCACAGCAGGCGGTGGATCCACTTGCCCTCTTGGATAGCCAGACTGGGCGCGATGTACTCCGCTTCGCTCGTAGACAGCGACACGCTTGACTGCTTCTTGCTTCCCCAGCTCACAGGCGCACTCATCAGCATGAACGTGTAGCCGGAAGTCGACTTGCGGTCCGCGAGGTCACCGGCCCAGTCCGCGTCCGAGTATCCACGAAAGTCGATGTTGTCACCCGGCTTGTAGCAGATCCCATGCGTCTTGGTGCCTTGCAGGTAGCGAAAGATACGCTTGACCGCAACCCAGTGTTCCTCTTGGGGATTCTCCATGAAGCGCGACACATAGCCCACAGCGTACGCGATGTCCGGGCGCGTGGCAGTCATCAGATGCATTAAGGCACCCACAGCTTCGCGAAATGGAGCGTTCACCTTGGTCGCTGCGTCGCTTGGAACTAGTCGAGCTCATGTCATGGAGGGACGCAATCAGTGACATGATGCTATTTCCGATTTTCGAGCGACAGGTGGATATTTCGTTACGAGGTGATTGGTTATACTATGGGTTACGAGCGAGAGGGATTTTGGGACGCGGCTGCACCCGTGTGACATATGTGGAAAATTGTGGATGAACCTTCGCCTGACTGTAAAGGGGCCCAAAAGACTGGAAGTGTACTTCGGAGTGTGCACAACTCTGAAGGTCAAATACACTCTGTCCGGTCACCGGACTTTCCCCGACGATGAGTGCCTAATTCCTGGCGGAAAGTCTCTCAGAAGAACGTATCTCTGAGAGACCTCATCCCGTTACTGTCCAGCGCGACGATTGATGGTTCAAGGATTCACAAGTATTTACCCACAGAGACCAAGTATCGCGCGCCGGACGCCGCGCACCCGCGCAACCTCTCAAGATCTTCGTGTACGTTGAAGCATTGGTGCTCCGTACTTTGATACCCCACTCAAGACTTTGGTATCCCCACTATGGAAGACTAAGACTCTGAAAACCAAAATGTTTTCAGACTCTGAAAACCAGGATACCAGACTCTGAAATCACCGAAGATTCAAGACCATACTAAAACCAAGTCAACCCAAGTTCAAGTCACGCAATCAAGTGATGCCTGACCTGCACATCCCCCGTAATGACGTCTCTACCTGTCAACCCATCGAGATCTGCTGCACTGACTGCATACTGAGACCAAGTCAAGATACCTGATGCATACAAGAATCAAGTGTACCTGAGATACGAAGACTGACTGCATGAAGAACGCCAAGGAAGGCAAGAAGAAGAGAGTTACCAGAGAGATATGAGAATTATGAGGAAGATAAAAGATAAACAGAGTTCAATTTGCTTGCTACTGCACAAGTCCGCTTGAGAGGTATTCAAGCCACTGCGTCGAGGACGTACGCCGTGTGATCTCCACCAAATTCAGTCCCCTTAGGTGGAGATCAGGTAACGTAGAGACCTGAGAGGACCCGCCTATTCCATATACTAGTTGGGTCGTTTGTTTTGTCTCTAGCGGTAGCCCATTTCATATTGCTCGTTTGGACAGGCTCTGGAAACTAGACAGTCGTTTTCAGAGTGCAAGGTAGACTGTTATATATAGCCGATTGTATTGGTTTATATTTTCCCTCTATATTAGAGGGTGGTGCGCGAACGTGAAAGGGATACCAGACAGACCAGGTGTCTGGTAACAAGTCCCTAGTTGACCTGGAGTATTAGCCCACCGTTCAAGGGCCCAGAAAGAATAAGAACGGCTATATATTTGTATATTCCTGAACTCTGTATATTGGTTGTCTATCTCTGAAAGTCAAGTGTTTCGGTACTGAATTTGTGATATTCAGACACCGATCTCAGACTTTTCTCTGGTATATTAACCTCTTCCCGACCGCCGACTTCCTGGTAACCAGCTTGGTTTCCAGAAACTCCGACTCCCGAACGCTCCTGGAAGGATTTCCTGAATTCCGACACCAGACATCAAGGAAGCCCCAACTTCTCTTCATCTGCAAACTCTCAGACTCCGGCGAGGGTCATATTTCCAAGGTAACGAACCCACGAGGATACCGCAAGGTACCACACGCCCACCTACGTTGTACGACACTGAAAACTACTTTTCAGTAGTCGTATAACTCGGGTTCACTATACGCCACCTGCTCCGCGACCAAAGTTTCACCGACTTCGCGACAACTGGTGCGCGTGCCCGGATACTTGGAATCGTGATATCACCGGATTTGAGAGTACAAGAAGAGAAAGTTTCCTGTCAAGCGTCTATATTCAAGATGGCTACACCAGGATCTACGAGAGGAGGACGCCGAGGTCGTGGCCGAGGTGCTCCGACTCGTCAGTCCAAGCGTCTACAAGGTTTGCCGCCTGAGGAACAACCAGACCTGGATGCTATCCAGAAGGCGGCCCGCGAGAAGAGGAAGGCTGCGCGTGAGAAGACGGCAGCTGAGAGTGTGAACGTCCCAGAACCAACGGTCGAAGACCAGCCTGCTGAGGAACCAGAATCCCAGGAGACACCCGCTGTCTCTGGTGAACAAGGTTCTGAAGACGGCCCGTCAGAAGTCGGAATCGCTGGTGACGAGGTGACCACTGCCCGTGAGGGTGGTGATGAGGCGTCTGAGGGAGGCGTCGATATGGTTGAGTCCCCGGAGGTGGTTGACCTGTGCTCAGAGTCGACAACTTCCGGACAGTCCGTGGATGAGGTGAAATCAGAGTCGGGATACTCTGAAAATCATGATCCACAATCCTCAAGGTCTGAAGAAGCACCAATGTCTGATAGCACGCCGATCAAGTCTGAAGATTCTCTGAAGACACCGTCTGATGAGTCTGGGAGGGCTGATTCGCTCGACGGAGAACGTGCTCTGAAGTATGTCCGCCGTGAATTCCGCCGCTGGAGAGATATGGACGCCGGCAGGGTTGTTCCGCCAAATGTCGAGTATGTGTGGCCGACGACGAAGCCCAGCGCCGATGTCTTCCAGAAAGCTGCTGCAGCGACCGGCGACTACATCAAGTGGCGATGCTCCTCTGTGTTCCCTGAGGACACGTGGATTTCAGAGTTTCATGTGCGACGTCATGGTTTTGGTCGGATCCAGGACCTTTCATACGTTGAGATTCCGATGAGCACGCTGACGGCACCAGAGTGTGTGGCTATTCTCCAGACAATGCTGTACGAGGCGGGTTTTGAATTCCAGAACCTCCTCCCAAGATGGTCTCAGACTCAGGCGTCAGCTGTCTTCGAGTCTCAAGTACGCAGTGTAGCAACCGAACTTCAGAGTCGTCTCGCTATGGAACTGGTTGAGTGGGCCACGGTGACCGCCAGGTTACAAGTTAACCGACTCCCAGAAATCATAAAACAAGAAGACATAACAAGCCGAGGTGAAGCAGACAGTGTATTACCTGACAAGGATGCTGACCTACAAGGGCGACAGCTGATCATGCGGCTCCGGGTGACCGGACTCCGAGTGACGCATAGCTCCGATGGTTCCAGCAGTGATGAGCCGCCGCAGTCCAAGCGCTTGCAGCAGAGACCGCCGCGCACACAAATCCCGTCAACACCGTCAGCTCTGTCGACGCCGTCGTTGTCTTCACTGCCACAGTATGAGAGTCGCTCTGGTAACACGCGATCGGAGTCTGAAAACCCGATGTCCGAAGATCAGAACAGTTCTCAGGCTCGGATGACAGACGCACCAGTTCCCAGTGTCATTGGGACCTCTGATGACCAGTCAACCGGATTCCAGACATCGCGTGGAAGTTCTACGGACTCGTCCTTGATGTCCGTGAGTCGAGGGGCGGCATCACACATGCCGTTGTCTGCAGGAGGTCTGGCGCTGATTGCCCAAGGCACTGACGTCGGAGGATTGGTCTCTGGAGATGGCATGGGAATTCAGGTGACGCGAACGTTGTTGCCTGTGAAGCCTGAGTCTGAAGATGTTGACATGTCGGAAGAGAAACCAGAGGTGCCGGACGTGAAGTCTGAAAACCAAGCGCCTGTCGAAGGTCCTTCATCGGATTTCAGTCGACCTACTCCAGAGGTTCCGCCTTCATCTGTCTCCAGTCGAAGCGCAAGTCACAGAAGCCACCGCCAGAGTGTGAAGAGCGAAGACCTTTTGAAAACACCGTCTCGACGCTTGAGTTCCATCGCGTCGAGCCGCACGAAGTCTGAAGCTCGAAGTTCTCAGAGATCAGGGCCTGCCCAGATCGAATTGAACGTCATGAGGCAACAGCAGGAGTGGCAAAGTCGGATGGAGCAGGCGCAGATGGAATTCTTGGCCCGAGAGCGCTTGGAGTCCATGGAACGTGACCGCCGTCGGGAACAACGTGACTTGGAAGCAAGGCGCGAGATCCAGACGCTCACCGACCGCTTGTTGAAGTCCGAGAACGCGAGACTGGAGGCGGAGAGGCGTGCCGATGATGCTGAGGAGCGCAGAAGTCTGGTATCGGAGCGTAAACTCAGGAATCGCGACGCGATTTCAGAGTTGGAAACTCTGAAATCCCGGCAGAACTCTGAAATCCAACGTCTGGAATCAGAGTTTGCTGATCGCTGGCGACAGCGAGAGGCCGAAGCCGAAGCCGAACGTGCGCGTGTGAATGACGAGATGAAACGAGACTGGATTTCTCAAATGGAAGCCTTACAACAGCGAATGAAAGACATGGAAGCTGAACGCGACAGGGAGAAAGAGAGTTCCCAGAACATGCAACGTTTCCAAGCTGGCCAGTTGAAAAATCTACGAGCAACTTTATCCCAAGTTCAAGAGGCGCGAAGGGTCGGTCACCCTGATTCAGCAACTGCAACCCCGATGTTTAACACTGGGAACCCTGAAGTTGCAACTATGCACCCAGTATCCGAATCAGAAATCAGAAGTGACGCAAGTGGGGTTAGGGTTGAACCCATGTCGCACTCACCGGCTCTCACGACGGGTCCCCGAGAAGTTGCGGCCTTCCAGGAAGCTGCCCCTGCACGAAGCGAGGCGACGAAGCGAGTGAAGGCTGAGAGGAATGGCGCCGCCGCTACGACCGCTACGGCAACCCAAGTGACTCAAGCGGCACCGGTGACAGAAGCCAAGGGTGACACCAGACGTGCATCGACTTCACGACGAGATCCGCCGCGGAAGACAGACGCCAGACGACCTGATGGAGGCCGAGAGGCGCCCCGCAGAGAGAAGCGCCGTGGTGGAGCACCAGACCCTGGTGGAGACTCTGAGGACTCGAGTTCAGACTCTGAAAGCTCGTCATCAGACGACTCTGAGCTTGGCGAAGTGGTGAACCTGACAGCAGCGACTCAAGCACAAGCTGGGACTACACTCCTGACACTGAGGCCGTTCATGAACTCTAACAACCTTGGAGAGTTTGATCCCAGAGCTACACTCAGGGAACGCGTCCACTGGTGGGAGCGATTCACGAATATGGCGTCTCAAGGAGGATGGTCGACCAAGACGCGCATCCAGGAACTCAAGTTGAAACTTCCGGTGTCTGCGCGTGACTGGTTTAACCAGCTCCCCAAGAGTGTGTCCCGTGACTGGAAGGAGTTGTCTTCAGAGTTCAAGAAACGTTATTGCAAGGCTCGATCGTCGTATTCGGAGAGATACTTCACGATGGCTATGAAGGACTCTGAAACTCCGTTGGAATTTTTCTACCGGCTCAACTCTGCCGCTGGGAAGGCCGACATCGATTTCAGAAAATCGTCCAAGCGCCTTGAGAAGCATGTACTGCGTTTTATCACGAAGCTCAAAGACGCGCGTCTGAAAACCTCCCTGCAGGGTCAGAGATTTCGACGTATTTCAGACTTGGAGTATGCCTTGCAGCAGGACGAAGACGTTTGGCGGACTGGTGACCAAGAGACGACTGCCGCCAAGCCTCGAGACTTTCGAGCAGACAATATTCCACGAGGACAATTCAAGCCCAAGCGCATGAACCGGACTTACGTCGCGAGAGACCTGGACTCAGAAGATTCCGATGATGATGACTCTGAAAATTATAAGGGATCTCTGAAATCCAATCAGGATAACAAAGACCAGACTGGTGATTCCAGACTTCCAAGTGCAACTTCAGAGTCTACCTGTGATGGAAACACTGCGCAGACCTCCTCAAGTGCGTCAACAGCTCCACCAAGTGCCGACTGGACGCAAACCCTGACGAACGAAGTATATCGAGTAATGGATAATATGGGATGGCGTCCGCCGCCCCAGTCCCCGTCTGGATCGTCAGGTCAAGGTTTCCATCAGAAACGTCACGAGAATGGTGGTTACTGGAACAAGTTTTGCGAGAAGTGTCAACGCTCAGGGCACTCAGAGGAAGACTGTTGGAGGGACATCACGTGTGACCGATGTCAGGAAAAGGGACACCCGAGTCGAATGTGTCGGGTGCCGCCCTGTGAAGTATGTGGAAGAGTGCATCTTGGGAAACCCTGTGAAGATCTGAAAACTCTGGAAGCACTCAAGCAACTCGCCCGTCAAGGCGCACTCAAGGACATGCCGAACCACCTGAGGGAGAAACTCCTGGGTGATGAGGCAGACTCTGGAAAGCCGTTAAACTAATATGCCCGTCGGATGGGGATCCGAAACGCGCCGGGCAAGGCTGTACCCCAGAGTTATGTGTTCTAGTGTGTGTAGGACCGGAGCTGAGAAAGACTCAAGATAACAACCAACAATGCATGACAACTTTTGCCCAGGAATCAGCTATACCTTCTGGAAACTCAGGAAATCAGTTACCTGAAATCTCTGGAAACGCCGACCCGATACCAGACGACACAGTGACGTTCAGATTGAGGGATGGTGAATGTTATGGCTGGTGGGAAGATAATTACCCTGATCGCTCAAAACGAGATGTGGTGATGGTGCATGGTGCTGTGAATGATCACCGGACCAAGATCCTCCTTGATACCGGTGCGACTATAAACATTCTGAGTTACGACTTTGCGCGTAAGCTCGGACTCAGACTCAAGTCGCACAAGCAAACCAAGGTATCAGGGATGGGTGGTGTTCCAACATATATCGGTGCCAGCGCTGATCAAGTTGACACTTGGACCAAGAGTGGTGTACATTGTGGATGTTTGGGTCGCGAATATTGGTGAAGGAATTGACGTGCTTTTGGGAATGGGTTTTATGTTTGCTGCTGGAGTGAGGATTAGTGCTCGCGAAGGTCTGGTGTCGTTACCAGACGAAGTTGTGGTGATGATGTGTAACTGGGAGCCTGGTGACCACATTGGTCGCAACAGATCCGTCAGACCAGATGAAGCTGTTCTACTGAGTCCTGGTGAGGAGTTTGTTGTCAGAATTGACTATGGACCGACGAACCCGCAACGAGAAGTTGTATGGGCCGGACGTGGAGACCGCTGGGTTACGCAGCTAATCTATGCTGCTCGCTCATGGCCTGTGGCAGTTCGTGTGGTAAATATTTCTGACAAGAACACCTGGGTCAGCGAACTCTCTGATGTCGCGAGGATCGTGGAGTATGGTTTCTATCCGAGGCATGGGCGTTTTGTGCGTCCAGGATCCGCTGCATCGCGACTGGGAAGTACTGATTCTGGAAAGCACCCCATCACCAGAGACCAAGAGGCGTATGGAACGAGAAGCAAGATTGGAAGCTCTGATGCCACAACCTCCTTGTGTGGAGCGGCCGGATTACCCATGGCCGACTGAGATACTGCAGCGTCCGAGATTGGATAACGCTCGCGTGCAGTTTGTGAAATCAGACCCGCCTCCAGTCAAGAAGCGAGTACGTTTTGCCCTGGATGCATCCACTCAGACGGACGATGGCTGTGGCAGTGAAGTGACGGATAACGTGGACGCAAGTGTGGATACCAGAGATCTGGAAAAGTTCTCTGAAAGCGTCTCGCATGCAGACTCTGGTGACAACCCAGTTGTCTCTGGTGACAGTGCCCCAGACTCAGAATCTGAGTTTCTCGAAGAGGATTTTCAGACTTCCCAGTTGCCTGCGGATGATTTTGACCTAATGGATGAGTCCTGGGACATCCCCATTCAGGGAATGCCGGGAACACCTGTGGAGAGATTACGAGTAGAATACGAGCGATGTATGAAGGTCTCGAACGAAGAATTGGATTTAGAACCCGGCGTTTATATGCGGGAAGGCACGGAACTCCTCGCTCAGTTGCGTGACCAACTGGTCATGTTACCAGAGCTTGAGGAGTTGACACCAGAATGCGACATCGATAGTGCTGACGTTGGAGAACCAGGAAAGACAACACCAGAGATGGAGAAGAGGTTGCGTGACATCCTGAAATATCACAGGAAAATTTTCCTGGGGGATGGTAATGCAGCACCCGCACCGGCAAGGGGCGTGGTCTGTGATCTGGATGTAGGGGACGCCAAGCCGGTGGCCCAGCGTCCGAGGTCCGTTGCTCCGCATCTCATGCTGAAAGTATACGAGCTTCTCAAGAAACTCCTGGAAACTGGTTTGATCGAGTACTCTAATTCACCGTGGGCATCTCCTATTGTGATCGTCCTGAAGAAGAACGGCGTCGACATACGAATGTGCATCGACTATCGTATCGTGAACGGGTTCATTCAGCTGTCACATTATCCGTTACCCCTTATTGATGATCTCCTGATTGGTTTTGAGGCTGCTATGTGGTTCATGAGTCTGGATATGGCTAGTGGTTTCTGGGCGATCCGGATGACGGAGCGTGCGCGATTGATATCCGCCTTTATTTGCCCATTCGGACACTTCCAGTGGGTGAGGATGCCCTTCGGTCTGAAGAACGCTCCTCTTGTGTATCAAGCCATGCTGGATAACTGCCTGTGGGGATTCGTGAGGTTGTCACCAGAAGAAGAGGCTGGAGTTGATGCGGACGTCTTGGAATTTCTGCAGCTGAAGCCTCAAAACTCTGAAAACCACGAACCGGTATCAGAGATGCCAGCACTCACAAGTCAGATGACTGTGTTCCAGAGGAACATTCCGGTTCCCACATGTATGGGCCCAGTCCTGGGAAGGAGTTCGTACATCGATGACATTGCACATGGAGCGCCGACTTGGGACCAACTATGTGATGACTTGAACGCCCTACTTTTCAGACTTCGTTACTGGAACATCTCTGTGAGTTTGCCCAAGAGTGAATTTGGGAAGTTGTCGATACCGTACCTCTCCCACGAAATCAGTGCTGAGGGTCTGAGAGCAACGCCCAAGATCGTCAAGGGGATTGAAGAACTGCCGTTCCCGTCTACGCTGAAGGGAGTTCAGAGTTTCATGGGAAGTCTCAACTACTACAATAAGTTTATTGAAGATTTGCCGGTCATCGCTGCTACCCTCTACGAGTTGACGGACGAACAAATTCGTGCTGGACGAGACTTGACTCGTGCCAAAGAAGCATTCGAGATTCTGAAACGCAAGATAGTCTCTACACCACTTCTCAGACATCCAGACCGGACCAAACCGTTTGTCATCATCCCGCATGCGAACCCTTGGGCTGCCTCGGCGGTTTTAGGGCAGGAGTATGATGGAGTGATTCACCCGGTCCGGTTCACAGGTCGTGTCCTGAATGATGCCGAACTCAGGTATCACATCGCCGAGAAGGAAGTGATTGCGATTCTCAGAGTCTTGGAAAACTTCAGAGCTCTGGTAGAGTCGAGTCCAGTGATTGTGGTGTATACCAGATACTCTGTGCTGAAATGGTTGCTGACGTCGAATTCCGCCGATGGTAGAAATGTCAAGTGGGGTCTGAAGTTGTCGCATTGGGACTTGGAAATTCGCCGGATCCAGCGCGATGAAGACGGACTTCCGGCCATACTCGGCGCAGGCATCACGCCCCGGGAACACCTGGATGAAGTCTCTGAAAACCTAATTCCGGCCAAGGGGCGAGTCAAGCCGCCGGTTCCTATCAGTGTGGAGATGCTGGAAGCAGATTATCAAGGCTATGTTCTGAGTTTCGATGGTGCAGCGAAGACGTCTACTCGTCTGGGGAGTTGTGGATGCATACTCTGGAAACTCCCTGGGTGGAGTGTTTTGGAAGCCCGAGGATTCCCCCTGAAGGATGTCACTGTGAATGACTCGGAGTACTGTGGTCTGAATTATGGTCTGAGAATGGCGCTGGAGCATGGAATACAGGAGCTGGTGGTTGTTGGAGACTCACGCATCGCGATACAACAGGCTCAGGGATTGATCAACTGCAACCAACCTAATTTGCAACGGAGGTTGGCCGAGTTTGAATCTCTGAGAACCAAATTTCAGACCCTGAAGTTGGTACATGTGAAACGCGAGTTCAACCAGGCAGCGGATTACTTGACCTCAAAGACTCTAGCGCTTGGGGAAGCTTGGCAGGTGCAAGACGCTGACGAGCTCACCCATCTACAACTGGTGTCTAGAGTCCAAGAGAAGTTGATGAAGCCTTGTTCAGCTCGGACGCGAAAGTTCAGGAATCCGAAGTACCAGACTCTGAAAACCACAATGCGTTACCAGAGTCTGAAGGAGTTCCTGGCCCAGAATCCGCGCCCTTACCTCGATCGGCCAGAGTACTGATTGCTGTGACCCGTGCCCAAGTTCCGAATGACAATAATCTGCCAGAAGATGACGATGAACGTGTACCCATGGGACCTTTGGAGTTCCAAGCAGAACGTTGGCGGCGAATCAAAGCTCATCAGAACCAAGACCCGTACTTGGTCGAGCTCATGAAGTTTCTGAAAGGTGACGTGGGAGATTTGCCACGCCCCCGAGTCAGGAAACTCGCAAGAGTCGCTGAAGACTTCGTCTTGGATTCCAGAGATGTGCTATATCGCCTAAGTCGAGCTACCCGGGAGCGACCTCGAGACAATGTGGACGAACTCAGACTAGTCGTTCCCAGAGACTTGCATTCAGACTTGCTGCATTACGCCCACGAAGACTATCAGGGTGGCCATCAAGGAATCAAGAGAACATTCGAGAAGCTGAGTTCAGAGTTCTACTGGTTGGGAATGTATGCCGATGTGGAGCGATTCGTGAAGGAGTGTGTGGACTGTGCTAGCGGCAAGGGGCGACCCCCGAATCCTGGACCGTCACCTGGGAACATTGAGCCCAGCAGACCATTTGAGGTTGTGTCCATGGATTTTGTGACACACATGCCAAAGTCAGCACGAGGAAACACTTTTCTTCTACTCTTCCAAGACATGTTTTCAGGGTACGTGATGTGTAAGCCGATGAGTATCACCACGGCTCAAGATGTTGCGGAAGCCTATGAGGAGCGTGTTTTCAGAAACTTCGGAGCCAGCTCGCTGATTCGTCACGACCAGGATCCTCGATTTATGAGTGAGGTGTTCAAGTGTTTCAGAGAACTCCTGGGTAGCAGACAACGAGCTACTCTGGGATATCGACCACAAGCCAACGGCCAGCAGGAAAGGTCGGTGCAAACTGTGGTGCGCGCGATCAAGGCATATATCTCTGAAGCTGATCAGAGCGATTGGGATGATCATGCTGAACGTCTGATGTTCGCCCTGAATACGTCGTTTGATGCCACCCGTCTGGAAACGCCTTTTTATTTGGTACATGGTTGGGATGCTCACGGAACTGTGTCCGCTATGCTAGGACCCAAGCCGTCAACGACTCAGGAGCGAACTGCCTATGAATGGAGAAGGAAGATGCAGCGAGACTATAGCTATGCTCTCGCGTGTGCCGAAGACCTCCAGAAGAAGGCAAAACGCGACCGGTCTGAAGAACAAACCAGAAAATGGAATGAGTTGTCAGAGCGTCTGAAGTCAGGCTTTGCTGTTGGAGATGCTGTATGGCTTTATATCCCTAAAGTACAAACGGGATTAAGCCGGAAGCTAGCACACATGTGGCATGGTCCTTTCAGAATCGATGAGATGTTGGATGATTTCCGTGTGCGACTCAAGGTAGAAGACACTGGCTATCGCGTGAACCCTTGGGTGCATGTGAGCCGTCTGAAACCCAGAGCCCTGTTCCCCAGACGACCGACGATGGAGCTCGAAATTCCGGATGATGATGACTTTGATGCTGCTTTGTTACCTGAAGATAGTTGGGAACCTGACACTGAGAACGACGAGTATGAAGTGGAGAAGATTCTGGATACCCGCTGGAGTAAACGTACCAGGACGTCTAGACGTCTCCGTGAATATCTCGTCAAGTGGAAAGGTTACGATGAAACTGAGTGGCTGCCGTTATCGAAGTTGAATTGTGGTGCATTACTTTACGAGTTCAACCAGAGTGCACGAGCACGAGCTCGTTTCCAGACAATGCAAGCTGGAGACGATCACCCCAGAGTTTAAACGACTCTGGGAAACACACCTGGAAGTCTGGTATCTGAAGAATTTCAGAAACTGATTTTCAGAGAACGAGTGTCTGAATGCATGTGTTTCAGAGATTTTATTTATGAAATCCCTGTGTTCAGACATGTGATCGACTATGATATTGCTTGTATGAAAACGACGATGTGAATGTGAATGTGGAAATGAATTTGTGAGAGATTAAGCGCTGGAGAATACGAGATTACGATTGATGAAAGGTGAAAGATGAGATGATGTGAAACAATGGTTAAGTGGAGTGATATCAGAAGATGGAAGATTGGAAAGCTTTACTGAGGCCGGGGTTTACGTCACAAATGCAGACAACTAAAGTGGCCTATCAGGTGTAACCTTCTCGTAAGGGCAGTGAAGAACAACTGGAACTTCAGTAGCGAAGGGAGATCGGATTCTCAGAACGCTCCGCAGGCGTCAGATGGTCTCTCTTGATATCATCGGAGACATATTGGAGCCATTCTTCGTCCACGTTCACCGTGGCCCACTGCATTCGAGCTGGTTCGATGGCATCCAAGTCTCCCAGTTGCGTCTCCAGACTCAGACACTTGGGACCACCGAGTTCGGCGACTCTGGGATCTTGCCAGATCCAAGGACAAGCCTTGTCGGGAACAGTCCAGATGCCAGGTTCGGAGAGCAGCGACTCTGGAAAATCCTTGTGTCCGAGAACCTTCCGAATGAGGGCGTTGTGTTGCCGAATCATGGCAGCCCGACGCATGGCCCGGTACTTGTAGAGTTCAGCAGACTTGTCGTCGGCCTCAGTGTCCATGGTGACCCAGTGAGTCCGTTCCCAGAAAGCCTGAGCGTGTTTCTTCATGCTGCGAACGATTTCTTCCACGTCTGCCAACACCATGGGCCCCAGTTCGTCACGCTTGTGGAAATAAAACTCTGAGAACCGGTTGTCGAACATGACCTGCCAAGGTGCAGGCTTCTTGCGGATGACAGCACAGTACCGCTCAGAGTCCCAGCGCTTCTTGAGGATGGCACATGAATGTTTGTGCACCTCATAGTCTGGAAACCCCAGTGTCTGACCAGTGGTGGTCTTCGTGGAGCTCACTCGTTGTACTCTGATACCATAGTACAACCAGGAGAACGCATCACAGTCTGCGAACCACTTCCACTGCTGGACCTCGGACGAGACTTGGGGGTAGTGTGAGCAATCACGGAAGCACGACTCCTCTTCGACTTCTTGGTCGGGATAATCGGTCCGTCATCAGAGTCCGAGTCGTCATCAGATCCACGAGGACGTTTGGAACCAGAGCGTGGGTGGTCATCAGACTTCTTGCTTCCAGATCTCTGGCTCTTGGACTTGTCGCTTCCAGAATCACTGTCGCCAGACTTACCGTCATCTGAATCTTCGTCCTCATCTTCATCGTCGTCTTCAGACTCAGAATCGACAGCACCAGGGTCCTTGTAATCTGGATCCACCTTGGGGTCGTCAACTGTGGACTCCACGTCACTTTCAGGATAGTTGACGTGACCATCCAGAGCACCCCAAGCAGCCGGCTCGGTACCAGACGAGATGTGTCGATCCACAACCTCATCTGCCATCTGATAGTAGACTTCAGGGACGTACTTGGTCCAGGGAGTGGAGTCCAGGTGACGCGAGAAGATCACACTCACCAGCATCTGGACGAGAGCCGGACTGCTGAAAAGACTATGAGCCTCCTTGTCCGACGCCAACCACTTCATGGCTTTGTCGTACGCGACTCCAGACAGCAGAGCTTGGCGGAGGTCAGGGCGGACTTCCTTCCAGACCACGGCACCAGGAAGTTTCTTATAAACTTCAGACTTTGCCACCTTGGTGCCCGCATTAGCCGAGAGCACTGAGTCTTCGACAGGCTTGTGTCCAGAAGGACGACGCTGCAGATTCCTGAGGTCTGACTTGAACGGCCGCTTGGGAGATAATTTCGGGGCCGGGGACTTCGAAGAATATGAGAGATACCGGGGGCTTTCACTCTTGGACTCTGAAGTCTCAGTACTGGGGCGAGTAAGGTCCAAAACTCTGGTAGCCTTCGCAGTTTCCTCGGCAGCCTGACGATCCCGCTCTTCAGAAAGTCGCTTCTTGAAATCAGGGACGGGCTTCTTTCGCGCGTCCAGTGCCGTCACGTTGATGATGGTCGTCCAGTTATCTGGAACGATGGTGTCCTCTTGATACGACACCAGAAGATCGTGAAGACGGTCCCAGTTACCAGAGATTTCAGAGTTCTCTTGCAAGAACTCTGAGAATCCCCATGGATCCGTAGGCTTGACGTCAGGACGAGACTTCAGAATGGAAATCTGCGCCTGGAGATCTGCGACCTTGGACTTCAGAGTTGCCTTGTCTGCCTTCAGAGCTTCCACTTGGTCCTGGTAATGAGCCTTGAGGTCCTGGATCTCAGAAGCCATACGATCACCCACAATGTCGACGTCTTGCTGGGCACTCTGAAGTTCATGCTTCCAGTACTTGCAGTTGAGTACCCACTCGCGCTTGATTTCTTCGCACTCAGACCGGGCCGCCGCTGCATCTATCAGAGCGACGCCGTTCTGGGAACCAACACGCTCTCGGAGACGACGGTGAGCGGCAGTCATGAGTTTCAGACACCCAGCCGTCCGGAAGACCTTCTCCGCCAGCCGAGTAGAGGGAACGTGAGACAGCAGAGACGCCAACTCTCGGCGAGCTTCGACGGACGAAACCAGAGTCTCCAGAGTACGTACATCCGGAGTCTGAGCGCGCGGAACCACGACTTCATCAGGGTCGAAACTTGGGATCACACGTTCCAGTTCCCGAAGGTCGTCGTCAGTCAGCGCTTCATAACCCACGAGCACACAGGGGCCGCCATAAGCGTTCGCGACATGGCGCCCTCTTCTGAAGTCTTCAGCCCTCGCCGGTGCGCTTACCAGAAAGGCGTGTCCTTCCGGCTCAATATGGGGAGCGATGTAATTCTGAGGGATATCCGAGTCACCCAACGCTGTGACAGGATCACCCGCGGTCGTCACCAGACCCTGATGGAAGAGTCGATCGACCTCCTCCGTGGACAAGAGTCGCGGAGCACCGAAGGTCCGTGGTCTGAAAATACCAGGGGCGTCCTCGGAGAACTCAGAACCAGAGCCACGAGCGGTGTTCTTCAGTGAAGAACCACTTGAGCCAGCCAAGTTCGCGTTATCATCAGGGAGGTCATTAATCTGACCATCAACCTGGGGAGTCTCAGACTCTGACGTACGGGCTGGGGCGCTTGAGCTGCCACCAGGTGACGCGGCTGATCCAACGTCACCACCCTGTGTCGCGCTGACAGTTGCCGTAGCAGGACTAGTGCCTGTGGCGTCGCCTGCCGCGACATTCGTCGAGGGGCTCGTGGTCGAAGTTGTGTTGACTTCTTCAGACATGTTGACGAGGAAGCGGATTGGAATATGACCGCCCGTTGGGCGAGTCAAGTTCAAGTTTCTGAGTCTGAGAGAGGAATCAGACTGGGCGACAGGACACCAGAGACTCTGAAAACCAGGTAACTGGCAAAGAGTTGCGGCCACACTACGCTCTGAAAACCGTCTATCAGACTGTTTGATAGGCCTGGCCATGATACACAGCTTGGAGAAAGTTCCGCACTGAGGGATCGTGACCAGGAGGGGCGGTTGACATGATGCTATTTCCGATTTTCGAGCGACAGGTGGATATTTCGTTACGAGGTGATTGGTTATACTATGGGTTACGAGCGAGAGGGATTTTGGGACGCGGCTGCACCCGTGTGACATATGTGGAAAATTGTGGATGAACCTTCGCCTGACTGTAAAGGGGCCCAAAAGACTGGAAGTGTACTTCGGAGTGTGCACAACTCTGAAGGTCAAATACACTCTGTCCGGTCACCGGACTTTCCCCGACGATGAGTGCCTAATTCCTGGCGGAAAGTCTCTCAGAAGAACGTATCTCTGAGAGACCTCATCCCGTTACTGTCCAGCGCGACGATTGATGGTTCAAGGATTCACAAGTATTTACCCACAGAGACCAAGTATCGCGCGCCGGACGCCGCGCACCCGCGCAACCTCTCAAGATCTTCGTGTACGTTGAAGCATTGGTGCTCCGTACTTTGATACCCCACTCAAGACTTTGGTATTCCCACTCTGGAAGACTAAGACTCTGAAAACCAAAATGCTTTCAGACTCTGAAAACCAGGATACCAGACTCTGAAATCACCGAAGATTCAAGACCATACTAAAACCAAGTCAACCCAAGTTCAAGTCACGCAATCAAGTGATGCCTGACCTGCACATCCCCCGTAATGACGTCTCTACCTGTCAACCCATCGAGATCTGCTGCACTGACTGCATACTGAGACCAAGTCAAGATACCTGATGCATACAAGAATCAAGTGTACCTGAGATACGAAGACTGACTGCATGAAGAACGCCAAGGAAGGCAAGAAGAAGAGAGTTACCAGAGAGATATGAGAATTATGAGGAAGATAAAAGATAAACAGAGTTCAATTTGCTTGCTACTGCACAAGTCCGCTTGAGAGGTATTCAAGCCACTGCGTCGAGGACGTACGCCGTGTGATCTCCACCAAATTCAGTCCCCTTAGGTGGAGATCAGGTAACGTAGAGACCTGAGAGGACCCGCCTATTCCATATACTAGTTGGGTCGTTTGTTTTGTCTCTAGCGGTAGCCCATTTCATATTGCTCGTTTGGACAGGCTCTGGAAACTAGACAGTCGTTTTCAGAGTGCAAGGTAGACTGTTATATATAGCCGATTGTATTGGTTTATATTTTCCTCTATATTAGAGGGTGGTGCGCGAACGTGAAAGGGATACCAGACAGACCAGGTGTCTGGTAACAAGTCCCTAGTTGACCTGGAGTATTAGCCCACCGTTCAAGGGCCCAGAAAGAATAAGAACGGCTATATATTCCTGAACTCTGTATATTGGTTGTCTATCTCTGAAAGTCAAGTGTTTCGGTACTGAATTTGTGATATTCAGACACCGATCTCAGACTTTTCTCTGGTATATTAACCTCTTCCCGACCGACGACTTCCTGGTAACCAGCTTGGTTTCCAGAAACTCCGACTCCCGAACGCTCCTGGAAGGATTTCCTGAATTCCGACACCAGACATCAAGGAAGCCCCAACTTCTCTTCATCTGCAAACTCTCAGACCCCGGCGAGGGTCATATTTCCAAGGTAACGAACCCACGAGGATACCGCAAGGTACCACACGCCCACCTACGTTGTACGACACTGAAAACCACTTATCAGTAGTCGTATAACTCGGGTTCACTATACGCCACCTGCTCCGCGACCAAAGTTTCACCGACTTCGCGACACTCACCACAGCCTTGCACTCATCCATACCGAAGCGCTTCAGGATATCATCCACATAACGCCGCTGGCACATGGTCACACTGCCGTCCGAGCCGTCCACCAACTCGATCCCCAGAACGAACGCACACTTGCCGCTGTCGGTCATCTCGAAGCGAGTCTTGAGGTCCGTCTTCGTGCGTGTGATCAGCTCGGGTGAACTTCCGGTCACCAACACATCGTCCACGTAGACCAGCACGAGCACACAGTGGCCATCCTCAGCCTTGATGTAGAGGCACGGATCGAAGGCCGAAACTTGGAAACCGATGGAGCACACGAACTCGTCGAACGTCTCGTTCCACACGCGCGAAGCTTGTTTGAGACCGTAGATCGCCTTCACCAATTCCAGGCAGTCGAAATCACCATCGACCTCAACACCTTCAGGAACCACACAGAACACCTGCTCCTTCATGATCCCATATAGGAATGCAGTCACCACGTCGAGTTGGTCGAGGGGCCAACCGAAGTACTTGGCAATCGCGATGACCATGCGCAGCGTCACGTACTTGACCACGGGCGAAAACGTCTCCGTGTAGTCGATGCCGTACTTCTGCTTGAAACCCTTGGCCACGAGGCGCGCCTTGTACTTCTCGATCGATCCGTCCGCTTTGCGTTTGATCTTGAACACCCACTTGGTGTCGATGGCGCGCTGTCCGTTGGGCAACTTGGCAGCACGAAACACCCCACGAAGACGCATCGACTTGAGTTCCGCGCGAATCGCCTTGCGCCAGTGCACTTGATCAGAGCAGTTGATCGCCTCTTGAAACGTTGTCGGCTCCGATAGACCTGCTGCTTCGACGGCATTCGCACTGGCACGCCAAAACACCGGCGGAGTCGAATCATCGCCTTCATCTTGGTCCCCAGACTTTTCTTCTTCGTCGGGGTCCACTCGGTGCGAAGACGAGTCCGGTGCACTCGCTTCTTCCAATCCAGGCCGATGACGCACAGTGCGCGGTCTTCTGGTACCTTCATCTTCGTCACTTGGGCGACTCTTGCGCTTCCCCGCCTGCTTGTACTCCGTCTGGCGAGGACCGGCATCGTCGATGTCGAGCGAGTCGAAGTCCAGATCATCGACATCTTCATCGGAAATCAGCGGCGAAAAGTAAAGGTCGTTTGAGCACTAGATGTCGAAATGCAAAGTGATTGATTTAGGTCCTTAGTTCGCAAAACTCCTTGCTACCTCTAAGCCTACTGGATTCTCTACTGGATACACTCTACTGGATTCTGTACTGGATACTGAGTTGCTTCTGTCAATCGGAGAGCGCCACGTCGATGCCCATCTTGTACCCACAATCTTGTACCCACGTGTCCCGTAATTACCGTAGCGTAAACAGCGTCCCATCATCAGCGTCCCATCATCAGTGTCCCGTAAACACAGGAATGATTGCGGTCCCATTGAGTGAAGGTCATACCGGTATCCTACCGGTATACCGCAGCTGGTCGAGGCGCCTTCTTGACAACACTCCCACTCGACTCGGCCGTAGTTGCGCCTTGAACTCCGAGCTTGCTCCGTAGGAAGTCGAACTGCGCAGCGGTGATCGCCTTCGTCATCAAGTCCGCCAGCATGTTCTTGGTCGAACAGTACTCCAACACCACTTGGCCGTCTTCTACCTTCTCACGCACGAAGTGGTAGCGAATGTCGATGTGCTTGGTGCGCTTGTGGAACTCCGGGTTCTTGGCCAACGCGATGGAGCCTTGGTTGTCCTCGTAGATCTTGATCGCTTCATCGCTTGCCATCTCGCCGAGCTCGCACAGAAATGCCTTGAGCCAAATAGCCTCTTGCGTTCGTGCCTTGAATGTAGCGGAACACCCTCTTGAGCGCTTGCCAGTGTGTCGGACACGGATCCGCGGCGAACTGGCTGAGAACTCCCACTGCCGCTGCGAGGTCCGGTCGGGTTCCCACCATCAGGTACATCAAACACCCGACGGCATTCCTGTACGGCACCTTCGCCATGGTCTCTTCGTGCTTGCATCCTCCTTCACACATGGCCTTGGTCAACTTGAGTCCCGGGTCTTGTGGTGTCTTGACAGGGTTGCTCTTCTCCATGCTGAACTTCTCCAGGATGTCCTTCGCAAACTTGGTCTGCCGCACCGACACATTTCCGGTCTTGGGATCTTGGTCGATTTCCATGCCGAGGAAGTACTTGAGCTGACCCATGTCCGTCATCTCGAACCGCACGCTGAGCGCCTCCTTGGTCGACTTGAGCAGCTCGTCGTTGTTGCTTGCCAGGATCAAGTCGTCCACGTACAGCGCCACGAAGATCATGTCTTGGTCATTGCGCTTGACGTAGATGCAGTGATCCGCCTCACACTTCTTGAACCCCAGCTCCAGCATGAACTTGTCGATAGTCTGGTTCCACATCCGCGGCGACTGCTTGAGACCGTAAAGTGAACGCTTGAGCTTGCACACGAAGTCCGGGTGCGCCTCGTCAACGTAGCCGTCCGGCTGCACCATGTAGATGTCTTCGTCCAGCCAGCCGTTCAGGAACGCCGTCTTCACATCCATTTGGTGCACCGTGAGGTTGTACTTGGCCGCCAGACTGAGCAAGATCCTGATCGACGTGAACTTGGCCACCGGCGCGAACGTCTCTTCGTAGTCGATGCCGAACTTCTGCAAAAATCCCTTCGCCACTAGACGCGCCTTGAACCGCTCGATGTCTCCAGCCTGGTTCTCCTTGATCCGAAACACCCATTTGCAGCCGATCGCCTTGCGTCCCTTCGGCAATGGCACCAACACCCACGTCTCGTTCTTGCGAAGAGAGTTGATCTCCGAGTCGCACGCTTCCTTCCACTTGACCGAGTTGCTGGATTCCATCGCCGATACGAACGTAGTCGGCATTTCTCCCACTGAATCCACAACGAAGGCCGCGTCGAAGCCTTCTTCTCTTGCGATGGCTGACATCTCGTCTAGCGTTTGTTGTCGACTGTGCCGCTTGGACCTTGGGATCTCCACCGCTTCTTCCAACGACCGCGTCCGCTGGTGTCGTTTGCTGCCGGGTTCGAAGTCTTCGTCTCGCGCAGCTTCATCTTCATCATCCTCTTCCGGTCCGGACGATGCTTCTTGATCCGTGGCAACTTCATCTCGAAGTTCCACGATCGCTTCTTCTTGATCTAATTTGCGTCTCCCACCGTCGAAGACGTCTTCCATGAACTGTGCGTCGCGGCTCACCAACACGCGACCGCTCTTCATCTCTTCAAACCGATATGCTTTCTCATGCTCCGAGTATCCGAGAAACCGACAACGCACTGACCGAGCGTCAAACTTGGTACGTTTCTCCTTCGGGACCGTCACATACGCATGGCAACCGAACACCTTGAGGTTCGCCAGCAGCGGCTTCTTCCCGGTCCAGACTTGGTGTGGCGACTTGTCGTGGGTGGTGGAGCGTGTCGGACACCGGTTGCGAAGGAACGTCGCTGTCACCACCGCTTCACCCCAATATGACTTCGACAGTCCGGCATGTTCCAACATGCAGCGCGCACACTCCACTAACGTCCGGTTCATGCGCTCGGCCACTCCGTTCAGTTGAGGCGTGTACGGCGGAGTGAACTTCTGAACGATCCCGCGGTCGCTGCAGAACTTGGCCATCGCACCGGAAGTGTACTCGCCACCGTTGTCGCTCCGGAGTGTCTTCACGCGCTTGCCGGTCTGAGTTTCAGCAAACGCTACAAACTCCGCGAACTTGGCAGCCACTTCCGACTTGTTCCGCAGCAAGTATACCACACAAAAGTGCGAGTACTCGTCGATGAACGTGACGAAGTACCGCTTGCCGCTGAACGTGGGTGTCTGCATGGGACCGCAGACATCACTGTGGATGACTTCCAACAGCTTCTTGGCGCGGTTCGGTGACTTGGGCATATAACTCACTCGCGTTTGCTTGCCGAGTGCACATCCATCACACAGCTCCCACTGCTTCACCGACGTCATGTTCATCCCAACGCCATAACCCTTC
Source organism: Phytophthora citrophthora (assembly GCA_031305395.1). NCBI lineage: Eukaryota > Oomycota > Peronosporomycetes > Peronosporales > Peronosporaceae > Phytophthora > Phytophthora citrophthora. The sequence continues at coordinate 149,901 of JASMQC010000023.1, forward strand.
TTGACGATGGCGTCTAGACCGCCATGGCCAATGTGACCAAGTCGAAGGTGCCAGAGGTACGACGTGGTGTCCCCTTTGCGTTCCTTCGAACTTGACACATTCGCCTCGTCAGGCATGATAGGCGTCATACACAACTTGAACAGTCCCTTGCCTTCACTTGCTCCGAGCTTCCATTTGACGTTCTTCGTCTCGGCGAAGCACCCGTCGCGCTTGAACGTCACGGGCCCAACATCCTTGGTAAATCGTCCGACCGAAAACAGGTTGCGCGACAACTTGGGAATGTGCCACACACCGGTGAGCACACCCTTCTTGATCCCGCGTGGAGTCTTCATCGACATGACAATGTCGCCACTGCCGACCGCTTGAACCACTCCGTCGTCCGCGAGATGTACGTCCACCGGAGTCATCTTCTTGTAGTTCTTCATGTACTCTTTCGAGTACGTCATGTGCTGCGTCGCACCCGAGTCGACCAGCCAAACTTCACTCGACTTGGTGGCTCCACCACCAACCGAAAACAGGTAGTCGCCGTCGAACTCCTCTTCATTTTCATTCGCCACATTCGCTCGCTGTGGCTTCTGTCGTTCCGCGTTCTCGCGAATCCTCACGGGACACTTGGCGATCCAATGACCTTGTTCACCACAGTAGTGACAGGCACTGGCCTTCTGCGCTTGTCGTCCCTTGCTCTTCCCATTGCCGCTTGTCATGAACGCTTGACCGTGCGCGGTTCCTTCAGCACCGCCACCTTGTTCCTTGCGCTTCAAGTCCTCATGCAGCAGCCGAGCCGTCACGAGTTCCCACGTCAGCGAGTCAGCTCTCGACTCCAACGCCGTGATGAGGAACTGGTACGACTCGTTCAAACTTGCCAGAAGCGTGATCACCAAGTCATCCTCGCTGACCGGAGCGCCCACTGCATCGAGCTGTTCCGCCAGCGTCTTGATCTTGTTGATGTGTTCCAACACATCATCACCTTCCGCCATCATCGTCGTGAAGAAACGTCGACGAAGGAAGAGCTTGTTGGCCAAACTCTTCTTCTCGAAGTGTCCTTCCAGTCTTGACCATGCATCGAACGCATCCTTCGCCGAGCGAACCAACGGCAACTGCGAATCCTCCATCGCGAGACAGATGATCGCCAGCGCCTTGCGAGACTTCCTCTTGAACGTCGTCTGGTCCAGCGTCGTAGCGCAGTGCTCCAGCTTGATCTCTCCGCACGTCACTTCCCACAGGTCGCGCTCCTCGAGCACCATGCGCATCTTGAACTTCCACGTGTGGAAGTTGGTTCCGTCGAACTTGTTGATACGGGAGGTCGTGGTCGAGGTGGTGTCCATGGCGAAGGCGTAGTCGGAATCTTCAGCAGGGAATACGGGGCTTGGGCTCATAACCAAAAGTCAAGGTCGTTTACAAAGTCAAGGTCGTTTGAGCACTAGATGTCGAAATGCAAAGTGATTGATTTAGGTCCTTAGTTCGCAAAACTCCTTGCTACCTCTAAGCCTACTGGATTCTCTACTGGATACACTCTACTGGATTCTTTACTGGATACTGAGTTGCTTCAGCCAATCAGAGAGCGCCACGTCGTTGCCCATCTTGTACCCACAATCTTGTACCCACGTGTCCCGTAGTCCCCGTAGCGTACACAGCGTCCCATCATCAGCGTCCCATCATCCGTGTCTCATCATCAGTGTCCCGTAAACACAGGAATGATTGCGGTACCACTGAGTGAAGGTCATACCGGTATCCTACCGGTATATCGCAGCTGGTCGAGGCGCCTTCTTGACAACAGGGTGAACTTCCGGTCACCAACACATCGTCCACGTAGACCAGCACGAGCACACAGTGGCCATCCTCAACCTTGATGTAGAGGCACGGATCGAAGGCCGAAACTTGGAAACCGATGGAGCACACGAACTCGTCGAACGTCTCGTTCCACACGCGCGAAGCTTGTTTGAGACCGTAGATCGCCTTCACCAATTCCAGGCAGTCGAAATCACCATCGACCTCAACGCCATCAGGAACTGAAGAAGGTCGTAGTAGAGGCTGTCTTGCGAGGGGAGGACTGCCGAAGCTTGGGGCGAGGTGGCCGAGACGAGGGAAGTCACTTGAGGGGTAGAATGGAAATTCTGAAGTGATTGAATTGTTGGAGCTTACATCCTAGACTACTGCTATAGACACGCGACCCTGCGTCCTATCACCTAGTGCGTCTAATCAACCATCACTCACCAGTGTGCGTCCAATCATCCTACTCGTCTAATCACGAGTGGCATAATCAGCGTGGCGTAATCATCGCGGGATCGTATTGGATCACCTGCAACAGCCCCTCTCAATGCGAACACGCTTGGACGCCAAGAGCCGTCGTTAAGTCCTTGTGACGAGGTCCGCCGAGTCCCTTGGTCAAGATGTCGGCCAGCATGGTCGTAGTCTCGCAGTACTCGACGATCACTTCACCGCGCTTGACTTCATCACGGATGTGGTGGTACTTGATGTCGATGTGCTTCGCGCGGCCATGGTTCACAGGGTTCTTCGTCATCTTGATGCACGACTGATTGTCTTCGAAAATCTTCAGATCCGGGATGTCTTCGCCTGCAGCGTCGAGGATCTCACACAGAAGCTTGTGCACCCACTTGCCTTCTTGGATTGCCAGACTGAGCGCAATGTACTCGGCTTCACTCGTGGAAAGAGACACACTCGATTGCTTCTTGGATCCCCACGACACGGGTCCACCAAGAACTTGAAACAGGTAGCCCGAAGTCGACTTGCGGTCACTGTGGTCACCAGCCCAGTCTGCATCCGAATAGCCACGAAAGTCGATTCCCTTGGCCGGCGAAAAACGGAGTCCGTGCGACTTGGTGCCCTGAAGGTAACGGAAGATGCGCTTGACTGCAATCCAGTGCTCGACTTGAGGGTTCTCCATGAAGCGCGAAACGTAACCAACTGCAAAAGCAATGTCCGGGCGAGTCGACGTCATCAAGTGCATGAGAGCACCGACAGCTTCACGGAACGGCGCATCCAACTTGGTCGAGACGTCACTGGCAACGAGCTTCATGCTGAGGTCGACTGGACTGGCAGCAGGTTTGCAGTCTTGCATGCCAAAGCGCTCCAGGATGTCGTTGATGTAGCGAGCTTGGGACAACGTGACGCTGCCATCTGCGTTGTCGACCACTTCGATGCCCAGAATGAAGGAACACTTGCCGCTGTCGGTCATCTCGAATCGTGCCTTGAGCTGTTTCTTGACTTCAGCGATGATCGTCGAAGAGCTTCCGGTCACCAAAACATCGTCGACGTACACCAGCATCAGAACGCAGTCATCGTCGACAACCTTGATGTAGAGGCACGGATCGTAGCTCGAAACGCGAAATCCGATGGAGCGCACATACTCGTCGAAGGTCTCATTCCACACTCGAGAAGCTTGCTTGAGACCGTAGATCACCTTGAGCAGTTCCACGCAATCGTAGCCATCATCAAGTTCCACACCTTCTGGAACACTGCAGAACACCTTCTCCTTCATCAAGCCGTACAGGAACGCCGTGACGACATCAAGTTGGTCGAGGGGCCAATTGAAGAACTTGGCCACAGCGATGATCGTTCGCAGCGTGACGTACTTGACCACCGGCGAAAACGTCTCGGTGTAGTCGATCCCATACTTCTGCACAAATCCTTTCGCGACGAGTCGAGCCTTGTACTTTTCGATGGATCCGTCGGCTTTGCGCTTGATCTTGAACACCCACTTGGTTCCGACTGCGCGCTTGTTGTTGGGCAACTTGGCAGCCCGAAATACACCGCGCAGTCGCATCGACTTGAGTTCTGCTCGGATCGCCTTGCGCCAGTGGACTTGGTCTTCGCCGCTCACAGCATCTTGGAACGTCTTCGGCTCGGCGCTGTCACTCGTCTCCACTGCATTCGCACTCGCACGCCAGTACATCGGCTGAGTCGAGTCATCATCATCATTGTCTTCAGATTTGGCTTCTTGATGGTCGGAGTCCGGAGCGCTTGCTTCTTCTAATCCAGCACTGCGACGCGGTCGACGAACATGTTCACGATCCTCGGCGTTAGGACGAGCCTTGCGTTTCCCCGCCTGCTTGAATTCACGCGTTCCATGGTCGTTCGAAATCTCGAGGTCTTCAAGGATATCCGCAGCATCTTCGACATCTTCATCATCATCAACAACATTGGCGTCGTCGAAGGTCGATTCGTCGAAAGTGACATCGCGAGAAATCACTACCTGGCCCGCCTCGATGTCATAAACGCGATACGCCTTCGAACGCTCTTCATAGCCCATGAAAATTCCTTAAATTCCTTCACGAGCCTTGGGGTCCCACTTGAGTCGCTTCTCCTTCGGCGTCAGGACGTAGGCCTTGCACCCGAAAACGCGCATGTGCTTCACGTTGGGCTTCCTCTTGTACACAATCTCAAATGGCGTCTTCCCTGGGACCTTGGGTGACGGCAGTCGATTTTTGATGTAAATTGCCGTCATCGCCGCTTCCGCCCAAAACGTCTTGTCCAAACGTGCGAAGTGAAGCGTGCTGCGCCCGATAGTCACAATCGTCCGGTTGGCGCGTTCCGCAGTAGCATTCGTCTGATGCGCATATCGAACCGTCGGCTGGACTTCAATGCCATGATTGTCGTAAAAGGCCTTGAGCGAGTTGGTCGCGAACTCCTTGGCACCGTCATGACGCACGAACTTGACCCTGGCATCGAATTGGCGCTCCACTTTAGCGATGAACTTGCGCAGACAGTCTTCACTCTCCGACTTGGCGCGCAAACAGAATCCCGTCATGCAGCCGCTGGCTTCGTCAGTGATCAGCAGTAGATACTTGCTGCCACCAAGCGACTCTTTCTCCATGGGTCCACAAATGTCGAAGTGCAGGAACTCGAATGGCTTGTACTTGGGCTTGTCCGGGTTACTCGGAAAGGGTTTTTGGACCATCTTCCCTTGCTGACACCCGCGGCATCCGCTTGAGTTCTTTGACGAGGTCGGCATTTTCGCGCCCGTCACCATGCCGCTCGAAACCATCTTCCGTAGCACGTCGTTCGGAGCATGACCCATCCGCGCATGAAGATTGACACTGTTGATCGAGACCGTAGTCGTCGAATTGGCAGAACCCTTGGGTACTCGTAGCCAGTAGAGTCCGTCGATCAGGTCCGCGGAAGCAACGATCTTCCTCGACGACTTGCGCGCAATGTGCATCACGGAGCCGTCAAACACCACCTTGAAGTCTCCACCTCGGTTGATCTACAAGTCAAGGTCGTTTGAGCACTAGATGTCGAAATGCAAAGTGATTGATTTAGGTCCTTAGTTCGCAAAACTCCTTGCTACCTCTAAGCCTACTGGATTCTCTACTGGATACACTCTACTGGATTCTTTACTGGATACTGAGTTGCTTCAGCCAATCAGAGAGCGCCACGTCGTTGCCCATCTTGTACCCACAATCTTGTACCCACGTGTCCCGTAGTCCCCATGGCGTAAACAGCGTCCCATCATCAGCGTCCCATCATCTGTGTCTCATCATCAGTGTCCCGTAAACACAGGAATGATTGCGGTCCCATTGAGTGAAGGTCATACCGGTATCCTACCGGTATACCGCAGCTGGTCGAGGCGCCTTCTTGACAACACTCCCACTCGACTCGGCCGTAGTTGCGCCTTGAACTCCGAGCTTGCTCCGTAGGAAGTCGAACTGTACAGCGGTGATCGTCTTCGTCATCAAGTCCGCCAGCATGTTCTTGATCGAACAGTACTCCAACACCACTTGGCCGTCTTCTACCTTCTCACGCACGAAGTGGTAGCGAATGTCGATGTGCTTGGTGCGCTTGTGGAACTCCGGGTTCTTGGCCAACGCGATGGAGCCTTGGTTGTCCTCGTAGATCTTGATCGCTTCATCGCTTGCCATCTCGCCGAGCTCGCACAGAAATGCCTTGAGCCAAATAGCCTCTTGCGTAGCCTCCGTCAACGCCATGTACTCGGCCTCCGTCGATGATAGCGCCACCGTCCGCTGCTTCTTGCTTCTCCAGCTGATGCATCCGCCGTTCATCATGAACGCGTAGCCGCTTGTACTCCGTCTTGACTCGATGTCGCCGGCCCAGTCCGCATCCGAATAGCCTTGGAGTCCGTCCTCGCTGCCAGCTTGAAACTCGATGCCATGTGTCTTCGCGCCTTGAATGTAGCGGAACACCCTCTTGAGCGCTTGCCAGTGTGTCGGACACGAATCCGCGGCGAACTGGCTGAGAACTCCCACTGCCGCTGCGAGGTCCGGTCGGGTTCCCACCATCAGGTACATCAAACACCCGACGGCATTCCTGTACGGCACCTTCGCCATGGTCTCTTCGTGTTGCATCCTCCTTCACACATGGCCTTGGTCAACTTGAGTCCCGGGTCTTGTGGTGTCTTGACAGGGTTGCTCTTCTCCATGCTGAACTTCTCCAGGATGTCCCTCGCAAACTTGGTCTGCCGCACCGACACATTTCCGGTCTTGGGATCTTGGTCGATTTCCATGCCGAGGAAGTACTTGAGCTGACCCATGTCCGTCATCTCGAACCGCACGCTGAGCGCCTCCTTGGTCGACTTGAGCAGCTCGTCGCTGTTGCTTGCCAGGATCAAGTCGTCCACGTACAGCGCCACGAAGATCATGTCTTGGTCATTGCGCTTGACGTAGATGCAGTGATCCGCCTCACACTTCTTGAACCCCAGCTCCAGCATGAACTTGTCGATGGTCTGGTTCCACATCCGCGGCGACTGCTTGAGACCGTAAAGCGAACGCTTGAGCTTGCACACGAAGTCCGGGTGCGCCTCGTCAACGTAGCCATCCGGCTGCACCATGTAGATGTCTTCGTCCAGCCAGCCATTCAGGAACGCCGTCTTCACATCCATCTGATGCACCGTGAGGTTGTACTTGGCCGCCAGACTGAGCAAGATCCTGATCGACGTGAACTTGGCCACCGGCGCGAACGTCTCTTCGTAGTCGATGCCGAACTTCTGCAAAAATCCCTTCGCCACTAGACGCGCCTTGAACCGCTCGATGTCTCCAGCCTGATTCTCCTTGATCCGAAACACCCATTTGCAGCCGATCGCCTTGCGTCCCTTCGGCAATGGCACCAACACCCACGTCTCGTTCTTGCGAAGAGAGTTGATCTCCGAGTCGCACGCTTCCTTCCACTTGACCGAGTTGCTGGATTCCATCGCCGATACGAACGTAGTCGACATTTCTCCCACTGAATCCACAACGAAGGCCGCGTCGAAGCCTTCTTCTCTTGCGATGGCTGACATCTCGTCTAGCGTTTGTTGTCGACTGTGCCGCTTGGACCTTGGGATCTCCACCGCTTCTTCCAACGACCGCGTCCGCTGGTGTCGTTTGCTGTCGGGTTCGAAGTCTTCGTCTCGCGCAGCTTCATCTTCATCATCCTCTTCCGGTCCGGACGATGCTTCTTGATCCGTGGCAACTTCATCTCGAAGTTCCACGATCGCTTCTTCTTGATCTAATTTGCGTCTCCCACCGTCGAAGACGTCTTCCATGAACTGTGCGTCGCGGCTCACCAACACGCGACCGCTCTTCATCTCTTCAAACCGATATGCTTTCTCATGCTCCGAGTACCCGAGAAACCGACAACGCACTGACCGAGCGTCAAACTTGGTACGTTTCTCCTTCGGGACCGTCACATACGCATGGCAACCGAACACCTTGAGGTTCGCCAGCAGCGGCTTCTTCCCGGTCCAGACTTGGTGTGGCGACTTGTCGTGGGTGGTGGAGCGTGTCGGACACCGGTTGCGAAGGAACGTCGCTGTCATCACCGCTTCACCCCAATATGACTTCGACAGTCCGGCATGTTCCAACATGCAGCGCGCACACTCCACTAACGTCCGGTTCATGCGCTCGGCCACTCCGTTCAGTTGAGGCGTGTACGGCGGAGTGAACTTCTGAACGATCCCGCGGTCGCTGCAGAACTTGGCCATCGCACCGGAAGTGTACTCGCCACCGTTGTCGCTCCGGAGTGTCTTCACGCGCTTGCGGGTCTGAGTTTCAGCAAACGCTACAAACTCCGCGAACTTGGCAGCCACTTCCGACTTGTTCCGCAGCAAGTATACCACACAAAAGTGCGAGTACTCGTCGATGAACGTGACGAAGTACCGCTTGCCGCTGAACGTGGGTGTCTGCATGGGACCGCAGACATCGCTGTGGATGACTTCCAACAGCTTCTTGGCGCGGTTCGGTGACTTGGGCATATAACTCACTCGCGTTTGCTTGCCGAGTGCACATCCATCACACAGCTCCCACTGCTTCACCGACGTCATGTTCATCCCAACGCCATAACCCTTCTTGACGATGGCGTCTAGACCGCCATGGCCAATGTGACCAAGTCGAAGGTGCCAGAGGTACGACGTGGTGTCCCCTTTGCGTTCCTTCGGACTTGACACATTCGCCTCGTCAGGTATGATAGGCGTCATACACAACTTGAACAGTCCATTGCCTTCACTTGCTCCGAGCTTCCATTTGACGTCCTTCGTCTCGGCGAAGCACCCGTCGCGCTTGAACGTCACGGGCCCAACATCCTTGGTAAATCGTCCGACCGAAAACAGGTTGCGCGACAACTTGGGAATGTGCCACACACCGGTGAGCACACCCTTCTTGATCCCGCGTGGAGTCTTCATCGACATGACAATGTCGCCACTGCCGACCGCTTGAACCACTCCGTCGTCCGCGAGATGTACGTCCACCGGAGTCATCTTCTTGTAGTTCTTCATGTACTCTTTCGAGTACGTCATGTGCTGCGTCGCGCCCGAGTCGACCAGCCAAACTTCACTCGACTTGGTGGCTCCACCACCAACCGAAAACAGGTAGTCGCCGTCGAACTCCTCTTCATTTTCATTCGCCACATTCGCTCGCTGTGGCTTCTGTCGTTCCGCGTTCTCGCGAATCCTCACGGGACACTTGGCGATCCAATGACCTTGTTCACCACAGTAGTGACAGGCACTGGCCTTCTGCGCTTGTCGTCCCTTGCTCTTCCCATTGCCGCTTGTCATGAACGCTTGACCGTGCGCGGTTCCTTCAGCACCGCCACCTTGTTCCTTGCGCTTCAAGTCCTCATGCAGCAGCCGAGCCGTCACGAGTTCCCACGTCAGCGAGTCAGCTCTCGACTCCAACGCCGTGATGAGGAACTGGTACGACTCGTTCAAACTTGCCAGAAGCGTGATCACCAAGTCATCCTCGCTGACCGGAGCGCCCACTGCATCGAGCTGTTCCGCCAGCGTCTTGATCTTGTTGATGTGTTCCAACACATCATCACCTTCCGCCATCATCGTCGTGAAGAAACGTCGACGAAGGAAGAGCTTGTTGGCCAAACTCTTCTTCTCGAAGTGTCCTTCCAGTCTTGACCATGCATCGAACGCATCCTTCGCCGAGCGAACCAACGGCAACTGCGAATCCTCCATCGCGAGACAGATGATCGCCAGCGCCTTGCGAGACTTCCTCTTGAACGTCGTCTGGTCCAGCGTCGTAGCGCAGTGCTCCAGCTTGATCTCTCCGCACGTCACTTCCCACAGGTCGCGCTCCTCGAGCACCATGCGCATCTTGAACTTCCACGTGTGAAAGTTGGTTCCGTCGAACTTGTTGATACGGGAGGTCGTGGTCGAGGTGGTGTCCATGGCGAAGGCGTAGTCGGAATCTTCAGCAGGGAATACGGGGCTTGGGCTCATAACCAAAAGTCAAGGTCGTTTACAAAGTCAAGGTCGTTTGAGCACTAGATGTCGAAATGCAAAGTGATTGATTTAGGTCCTTAGTTCGCAAAACTCCTTGCTACCTCTAAGCCTACTGGATTCTCTACTGGATACACTCTACTGGATTCTTTACTGGATACTGAGTTGCTTCAGCCAATCAGAGAGCGCCACGTCGTTGCCCATCTTGTACCCACAATCTTGTACCCACGTGTCCCGTAGTCCCCATGGCGTAAACAGCGTCCCATCATCAGCGTCCCATCATCTGTGTCTCATCATCAGTGTCCCGTAAACACAGGAATGATTGCGGTACCACTGAGTGAAGGTCATACCGGTATCCTACCGGTATACCGCAGCTGGTCGAGGCGCCTTCTTGACAACAGATCTGAGGCACAGACAGCAGGTTCTTGTTCATACTCGGCACGTAGAGAGCATCTTCGATTCGGACGTCACGCACACTCCGGTTGGGCAGAATCACTTGTTGCACAACGGTACCAACTCCCAAAATCTTGGCCGTTTGACCGTTGGCGACTGTGAGTTCGCCTTCGTCGCGCAAGTTGATGTCGATGAACTTGGACTTGTCGTTGCAGATGTGGTGGGTTGCACCACTGTCGATCGCCCATGAGCCTTGAAATTTCTTGCCCGACGACACTCCACACGCTGTCGACATGGAGACCGCAAACGCGATGTAGTCGTCATCGTCGTCGCGCCACTCAACGTTGCTGGCACCGCGACCACCTCGTCCGCGTCGTGCTCCTCGATTTTCTTCTTTCTGCTTGGTCCAGCACTTGTCGATCAGGTTCCCCAATTTTCCGCAGTAGTCACACCGGCGAGTTTGACGCTCGGCGTTGAAGGCCTTCGCTGCTTCCTCGATTTTCACCGCCGCAGTCTTCTCGCCTTGTCGCTTGATATGCTCGTTCGTGAGCACCTTCACCACATCTTGCGTCCGCAGCTCTGCATTGCTCATCTCCATGTTGAGCACGACGTTCTCGTAGCTCTTGGGCAGACTGCGCAGCAAGCAGATCGCCACATCCTCGTCCTCCATCTTGGCGCCGATACTGCTAAGCTTGGCACTGATGTTGAGGACTTCGTTGCAATGATGCAACACATTGCCGCCTTCTGCCATTTCCATGCTGAAGAGCTGACGCTTGAGATAGATGCGTCCAGCCTTCTGCGATCCACCGTAAAGGGTACGCAAGCGCGCCCACGCGACCCAGGCTTCCTCGTAGTCGTCGACCACATGGTGGTAGTCCGCGTCCATGTGGAGGAGCATCAGACCGAAGGCGACGTTGCTCGACTTGACGTAGTCGTCCTTGGCCCTGGAGTCCGTGAACGTAGGCGTCGTCTCGCGGTTCACCACATTCCACACCGACTTGGTCAGGAACACGCCACGCATGTAACGGTTCCACGTGGCGTAGTTCTCGCCTGCGTCCTATCACCTAGTGCGTCTAATCAACCATCACTCACCAGTGTGCGTCCAATCATCCTACTCGTCTAATCATCGGTGGCGTAAACATCCTACCGTAATCATCGCGGGATCGTATTGGATCACCTGCAACAGCCCCTCTCAATGCGAACACGCTTGGACGCCAAGAGCCGTCGTTAAGTCCTTGTGACGAGGTCCGCCGAGTCCCTTGGTCAAGATGTCGGCCAGCATGGTCGTAGTCTCGCAGTACTCGACGATCACTTCACCGCGCTTGACTTCATCACGGATGTGGTGGTACTTGATGTCGATGTGCTTCGCGCGGCCATGGTTCACAGGGTTCTTCGTCATCTTGATGCACGACTGATTGTCTTCGAAAATCTTCAGATCCGGGATGTCTTCGCCTGCAGCGTCGAGGATCTCACACAGAAGCTTGTGCACCCACTTGCCTTCTTGGATTGCCAGACTGAGCGCAATGTACTCGGCTTCACTCGTGGAAAGAGACACACTCGATTGCTTCTTGGATCCCCACGACACAGGTCCGCCAAGAACTTGAAACAGGTAGCCCGAAGTCGACTTGCGGTCACTGTGGTCACCAGCCCAGTCTGCATCCGAATAGCCACGAAAGTCGATTCCCTTGGCCGGCGAAAAACGGAGTCCGTGCGACTTGGTGCCCTGAAGGTAACGGAAGATGCGCTTGACTGCAATCCAGTGCTCGACTTGAGGGTTCTCCATGAAGCGCGAAACGTAACCAACTGCAAAAGCAATGTCCGGGCGAGTCGACGTCATCAAGTGCATGAGAGCACCGACAGCTTCACGGAACGGCGCATCCAACTTGGTCGAGACGTCACTGGCAACGAGCTTCATGCTGAGGTCGACTGGACTGGCAGCAGGTTTGCAGTTCTGCATGCCAAAGCGCTCCAGGATGTCGTTGATGTAGCGAGCTTGGGACAACGTGACGCTGCCATCTGCGTTGTCGACCACTTCGATGCCCAGAATGAAGGAACACTTGCCGCTGTCGGTCATCTCGAATCGTGCCTTGAGCTGTTTCTTGACTTCAGCAATGATCGTCGAAGAGCTTCCGGTCACCAAAACATCGTCGACGTACACCAGCATCAGAACGCAGTCATCGTCGACAACCTTGATGTAGAGGCACGGATCGTAGCTCGAAACGCGAAATCCGATGGAGCGCACATACTCGTCGAAGGTCTCATTCCACACTCGAGAAGCTTGCTTGAGACCGTAGATCGCCTTGAGCAGTTCCACGCAGTCGTAGCCATCATCAAGTTCCACACCTTCTGGAACACTGCAGAACACCTTCTCCTTCATCAAGCCGTACAGGAACGCCGTGACGACATCAAGTTGGTCGAGGGGCCAATTGAAGAACTTGGCCACAGCGATGATCGTTCGCAGCGTGACGTACTTGACCACCGGCGAAAACGTCTCGGTGTAGTCGATCCCATACTTCTGCACAAATCCTTTCGCGACGAGTCGAGCCTTGTACTTTTCGATGGATCCGTCGGCTTTACGCTTGATCTTGAACACCCACTTGGTTCCGACTGCGCGTTGGTTGTTCGGTAATTTAGCGCCACGAAACACTCCACGAAGTCGCATCGACTTGAGTTCTGCTCGGATCGCCTTGCGCCAGTGGACTTGGTCTTCGCCGCTCACAGCATCTTGGAACGTCTTCGGCTCGGCGCTGTCACTCGTCTCCACTGCATTCGCACTCGCACGCCAGTACATCGGCTGAGTCGAGTCATCATCATCATTGTCTTCAGATTTGGCTTCTTGATGGTCGGAGTCCGGAGCGCTTGCTTCTTCTAATCCAGCACTGCGACGCGGTCGACGAACATGTTCACGATCCTCGGCGTTAGGACGAGCCTTGCGTTTCCCCGCCTGCTTGAATTCACGCGTTCCATGGTCGTTCGAAATCTCGAGGTCTTCAAGGATATCCGCAGCATCTTCGACATCTTCATCATCATCAACAACATTGGCGTCGTCGAAGGTCGATTCGTCGAAAGTGACATCGCGAGAAATCACTACCTGGCCCGCCTCGATGTCATAAACGCGATACGCCTTCGAACGCTCTTCATAGCCCATGAAAATTCCTTAAATTCCTTCACGAGCCTTGGGGTCCCACTTGAGTCGCTTCTCCTTCGGCGTCAGGACGTAGGCCTTGCACCCGAAAACGCGCATGTGCTTCACGTTGGGCTTCCTCTTGTACACAATCTCAAATGGCGTCTTCCCTGGGACCTTGGGTGACGGCAGTCGATTCTTGATGTAAATTGCCGTCATCGCCGCTTCCGCCCAAAACGTCTTGTCCAAACGTGCGAAGTGAAGCATGCTGCGCCCGATAGTCACAATCGTCCGGTTGGCGCGTTCCGCAGTAGCATTCGTCTGATGCGCATATCGAACCGTCGGCTGGACTTCAATGCCATGATTGTCGTAAAAGGCCTTGAGCGAGTTGGTCGCGAACTCCTTGGCACCGTCATGACGCACGAACTTGACCCTGGCATCGAATTGGCGCTCCACTTTAGCGATGAACTTGCGCAGACAGTCTTCACTCTCCGACTTGGCGCGCAAACAGAATCCCGTCATGCAGCCGCTGGCTTCGTCAGTGATCAGCAGTAGATACTTGCTGCCACCAAGCGACTCTTTCTCCATGGGTCCACAAATGTCGAAGTGCAGGAACTCGAATGGCTTGTACTTGGGCTTGTCCGGGTTACTCGGAAAGGGTTTTTGGACCATCTTCCCTTGCTGACACCCGCGGCATCCGCTTGAGTTCTTTGACGAGGTCGGCATTTTCGCGCCCGTCACCATGCCGCTCGAAACCATCTTCCGTAGCACGTCGTTCGGAGCATGACCCATCCGCGCATGAAGATTGACACTGTTGATCGAGACCGTAGTCGTCGAATTGGCAGAACCCTTGGGTACTCGTAGCCAGTAGAGTCCGTCGATCAGGTCCGCGGAAGCAACGATCTTCCTCGACGACTTGCGCGCAATGTGCATCACGGAGCCGTCAAACACCACCTTGAAGTCTCCACCTCGGTTGATCTACAAGTCAAGGTCGTTTGAGCACTAGATGTCGAAATGCAAAGTGATTGATTTAGGTCCTTAGTTCGCAAAACTCCTTGCTACCTCTAAGCCTACTGGATTCTCTACTGGATACACTCTACTGGATTCTTTACTGGATACTGAGTTGCTTCAGCCAATCAGAGAGCGCCACGTCGTTGCCCATCTTGTACCCACAATCTTGTACCCACGTGTCCCGTAGTCCCCATGGCGTAAACAGCGTCCCATCATCAGCGTCCCATCATCTGTGTCTCATCATCAGTGTCCCGTAAACACAGGAATGATTGCGGTACCACTGAGTGAAGGTCATACCGGTATCCTACCGGTATACCGCAGCTGGTCGAGGCGCCTTCTTGACAACACTCCCACTCGACTCGGCCGTAGTTGCGCCTTGAACTCCGAGCTTGCTCCGTAGGAAGTCGAACTGTACAGCGGTGATCGCCTTCGTCATCAAGTCCGCCAGCATGTTCTTGGTCGAACAGTACTCCAACACCACTTGGCCGTCTTCTACCTTCTCACGCACGAAGTGGTAGCGAATGTCGATGTGCTTGGTGCGCTTGTGGAACTCCGGGTTCTTGGCCAACGCGATGGAGCCTTGGTTGTCCTCGTAGATCTTGATCGCTTCATCGCTTGCCATCTCGCCGAGCTCGCACAGAAATGCCTTGAGCCAAATAGCCTCTTGCGTAGCCTCCGTCAACGCCATGTACTCGGCCTCCGTCGATGATAGCGCCACTGTCCGCTGTTTCTTGCTTCTCCAGCTGATGCATCCGCCGTTCATCATGAACGCGTAGCCGCTTGTACTCCGTCTTGACTCGATGTCGCCGGCCCAGTCCGCATCCGAATAGCCTTGGAGTCCGTCCTCGCTGCCAGCTTGAAACTCGATGCCATGTGTCTTCGTGCCTTGAATGTAGCGGAACACCCTCTTGAGCGCTTGCCAGTGTGTCGGACACGGATCCGCGGCGAACTGGCTGAGAACTCCCACTGCGGCTGCGAGGTCCGGTCGGGTTCCCACCATCAGGTACATCAAACACCCGACGGCATTCCTGTACGGCACCTTCGCCATGGTCTCTTCGTGCTTGCATCCTCCTTCACACATGGCCTTGGTCAACTTGAGTCCCGGGTCTTGTGGTGTCTTGACAGGGTTGCTCTTCTCCATGCTGAACTTCTCCAGGATGTCCTTCGCAAACTTGGTCTGCCGCACCGACACATTTCCGGTCTTGGGATCTTGGTCGATTTCCATGCCGAGGAAGTACTTGAGCTGACCCATGTCCGTCATCTCGAACCGCACGCTGAGCGCCTCCTTGGTCGACTTGAGCAGCTCGTCGTTGTTGCTTGCCAGGATCAAGTCGTCCACGTACAGCGCCACGAAGATCATGTCTTGGTCATTGCGCTTGACGTAGATGCAGTGATCCGCCTCACACTTCTTGAACCCCAGCTCCAGCATGAACTTGTCGATGGTCTGGTTCCACATCCGCGGCGACTGCTTGAGACCGTAAAGCGAACGCTTGAGCTTGCACACGAAGTCCGGGTGCGCCTCGTCAACGTAGCCATCCGGCTGCACCATGTAGATGTCTTCGTCCAGCCAGCCGTTCAGGAACGCCGTCTTCACATCCATCTGGTGCACCGTGAGGTTGTACTTGGCCGCCAGACTGAGCAAGATCCTGATCGACGTGAACTTGGCCACCGGCGCGAACGTCTCTTCGTAGTCGATGCCGAACTTCTGCAAAAATCCCTTCGCCACTAGACGCGCCTTGAACCGCTCGATGTCTCCAGCCTGGTTCTCCTTGATCCGAAACACCCATTTGCAGCCGATCGCCTTGCGTCCCTTCGGCAATGGCACCAACACCCACGTCTCGTTCTTGCGAAGAGAGTTGATCTCCGAGTCGCACGCTTCCTTCCACTTGACCGAGTTGCTGGATTCCATCGCCGATACGAACGTAGTCGGCATTTCTCCCACTGAATCCACAACGAAGGCCGCGTCGAAGCCTTCTTCTCTTGCGATGGCTGACATCTCGTCTAGCGTTTGTTGTCGACTGTGCCGCTTGGACCTTGGGATCTCCACCGCTTCTTCCAACGACCGCGTCCGCTGGTGTCGTTTGCTGCCGGGTTCGAAGTCTTCGTCTCGCGCAGCTTCATCTTCATCATCCTCTTCCGGTCCGGACGATGCTTCTTGATCCGTGGCAACTTCATCTCGAAGTTCCACGATCGCTTCTTCTTGATCTAATTTGCGTCTCCCACCGTCGAAGACGTCTTCCATGAACTGTGCGTCGCGGCTCACCAACACGCGACCGCTCTTCATCTCTTCAAACCGATATGCTTTCTCATGCTCCGAGTACCCGAGAAACCGACAACGCACTGACCGAGCGTCAAACTTGGTACGTTTCTCCTTCGGGACCGTCACATACGCATGGCAACCGAACACCTTGAGGTTCGCCAGCAGCGGCTTCTTCCCGGTCCAGACTTGGTGTGGCGACTTGTCGTGGGTGGTGGAGCGTGTCGGACACCGGTTGCGAAGGAACGTCGCTGTCACCACCGCTTCACCCCAATATGACTTCGACAGTCCGGCATGTTCCAACATGCAGCGCGCACACTCCACTAACGTCCGGTTCATGCGCTCGGCCACTCCGTTCAGTTGAGGCGTGTACGGCGGAGTGAACTTCTGAACGATCCCGCGGTCGCTGCAGAACTTGGCCATCGCACCGGAAGTGTACTCGCCACCGTTGTCGCTCCGGAGTGTCTTCACGCGCTTGCCGGTCTGAGTTTCAGCAAACGCTACAAACTCCGCGAACTTGGCAGTCACTTCCGACTTGTTCCGCAGCAAGTATACCACACAAAAGTGCGAGTACTCGTCGATGAACGTGACGAAGTACCGCTTGCCGCTGAACGTGGGTGTCTGCATGGGACCGCAGACATCACTGTGGATGACTTCCAACAGCTTCTTGGCGCGGTTCGGTGACTTGGGCATATAACTCACTCGCGTTTGCTTGCCGAGTGCACATCCATCACACAGCTCCCACTGCTTCACCGACGTCATGTTCATCCCAACGCCATAACCCTTCTTGACGATGGCGTCTAGACCGCCATGGCCAATGTGACCAAGTCGAAGGTGCCAGAGGTACGACGTGGTGTCCCCTTTGCGTTCCTTCGAACTTGACACATTCGCCTCGTCAGGCATGATAGGCGTCATACACAACTTGAACAGTCCCTTGCCTTCACTTGCTCCGAGCTTCCATTTGACGTTCTTCGTCTCGGCGAAGCACCCGTCGCGCTTGAACGTCACGGGCCCAACATCCTTGGTAAATCGTCCGACCGAAAACAGGTTGCGCGACAACTTGGGAATGTGCCACACACCGGTGAGCACACCCTTCTTGATCCCGCGTGGAGTCTTCATCGACATGACAATGTCGCCACTGCCGACCGCTTGAACCACTCCGTCGTCCGCGAGATGTACGTCCACCGGAGTCATCTTCTTGTAGTTCTTCATGTACTCTTTCGAGTACGTCATGTGCTGCGTCGCACCCGAGTCGACCAGCCAAACTTCACTCGACTTGGTGGCTCCACCACCAACCGAAAACAGGTAGTCGCCGTCGAACTCCTCTTCATTTTCATTCGCCACATTCGCTCGCTGTGGCTTCTGTCGTTCCGCGTTCTCGCGAATCCTCACGGGACACTTGGCGATCCAATGACCTTGTTCACCACAGTAGTGACAGGCACTGGCCTTCTGCGCTTGTCGTCCCTTGCTCTTCCCATTGCCGCTTGTCATGAACGCTTGACCGTGCGCGGTTCCTTCAGCACCGCCACCTTGTTCCTTGCGCTTCAAGTCCTCATGCAGCAGCCGAGCCGTCACGAGTTCCCACGTCAGCGAGTCAGCTCTCGACTCCAACGCCGTGATGAGGAACTGGTACGACTCGTTCAAACTTGCCAGAAGCGTGATCACCAAGTCATCCTCGCTGACCGGAGCGCCCACTGCATCGAGCTGTTCCGCCAGCGTCTTGATCTTGTTGATGTGTTCCAACACATCATCACCTTCCGCCATCATCGTCGTGAAGAAACGTCGACGAAGGAAGAGCTTGTTGGCCAAACTCTTCTTCTCGAAGTGTCCTTCCAGTCTTGACCATGCATCGAACGCATCCTTCGCCGAGCGAACCAACGGCAACTGCGAATCCTCCATCGCGAGACAGATGATCGCCAGCGCCTTGCGAGACTTCCTCTTGAACGTCGTCTGGTCCAGCGTCGTAGCGCAGTGCTCCAGCAGCGTCCCATCATCTGTGTCTCATCATCAGTGTCCCGTAAACACAGGAATGATTGCGGTACCACTGAGTGAAGGTCATACCGGTATCCTACCGGTATACCGCAGCTGGTCGAGGCGCCTTCTTGACAACAGATCTGAGGCACAGACAGCAGGTTCTTGTTCATACTCGGCACGTAGAGAGCATCTTCGATTCGGACGTCACGCACACTCCGGTTGGGCAGAATCACTTGTTGCACAACGGTACCAACTCCCAAAATCTTGGCCGTTTGACCGTTGGCGACTGTGAGTTCGCCTTCGTCGCGCAAGTTGATGTCGATGAACTTGGACTTGTCGTTGCAGATGTGGTGGGTTGCACCACTGTCGATCGCCCATGAGCCTTGAAATTTCTTGCCCGACGACACTCCACACGCTGTCGACATGGAGACCGCAAACGCGATGTAGTCGTCATCGTCGTCGCGCCACTCAACGTTGCTGGCACCGCGACCACCTCGGCCGCGTCGTGCTCCTCGATTTTCTTCTTTCTGCTTGGTCCAGCACTTGTCGATCAGGTTCCCCAATTTTCCGCAGTAGTCACACCGGCGAGTTTGACGCTCGGCGTTGAAGGCCTTCGCTGCTTCCTCGATTTTCACCGCCGCAGTCTTCTCGCCTTGTCGCTTGATATGCTCGTTCGTGAGCACCTTCACCACATCTTGCGTCCGCAGCTCTGCATTGCTCATCTCCATGTTGAGCACGACGTTCTCGTAGCTCTTGGGCAGACTGCGCAGCAAGCAGATCGCCACATCCTCGTCCTCCATCTTGGCGCCGATACTGCTAAGCTTGGCACTGATGTTGAGGACTTCGTTGCAATGATGCAACACATTGCCGCCTTCTGCCATTTCCATGCTGAAGAGCTGACGCTTGAGATAGATGCGTCCAGCCTTCTGCGATCCACCGTAAAGGGTACGCAAGCGCGCCCACGCGACCCAGGCTTCCTCGTAGTCGTCGACCACATGGTGGTAGTCCGCGTCCATGTGGAGGAGCATCAGACCGAAGGCGACGTTGCTCGACTTGACGTAGTCGTCCTTGGCCCTGGAGTCCGTGAACGTAGGCGTCGTCTCGCGGTTCACCACATTCCACACCGACTTGGTCAGGAACACGCCACGCATGTAACGGTTCCACGTGGCGTAGTTCTCGCCGTTGAACTTGTCGATGGAGATCTTGGTATCTTGGACAGATGACATGGTACTTGGGCTCATAACCTGAAGAAGGTCGTAGTAGAGGCTGTCTTGCGAGGGGAGGACTGCCGAAGCTTGGGGCGAGGTGGCCGAGACGAGGGAAGTCACTTGAGGGGTAGAATGGAAATTCAGAAGTGATTGAATTGCTGGAGCTTACATCCTAGACTACTGCTATAGACACGCGACCCTGCGTCCTATCACCTAGTGCGTCTAATCAACCATCACTCACCAGTGTGCGTCCAATCATCCTACTCGTCTAATCACGAGTGGCATAATCAGCGTGGCGTAATCATCGCGGGATCGTATTGGATCACCTGCAACAGCCCCTCTCAATGCGAACACGCTTGGACGCCAAGAGCCGTCGTTAAGTCCTTGTGACGAGGTCCGCCGAGTCCCTTGGTCAAGATGTCGGCCAGCATGGTCGTAGTCTCGCAGTACTCGACGATCACTTCACCGCGCTTGACTTCATCACGGATGTGGTGGTACTTGATGTCGATGTGCTTCGCGCGGCCATGGTTCACAGGGTTCTTCGTCATCTTGATGCACGACTGATTGTCTTCGAAAATCTTCAGATCCGGGATGTCTTCGCCTGCAGCGTCGAGGATCTCACACAGAAGCTTGTGCACCCACTTGCCTTCTTGGATTGCCAGACTGAGCGCAATGTACTCGGCTTCACTCGTGGAAAGAGACACACTCGATTGCTTCTTGGATCCCCACGACACGGGTCCGCCAAGAACTTGAAACAGGTAGCCCGAAGTCGACTTGCGGTCACTGTGGTCACCAGCCCAGTCTGCATCCGAATAGCCACGAAAGTCGATTCCCTTGGCCGGCGAAAAACGGAGTCCGTGCGACTTGGTGCCCTGAAGGTAACGGAAGATGCGCTTGACTGCAATCCAGTGCTCGACTTGAGGGTTCTCCATGAAGCGCGAAACGTAACCAACTGCAAAAGCAATGTCCGGCCGAGTCGACGTCATCAAGTGCATGAGAGCACCGACAGCTTCACGGAACGGCGCATCCAACTTGGTCGAGACGTCACTGGCAACGAGCTTCATGCTGAGGTCGACTGGACTGGCAGCAGGTTTGCAGTTCTGCATGCCAAAGCGCTCCAGGATGTCGTTGATGTAGCGAGCTTGGGACAACGTGACGCTGCCATCTGCGTTGTCGACCACTTCGATGCCCAGAATGAAGGAACACTTGCCGCTGTCGGTCATCTCGAATCGTGCCTTGAGCTGTTTCTTGACTTCAGCAATGATCGTCGAAGAGCTTCCGGTCACCAAAACATCGTCGACGTACACCAGCATCAGAACGCAGTCATCGTCGACAACCTTGATGTAGAGGCACGGATCGTAGCTCGAAACGCGAAATCCGATGGAGCGCACATACTCGTCGAAGGTCTCATTCCACACTCGAGAAGCTTGCTTGAGACCGTAGATCGCCTTGAGCAGTTCCACGCAGTCGTAGCCGTCATCAAGTTCCACACCTTCTGGAACACTGCAGAACACCTTCTCCTTCATCAAGCCGTACAGGAACGCCGTGACGACATCAAGTTGGTCGAGGGGCCAATTGAAGAACTTGGCCACAGCGATGATCGTTCGCAGCGTGACGTACTTGACCACCGGCGAAAACGTCTCGGTGTAGTCGATCCCATACTTCTGCACAAATCCTTTCGCGACGAGTCGAGCCTTGTACTTTTCGATGGATCCGTCGGCTTTACGCTTGATCTTGAACACCCACTTGGTTCCGACTGCGCGTTGGTTGTTCGGTAATTTAGCGCCACGAAACACTCCACGAAGTCGCATCGACTTGAGTTCTGCTCGGATCGCCTTGCGCCAGTGGACTTGGTCTTCGCCGCTCACAGCATCTTGGAACGTCTTCGGCTCGGCGCTGTCACTCGTCTCCACTGCATTCGCACTCGCACGCCAGTACATCGGCTGAGTCGAGTCATCATCATCATTGTCTTCAGATTTGGCTTCTTGATGGTCGGAGTCCGGAGCGCTTGCTTCTTCTAATCCAGCACTGCGACGCGGTCGACGAACATGTTCACGATCCTCGGCGTTAGGACGAGCCTTGCGTTTCCCCGCCTGCTTGAATTCACGCGTTCCATGGTCGTTCGAAATCTCGAGGTCTTCAAGGATATCCGCAGCATCTTCGACATCTTCATCATCATCAACAACATTGGCGTCGTCGAAGGTCGATTCGTCGAAAGTGACATCGCGAGAAATCACTACCTGGCCCGCCTCGATGTCATAAACGCGATACGCCTTCGAACGCTCTTCATAGCCCATGAAAATTCCTTAAATTCCTTCACGAGCCTTGGGGTCCCACTTGAGTCGCTTCTCCTTCGGCGTCAGGACGTAGGCCTTGCACCCGAAAACGCGCATGTGCTTCACGTTGGGCTTCCTCTTGTACACAATCTCAAATGGCGTCTTCCCTGGGACCTTGGGTGACGGCAGTCGATTCTTGATGTAAATTGCCGTCATCGCCGCTTCCGCCCAAAACGTCTTGTCCAAACGTGCGAAGTGAAGCATGCTGCGCCCGATAGTCACAATCGTCCGGTTGGCGCGTTCCGCAGTAGCATTCGTCTGATGCGCATATCGAACCGTCGGCTGGACTTCAATGCCATGATTGTCGTAAAAGGCCTTGAGCGAGTTGGTCGCGAACTCCTTGGCACCGTCATGACGCACGAACTTGACCCTGGCATCGAATTGGCGCTCCACTTTAGCGATGAACTTGCGCAGACAGTCTTCACTCTCCGACTTGGCGCGCAAACAGAATCCCGTCATGCAGCCGCTGGCTTCGTCAGTGATCAGCAGTAGATACTTGCTGCCACCAAGCGACTCTTTCTCCATGGGTCCACAAAGGTCGAAGTGCAGGAACTCGAATGGCTTGTACTTGGGCTTGTCCGGGTTACTCGGAAAGGGTTTTTGGACCATCTTCCCTTGCTGACACCCGCGGCATCCGCTTGAGTTCTTTGACGAGGTCGGCATTTTCGCGCCCGTCACCATGCCGCTCGAAACCATCTTCCGTAGCACGTCGTTCGGAGCATGACCCATCCGCGCATGAAGATCGACACTGTTGATCGAGACCGTAGTCGTCGAATTGGCAGAACCCTTGGGTACTCGTAGCCAGTAGAGTCCGTCGATCAGGTCCGCGGAAGCAACGATCTTCCTCGACGACTTGCGCGCAATGTGCATCTCGGAGCCGTCAAACACCACCTTGAAGTCTCCACCTCGGTTGATCTGAGGCACAGACAGCAGGTTCTTGTTCATACTCGGCACGTAGAGAGCATCTTCGATTCGGACGTCACGCACACTCCGGTTGGGCAGAATCACTTGTTGCACAACGGTACCAACTCCCAAAATCTTGGCCGTTTGACCGTTGGCGACTGTGAGTTCGCCTTCGTCGCGCAAGTTGATGTCGATGAACTTGGACTTGTCGTTGCAGATGTGGTGGGTTGCACCACTGTCGATCGCCCATGAGCCTTGAAATTTCTTGCCCGACGACACTCCACACGCTGTCGACATGGAGACCGCAAACGCGATGTAGTCGTCATCGTCGTCGCGCCACTCAACGTTGCTGGCACCGCGACCACCTCGGCCGCGTCGTGCTCCTCGATTTTCTTCTTTCTGCTTGGTCCAGCACTTGTCGATCAGGTGCCCCAATTTTCCGCAGTAGTCACACCGGCGAGTTTGACGCTCGGCGTTGAAGGCCTTCGCTGCTTCCTCGATTTTCACCGCCGCAGTCTTCTCGCCTTGTCGCTTGATATGCTCATTCGTGAGCACCTTCACCACATCTTGCGTCCGCAGCTCTGCATTGCTCATCTCCACGTTGAGCACGACGTTCTCGTAGCTCTTGGGCAGACTGCGCAGCAAGCAGATCGCCACATCCTCGTCCTCCATCTTGGCGCCGATACTGCTAAGCTTCGCGCTGATGTTGAGGACTTCGTTGCAATGATGCAACACATTGCCGCCTTCTGCCATTTCCATGCTGAAGAGCTGACGCTTGAGATAGATGCGTCCAGCCTTCTGCGATCCACCGTAAAGGGTACGCAAGCGCGCCCACGCGACCCAGGCTTCCTCGTAGTCGTCGACCACATGATGGTAGTCCGCGTCCATGTGGAGGAGCATCAGACCGAAGGCGACGTTGCTCGACTTGACGTAGTCGTCCTTGGCCCTGGAGTCCGTGAACGTAGGCGTCGTCTCGCGGTTCACCACATTCCACACCGACTTGGTCAGGAACACGCCACGCATGTAACGGTTCCACGTGGCGTAGTTCTCGCCGTTGAACTTGTCGATGGAGATCTTGGTATCTTGGACAGATGACATGGTACTTGGGCTCATAACCTGAAGAAGGTCGTAGTAGAGGTTGTCTTGCGAGGGGAGGACTGCCGAAGCTTGGGGCGAGGTGGCCGAGACGAGGGAAGTCACTTGAGGGGTAGAATGGAAATTCAGAAGTGATTGAATTGTTGGAGCTTACATCCTAGACTACTGCTATAGACACGCGACCCTGCGTCCTATCACCTAGTGCGTCTAATCAACCATCACTCACCAGTGCACGTCCAATCATCCTACTCGTCTAATCATCGGTGGCGTAAACATCCTACCGTAATCATCGCGGGATCGTATTGGATCACCTGCAACAGCCCCTCTCAATGCGAACACGCTTGGACGCCAAGAGCCGTCGTTAAGTCCTTGTGACGAGGTCCGCCGAGTCCCTTGGTCAAGATGTCGGCCAGCATGGTCGTAGTCTCGCAGTACTCGACGATCACTTCACCGCGCTTGACTTCATCACGGATGTGGTGGTACTTGATGTCGATGTGCTTCGCGCGGCCATGGTTCACAGGGTTCTTCGTCATCTTGATGCACGACTGATTGTCTTCGAAAATCTTCAGATCCGGGATGTCTTCGCCTGCAGCGTCGAGGATCTCACACAGAAGCTTGTGCACCCACTTGCCTTCTTGGATTGCCAGACTGAGCGCAATGTACTCGGCTTCACTCGTGGAAAGAGACACACTCGATTGCTTCTTGGATCCCCACGACACAGGTCCGCCAAGAACTTGAAACAGGTAGCCCGAAGTCGACTTGCGGTCACTGTGGTCACCAGCCCAGTCTGCATCCGAATAGCCACGAAAGTCGATTCCCTTGGCCGGCGAAAAACGGAGTCCGTGCGACTTGGTGCCCTGAAGGTAACGGAAGATGCGCTTGACTGCAATCCAGTGCTCGACTTGAGGGTTCTCCATGAAGCGCGAAACGTAACCAACTGCAAAAGCAATGTCCGGGCGAGTCGACGTCATCAAGTGCATGAGAGCACCGACAGCTTCACGGAACGGCGCATCCAACTTGGTCGAGACGTCACTGGCAACGAGCTTCATGCTGAGGTCGACTGGACTGGCAGCAGGTTTGCAGTTCTGCATGCCAAAGCGCTCCAGGATGTCGTTGATGTAGCGAGCTTGGGACAACGTGACGCTGCCATCTGCGTTGTCGACCACTTCGATGCCCAGAATGAAGGAACACTTGCCGCTGTCGGTCATCTCGAATCGTGCCTTGAGCTGTTTCTTGACTTCAGCAATGATCGTCGAAGAGCTTCCGGTCACCAAAACATCGTCGACGTACACCAGCATCAGAACGCAGTCATCGTCGACAACCTTGATGTAGAGGCACGGATCGTAGCTCGAAACGCGAAATCCGATGGAGCGCACATACTCGTCGAAGGTCTCATTCCACACTCGAGAAGCTTGCTTGAGACCGTAGATCGCCTTGAGCAGTTCCACGCAGTCGTAGCCGTCATCAAGTTCCACACCTTCTGGAACACTGCAGAACACCTTCTCCTTCATCAAGCCGTACAGGAACGCCGTGACGACATCAAGTTGGTCGAGGGGCCAATTGAAGAACTTGGCCACAGCGATGATCGTTCGCAGCGTGACGTACTTGACCACCGGCGAAAACGTCTCGGTGTAGTCGATCCCATACTTCTGCACAAATCCTTTCGCGACGAGTCGAGCCTTGTACTTTTCGATGGATCCGTCGGCTTTACGCTTGATCTTGAACACCCACTTGGTTCCGACTGCGCGTTGGTTGTTCGGTAATTTAGCGCCACGAAACACTCCACGAAGTCGCATCGACTTGAGTTCTGCTCGGATCGCCTTGCGCCAGTGGACTTGGTCTTCGCCGCTCACAGCATCTTGGAACGTCTTCGGCTCGGCGCTGTCACTCGTCTCCACTGCATTCGCACTCGCACGCCAGTACATCGGCTGAGTCGAGTCATCATCATCATTGTCTTCAGATTTGGCTTCTTGATGGTCGGAGTCCGGAGCGCTTGCTTCTTCTAATCCAGCACTGCGACGCGGTCGACGAACATGTTCACGATCCTCGGCGTTAGGACGAGCCTTGCGTTTCCCCGCCTGCTTGAATTCACGCGTTCCATGGTCGTTCGAAATCTCGAGGTCTTCAAGGATATCCGCAGCATCTTCGACATCTTCATCATCATCAACAACATTGGCGTCGTCGAAGGTCGATTCGTCGAAAGTGACATCGCGAGAAATCACTACCTGGCCCGCCTCGATGTCATAAACGCGATACGCCTTCGAACGCTCTTCATAGCCCATGAAAATTCCTTAAATTCCTTCACGAGCCTTGGGGTCCCACTTGAGTCGCTTCTCCTTCGGCGTCAGGACGTAGGCCTTGCACCCGAAAACGCGCATGTGCTTCACGTTGGGCTTCCTCTTGTACACAATCTCAAATGGCGTCTTCCCTGGGACCTTGGGTGACGGCAGTCGATTCTTGATGTAAATTGCCGTCATCGCCGCTTCCGCCCAAAACGTCTTGTCCAAACGTGCGAAGTGAAGCATGCTGCGCCCGATAGTCACAATCGTCCGGTTGGCGCGTTCCGCAGTAGCATTCGTCTGATGCGCATATCGAACCGTCGGCTGGACTTCAATGCCATGATTGTCGTAAAAGGCCTTGAGCGAGTTGGTCGCGAACTCCTTGGCACCGTCATGACGCACGAACTTGACCCTGGCATCGAATTGGCGCTCCACTTTAGCGATGAACTTGCGCAGACAGTCTTCACTCTCCGACTTGGCGCGCAAACAGAATCCCGTCATGCAGCCGCTGGCTTCGTCAGTGATCAGCAGTAGATACTTGCTGCCACCAAGCGACTCTTTCTCCATGGGTCCACAAAGGTCGAAGTGCAGGAACTCGAATGGCTTGTACTTGGGCTTGTCCGGGTTACTCGGAAAGGGTTTTTGGACCATCTTCCCTTGCTGACACCCGCGGCATCCGCTTGAGTTCTTTGACGAGGTCGGCATTTTCGCGCCCGTCACCATGCCGCTCGAAACCATCTTCCGTAGCACGTCGTTCGGAGCATGACCCATCCGCGCATGAAGATCGACACTGTTGATCGAGACCGTAGTCGTCGAATTGGCAGAACCCTTGGGTACTCGTAGCCAGTAGAGTCCGTCGATCAGGTCCGCGGAAGCAACGATCTTCCTCGACGACTTGCGCGCAATGTGCATCTCGGAGCCGTCAAACACCACCTTGAAGTCTCCACCTCGGTTGATCTGAGGCACAGACAGCAGGTTCTTGTTCATACTCGGCACGTAGAGAGCATCTTCGATTCGGACGTCACGCACACTCCGGTTGGGCAGAATCACTTGTTGCACAACGGTACCAACTCCCAAAATCTTGGCCGTTTGACCGTTGGCGACTGTGAGTTCGCCTTCGTCGCGCAAGTTGATGTCGATGAACTTGGACTTGTCGTTGCAGATGTGGTGGGTTGCACCACTGTCGATCGCCCATGAGCCTTGAAATTTCTTGCCCGACGACACTCCACACGCTGTCGACATGGAGACCGCAAACGCGATGTAGTCGTCATCGTCGTCGCGCCACTCAACGTTGCTGGCACCGCGACCACCTCGGCCGCGTCGTGCTCCTCGATTTTCTTCTTTCTGCTTGGTCCAGCACTTGTCGATCAGGTGCCCCAATTTTCCGCAGTAGTCACACCGGCGAGTTTGACGCTCGGCGTTGAAGGCCTTCGCTGCTTCCTCGATTTTCACCGCCGCAGTCTTCTCGCCTTGTCGCTTGATATGCTCATTCGTGAGCACCTTCACCACATCTTGCGTCCGCAGCTCTGCATTGCTCATCTCCATGTTGAGCACGACGTTCTCGTAGCTCTTGGGCAGACTGCGCAGCAAGCAGATCGCCACATCCTCGTCCTCCATCTTGGCGCCGATACTGCTAAGCTTCGCGCTGATGTTGAGGACTTCGTTGCAATGATGCAACACATTGCCGCCTTCTGCCATTTCCATGCTGAAGAGCTGACGCTTGAGATAGATGCGTCCAGCCTTCTGCGATCCACCGTAAAGGGTACGCAAGCGCGCCCACGCGACCCAGGCTTCCTCGTAGTCGTCGACCACATGATGGTAGTCCGCGTCCATGTGGAGGAGCATCAGACCGAAGGCGACGTTGCTCGACTTGACGTAGTCGTCCTTGGCCCTGGAGTCCGTGAACGTAGGCGTCGTCTCGCGGTTCACCACATTCCACACCGACTTGGTCAGGAACACGCCACGCATGTAACGGTTCCACGTGGCGTAGTTCTCGCCGTTGAACTTGTCGATGGAGATCTTGGTATCTTGGACAGATGACATGGTACTTGGGCTCATAACCTGAAGAAGGTCGTAGTAGAGGTTGTCTTGCGAGGGGAGGACTGCCGAAGCTTGGGGCGAGGTGGCCGAGACGAGGGAAGTCACTTGAGGGGTAGAATGGAAATTCAGAAGTGATTGAATTGTTGGAGCTTACATCCTAGACTACTGCTATAGACACGCGACCCTGCGTCCTATCACCTAGTGCGTCTAATCAACCATCACTCACCAGTGCACGTCCAATCATCCTACTCGTCTAATCATCGGTGGCGTAAACATCCTACCGTAATCATCGCGGGATCGTATTGGATCACCTGCAACAGCCCCTCTCAATGCGAACACGCTTGGACGCCAAGAGCCGTCGTTAAGTCCTTGTGACGAGGTCCGCCGAGTCCCTTGGTCAAGATGTCGGCCAGCATGGTCGTAGTCTCGCAGTACTCGACGATCACTTCACCGCGCTTGACTTCATCACGGATGTGGTGGTACTTGATGTCGATGTGCTTCGCGCGGCCATGGTTCACAGGGTTCTTCGTCATCTTGATGCACGACTGATTGTCTTCGAAAATCTTCAGATCCGGGATGTCTTCGCCTGCAGCGTCGAGGATCTCACACAGAAGCTTGTGCACCCACTTGCCTTCTTGGATTGCCAGACTGAGCGCAATGTACTCGGCTTCACTCGTGGAAAGAGACACACTCGATTGCTTCTTGGATCCCCACGACACAGGTCCGCCAAGAACTTGAAACAGGTAGCCCGAAGTCGACTTGCGGTCACTGTGGTCACCAGCCCAGTCTGCATCCGAATAGCCACGAAAGTCGATTCCCTTGGCCGGCGAAAAACGGAGTCCGTGCGACTTGGTGCCCTGAAGGTAACGGAAGATGCGCTTGACTGCAATCCAGTGCTCGACTTGAGGGTTCTCCATGAAGCGCGAAACGTAACCAACTGCAAAAGCAATGTCCGGCCGAGTCGACGTCATCAAGTGCATGAGAGCACCGACAGCTTCACGGAACGGCGCATCCAACTTGGTCGAGACGTCACTGGCAACGAGCTTCATGCTGAGGTCGACTGGACTGGCAGCAGGTTTGCAGTTCTGCATGCCAAAGCGCTCCAGGATGTCGTTGATGTAGCGAGCTTGGGACAACGTGACGCTGCCATCTGCGTTGTCGACCACTTCGATGCCCAGAATGAAGGAACACTTGCCGCTGTCGGTCATCTCGAATCGTGCCTTGAGCTGTTTCTTGACTTCAGCAATGATCGTCGAAGAGCTTCCGGTCACCAAAACATCGTCGACGTACACCAGCATCAGAACGCAGTCATCGTCGACAACCTTGATGTAGAGGCACGGATCGTAGCTCGAAACGCGAAATCCGATGGAGCGCACATACTCGTCGAAGGTCTCATTCCACACTCGAGAAGCTTGCTTGAGACCGTAGATCGCCTTGAGCAGTTCCACGCAGTCGTAGCCGTCATCAAGTTCCACACCTTCTGGAACACTGCAGAACACCTTCTCCTTCATCAAGCCGTACAGGAACGCCGTGACGACATCAAGTTGGTCGAGGGGCCAATTGAAGAACTTGGCCACAGCGATGATCGTTCGCAGCGTGACGTACTTGACCACCGGCGAAAACGTCTCGGTGTAGTCGATCCCATACTTCTGCACAAATCCTTTTGCGACGAGTCGAGCCTTGTACTTTTCGATGGATCCGTCGGCTTTACGCTTGATCTTGAACACCCACTTGGTTCCGACTGCGCGTTGGTTGTTCGGTAATTTAGCGCCACGAAACACTCCACGAAGTCGCATCGACTTGAGTTCTGCTCGGATCGCCTTGCGCCAGTGGACTTGGTCTTCGCCGCTCACAGCATCTTGGAACGTCTTCGGCTCGGCGCTGTCACTCGTCTCCACTGCATTCGCACTCGCACGCCAGTACATCGGCTGAGTCGAGTCATCATCATCATTGTCTTCAGATTTGGCTTCTTGATGGTCGGAGTCCGGAGCGCTTGCTTCTTCTAATCCAGCACTGCGACGCGGTCGACGAACATGTTCACGATCCTCGGCGTTAGGACGAGCCTTGCGTTTCCCCGCCTGCTTGAATTCACGCGTTCCATGGTCGTTCGAAATCTCGAGGTCTTCAAGGATATCTGCAGCATCTTCGACATCTTCATCATCATCAACAACATTGGCGTCGTCGAAGGTCGATTCGTCGAAAGTGACATCGCGAGAAATCACTACCTGGCCCGCCTCGATGTCATAAACGCGATACGCCTTCGAACGCTCTTCATAGCCCATGAAAATTCCTTAAATTCCTTCACGAGCCTTGGGGTCCCACTTGAGTCGCTTCTCCTTCGGCGTCAGGACGTAGGCCTTGCACCCGAAAACGCGCATGTGCTTCACGTTGGGCTTCCTCTTGTACACAATCTCAAATGGTGTCTTCCCTGGGACCTTGGGTGACGGCAGTCGATTCTTGATGTAAATTGCCGTCATCGCCGCTTCCGCCCAAAACGTCTTGTCCAAACGTGCGAAGTGAAGCATGCTGCGCCCGATAGTCACAATCGTCCGGTTGGCGCGTTCCGCAGTAGCATTCGTCTGATGCGCATATCGAACCGTCGGCTGGACTTCAATGCCATGATTGTCGTAAAAGGCCTTGAGCGAGTTGGTCGCGAACTCCTTGGCACCGTCATGACGCACGAACTTGACCCTGGCATCGAATTGGCGCTCCACTTTAGCGATGAACTTGCGCAGACAGTCTTCACTCTCCGACTTGGCGCGCAAACAGAATCCCGTCATGCAGCCGCTGGCTTCGTCAGTGATCAGCAGTAGATACTTGCTGCCTCCAAGCGACTCTTTCTCCATGGGTCCACAAATGTCGAAGTGCAGGAACTCGAATGGCTGGTACTTGGGTTTGTCCGGGTTACTCGGAAAGGGTTTTTGGACCATCTTCCCTTGCTGACACCCGCGGTATCCGCTTGAGTTCTTTGACGAGGTCGGCATTTTCGCGCCCGTCACCATGCCGCTCGAAACCATCTTCCGTAGCACGTCGTTCGGAGCATGACCCATCCGCGCATGAAGATCGACACTGTTGATCGAGACCGTAGTCGTCGAATTGGCAGAACCCTTGGGTACTCGTAGCCAGTAGAGTCCGTCGATCAGGTCCGCGGAAGCAACGATCTTCCTCGACGACTTGCGCGCAATGTGCATCTCGGAGCCGTCAAACACCACCTTGAAGTCTCCACCTCGGTTGATCTGAGGCACAGACAGCAGGTTCTTGTTCATACTCGGCACGTAGAGAGCATCTTCGATTCGGACGTCACGCACACTCCGGTTGGGCAGAATCACTTGTTGCACAACGGTACCAACTCCCAAAATCTTGGCCGTTTGACCGTTGGCGACTGTGAGTTCGCCTTCGTCGCGCAAGTTGATGTCGATGAACTTGGACTTGTCGTTGCAGATGTGGTGGGTTGCACCACTGTCGATCGCCCATGAGCCTTGAAATTTCTTGCCCGACGACACTCCACACGCTGTCGACATGGAGACCGCAAACGCGATGTAGTCGTCATCGTCGTCGCGCCACTCAACGTTGCTGGCACCGCGACCACCTCGGCCGCGTCGTGCTCCTCGATTTTCTTCTTTCTGCTTGGTCCAGCACTTGTCGATCAGGTTCCCCAATTTTCCGCAGTAGTCACACCGGCGAGTTTGACGCTCGGCGTTGAAGGCCTTCGCTGCTTCCTCGATTTTCACCGCCGCAGTCTTCTCGCCTTGTCGCTTGATATGCTCATTCGTGAGCACCTTCACCACATCTTGCGTCCGCAGCTCTGCATTGCTCATCTCCACGTTGAGCACGACGTTCTCGTAGCTCTTGGGCAGACTGCGCAGCAAGCAGATCGCCACATCCTCGTCCTCCATCTTGGCGCCGATACTGCTAAGCTTCGCGCTGATGTTGAGGACTTCGTTGCAATGATGCAACACATTGCCGCCTTCTGCCATTTCCATGCTGAAGAGCTGACGCTTGAGATAGATGCGTCCAGCCTTCTGCGATCCACCGTAAAGGGTACGCAAGCGCGCCCACGCGACCCACGCTTCCTCGTAGTCGTCGACCACATGGTGGTAGTCCGCGTCCATGTGGAGGAGCATCAGACCGAAGGCGACGTTGCTCGACTTGACGTAGTCGTCCTTGGCCCTGGAGTCCGTGAACGTAGGCGTCGTCTCGCGGTTCACCACATTCCACACCGACTTGGTCAGGAACACGCCACGCATGTAACGGTTCCACGTGGCGTAGTTCTCGCCGTTGAACTTGTCGATGGAGATCTTGGTATCTTGGACAGATGACATGGTT
Organism: Phytophthora citrophthora; assembly: GCA_031305395.1. NCBI lineage: Eukaryota > Oomycota > Peronosporomycetes > Peronosporales > Peronosporaceae > Phytophthora > Phytophthora citrophthora. Next base: position 182,523 of record JASMQC010000023.1, read on the forward strand.
CTTGGGCTTATAACCTGAAGAAGGTCGTAGTAGAGGTTGTCTTGCGAGGGGAGGACTGCCGAAGCTTGGGACGAGGTGGCCGAGACGAGGGAAGTCACTTGAGGGGTAGAATGGAAATTCAGAAGTGATTGAATTGTTGGAGCTTACATCCTAGACTACTGCTATAGACACGCGACCCTGCGTCCTATCACCTAGTGCGTCTAATCAACCATCACTCACCAGTGCACGTCCAATCATCCTACTCGTCTAATCATCGGTGGCATAATCAGCGTGGCGTAATCATCGCGGGATCGTATTGGATCACCTGCAACAGCCCCTCTCAATGCGAACACGCTTGGACGCCAAGAGCCGTCGTTAAGTCCTTGTGACGAGGTCCGCCGAGTCCCTTGGTCAAGATGTCGGCCAGCATGGTCGTAGTCTCGCAGTACTCGACGATCACTTCACCGCGCTTGACTTCATCACGGATGTGGTGGTACTTGATGTCGATGTGCTTCGCGCGGCCATGGTTCACAGGGTTCTTCGTCATCTTGATGCACGACTGATTGTCTTCGAAAATCTTCAGATCCGGGATGTCTTCGCCTGCAGCGTCGAGAATCTCACACAGAAGCTTGTGCACCCACTTGCCTTCTTGGATTGCCAGACTGAGCGCAATGTACTCGGCTTCACTCGTGGAAAGAGACACACTCGATTGCTTCTTGGATCCCCACGACACAGGTCCGCCAAGAACTTGAAACAGGTAGCCCGAAGTCGACTTGCGGTCACTGTGGTCACCAGCCCAGTCTGCATCCGAATAGCCACGAAAGTCGATTCCCTTGGCCGGCGAAAAACGGAGTCCGTGCGACTTGGTGCCCTGAAGGTAACGGAAGATGCGCTTGACTGCAATCCAGTGCTCGACTTGAGGGTTCTCCATGAAGCGCGAAACGTAACCAACTGCAAAAGCAATGTCCGGCCGAGTCGACGTCATCAAGTGCATGAGAGCACCGACAGCTTCACGGAACGGCGCATCCAACTTGGTCGAGACGTCACTGGCAACGAGCTTCATGCTGAGGTCGACTGGACTGGCAGCAGGTTTGCAGTCTTGCATGCCAAAGCGCTCCAGGATGTCGTTGATGTAGCGAGTTTGGGACAACGTGACGCTACCATCTGCGTTGTCGACCACTTCGATGCCCAGAATGAAGGAACACTTGCCGCTGTCGGTCATCTCGAATCGTGCCTTGAGCTGTTTCTTGACTTCAGCAATGATCGTCGAAGAGCTTCCGGTCACCAAAACATCGTCGACGTACACCAGCATCAGAACGCAGTCATCGTCGACGACCTTGATGTAGAGGCACGGATCGTAGCTCGAAACGCGAAATCCGATGGAGCGCACATACTCGTCGAAGGTCTCATTCCACACTCGAGAAGCTTGCTTGAGACCGTAGATCGCCTTGAGCAGTTCCACGCAGTCGTAGCCGTCATCAAGTTCCACACCTTCTGGAACACTGCAGAACACCTTCTCCTTCATCAAGCCGTACAGGAACGCCGTGACGACATCAAGTTGGTCGAGGGGCCAATTGAAGAACTTGGCCACAGCGATGATCGTTCGCAGCGTGACGTACTTGACCACCGGCGAAAACGTCTCGGTGTAGTCGATCCCATACTTCTGCACAAATCCTTTTGCGACGAGTCGAGCCTTGTACTTTTCGATGGATCCGTCGGCTTAAAAGTCAAGGTCGTTTGAGCACTAGATGTCGAAATGCAAAGTGATTGATTTAGGTCCTTAGTTCACAAAACTCCTTGCTACCTCTAAGCCTACTGGATTCTCTACTGGATACACTCTACTGGATTCTTTACTGGATACTGAGTTGCTTCAGCCAATCGGAGAGTGCCACGTCGATGCCCATCTTGTACCTACAATCTTGTACCCACGTGTCCCGTAGTCCCCGTAGCGTAAACAGCGTCCCATCATCAACGTCCCATCATCAGTGTCCCGTAAACACAGGAATGATTGCGGTCCCACTGAGTGAAGGTTATACCGGTATCCTACCGGTATACCGCAGCTGGTCGAGGCGCCTTCTTGACAACACTCCCACTCGACTCGGCCGTAGTTGCGCCTTGGATTCCGAGCTTGCTCCGTAGGAAGTCGAACTGCACAGCGGTGATCGCCTTCGTCATCAAGTCCGCCAGCATGTTCTTGGTCGAACAGTACTCCAACACCACTTGGCCGTCTTCTACCTTCTCACGCACGAAGTGGTAGCGAATGTCGATGTGCTTGGTGCGCTTGTGGAACTCCGGGTTCTTGGCCAACGCGATGGAGCCTTGGTTGTCCTCGTAGATCTTGATCGCTTCATCGCTTGCCATCTCGCCGAGCTCGCACAGAAATGCCTTGAGCCAAATAGCCTCTTGCGTAGCCTCCGTCAATGCCATGTACTCGGCCTCCGTCGATGATAGCGCCACCGTCCGCTGTTTCTTGCTTCTCCAGCTGATGCATCCGCCGTTCATCATGAACGCATAGCCGCTTGTACTCCGTCTTGACTCGATGTCGCCGGCCCAGTCCGCATCCGAATAGCCTTGGAGTCCGTCCTCGCTGCCAGCTTGAAACTCGATGCCATGTGTCTTCGTGCCTTGAATGTAGCGGAACACCCTCTTGAGCGCTTGCCAGTGTGTCGGACACGGATCCGCGGCGAACTGGCTGAGAACTCCCACTGCGGCTGCGAGGTCCGGTCGGGTTCCCACCATCAGGTACATCAAACACCCGACGGCATTCCTGTACGGCACCTTCGCCATGGTCTCTTCGTGCTTGCATCCTCCTTCACACATGGCCTTGGTCAACTTGAGTCCCGGGTCTTGTGGTGTCTTGACAGGGTTGCTCTTCTCCATGCTGAACTTCTCCAGGATGTCCCTCGCAAACTTGGTCTGCCGCACCGACACATTTCCGGTCTTGGGATCTTGGTCGATTTCCATGCCGAGGAAGTACTTGAGCTGACCCATGTCCGTCATCTCGAACCGCACGCTGAGCGCCTCCTTGGTCGACTTGAGCAGCTCGTCGTTGTTGCTTGCCAGGATCAAATCGTCCACGTACAGCGCCACGAAGATCATGTCTTGGTCATTGCGCTTGACGTAGATGCAGTGATCCGCCTCACACTTCTTGAACCCCAGCTCCAGCATGAACTTGTCGATAGTCTGGTTCCACATCCGCGGTGACTGCTTGAGACCGTAAAGTGAACGCTTGAGCTTGCACACGAAGTCCGGGTGCGCCTCGTCAACGTAGCCGTCCGGCTGCACCATGTAGATGTCTTCGTCCAGCCAGCCATTCAGGAACGCCGTCTTCACATCCATCTGGTGCACCGTGAGGTTGTACTTGGCCGCCAGACTGAGCAAGATCCTGATCGACGTGAACTTGGCCACCGGCGCGAACGTCTCTTCGTAGTCGATGCCGAACTTCTGCAAAAATCCCTTCGCCACTAGACGCGCCTTGAACCGCTCGATGTCTCCAGCCTGGTTCTCCTTGATCCGAAACACCCATTTGCAGCCGATCGCCTTGCGTCCCTTCGGCAATGGCACCAACACCCACGTCTCGTTCTTGCGAAGAGAGTTGATCTCCGAGTCGCACGCTTCCTTCCACTTGACCGAGTTGCTGGATTCCATCGCCGATACGAACGTAGTCGGCATTTCTCCCACTGAATCCACAACGAAGGCCGCGTCGAAGCCTTCTTCTCTTGCGATGGCTGACATCTCGTCTAGCGTTTGTTGTCGGCTGTGCCGCTTGGACCTTGGGATCTCCACCGCTTCTTCCAACGACCGCGTCCGCTGGTGTCGTTTGTTGCCGGGTTCGAAGTCTTCGTCTCGCGCAGCTTCATCTTCATCATCCTCTTCCGGTCCGGACGATGCTTCTTGATCCGTGGCAACTTCATCTCGAAGTTCCACGATCGCTTCTTCTTGATCTAATTTGCGTCTCCCACCGTCGAAGACGTCTTCCATGAACTGTGCGTCGCGGCTCACCAACACGCGACCGCTCTTCATCTCTTCAAACCGATATGCTTTCTCATGCTCCGAGTACCCGAGAAACCGACAACGCACTGACCGAGCGTCAAACTTGGTACGTTTCTCCTTCGGGACCGTCACATACGCATGGCAACCGAACACCTTGAGGTTCGCCAGCAGCGGCTTCTTCCCGGTCCAGACTTGGTGTGGCGACTTGTCGTGGGTGGTGGAGCGTGTCGGACACCGGTTGCGAAGGAACGTCGCTGTCACCACCGCTTCACCCCAATATGACTTCGACAGTCCGGCATGTTCCAACATGCAGCGCGCACACTCCACTAACGTCCGGTTCATGCGCTCGGCCACTCCGTTTAGATGTGACCAAGTCGAAGGTGCCAGAGGTACGACGTGGTGTCCCCTTTGCGTTCCTTCGAACTTGACACATTCGCCTCGTCAGGCATGATAGGCGTCATACACAACTTGAACAGTCCCTTGCCTTCAAGTCCTCATGCAACAGCCGAGCCGTCACGAGTTCCCACGTCAGCGAGTCAGCTCTCGACTCCAAAGCCGTGATGAGGAACTGGTACGACTCGTTCAAACTTGCCAGAAGCGTGATCACCAAGTCATCCTCGCTGACCGGAGCGCCCACTGCATCGAGCTGTTCCGCCAGCGTCTTGATCTTGTTGATGTGTTCCAACACATCATCACCTTCCGCCATCATCGTCGTGAAGAAACGTCGACGAAGGAAGAGCTTGTTGGCCAAACTCTTCTTCTCGAAGTGTCCTTCCAGTCTTGACCATGCATCGAACGCATCCTTCGCCGAGCGAACCAACGGCAACTGCGAATCCTCCATCGCGAGACAGATGATCGCCAGCGCCTTGCGAGACTTCCTCTTGAACGTCGTCTGGTCCAGCGTTGTAGCGCAGTGCTCCAGCTTGATCTCTCCGCACGTCACTTCCCACAGGTCGCGCTCCTCGAGCACCATGCGCATCTTGAACTTCCACGTGTGGAAGTTGGTTCCGTCGAACTTGTTGATGCGGGAGGTCGTGGTCGAGGTGGTGTCCATGGCGAAGGCGTAGTCGGAGTCTTCAGCAGGGAATACGGGGCTTGGGCTCATAACCAAAAGTCAAGGTCGTTTACAAAGTCAAGGTCGTTTGAGCACTAGATGTCGAAATGCAAAGTGATTGATTTAGGTCCTTAGTTCACAAAACTCCTTGCTACCTCTAAGCCTACTGGATTCTCTACTGGATACACTCTACTGGATTCTTTACTGGATACTGAGTTGCTTCAGCCAATCGGAGAGTGCCACGTCGATGCCCATCTTGTACCTACAATCTTGTACCCACGTGTCCCGTAGTCCCCGTAGCGTAAACAGCGTCCCATCATCAACGTCCCATCATCAGTGTCCCGTAAACACAGGAATGATTGCGGTCCCACTGAGTGAAGGTTATACCGGTATCCTACCGGTATACCGCAGCTGGTCGAGGCGCCTTCTTGACAACAGGCTTTACGCTTGATCTTGAACACCCACTTGGTTCCGACTGCGCGTTGGTTGTTCGGTAATGTAGCGCCACGAAACACTCCACGAAGTCGCATCGACTTGAGTTCTGCTCGGATCGCCTTGCGCCAGTGGACTTGGTCTTCGCCGCTCACAGCATCTTGGAACGTCTTCGGCTCAGCGCTGTCACTCGTCTCCACTGCATTCGCGCTCGCACGCCAGTACATCGGCTGAGTCGAGTCATCATCATCATTGTCTTCAGATTTGGCTTCTTGATGGTCGGAGTCCGGAGCGCTTGCTTCTTCTAATCCAGCACTGCGACGCGGTCGACGAACACGTTCACGATCCTCGGCGTTAGGACGAGCCTTGCGTTTCCCCGCCTGCTTGAATTCACGCGTTCCATGGTCGTTCGAAATCTCGAGGTCTTCAAGGATATCTGCAGCATCTTCGACATCTTCATCATCATCAACAACATTGGCGTCATCGAAGGTCGATTCGTCGAAAGTGACATCGCGAGAAATCACTACCTGGCCCGCCTCGATGTCATAAACGCGATACGCCTTCGAACGCTCTTCATAGCCCATGAAAATTCCTTAAATTCCTTCACGAGCCTTGGGGTTCCACTTGAGTCGCTTCTCCTTCGGCGTCAGGACGTAGGCCTTGCACCCGAAAACGCGCATGTGCTTCACGTTGGGCTTCCTCTTGTACACAATCTCAAATGGCGTCTTCCCTGGGACCTTGGGTGACGGCAGTCGATTCTTGATGTAAATTGCCGTCATCGCCGCTTCCCCTTGTTGCATGTGATCCAATACGATCCCGCGATGATTACGGTAGGATGTTTACGCCACCGATGATTAGACGAGTAGGATGATTGGACGTGCACTGGTGAGTGATGGTTGATTAGACGCACTAGGTGATAGGACGCAGGGTCGCGTGTCTATAGCAGTAGTCTAGGATGTAAGCTCCAACAATTCAATCACTTCTGAATTTCCATTCTACCCCTCAAGTGACTTCCCTCGTCTCGGCCACCTCGCCCCAAGCTTCGGCAGTCCTCCCCTCGCAAGACAGCCTCTACTACGACCTTCTTCAGGTTATGAGCCCAAGTACCATGTCATCTGTCCAAGATACCAAGATCTCCATCGACAAGTTCAACGGCGAGAACTACGCCACGTGGAACCGTTACATGCGTGGCGTGTTCCTGACCAAGTCGGTGTGGAATGTGGTGAACCGCGAGACGACGCCTACGTTCACGGACTCCAGGGCCAAGGACGACTACGTCAAGTCGAGCAACGTCGCCTTCGGTCTGATGCTCCTCCACATGGACGCGGACTACCATCATGTGGTCGACGACTACGAGGAAGCGTGGGTCGCGTGGGCGCGCTTGCGTACACTCTACGGTGGATCGCAGAAGGCTGGACGCATCTATCTCAAGCGTCAGCTCTTCAGCATGGAAATGGCAGAAGGCGGCAATGTGTTGCATCATTGCAACGAAGTCCTCAACATCAGCGCGAAGCTTAGCAGTATCGGCGCCAAGATGGAGGACGAGGATGTGGCGATCTGCTTGCTGCGCAGTCTGCCCAAGAGCTACGAGAACGTCGTGCTCAACGTGGAGATGAGCAATGCAGAGCTGCGGACGCAAGATGTGGTGAAGGTGCTCACGAATGAGCATATCAAGCGACAAGGCGAGAAGACTGCGGCGGTGAAAATCGAGGAAGCAGCGAAGGCCTTCAACGCCGAGCGTCAAACTCGCCGGTGTGACTACTGCGGAAAATTGGGGAACCTGATCGACAAGTGCTGGACCAAGCAGAAAGAAGAAAATCGAGGAGCACGACGCGGCCGAGGTGGTCGCGGTGCCAGCAACGTTGAGTGGCGCGACGACGATGACGACTACATCGCGTTTGCGGTCTCCATGTCGACAGCGTGTGGAGTGTCGTCGGGCAAGAAATTTCAAGGCTCATGGGCGATCGACAGTGGTGCAACCCACCACATCTGCAACGACAAGTCCAAGTTCATCGACATCAACTTGCGCGACGAAGGCGAACTCACAGTCGCCAACGGTCAAACGGCCAAGATTTTGGGAGTTGGTACCGTTGTGCAACAAGTGATTCTGCCCAACCGGAGTGTGCGTGACGTCCGAATCGAAGATGCTCTCTACGTGCCGAGTATGAACAAGAACCTGCTGTCTGTGCCTCAGATCAACCGAGGTGGAGACTTCAAGGTGGTGTTTGACGGCTCCGAGATGCACATTGCGCGCAAGTCGTCGAGGAAGATCGTTGCTTCCGCGGACCTGATCGACGGACTCTACTGGCTACGAGTACCCAAGGGTTCTGCCAATTCGACGACTACGGTCTCGATCAACAGTGTCGATCTTCATGCGCGGATGGGTCATGCTCCGAACGACGTGCTACGGAAGATGGTTTCGAGCGGCATGGTGACGGGCGCGAAAATGCCGACCTCGTCAAAGAACTCAAGCGGATGCCGCGGGTGTCAGCAAGGGAAGATGGTCCAAAAACCCTTTCCGAGTAACCCGGACAAACCCAAGTACAAGCCATTCGAGTTCCTGCACTTCGACATTTGTGGACCCATGGAGAAAGAGTCGCTTGGTGGCAGCAAGTATCTACTGCTGATCACTGACGAAGCCAGCGGCTGCATGACGGGATTCTGTTTGCGCGCCAAGTCGGAGAGTGAAGACTGTCTACGCAAGTTCATCGCTAAAGTGGAGCGCCAAATCGATGCCAGGGTCAAGTTCGTGCGTCATGACGGTGCCAAGGAGTTCGCGACCAACTCGCTCAAGGCCTTTTACGACAATCATGGCATTGAAGTCCAGCCGACGGTTCGCTATGCGCATCAGACGAATGCTACTGCGGAACGCGCCAACCGGACGATTGTGACTATCGGGCGCAGCATGCTTCACTTCGCACGTTTGGACAAGACGTTTTGGGCGGAAGCGGCGATGACGGCAATTTACATCAAGAATCGACTGCCGTCACCCAAGGTCCCAGGGAAGACGCCATTTGAGATTGTGTACAAGAGGAAGCCCAACGTGAAGCACATGCGCGTTTTCGGGTGCAAGGCCTACGTCCTGACGCCGAAGGAGAAGCGACTCAAGTGGGACCCCAAGGCTCGTGAAGGAATTTAAGGAATTTTCATGGGCTATGAAGAGCGTTCGAAGGCGTATCGCGTTTATGACATCGAGGCGGGCCAGGTAGTGATTTCTCGCGATGTCACTTTCGACGAATCGACCTTCGACGACGCCAATGTTGTTGATGATGATGAAGATGTCGAAGATGCTGCGGATATCCTTGAAGACCTCGAGATTTCGAACGACCATGGAACGCGTGAATTCAAGCAGGCGGGGAAACGCAAGGCTCGTCCTAACGCCGAGGATCGTGAACATGTTCGTCGACCGCGTCGCAGTGCTGGATTAGAAGAAGCAAGCGCTCCGGACTCCGACCATCAAGAAGCCAAATCTGAAGACAATGATGATGATGACTCGACTCAGCCGATGTACTGGCGTGCGAGCGCGAATGCAGTGGAGACGAGTGACAGCGTCGAGCCGAAGACGTTCCAAGATGCTGTGAGCGGCGAAGACCAAGTCCACTGGCGCAAGGCGATCCGAGCAGAACTCAAGTCGATGCGACTTCGTGGAGTGTTTCGTGGCGCTAAATTACCGAACAACCAACGCGCAGTCGGAACCAAGTGGGTGTTCAAGATCAAGCGTAAAGCCGACGGATCCATCGAAAAGTACAAGGCTCGACTCGTCGCAAAAGGATTTGTGCAGAAGTATGGGATCGACTACACCGAGACGTTTTCGCCGGTGGTCAAGTACGTCACGCTGCGAACGATCATCGCTGTGGCCAAGTTCTTCAATTGGCCCCTCGACCAACTTGATGTCGTCACGGCGTTCCTGTACGGCTTGATGAAGGAGAAGGTGTTCTGCAGTGTTCCAGAAGGTGTGGAACTTGATGATGGCTACGATTGCGTGGAACTGCTCAAGGTGATCTACGGTCTCAAGCAAGCTTCTCGAGTGTGGAATGAGACCTTCGACGAGTATGTGCGCTCCATCGGATTTCGCGTTTCGAGCTACGATCCGTGCCTCTACATCAAGGTCGTCGACGATGACTGCGTTCTGATGCTGGTGTACGTCGACGATGTTTTGGTGACCGGAAGCTCTTCGACGATCATCGCTGAAGTCAAGAAACAGCTCAAGGCACGATTCGAGATGACCGACAGCGGCAAGTGTTCCTTCATTCTGGGCATCGAAGTGGTCGACAACGCAGATGGTAGCGTCACGTTGTCCCAAACTCGCTACATCAACGACATCCTGGAGCGCTTTGGCATGCAAGACTGCAAACCTGCTGCCAGTCCAGTCGACCTCAGCATGAAGCTCGTTGCCAGTGACGTCTCGACCAAGTTGGATGCGCCGTTCCGTGAAGCTGTCGGTGCTCTCATGCACTTGATGACGTCGACTCGGCCGGACATTGCTTTTGCAGTTGGTTACGTTTCGCGCTTCATGGAGAACCCTCAAGTCGAGCACTGGATTGCAGTCAAGCGCATCTTCCGTTACCTTCAGGGCACCAAGTCGCACGGACTCCGTTTTTCGCCGGCCAAGGGAATCGACTTTCGTGGCTATTCGGATGCAGACTGGGCTGGTGACCACAGTGACCGCAAGTCGACTTCGGGCTACCTGTTTCAAGTTCTTGGCGGACCTGTGTCGTGGGGATCCAAGAAGCAATCGAGTGTGTCTCTTTCCACGAGTGAAGCCGAGTACATTGCGCTCAGTCTGACAATCCAAGAAGGCAAGTGGGTGCACAAGCTTCTGTGTGAGATTCTCGACGCTGCAGGCGAAGACATCCCGGATCTGAAGATTTTCGAAGACAATCAGTCGTGCATCAAGATGACGAAGAACCCTGTGAACCATGGCCGCGCGAAGCACATCGACATCAAGTACCACCACATCCGTGATGAAGTCAAGCGCGGTGAAGTGATCGTCGAGTACTGCGAGACTACGACCATGCTGGCCGACATCTTGACCAAGGGACTCGGCGGACCTCGTCACAAGGACTTGACGGCCGCACTTGGCGTCCAAGCGTGTTCGCATTGAGAGGGGCTGTTGCATGTGATCCAATACGATCCCGCGATGATTACGGTAGGATGTTTACGCCACCGATGATTAGACGAGTAGGATGATTGGACGCACACTGGTGAGTGATGGTTGATTAGACGCACTAGGTGATAGGACGCAGGGTCGCGTGTCTATAGCAGTAGTCTAGGATGTAAGCTCCAACAATTCAATCACTTCTGAATTTCCATTCTACCCCTCAAGTGACTTCCCTCGTCTCGGCCACCTCGCCCCAAGCTTCGGCAGTCCTCCCCTCGCAAGACAGTCTCTACTACGACCTTCTTCACCCCTCAAAACGTCTTGTCCAAACGTGCGAAGTGAAGCATGCTGCGCCCGATAGTCACAATCGTCCGGTTGGCGCGTTCCGCAGTAGCATTCGTCTGATGCGCATAGCGAACCGTCGGCTGGACTTCAATGCCATGATTGTCGTAAAAGGCCTTGAGCGAGTTGGTCGCGAACTCCTTGGCACCGTCATGACGCACGAACTTGACCCTGGCATCGATTTGGCGCTCCACTTTAGCGATGAACTTGCGTAGACAGTCTTCACTCTCCGACTTGGCGCGCAAACAGAATCCCGTCATGCAGCCGCTGGCTTCGTCAGTGATCAGCAGTAGATACTTGCTGCCACCAAGCGACTCTTTCTCCATGGGTCCACAAATGTCGAAGTGCAGGAACTCGAATGGCTTGTACTTGGGTTTGTCCGGGTTACTCGGAAAGGGTTTTTGGACCATCTTCCCTTGCTGACACCCGCGGCATCCGCTTGAGTTCTTTGACGAGGTCGGCATTTTCGCGCCCGTCACCATGCCGCTCGAAACCATCTTCCGTAGCACGTCGTTCGGAGCATGACCCATCCGCGCATGAAGATCGACACTGTTGATCGAGACCGTAGTCGTCGAATTGGCAGAACCCTTGGGTACTCGTAGCCAGTAGAGTCCGTCGATCAGGTCCGCGGAAGCAACGATCTTCCTCGACGACTTGCGCGCAATGTGCATCTCGGAGCCGTCAAACACCACCTTGAAGTCTCCACCTCGGTTGATCTGAGGTACAGACAGCAGGTTCTTGTTCATACTCGGCACGTAGAGAGCATCTTCGATTCGGACGTCACGCACACTCCGGTTGGGCAGAATCACTTGTTGCACAACGGTACCAACTCCCAAAATCTTGGCCGTTTGACCGTTGGCGACTGTGAGTTCGCCTTCGTCGCGCAAGTTGATGTCGATGAACTTGGACTTGTCGTTGCAGATGTGGTGGGTTGCACCACTGTCGATCGCCCATGAGCCTTGAAATTTCTTGCCCGACGACACTCCACACGCTGTCGACATGGAGACCGCAAACGCGATGTAGTCGTCATCGTCGTCGCGCCACTCAACGTTGCTGGCACCGCGACCACCTCGGCCGCGTCGTGCTCCTCGATTTTCTTCTTTCTGCTTGGTCCAGCACTTGTCGATCAGGTTCCCCAATTTTCCGCAGTAGTCACACCGGCGAGTTTGACGCTCGGCGTTGAAGGCCTTCGCTGCTTCCTCGATTTTCACCGCCGCAGTCTTCTCGCCTTGTCGCTTGATATGCTCATTCGTGAGCACCTTCACCACATCTTGCGTCCGCAGCTCTGCATTGCTCATCTCCACGTTGAGCACGACGTTCTCGTAGCTCTTGGGCAGACTGCGCAGCAAGCAGATCGCCACATCCTCGTCCTCCATCTTGGCGCCGATACTGCTAAGCTTGGCACTGATGTTGAGGACTTCGTTGCAATGATGCAACACATTGCCGCCTTCTGCCATTTCCATGCTGAAGAGCTGACGCTTGAGATAGATGCGTCCAGCCTTCTGCGATCCACCGTAAAGGGTACGCAAGCGCGCCCACGCGACCCACGCTTCCTCGTAGTCGTCGACCACATGGTGGTAGTCCGCGTCCATGTGGAGGAGCATCAGACCGAAGGCGACGTTGCTCGACTTGACGTAGTCGTCCTTGGCCCTGGAGTCCGTGAACGTAGGCGTCGTCTCGCGGTTCACCACATTCCACACCGACTTGGTCAGGAACACGCCACGCATGTAACGGTTCCACGTGGCGTAGTTCTCGCCGTTGAACTTGTCGATGGAGATCTTGGTATCTTGGACAGATGACATGGTACTTGGGCTTATAACCTGAAGAAGGTCGTAGTAGAGGCTGTCTTGCGAGGGGAGGAGTGCCGAAGCTTGGGGCGAGGTGGCCGAGACGAGGGAAGTCACTTGAGGGGTAGAATGGAAATTCAGAAGTGATTGAATTGTTGGAGCTTACATCCTAGACTACTGCTATAGACACGCGACCCTGCGTCCTATCACCTAGTGCGTCTAATCAACCATCACTCACCAGTGTGCGTCCAATCATCCTACTCGTCTAATCATCGGTGGCGTAAACATCCTACCGTAATCATCGCGGGATCGTATTGGATCACCTGCAACAGCCATCGGCACCAAGTGGGTGTTCAAGATCAAGCGCAAAGCGGACGGATCGATCGAGAAGTACAAGGCGCGTCTCGTGGCCAAGGGTTTCAAGCAGAAGTACGGCATCGACTACACGGAGACGTTTTCGCCCGTGGTCAAGTACGTGACGCTGCGCATGGTCATCGCGATTGCCAAGTACTTCGGTTGGCCCCTCGACCAACTCGACGTGGTGACTGCATTCCTATATGGGATCATGAAGGAGCAGGTGTTCTGTGTGGTTCCTGAAGGTGTTGAGGTCGATGGTGATTTCGACTGCCTGGAATTGGTGAAGGCGATCTACGGTCTCAAACAAGCTTCGCGCGTGTGGAACGAGACGTTCGACGAGTTCGTGTGCTCCATCGGTTTCCAAGTTTCGGCCTTCGATCCGTGCCTCTACATCAAGGTTGAGGATGGTCACTGTGTGCTCGTGCTGGTCTACGTGGACGATGTGTTGGTGACCGGAAGTTCACCCGAGCTGATCACACGCACGAAGACGGACCTCAAGACTCGCTTCGAGATGACCGACAGCGGCAAGTGTGCGTTCGTTCTGGGGATCGAGTTGGTGGACGGCTCGGACGGCAGTATGACCATGTGCCAGCGGCGTTATGTGGATGATATCCTGAAGCGCTTCGGTATGGATGAGTGCAAGGCTGTGGTGAGTCCCGTCGACATGAGCTCTCGACTAGTTCCAAGCGACGCGGCGACCAAGGTGAACGCTTCATTTCGCGAAGCTGTGGGTGCTCTAATGCATCTGATGACTGCCACGCGCCCGGACATCGCGTACGCTGTGGGCTATGTGTCGCGCTTCATGGAGAATCCCCAAGAGGAACACTGGGTTGCGGTCAAGCGTATCTTTCGCTACCTGCAAGGCACCAAGACGCATGGGATCTGCTACAAGCCGGGTGACAACATCGACTTTCGTGGATACTCGGACGCGGACTGGGCCGGTGACCTCGCGGACCGCAAGTCGACTTCCGGCTACACGTTCATGCTGATGAGTGCGCCTGTGAGCTGGGGAAGCAAGAAGCAGTCAAGCGTGTCGCTGTCTACAAGTGAAGCGGAATACATCGCGCTCAGTCTGGCTATCCAAGAGGGCAAGTGGATCCACCGCCTGCTGTGCGAGATTCTGGCGGCTGCCAACGAGACGGGATCCGAGCTCATGATCCGCGAAGACAACCAGTCGTGTATCAAGATGACGAAGAACCCGGTGAACCACGGCCGCGCCAAGCACATCGACATCAAGTATCACCACATCCGCGACGATGTGAAGCGCGGTGAAGTGAAGCTCCAGTATTGCGAGACGTCTGTGATGCTGGCGGACATCATGACGAAGGCGCTCGCGGGACCACGCCACACGGACCTGACGGCGGCTCTCGGCATCCACGCATGTTCGCATTGAGAGGGCGTATTGAGGGCGTATTGAGGGTTGCTGGTCTTGGGTACTGTGTACCAGCTGTACCCATTAACCGGTCAACCCGAACCGGTCCAATACGATCCTGCGATGATTACGGTACGTTGTTTACGCCACCGATGATTAGACGAGTAGGATGATTGGATGAGTACAGAGTGTTGGTGATTAGATGCACCAAATGATTGGATGCAGACTAGGTAGTGAAGACAGTGTAAGCTCCGATCAATCAATCACTTTCGAATCTTCCTTCTTCAGCTCAAGTGGTTTCCTGCCTCCGCTCCGGTCTCCCCCAGAGTGCTGTCCTCCCTCCGCTTCGTTCAAGCTACGTGTCCAAGATCCATACCTTCCATCAGGTTATGAGCCCAAGCACCATGTCCTCTGCCCATGACGCCTCGACTAAGGTCTCCATCGACAAGTTCAACGGAGACAACTACGCGACGTGGAACCGCTACATGCGTGGCGTGTTTCTGACCAAGTCGGTGTGGCATGTCGTGAACCGCGAGACGACGCCAAGCTTCACGGACTCGCGGGCCAAGGACGACTACATCAAGTCGAGCAACATCGCGTTCGGACTGATGTTGCTCCACATGGACGCAGACTACCACCATGTGGTCGACGACTGCGAGGAAGCGTGGGTTGCGTGGACGCGCCTGAAGACGCTGTACGGTGGATCGCAGAAGGCTGGACGCATTTACCTCAAGCGCCAACTCTTCAGCATGGAGATGTCGGAAGGCGGCAATGTGTTGCATCATTGCAATGAGGTTCTCAACATCAGCGCCAAGCTCAGCAGCATCGGCGCCAAGATGGAGGACGAGGACGTGGCGATCTGCCTGTTGCGCAGTCTCCCCAAGAGCTACGAGAACGTCGTGCTGAACTTGGAGATGAGCAGCGCTGAACTGCGGTCGCAAGACGTCGTGAAGGTGCTCACGAACGAGCATATCAAGCGGCAAGGCGAGAAGACGGCGACGGTGAAGACGGAAAACGCGGCCAAGGCGTTCAACACCGACCGAGAGTCTCGCCAATGCACATACCGCGGAAAATTGGGGCACATCATTGACAAGTGCTGGACTAAGCAGAAGGACGAGAATCGGGGCCCAAGACGCGGCGGCAATGGCAATGGCAACGGCCGTGGACGCGGGGCCAACAACATCCAGTGGAGAAACGACAGCGACGACTACGACTACGGCTACGATCGAGTGGCGTTCGCGGTTTCCCTGGAATGTGGCATTTCGACGGGCAAGAATGTGTCCGGGATGTGGGCGGTCGACAGCGGCGCAACGCACCACATCTGTAACGACAAGGCCAAGTTCGCCAATTTGATCGAGCGGAACGAAGGCGAACTTTCGGTGGCCGACGGCAACAAGGCGGCCATCAAGGGTGTGGGGACCATCGTGGAACGAGTGGTTCTGCCCAACGGCGACGAGCGCGAGATCGAGATCAAGAGCGCGCTGTATGTGCCGAGCATGAGCAAGAACCTGCTCTCGGTGCCGCAGATCAACAAGAGTGGCAAGTTCCAAGTGGTGTTCGACGGCACCGAAATGCACGTTTCGCGCAAGGACTCGAAGCTAGTGGTGGCGACGGCGGATCTCGTGGATGGCCTCTACTGGCTTCGCACGCCTCAGCGATCGGTGAATGCAGCGACGAGTGGCAGGACTGTCGACCTGCACGCGCGCATGGGCCACGCTCCAGTCGAGGTGCTTCGCAAGATGGTCGACACCAAGATGATCAAGGACGCGAAGGCACCTTCCAAGTCGAATGGACCAAGTCTGTGTCGCGGATGCCAGCAAGGGAAGATGGTCCAAAAACCATTCCCGAGCAACCGTGACAAGCGTCACTATGACACCTTCGAGTTGCTCCACATCGACATCTGCGGACCCATGGAGGAAAACTCGCTTGGTGGCAGCAAGTATCTGCTGTTGATCGTGGACGAAGCCAGCGGATGCATGAAGGGTTTCTGTCTGCGTGCCAAGTCGGAGAGCGAAGACTGCATCAAGACGTACGCCATGAAGGTGCAGAAGCAGTTCGGCAAGAAGGTCAAGTTTGTGCGGCATGACGGAGCTCGTGAGTTTGCGACTAACTCGCTCAAGGCCTTCTACGAAGACGAAGGCATCGAGCAGCAAACCACGGTTCCGTACGCGCACCAGACCAACGGCACGGCAGAACGAGCCATCCGGACCATCGTCACGATCGGCCGCAGCATGCTGCATCACGCCAAGCTGGACAAGTGTTTCTGGGCTGAGGCGGCCATGACGGCCATCTACGTGAAGAACCGCCTGCCGTCACCCAAGGTCGAGCACAAGACTCCGTTTGAGATCGTGTACATGTCCAAGCCGAGTGTGAAGCACATGCGTGTGTTCGGCTGTCGGACGTACATTCTGACTCCGAAGGAGAAGCGGCTGAAGTGTGTTGCAGGTGATCCAATACGATCCCGCGATGATTACGGTAGGATGTTTACGCCACCGATGATTAGACGAGTAGGATGATTGGACGTGCACTGGTGAGTGATGGTTGATTAGACGCACTAGGTGATAGGACGCAGGATCGCGTGTCTATAGCAGTAGTCTAGGATGTAAGCTCCAACAATTCAATCACTTCTGAATTTCCATTCTACCCCTCAAGTGACTTCCCTCGTCTCGGCCACCTCGCCCCAAGCTTCGGCAGTCCTCCCCTCGCAAGACAGCCTCTACTACGACCTTCTTCAGGTTATGAGCCCAAGTACCATGTCATCTGTCCAAGATACCAAGATCTCCATCGACAAGTTCAACGGCGAGAACTACGCCACGTGGAACCGTTACATGCGTGGCGTGTTCCTGACCAAGTCGGTGTGGAATGTGGTGAACCGCGAGACGACGCCTACGTTCACGGACTCCAGGGCCAAGGACGACTACGTCAAGTCGAGCAACGTCGCCTTCGGTCTGATGCTCCTCCACATGGACGCGGACTACCATCATGTGGTCGACGACTACGAGGAAGCGTGGGTCGCGTGGGCGCGCTTGCGTACACTCTACGGTGGATCGCAGAAGGCTGGACGCATCTATCTCAAGCGTCAGCTCTTCAGCATGGAAATGGCAGAAGGCGGCAATGTGTTGCATCATTGCAACGAAGTCCTCAACATCAGCGCGAAGCTTAGCAGTATCGGCGCCAAGATGGAGGACGAGGATGTGGCGATCTGCTTGCTGCGCAGTCTGCCCAAGAGCTACGAGAACGTCGTGCTGAACTTGGAGATGAGCAATGCAGAGCTGCGGACGCAAGATGTAGTGAAGGTGCTCACGAATGAGCATATCAAGCGACAAGGCGAGAAGACGGCGACGGTGAAGACGGAAAACGCGGCCAAGGCGTTCAACACCGACCGAGAGTCTCGCCAATGCACATACCGCGGAAAATTGGGGCACATCATTGACAAGTGCTGGACTAAGCAGAAGGACGAGAATCGGGGCCCAAGACGCGGCGGCAATGGCAATGGCAACGGCCGTGGACGCGGGGCCAACAACATCCAGTGGAGAAACGACAGCGACGACTACGACTACGGCTACGATCGAGTGGCGTTCGCGGTTTCCCTGGAATGTGGCATTTCGACGGGCAAGAATGTGTCCGGGATGTGGGCGGTCGACAGCGGCGCAACGCACCACATCTGTAACGACAAGGCCAAGTTCGCCAATTTGATCGAGCGGAACGAAGGCGAACTTTCGGTGGCCGACGGCAACAAGGCGGCCATCAAGGGTGTGGGGACCATCGTGGAACGAGTGGTTCTGCCCAACGGCGACGAGCGCGAGATCGAGATCAAGAGCGCGCTGTATGTGCCGAGCATGAGCAAGAACCTGCTCTCGGTGCCGCAGATCAACAAGAGTGGCAAGTTCCAAGTGGTGTTCGACGGCACCGAAATGCACGTTTCGCGCAAGGACTCGAAGCTAGTGGTGGCGACGGCGGATCTCGTGGATGGCCTCTACTGGCTTCGCACGCCTCAGCGATCGGTGAATGCAGCGACGAGTGGCAGGACTGTCGACCTGCACGCGCGCATGGGCCACGCTCCAGTCGAGGTGCTTCGCAAGATGGTCGACACCAAGATGATCAAGGACGCGAAGGCACCTTCCAAGTCGAATGGACCAAGTCTGTGTCGCGGATGCCAGCAAGGGAAGATGGTCCAAAAACCATTCCCGAGCAACCGTGACAAGCGTCACTATGACACCTTCGAGTTGCTCCACATCGACATCTGCGGACCCATGGAGGAAAACTCGCTTGGTGGCAGCAAGTATCTGCTGTTGATCGTGGACGAAGCCAGCGGATGCATGAAGGGTTTCTGTCTGCGTGCCAAGTCGGAGAGCGAAGACTGCATCAAGACGTACGCCATGAAGGTGCAGAAGCAGTTCGGCAAGAAGGTCAAGTTTGTGCGGCATGACGGAGCTCGTGAGTTTGCGACTAACTCGCTCAAGGCCTTCTACGAAGACGAAGGCATCGAGCAGCAAACCACGGTTCCGTACGCGCACCAGACCAACGGCACGGCAGAACGAGCCATCCGGACCATCGTCACGATCGGCCGCAGCATGCTGCATCACGCCAAGCTGGACAAGTGTTTCTGGGCTGAGGCGGCCATGACGGCCATCTACGTGAAGAACCGCCTGCCGTCACCCAAGGTCGAGCACAAGACTCCGTTTGAGATCGTGTACATGTCCAAGCCGAGTGTGAAGCACATGCGTGTGTTCGGCTGTCGGACGTACATTCTGACTCCGAAGGAGAAGCGGCTGAAGTGTGTTGCAGGTGATCCAATACGATCCCGCGATGATTACGGTAGGATGTTTACGCCACCGATGATTAGACGAGTAGGATGATTGGACGTGCACTGGTGAGTGATGGTTGATTAGACGCACTAGGTGATAGGACGCAGGATCGCGTGTCTATAGCAGTAGTCTAGGATGTAAGCTCCAACAATTCAATCACTTCTGAATTTCCATTCTACCCCTCAAGTGACTTCCCTCGTCTCGGCCACCTCGCCCCAAGCTTCGGCAGTCCTCCCCTCGCAAGACAGCCTCTACTACGACCTTCTTCAGGTTATGAGCCCAAGTACCATGTCATCTGTCCAAGATACCAAGATCTCCATCGACAAGTTCAACGGCGAGAACTACGCCACGTGGAACCGTTACATGCGTGGCGTGTTCCTGACCAAGTCGGTGTGGAATGTGGTGAACCGCGAGACGACGCCTACGTTCACGGACTCCAGGGCCAAGGACGACTACGTCAAGTCGAGCAACGTCGCCTTCGGTCTGATGCTCCTCCACATGGACGCGGACTACCATCATGTGGTCGACGACTACGAGGAAGCGTGGGTCGCGTGGGCGCGCTTGCGTACACTCTACGGTGGATCGCAGAAGGCTGGACGCATCTATCTCAAGCGTCAGCTCTTCAGCATGGAAATGGCAGAAGGCGGCAATGTGTTGCATCATTGCAACGAAGTCCTCAACATCAGCGCGAAGCTTAGCAGTATCGGCGCCAAGATGGAGGACGAGGATGTGGCGATCTGCTTGCTGCGCAGTCTGCCCAAGAGCTACGAGAACGTCGTGCTGAACTTGGAGATGAGCAATGCAGAGCTGCGGACGCAAGATGTAGTGAAGGTGCTCACGAATGAGCATATCAAGCGACAAGGCGAGAAGACGGCGACGGTGAAGACGGAAAACGCGGCCAAGGCGTTCAACACCGACCGAGAGTCTCGCCAATGCACATACCGCGGAAAATTGGGGCACATCATTGACAAGTGCTGGACTAAGCAGAAGGACGAGAATCGGGGCCCAAGACGCGGCGGCAATGGCAATGGCAACGGCCGTGGACGCGGGGCCAACAACATCCAGTGGAGAAACGACAGCGACGACTACGACTACGGCTACGATCGAGTGGCGTTCGCGGTTTCCCTGGAATGTGGCATTTCGACGGGCAAGAATGTGTCCGGGATGTGGGCGGTCGACAGCGGCGCAACGCACCACATCTGTAACGACAAGGCCAAGTTCGCCAATTTGATCGAGCGGAACGAAGGCGAACTTTCGGTGGCCGACGGCAACAAGGCGGCCATCAAGGGTGTGGGGACCATCGTGGAACGAGTGGTTCTGCCCAACGGCGACGAGCGCGAGATCGAGATCAAGAGCGCGCTGTATGTGCCGAGCATGAGCAAGAACCTGCTCTCGGTGCCGCAGATCAACAAGAGTGGCAAGTTCCAAGTGGTGTTCGACGGCACCGAAATGCACGTTTCGCGCAAGGACTCGAAGCTAGTGGTGGCGACGGCGGATCTCGTGGATGGCCTCTACTGGCTTCGCACGCCTCAGCGATCGGTGAATGCAGCGACGAGTGGCAGGACTGTCGACCTGCACGCGCGCATGGGCCACGCTCCAGTCGAGGTGCTTCGCAAGATGGTCGACACCAAGATGATCAAGGACGCGAAGGCACCTTCCAAGTCGAATGGACCAAGTCTGTGTCGCGGATGCCAGCAAGGGAAGATGGTCCAAAAACCATTCCCGAGCAACCGTGACAAGCGTCACTATGACACCTTCGAGTTGCTCCACATCGACATCTGCGGACCCATGGAGGAAAACTCGCTTGGTGGCAGCAAGTATCTGCTGTTGATCGTGGACGAAGCCAGCGGATGCATGAAGGGTTTCTGTCTGCGTGCCAAGTCGGAGAGCGAAGACTGCATCAAGACGTACGCCATGAAGGTGCAGAAGCAGTTCGGCAAGAAGGTCAAGTTTGTGCGGCATGACGGAGCTCGTGAGTTTGCGACTAACTCGCTCAAGGCCTTCTACGAAGACGAAGGCATCGAGCAGCAAACCACGGTTCCGTACGCGCACCAGACCAACGGCACGGCAGAACGAGCCATCCGGACCATCGTCACGATCGGCCGCAGCATGCTGCATCACGCCAAGCTGGACAAGTGTTTCTGGGCTGAGGCGGCCATGACGGCCATCTACGTGAAGAACCGCCTGCCGTCACCCAAGGTCGAGCACAAGACTCCGTTTGAGATCGTGTACATGTCCAAGCCGAGTGTGAAGCACATGCGTGTGTTCGGCTGTCGGACGTACATTCTGACTCCGAAGGAGAAGCGGCTGAAGTGTGTTGCAGGTGATCCAATACGATCCCGCGATGATTACGGTAGGATGTTTACGCCACCGATGATTAGACGAGTAGGATGATTGGACGTGCACTGGTGAGTGATGGTTGATTAGACGCACTAGGTGATAGGACGCAGGATCGCGTGTCTATAGCAGTAGTCTAGGATGTAAGCTCCAACAATTCAATCACTTCTGAATTTCCATTCTACCCCTCAAGTGACTTCCCTCGTCTCGGCCACCTCGCCCCAAGCTTCGGCAGTCCTCCCCTCGCAAGACAGCCTCTACTACGACCTTCTTCAGGTTATGAGCCCAAGTACCATGTCATCTGTCCAAGATACCAAGATCTCCATCGACAAGTTCAACGGCGAGAACTACGCCACGTGGAACCGTTACATGCGTGGCGTGTTCCTGACCAAGTCGGTGTGGAATGTGGTGAACCGCGAGACGACGCCTACGTTCACGGACTCCAGGGCCAAGGACGACTACGTCAAGTCGAGCAACGTCGCCTTCGGTCTGATGCTCCTCCACATGGACGCGGACTACCATCATGTGGTCGACGACTACGAGGAAGCCTGGATCGCGTGGGCGCGCTTGCGTACCCTTTACGGTGGATCGCAGAAGGCTGGACGCATCTATCTCAAGCGTCAGCTCTTCAGCATGGAAATGGCAGAAGGCGGCAATGTGTTGCATCATTGCAACGAAGTCCTCAACATCAGTGCCAAGCTTAGCAGTATCGGCGCCAAGATGGAGGACGAGGATGTGGCGATCTGCTTGCTGCGCAGTCTGCCCAAGAGCTACGAGAACGTCGTGCTCAACATGGAGATGAGCAATGCAGAGCTGCGGACGCAAGATGTGGTGAAGGTGCTCACGAACGAGCATATCAAGCGACAAGGCGAGAAGACTGCGGCGGTGAAAATCGAGGAAGCAGCGAAGGCCTTCAACGCCGAGCGTCAAACTCGCCGGTGTGACTACTGCGGAAAATTGGGGCACCTGATCGACAAGTGCTGGACCAAGCAGAAAGAAGAAAATCGAGGAGCACGACGCGGACGAGGTGGTCGCGGTGCCAGCAACGTTGAGTGGCGCGACGACGATGACGACTACATCGCGTTTGCGGTCTCCATGTCGACAGCGTGTGGAGTGTCGTCGGGCAAGAAATTTCAAGGCTCATGGGCGATCGACAGTGGTGCAACCCACCACATCTGCAACGACAAGTCCAAGTTCATCGACATCAACTTGCGCGACGAAGGCGAACTCACAGTCGCCAACGGTCAAACGGCCAAGATTTTGGGAGTTGGTACCGCTGTGCAACAAGTGATTCTGCCCAACCGGAGTGTGCGTGACGTCCGAATCGAGGATGCTCTCTACGTGCCGAGTATGAACAAGAACCTGCTGTCTGTACCTCAGATCAACCGAGGTGGAGACTTCAAGGTGGTGTTTGACGGCTCCGAGACGCACATTGCGCGCAAGTCGTCGAGGAAGATCGTTGCTTCCGCGGACCTGATCGACGGACTCTACTGGCTACGAGTACCCAAGGGTTCTGCCAATTCGACGACTACGGTCTCGATCAACAGTGTCGATCTTCATGCGCGGATGGGTCATGCTCCGAACGACGTGCTACGGAAGATGGTTTCGAGCGGCATGGTGACGGGCGCGAAAATGCCGACCTCGTCAAAGAACTCAAGCGGATGCCGCGGGTGTCAGCAAGGGAAGATGGTCCAAAAACCCTTTCCGAGTAACCCGGACAAACCCAAGTACAAGCCATTCGAGTTCCTGCACTTCGACATTTGTGGACCCATGGAGAAAGAGTCGCTTGGTGGCAGCAAGTATCTACTGCTGATCACTGACGAAGCCAGCGGCTGCATGACGGGATTCTGTTTGCGCGCCAAGTCGGAGAGTGAAGACTGTCTACGCAAGTTCATCGCTAAAGTGGAGCGCCAAATCGATGCCAGGGTCAAGTTCGTGCGTCATGACGGTGCCAAGGAGTTCGCGACCAACTCGCTCAAGGCCTTTTACGACAATCATGGCATTGAAGTCCAGCCGACGGTTCGATATGCGCATCAGACGAATGCTACTGCGGAACGCGCCAACCGGACGATTGTGACTATCGGGCGCAGCATGCTTCACTTCGCACGTTTGGACAAGACGTTTTGGGCGGAAGCGGCGATGACGGCAATTTACATCAAGAATCGACTGCCGTCACCCAAGGTCCCAGGGAAGACGCCATTTGAGATTGTGTACAAGAGGAAGCCCAACGTGAAGCACATGCGCGTTTTCGGGTGCAAGGCCTACGTCCTGACGCCGAACGAGAAGCGACTCAAGTGGGACCCCAAGGCTCGTGAAGGAATTTAAGGAATTTTCATGGGCTATGAAGAGCGTTCGAAGGCGTATCGCGTTTATGACATCGAGGCGGGCCAGGTAGTGATTTCTCGCGATGTCACTTTCGACGAATCGACCTTCGACGACGCCAATGTTGTTGATGATGATGAAGATGTCGAAGATGCTGCGGATATCCTTGAAGACCTCGAGATTTCGAACGACCATGGAACGCGTGAATTCAAGCAGGCGGGGAAACGCAAGGCTCGTCCTAACGCCGAGGATCGTGAACATGTTCGTCGACCGCGTCGCAGTGCTGGATTAGAAGAAGCAAGCGCTCCGGACTCCGACCATCAAGAAGCCAAATCTGAAGACAATGATGATGATGACTCGACTCAGCCGATGTACTGGCGTGCGAGCGCGAATGCAGTGGAGACGAGTGACAGCGTCGAGCCGAAGACGTTCCAAGATGCTGTGAGCGGCGAAGACCAAGTCCACTGGCGCAAGGCGATCCGAGCAGAACTCAAGTCGATGCGACTTCGTGGAGTGTTTCGTGGCGCTAAATTACCGAACAACCAACGCGCAGTCGGAACCAAGTGGGTGTTCAAGATCAAGCGTAAAGCCGACGGATCCATCGAAAAGTACAAGGCTCGACTCGTCGCGAAAGGATTTGTGCAGAAGTATGGGATCGACTACACCGAGACGTTTTCGCCGGTGGTCAAGTACGTCACGCTGCGAACAATCATCGCTGTGGCCAAGTTCTTCAATTGGCCCCTCGACCAACTTGATGTCGTCACGGCGTTCCTGTATGGCTTGATGAAGGAGAAGGTGTTCTGCAGTGTTCCAGAAGGTGTGGAACTTGATGACGGCTACGACTGCGTGGAACTGCTCAAGGCGATCTACGGTCTCAAGCAAGCTTCTCGAGTGTGGAATGAGACCTTCGACGAGTATGTGCGCTCCATCGGATTTCGCGTTTCGAGCTACGATCCGTGCCTCTACATCAAGGTTGTCGACAATGACTGCGTTCTGATGCTGGTGTACGTCGACGATGTTTTGGTGACCGGAAGCTCTTCGACGATCATTGCTGAAGTCAAGAAACAGCTCAAGGCACGATTCGAGATGACCGACAGCGGCAAGTGTTCCTTCATTCTGGGCATCGAAGTGGTCAACAACGCAGATGGCAGCGTCACGTTGTCCCAAGCTCGCTACATCAACGACATCCTGGAGCGCTTTGGCATGCAGAACTGCAAACCTGCTGCCAGTCCAGTCGACCTCAGCATGAAGCTCGTTGCCAGTGACGTCTCGACCAAGTTGGATGCGCCGTTCCGTGAAGCTGTCGGTGCTCTCATGCACTTGATGACGTCGACTCGCCCAGACATTGCTTTTGCAGTTGGTTACGTTTCGCGCTTCATGGAGAACCCTCAAGTCGAGCACTGGATTGCAGTCAAGCGCATCTTCCGTTACCTTCAGGGCACCAAGTCGCACGGACTCCGTTTTTCGCCGGCCAAGGGAATCGACTTTCGTGGCTATTCGGATGCAGACTGGGCTGGTGACCACAGTGACCGCAAGTCGACTTCGGGCTACCTGTTTCAAGTTCTTGGCGGACCTGTGTCGTGGGGATCCAAGAAGCAATCGAGTGTGTCTCTTTCCACGAGTGAAGCCGAGTACATTGCGCTCAGTCTGGCAATCCAAGAAGGCAAGTGGGTGCACAAGCTTCTGTGTGAGATTCTCGACGCTGCAGGCGAAGACATCCCGGATCTGAAGATTTTCGAAGACAATCAGTCGTGCATCAAGATGACGAAGAACCCTGTGAACCATGGCCGCGCGAAGCACATCGACATCAAGTACCACCACATCCGTGATGAAGTCAAGCGCGGTGAAGTGATCGTCGAGTACTGCGAGACTACGACCATGCTGGCCGACATCTTGACCAAGGGACTCGGCGGACCTCGTCACAAGGACTTAACGACGGCTCTTGGCGTCCAAGCGTGTTCGCATTGAGAGGGGCTGTTGCAGGTGATCCAATACGATCCCGCGATGATTACGGTAGGATGTTTACGCCACCGATGATTAGACGAGTAGGATGATTGGACGTGCACTGGTGAGTGATGGTTGATTAGACGCACTAGGTGATAGGACGCAGGATCGCGTGTCTATAGCAGTAGTCTAGGATGTAAGCTCCAACAATTCAATCACTTCTGAATTTCCATTCTACCCCTCAAGTGACTTCCCTCGTCTCGGCCACCTCGCCCCAAGCTTCGGCAGTCCTCCCCTCGCAAGACAGCCTCTACTACGACCTTCTTCAAAGTGGGACCCCAAGGCTCGCGCTGGGATATTCCTAGGCTACGAAGAAGTGTCCAAGGCGTATCGAGTTTATGACATCGAGGCGGGGCAGGTGGTCATCAGTCGCGATGTCAACTTCGATGAGTCGGCCTTTGGACTTTCGCCGCAGATTTCCGATGAAGATGTCGATGACCTGGACTTCGACTCGCTCGACATCGACGATGCCGGTCCTCGCCAGACGGAGTACAAGCAGGCGGGGAAGCGCAAGAGTCACCCAAGTGACGAAGATGATGGTACCAGAAGACCGCGCACTGTGCGTCATCGGCCTGGATTGGAAGAAGCGAGTGCACCGGACTCCTCTTCGCACCGAGTGGACCCCGACGAAGAAGAAAAGTCTGGGGACCAAGATGAAGACGATGATTCGACTCCGCCGGTGTTTTGGCGTGCCAGTGCGAATGCCGTCGAAGCAGCAGATCTATCGGAACCGACGACGTTTCAAGAGGCGGTCAACAGCCCTGATCAAGTGCACTGGCGCAAGGCGATTCGCGCGGAACTCAAGTCGATGCGTCTTCGTGGAGTGTTTCGTGCTGCCAAGTTGCCCAACGGACAGCGCGCCATCGGCACCAAGTGGGTGTTCAAGATCAAGCGCAAAGCGGACGGATCGATCGAGAAGTACAAGGCGCGCCTCGTGGCCAAGGGTTTCAAGCAGAAGTACGGCATCGACTACACGGAGACGTTTTCGCCCGTGGTCAAGTACGTGACGCTGCGCATGGTCATCGCGATTGCCAAGTACTTCGGTTGGCCCCTCGACCAACTCGACGTGGTGACTGCATTCCTATATGGGATCATGAAGGAGCAGGTGTTCTGCGTGGTTCCTGATGGCGTTGAGGTCGATGGTGATTTCGACTGCCTGGAATTGGTGAAGGCGATCTACGGTCTCAAACAAGCTTCGCGCGTGTGGAACGAGACGTTCGACGAGTTCGTGTGCTCCATCGGTTTCCAAGTTTCGGCCTTCGATCCGTGCCTCTACATCAAGGTTGAGGATGGCCACTGTGTGCTCGTGCTGGTCTACGTGGACGATGTGTTGGTGACCGGAAGTTCACCCGAGCTGATCGCACGCACGAAGACGGACCTCAAGACTCGCTTCGAGATGACCGACAGCGGCAAGTGTGCGTTCGTTCTTGGGATCGAGTTGGTGGACGGCTCGGACGGCAGTGTGACCATGTGCCAGCGGCGTTATGTGGATGATATCCTGAAGCGCTTCGGTATGGATGAGTGCAAGGCTGTGGTGAGTCCCGTCGACATGAGCTCTCGACTAGTTCCAAGCGACGCAGCGACCAAGGTGAACGCTCCATTTCGCGAAGCTGTGGGTGCTCTAATGCATCTGATGACTGCCACGCGCCCGGACATCGCGTACGCTGTGGGCTATGTGTCGCGCTTCATGGAGAATCCCCAAGAGGAACACTGGGTTGCGGTCAAGCGTATCTTTCGCTACCTGCAAGGCACCAAGACGCATGGGATCTGCTACAAGCCGGGTGACAAGATCGACTTTCGTGGATACTCGGACGCGGACTGGGCCGGTGACCTCGCGGACCGCAAGTCGACTTCCGGCTACACGTTCATGCTGATGAGTGCGCCTGTGAGCTGGGGAAGCAAGAAGCAGTCAAGCGTGTCGCTGTCTACGAGCGAAGCGGAGTACATCGCGCTCAGTCTGGCTATCCAAGAGGGCAAGTGGATCCACCGCCTGCTGTGCGAGATTCTGGCGGCTACCAACGAGACGGGACCCGAGCTCATGATCCGCGAAGACAACCAGTCGTGCATCAAGATGACGAAGAACCCGGTGAATCACGGCCGCGCCAAGCACATCGACATCAAGTATCACCACATCCGCGACGAAGTGAAGCGCGGTGAAGTGAAGCTCCAGTATTGCGAGACTTCTGTGATGCTGGCGGACATCATGACGAAGGCGCTCGCGGGACCACGCCACACGGACCTGACGGCGGCTCTCGGCATCCACGCATGTTCGCATTGAGGGGGCGTATTGAGGGTTGCTGGTCTTGGGTACTGTGTACCAGCTGTACCCATTAACCGGTCAACCCGAACCGGTCCAATACGATCCTGCGATGATTACGGTACGTTGTTTACGCCACCGATGATTAGACGAGTAGGATGATTGGATGAGTACAGAGTGTTGGTGATTAGATGCACCAAATGATTGGATGCAGACTAGGTAGTGAAGACAGTGTAAGCTCCGATCAATCAATCACTTTCGAATCTTCCTTCTTCAGCTCAAGTGGTTTCCTGCCTTCGCTCCGGTCTTCCCAGAGTGCTGTCCTCCCTCCGCTTCGTCCAAGCTACGTGTCCAAGATCCATACCTTCCATCAGGTTATGAGCCCAAGCACCATGTCCTCTGCCCATGACGCCTCGACTAAGGTCTCCACCGACAAGTTCAACGGAGACAACTACGCCACGTGGAACCGCTACATGCGTGGCGTGTTTCTGACCAAGTCGGTGTGGCATGTCGTGAACCGCGAGACGACGCCAAGCTTCACGGACTCGCGGGCCAAGGACGACTACATCAAGTCGAGCAACATCGCGTTCGGACTGATGTTGCTCCACATGGACGCAGACTACCACCATGTGGTCGACGACTGCGAGGAAGCGTGGGTTGCGTGGACGCGCCTGAAGACGCTGTACGGTGGATCGCAGAAGGCTGGACGCATTTACCTCAAGCGCCAACTCTTCAGCATGGAGATGTCGGAAGGCGGCAATGTGTTGCATCATTGCAATGAGGTTCTCAACATCAGCGCCAAGCTCAGCAGCATCGGCGCCAAGATGGAGGACGAGGACGTGGCGATCTGCCTGTTGCGCAGTCTCCCCAAGAGCTACGAGAACGTCGTGCTGAACTTGGAGATGAGCAGCGCTGAACTGCGGTCGCAAGACGTCGTGAAGGTGCTCACGAACGAGCATATCAAGCGGCAAGGCGAGAAGACGGCGACGGTGAAGACGGAGAACGCGGCCAAGGCGTTCAACACCGACCGAGAGTCTCGCCAATGCACATACCGCGGAAAATTGGGGCACATCATTGACAAGTGCTGGACTAAGCAGAAGGACGAGAATCGGGGCCCAAGACGCGGCAATGGCAATGGCAATGGCAATGGCAATGGCAATGGCAACGGCCGTGGACGCGGGGCCAACAACATCCAGTGGAGAAACGACAGCGACGACTACGACTACGACTACGGCTACGATCGAGTGGCGTTCGCGGTTTCCCTGGAATGTGGCATTTCGACGGGCAAGAATGTGTCCGGGATGTGGGCGGTCGACAGCGGCGCAACGCACCACATCTGTAACGACAAGGCCAAGTTCGCCAATTTGATCGAGCGGAACGAAGGCGAACTTTCGGTGGCCGACGGCAACAAGGCGGCCATCAAGGGTGTGGGGACCATCGTGGAACGAGTGGTTCTGCCCAACGGCGACGAGCGCGAGATCGAGATCAAGAGCGCGCTGTATGTGCCGAGCATGAGCAAGAACCTGCTCTCGGTGCCGCAGATCAACAAGAGTGGCAAGTTCCAAGTGGTGTTCGACGGCACCGAAATGCACGTTTCGCGCAAGGACTCGAAGCTAGTGGTGGCGACGGCGGATCTCGTGGATGGCCTCTACTGGCTTCGCACGCCTCAGCGATCGGTGAATGCAGCGACGAGTGGCAGGACTGTCGACCTGCACGCGCGCATGGGCCACGCTCCAGTCGAGGTGCTTCGCAAGATGGTCGACACCAAGATGATCAAGGACGCGAAGGCACCTTCCAAGTCGAATGGACCAAGTCTGTGTCGCGGATGTCAGCAAGGGAAGATGGTCCAAAAACCATTCCCGAGCAACCGTGACAAGCGTCACTATGACACCTTCGAGTTGCTCCACTTCGACATCTGCGGACCCATGGAGGAAAACTCGCTTGGTGGCAGCAAGTATCTGCTGTTGATCGTGGATGAAGCCAGCGGATGCATGAAGGGTTTCTGTCTGCGTGCCAAGTCGGAGAGCGAAGACTACATCAAGACGTACGTCATGAAGGTGCAGAAGCAGTTCGGCAAGAAGGTCAAGTTTGTGCGGCATGACGGAGCTCGTGAGTTTGCGACTAACTCGCTCAAGGCCTTCTACGAAGACGAAGGCATCGAGCAGCAAACCACGGTTCCGTACGCGCACCAGACCAACGGCACGGCAGAACGAGCCATCCGGACCATCGTCACGATCGGCCGCAGCATGCTGCATCACGCCAAGCTGGACAAGTGTTTCTGGGCTGAGGCGGCCATGACGGCCATCTACGTGAAGAACCGCCTGCCGTCACCCAAGGTCGAGCACAAGACTCCGTTCGAGATCGTGTACAAGTCCAAGCCGAGTGTGAAGCACATGCGTGTGTTCGGCTGTCGGACGTACATTCTGACTCCGAAGGAGAAGCGGCTGAAGTGGGACCCCAAGGCTCGCGCTGGGATATTCCTCGGCTACGAAGAAGTGTCCAAGGCGTATCGAGTTTTTTTTTTATGACATCGAGGCGGGGCAGGTGGTCATCAGTCGCGATGTCAACTTCGATGAGTCGGCCTTTGGACTTTCGCCGCAGATTTCCGATGAAGATGTCGATGACCTGGACATCGACGATGCCGGTCCTCGCCAGACGGAGTACAAGCAGGCGGGGAAGCGCAAGAGTCGTCCAAGTGACGAAGATGATGGTACCAGAAGACCGCGCACTGTGCGTCATCGGCCTGGATTGGAAGAAGCGAGTGCACCGGACTCCTCTTCGCACCGAGTGGACCCCGACGAAGAAGAAAAGTCTGGGGACCAAGATGAAGACGATGATTCGACTCCGCCGGTGTTTTGGCGTGCCAGTGCGAATGCCGTCGAAGCAGCAGATCTATCGGAACCGACGACGTTTCAAGAGGCGGTCAACAGCCCTGATCAAGTGCACTGGCGCAAGGCGATTCGCGCGGAACTCAAGTCGATGCGTCTTCGTGGAGTGTTTCGTGCTGCCAAGTTGCCCAACGGACAGCGCGCCATCGGCACCAAGTGGGTGTTCAAGATCAAGCGCAAAGCGGACGGATCGATCGAGAAGTACAAGGCGCGCCTCGTGGCCAAGGGTTTCAAGCAGAAGTACGGCATCGACTACACGGAGACGTTTTCGCCCGTGGTCAAGTACGTGACGCTGCGCATGGTCATCGCGATTGCCAAGTACTTCGGTTGGCCCCTCGACCAACTCGACGTGGTGACTGCATTCCTATATGGGATCATGAAGGAGCAGGTGTTCTGTGTGGTTCCTGATGGCGTTGAGGTCGATGGTGATTTCGACTGCCTGGAATTGGTGAAGGCGATCTACGGTCTCAAACAAGCTTCGCGCGTGTGGAACGAGACGTTCGACGAGTTCGTGTGCTCCATCGGTTTCCAAGTTTCGGCCTTCGATCCGTGCCTCTACATCAAGGTTGAGGATGGCCACTGTGTGCTCGTGCTGGTCTACGTGGACGATGTGTTGGTGACCGGAAGTTCACCCGAGCTGATCACACGCACGAAGACGGACCTCAAGACTCGCTTCGAGATGACCGACAGCGGCAAGTGTGCGTTCGTTCTGGGGATCGAGTTGGTGGACGGCTCGGACGGCAGTGTGACCATGTGCCAGCGGCGTTATGTGGATGATATCCTGAAGCGCTTCGGTATGGATGAGTGCAAGGCTGTGGTGAGTCCCGTCGACATGAGCTCTCGACTAGTTCCAAGCGACGCGGCGACCAAGGTGAACGCTCCATTTCGCGAAGCTGTGGGTGCTCTAATGCATCTGATGACTGCCACGCGCCCGGACATCGCGTACGCTGTGGGCTATGTGTCGCGCTTCATGGAGAATCCCCAAGAGGAACACTGGGTTGCGGTCAAGCGTATCTTTCGCTACCTGCAAGGCACCAAGACGCATGGGATCTGCTACAAGCCGGGTGACAAGATCGACTTTCGTGGATACTCGGACGCGGACTGGGCCGGTGACCTCGCGGACCGCAAGTCGACTTCCGGCTACACGTTCATGCTGATGAGTGCGCCTGTGAGCTGGGGAAGCAAGAAGCAGTCAAGCGTGTCGCTGTCTACGAGCGAAGCGGAGTACATCGCGCTCAGTCTGGCCATCCAAGAGGGCAAGTGGATCCACCGCCTGCTGTGCGAGATTCTGGCGGCTGCCAACGAGACGGGACCCGAGCTCATGATTCGCGAAGACAACCAGTCGTGTATCAAGATGACGAAGAACCCGGTGAATCACGGCCGCGCCAAGCACATCGACATCAAGTATCACCACATCCGCGACGATGTGAAGCGCGGTGAAGTGAAGCTCCAGTATTGCGAGACTTCTGTGATGCTGGCGGACATCATGACGAAGGCGCTCGCGGGACCACGCCACACGGACCTGACGGCGGCTCTCGGCATCCACGCATGTTCGCATTGAGGGGGCGTATTGAGGGCGTATTGAGGGTTGCTGGTCTTGGGTACTGTGTACCAGCTGTACCCATTAACCGGTCAACCCGAACCGGTCCAATACGATCCTGCGATGATTACGGTACGTTGTTTACGCCACCGATGATTAGACGAGTAGGATGATTGGATGAGTACAGAGTGTTGGTGATTAGATGCACCAAATGATTGGATGCAGACTAGGTAGTGAAGACAGTGTAAGCTCCGATCAATCAATCACTTTCGAATCTTCCTTCTTCAGCTCAAGTGGTTTCCTGCCTTCGCTCCGGTCTTCCCAGAGTGCTGTCCTCCCTCCGCTTCGTCCAAGCTACGTGTCCAAGATCCATACCTTCCATCAGGTTATGAGCCCAAGCACCATGTCCTCTGCCCATGACGCCTCGACTAAGGTCTCCACCGACAAGTTCAACGGAGACAACTACGCCACGTGGAACCGCTACATGCGTGGCGTGTTTCTGACCAAGTCGGTGTGGCATGTCGTGAACCGCGAGACGACGCCAAGCTTCACGGACTCGCGGGCCAAGGACGACTACATCAAGTCGAGCAACATCGCGTTCGGACTGATGTTGCTCCACATGGACGCGGACTACCACCATGTGGTCGACGACTGCGAGGAAGCGTGGGTTGCGTGGACGCGCCTGAAGACGCTGTACGGTGGATCGCAGAAGGCTGGACGCATTTACCTCAAGCGCCAACTCTTCAGCATGGAGATGTCGGAAGGCGGCAATGTGTTGCATCATTGCAATGAGGTCCTCAACATCAGCGCCAAGCTCAGCAGCATCGGCGCCAAGATGGAGGACGAGGACGTGGCGATCTGCCTGTTGCGCAGTCTCCCCAAGAGCTACGAGAACGTCGTGCTGAACTTGGAGATGAGCAGCGCTGAACTGCGGTCGCAAGACGTCGTGAAGGTGCTCACGAACGAGCATATCAAGCGGCAAGGCGAGAAGACGGCGACGGTGAAGACGGAGAACGCGGCCAAGGCGTTCAACACCGACCGAGAGTCTCGCCAATGCACATACCGCGGAAAATTGGGGCACATCATTGACAAGTGCTGGACTAAGCAGAAGGACGAGAATCGGGGCCCAAGACGCGGCAATGGCAATGGCAATGGCAATGGCAATGGCAATGGCAACGGCCGTGGACGCGGGGCCAACAACATCCAGTGGAGAAACGACAGCGACGACTACGACTACGACTACGGCTACGATCGAGTGGCGTTCGCGGTTTCCCTGGAATGTGGCATTTCGACGGGCAAGAATGTGTCCGGGATGTGGGCGGTCGACAGCGGCGCAACGCACCACATCTGTAACGACAAGGCCAAGTTCGCCAATTTGATCGAGCGGAACGAAGGCGAACTTTCGGTGGCCGACGGCAACAAGGCGGCCATCAAGGGTGTGGGGACCATCGTGGAACGAGTGGTTCTGCCCAACGGCGACGAGCGCGAGATCGAGATCAAGAGCGCGCTGTATGTGCCGAGCATGAGCAAGAACCTGCTCTCGGTGCCGCAGATCAACAAGAGTGGCAAGTTCCAAGTGGTGTTCGACGGCACCGAAATGCACGTTTCGCGCAAGGACTCGAAGCTAGTGGTGGCGACGGCGGATCTCGTGGATGGCCTCTACTGGCTTCGCACGCCTCAGCGATCGGTGAATGCAGCGACGAGTGGCAGGACTGTCGACCTGCACGCGCGCATGGGCCACGCTCCAGTCGAGGTGCTTCGCAAGATGGTCGACACCAAGATGATCAAGGACGCGAAGGCACCTTCCAAGTCGAATGGACCAAGTCTGTGTCGCGGATGTCAGCAAGGGAAGATGGTCCAAAAACCATTCCCGAGCAACCGTGACAAGCGTCACTATGACACCTTCGAGTTGCTCCACTTCGACATCTGCGGACCCATGGAGGAAAACTCGCTTGGTGGCAGCAAGTATCTGCTGTTGATCGTGGATGAAGCCAGCGGATGCATGAAGGGTTTCTGTCTGCGTGCCAAGTCGGAGAGCGAAGACTACATCAAGACGTACGTCATGAAGGTGCAGAAGCAGTTCGGCAAGAAGGTCAAGTTTGTGCGGCATGACGGAGCTCGTGAGTTTGCGACCAACTCGCTCAAGGCCTTCTACGAAGACGAAGGCATCGAGCAGCAAACCACGGTTCCGTACGCGCACCAGACCAACGGCACGGCAGAACGAGCCATCCGGACCATCGTCACGATCGGCCGCAGCATGCTGCATCACGCCAAGCTGGACAAGTGTTTCTGGGCTGAGGCGGCCATGACGGCCATCTACGTGAAGAACCGCCTGCCGTCACCCAAGGTCGAGCACAAGACTCCGTTCGAGATCGTGTACAAGTCCAAGCCGAGTGTGAAGCACATGCGTGTGTTCGGCTGTCGGACGTACATTCTGACTCCGAAGGAGAAGCGGCTGAAGTGGGACCCCAAGGCTCGCGCTGGGATATTCCTCGGCTACGAAGAAGTGTCCAAGGCGTATCGAGTTTTTTTTTTATGACATCGAGGCGGGGCAGGTGGTCATCAGTCGCGATGTCAACTTCGATGAGTCGGCCTTTGGACTTTCGCCGCAGATTTCCGATGAAGATGTCGATGACCTGGACTTCGACTCGCTCGACGATGCCGGTCCTCGCCAGACGGAGTACAAGCAGGCGGGGAAGCGCAAGAGTCGTCCAAGTGACGAAGATGATGGTACCAGAAGACCGCGCACTGTGCGTCATCGGCCTGGATTGGAAGAAGCGAGTGCACCGGACTCGTCTTCGCACCGAGTGGACCCCGACGAAGAAGAAAAGTCTGGGGACCAAGATGAAGACGATGATTCGACTCCGCCGGTGTTTTGGCGTGCCAGTGCGAATGCCGTCGAAGCAGCAGATCTATCGGAACCGACGACGTTTCAAGAGGCGGTCAACAGCCCTGATCAAGTGCACTGGCGCAAGGCGATTCGCGCGGAACTCAAGTCGATGCGTCTTCGTGGAGTGTTTCGTGCTGCCAAGTTGCCCAACGGACAGCGCGCCATCGGCACCAAGTGGGTGTTCAAGATCAAGCGCAAAGCGGACGGATCGATCGAGAAGTACAAGGCGCGCCTCGTGGCCAAGGGTTTCAAGCAGAAGTACGGCATCGACTACACGGAGACGTTTTCGCCCGTGGTCAAGTACGTGACGCTGCGCATGGTCATCGCGATTGCCAAGTACTTCGGTTGGCCCCTCGACCAACTCGACGTGGTGACTGCATTCCTATATGGGATCATGAAGGAGCAGGTGTTCTGTGTGGTTCCTGATGGCGTTGAGGTCGATGGTGATTTCGACTGCCTGGAATTGGTGAAGGCGATCTACGGTCTCAAACAAGCTTCGCGCGTGTGGAACGAGACGTTCGACGAGTTCGTGTGCTCCATCGGTTTCCAAGTTTCGGCCTTCGATCCGTGCCTCTACATCAAGGTTGAGGATGGTCACTGTGTGCTCGTGCTGGTCTACGTGGACGATGTGTTGGTGACCGGAAGTTCACCCGAGCTGATCACACGCACGAAGACGGACCTCAAGACTCGCTTCGAGATGACCGACAGCGGCAAGTGTGCGTTCGTTCTGGGGATCGAGTTGGTGGACGGCTCGGACGGCAGTATGACCATGTGCCAGCGGCGTTATGTGGATGATATCCTGAAGCGCTTCGGTATGGATGAGTGCAAGGCTGTGGTGAGTCCCGTCGACATGAGCTCTCGACTAGTTCCAAGCGACGCGGCGACAAAAGTGAACGCTCCATTTCGCGAAGCTGTGGGTGCTCTAATGCATCTGATGACTGCCACGCGCCCGGACATCGCGTACGCTGTGGGCTATGTGTCGCGCTTCATGGAGAATCCCCAAGAGGAACACTGGGTTGCGGTCAAGCGTATCTTTCGCTACCTGCAAGGCACCAAGACGCATGGGATCTGCTACAAGCCGGGTGACAAGATCGACTTTCGTGGATACTCGGACGCGGACTGGGCCGGTGACCTCGCGGACCGCAAGTCGACTTCCGGCTACACGTTCATGCTGATGAGTGCGCCTGTGAGCTGGGGAAGCAAGAAGCAGTCAAGCGTGTCGCTGTCTACGAGCGAAGCGGAGTACATCGCGCCCAGTCTGGCCATCCAAGAGGGCAAGTGGATCCACCGCCTGCTGTGCGAGATTCTGGCGGCTGCCAACGAGACGGGATCCGAGCTCATGATTCGCGAAGACAACCAGTCGTGTATCAAGATGACGAAGAACCCGGTGAATCACGGCCGCGCCAAGCACATCGACATCAAGTATCACCACATCCGCGACGATGTGAAGCGCGGTGAAGTGAAGCTCCAGTATTGCGAGACTTCTGTGATGCTGGCGGACATCATGACGAAGGCGCTCGCGGGACCACGCCACACGGACCTGACGGCGGCTCTCGGCATCCACGCATGTTCGCATTGAGGGGGCGTATTGAGGGCGTATTGAGGGTTGCTGGTCTTGGGTACTGTGTACCAGCTGTACCCATTAACCGGTCAACCCGAACCGGTCCAATACGATCCTGCGATGATTACGGTACGTTGTTTACGCCACCGATGATTAGGAGTAGGATGATTGGACGAGTACAGAGTGTTGGTGATTAGATGCACCAAATGATTGGATGCAGACTAGGTAGTGAAGACAGTGTAAGCTCCGATCAATCAATCACTTTCGAATCTTCCTTCTTCAGCTCAAGTGGTTTCCTGCCTCCGCTCCGGTCTCCCCAGAGTGCTGTCCTCCCTCCGCTTCGTTCAAGCTACGTGTCCAAGATCCATACCTTCCATCAGGTTATGAGCCCAAGCACCATGTCCTCTGCCCACGACGCCTCGACTAAGGTCTCCATCGACAAGTTCAACGGAGACAACTACGCCACGTGGAACCGCTACATGCGTGGCGTGTTCCTGACCAAGTCGGTGTGGCATGTCGTGAACCGCGAGACGACGCCAAGCTTCACGGACTCGCGGGCCAAGGACGACTACATCAAGTCGAGCAACATCGCGTTCGGACTGATGTTGCTCCACATGGACGCGGACTACCACCATGTGGTCGACGACTGCGAGGAAGCGTGGGTTGCGTGGACGCGCCTGAAGACGCTGTACGGTGGATCGCAGAAGGCTGGACGCATCTACCTCAAGCGCCAACTCTTCAGCATGGAGATGTCGGAAGGCGGCAATGTGTTGCATCATTGCAATGAGGTCCTCAACATCAGCGCCAAGCTCAGCAGCATCGGCGCCAAGATGGAGGACGAGGACGTGGCGATCTGCCTGTTGCGCAGTCTCCCCAAGAGCTACGAGAACGTCGTGCTGAACTTGGAGATGAGCAGCGCTGAACTGCGGTCGCAAGACGTCGTGAAGGTGCTCACGAACGAGCATATCAAGCGGCAAGGCGAGAAGACGGCGACGGTGAAGACGGAGAACGCGGCCAAGGCGTTCAACACCGACCGAGAGTCTCGCCAATGCACATACTGCGGAAAATTGGGGCACATCATTGACAAGTGCTGGACCAAGCAGAAGGACGAGAATCGGGGCCCAAGACGCGCGGCGGCAATGGCAATGGCAATGGCAACGGCCGTGGACGCGGGGCCAACAACATCCAGTGGAGAAACGACAGCGACGACTACGACTACGACTACGGCTACGATCGAGTGGCGTTCGCGGTTTCCCTGGAATGTGGCATTTCGACGGGCAAGAATGTGTCCGGGATGTGGGCGGTCGACAGCGGCGCAACGCACCACATCTGTAACGACAAGGCCAAGTTCGCCAATTTGATCGAGCGGAACGAAGGCGAACTTTCGGTGGCCGACGGCAACAAGGCGGCCATCAAGGGTGTGGGGACCATCGTGGAACGAGTGGTTCTGCCCAACGGCGACGAGCGCGAGATCGAGATCAAGAGCGCGCTGTACGTGCCGAGCATGAGCAAGAACCTGCTCTCGGTGCCGCAGATCAACAAGAGTGGCAAGTTCCAAGTGGTGTTCGACGGCACCGAAATGCACGTTTCGCGCAAGGACTCGAAGCTAGTGGTGGCAACGGCGGATCTCGTGGATGGCCTCTACTGGCTTCGCACGCCTCAGCGATCGGTGAATGCAGCGACGAGTGGCAGGACTGTCGACCTGCACGCGCGCATGGGTCACGCTCCAGTCGAGGTGCTTCGCAAGATGGTCGACACCAAGATGATCAAGGACGCGAAGGCACCTTCCAAGTCGAATGGACCAAGTCTGTGTCGCGGATGTCAGCAAGGGAAGATGGTCCAAAAACCATTCCCGAGCAACCGTGACAAGCGTCACTATGACACCTTCGAGTTGCTCCACTTCGACATCTGCGGACCCATGGAGGAAAACTCGCTTGGTGGCAGCAAGTATCTGCTGTTGATCGTGGACGAAGCCAGCGGATGCATGAAGGGTTTCTGTCTGCGTGCCAAGTCGGAGAGCGAAGACTACATCAAGACGTACGTCATGAAGGTGCAGAAGCAGTTCGGCAAGAAGGTCAAGTTTGTGCGGCATGACGGAGCTCGTGAGTTTGCGACCAACTCGCTCAAGGCCTTCTACGAAGACGAAGGCATCGAGCAGCAAACCACGGTTCCGTACGCGCACCAGACCAACGGCACGGCAGAACGAGCCATCCGGACCATCGTCACGATCGGCCGCAGCATGCTGCATCACGCCAAGCTGGACAAGTGTTTCTGGGCTGAGGCGGCCATGACGGCCATCTACGTGAAGAACCGCCTGCCGTCACCCAAGGTCGAGCACAAGACTCCGTTCGAGATCGTGTACAAGTCCAAGCCGAGTGTGAAGCACATGCGTGTGTTCGGCTGTCGGACGTACATTCTGACTCCGAAGGAGAAGCGGCTCAAGTGGGACCCCAAGGCTCGCGCCGGGATATTCCTCGGCTACGAAGAAGTGTCCAAGGCGTATCGAGTTTATGACATCGAGGCGGGGCAGGTGGTCATCAGTCGCGATGTCAACTTCGATGAGTCGGCCTTTGGACTTTCGCCGCAGATTTCCGATGAAGATGTCGATGACCTGGACTTCGACTCGCTCGACATCGACGATGCCGGTCCTCGCCAGACGGAGTACAAGCAGGCGGGGAAGCGCAAGAGTCACCCAAGTGACGAAGATGAAGGTACCAGAAGACCGCGCACTGTGCGTCATCGGCCTGGATTGGAAGAAGCGAGTGCACCGGACTCCTCTTCGCACCGAGTGGACCCCG
This sequence comes from Phytophthora citrophthora, assembly GCA_031305395.1. NCBI lineage: Eukaryota > Oomycota > Peronosporomycetes > Peronosporales > Peronosporaceae > Phytophthora > Phytophthora citrophthora. Next base: position 222,345 of record JASMQC010000023.1, read on the forward strand.
ACGAAGAAGAAAAGTCTGGGGACCAAGATGAAGACGATGATTCGACTCCGCCGGTGTTTTGGCGTGCCAGTGCGAATGCCGTCGAAGCAGCAGATCTATCGGAACCGACGACGTTTCAAGAGGCGATCAACAGCCCTGATCAAGTGCACTGGCGCAAGGCGATTCGCGCGGAACTCAAGTCGATGCGTCTTCGTGGAGTGTTTCGTGCTGCCAAGTTGCCCAACGGACAGCGCGCCATCGGCACCAAGTGGGTGTTCAAGATCAAGCGCAAAGCGGACGGATCGATCGAGAAGTACAAGGCGCGCCTCGTGGCCAAGGGTTTCAAGCAGAAGTACGGCATCGACTACACGGAGACGTTTTCGCCCGTGGTCAAGTACGTGACGCTGCGCATGGTCATCGCGATTGCCAAGTACTTCGGTTGGCCCCTCGACCAACTCGACGTGGTGACTGCATTCCTATATGGGATCATGAAGGAGCAGGTGGTGGTTCCTGATGGCGTTGAGGTCGATGGTGATTTCGACTGCCTGGAATTGGTGAAGGCGATCTACGGTCTCAAACAAGCTTCGCGCGTGTGGAACGAGACGTTCGACGAGTTCGTGTGCTCCATCGGTTTCCAAGTTTCGGCCTTCGATCCGTGCCTCTACATCAAGGTTGAGGATGGCCACTGTGTGCTCGTGCTGGTCTACGTGGACGATGTGTTGGTGACCGGAAGTTCACCCGAGCTGATCGCACGCACGAAGACGGACCTCAAGACTCGCTTCGAGATGACCGACAGCGGCAAGTGTGCGTTCGTTCTTGGGATCGAGTTGGTGGACGGCTCGGACGGCAGTGTGACCATGTGCCAGCGGCGTTATGTGGATGATATCCTGAAGCGCTTCGGTATGGATGAGTGCAAGGCTGTGGTGAGTCCCGTCGACATGAGCTCTCGACTAGTTCCAAGCGACGCAGCGACCAAGGTGAACGCTCCATTTCGCGAAGCTGTGGGTGCCTTAATGCATCTGATGACTGCCACGCGCCCGGACATCGCGTACGCTGTGGGCTATGTGTCGCGCTTCATGGAGAATCCCCAAGAGGAACACTGGGTTGCGGTCAAGCGTATCTTTCGCTACCTGCAAGGCACCAAGACGCATGGGATCTGCTACAAGCCGGGTGACAACATCGACTTTCGTGGATACTCGGACGCGGACTGGGCCGGTGACCTCGCGGACCGCAAGTCGACTTCCGGCTACACGTTCATGCTGATGAGTGCGCCTGTGAGCTGGGGAAGCAAGAAGCAGTCAAGCGTGTCGCTGTCTACGAGCGAAGCGGAGTACATCGCGCTCAGTCTGGCTATCCAAGAGGGCAAGTGGATCCACCGCCTGCTGTGCGAGATTCTGGCGGCTGCCAACGAGACGGGACCCGAGCTCATGATCCGCGAAGACAACCAGTCGTGCATCAAGATGACGAAGAACCCGGTGAATCACGGCCGCGCCAAGCACATCGACATCAAGTATCACCACATCCGCGACGAAGTGAAGCGCGGTGAAGTGAAGCTCCAGTATTGCGAGACTTCTGTGATGCTGGCGGACATCATGACGAAGGCGCTCGCGGGACCACGCCACACGGACCTGACGGCGGCTCTCGGCATCCACGCATGTTCGCATTGAGAGGGCGTATTGGGGGCGTATTGAGGGTTGCTGGTCTTGGGTACTGTGTACCAGCTGTACCCATTAACCGGTCAACCCGAACCGGTCCAATACGATCCTGCGATGATTACGGTACGTTGTTTACGCCACCGATGATTAGACGAGTAGGATGATTGGACGAGTACAGAGTGTTGGTGATTAGATGCACCAAATGATTGGATGCAGACTAGGTAGTGAAGACAGTGTAAGCTCCGATCAATCAATCACTTTCGAATCTTCCTTCTTCAGCTCAAGTGGTTTCCTGCCTCCGCTCCGGTCTTCCCCAGAGTGCTGTCCTCCCTCCGCTTCGTTCAAGCTACGTGTCCAAGATCCATACCTTCCATCAGGTTATGAGCCCAAGCACCATGTCCTCTGCCCACGACGCCTCGACTAAGGTCTCCATCGACAAGTTCAACGGAGACAACTACGCGACGTGGAACCGCTACATGCGTGGCGTGTTCCTGACCAAGTCGGTGTGGCATGTCGTGAACCGCGAGACGACGCCAAGCTTCACGGACTCGCGGGCCAAGGACGACTACGTCAAGTCGAGCAACATCGCGTTCGGACTGATGTTGCTCCACATGGACGCGGACTACCACCATGTGGTCGACGACTGCGAGGAAGCGTGGGTTGCGTGGACGCGCCTGAAGACGCTGTACGGTGGATCGCAGAAGGCTGGACGCATCTACCTGAAGCGCCAACTCTTCAGCATGGAGATGTCGGAAGGCGGCAATGTGTTGCATCATTGCAATGAGGTCCTCAACATCAGCGCCAAGCTCAGCAGCATCGGCGCCAAGATGGAGGACGAGGACGTGGCGATCTGCCTGTTGCGCAGTCTCCCCAAGAGCTACGAGAACGTCGTGCTGAACTTGGAGATGAGCAGCGCTGAACTGCGGTCGCAAGACGTCGTGAAGGTGCTCACGAACGAGCATATCAAGCGGCAAGGCGAGAAGACGGCGACGGTGAAGACGGAGAACGCGGCCAAGGCGTTCAACACCGACCGAGAGTCTCGCCAATGCACATACTGCGGAAAATTGGGGCACATCATTGACAAGTGCTGGACCAAGCAGAAGGACGAGAATCGGGGCCCAAGACGCGGCAATGGCAATGGCAATGGCAATGGCAATGGCAACGGCCGTGGACGCGGGGCCAACAACATCCAGTGGAGAAACGACAGCGACGACTACGACTACGACTACGGCTACGATCGAGTGGCGTTCGCGGTTTCCCTGGAATGTGGCATTTCGACGGGCAAGAATGTGTCCGGGATGTGGGCGGTCGACAGCGGCGCAACGCACCACATCTGTAACGACAAGGCCAAGTTCGCCAATTTGATCGAGCGGAACGAAGGCGAACTTTCGGTGGCCGACGGCAACAAGGCGGCCATCAAGGGTGTGGGGACCATCGTGGAACGAGTGGTTCTGCCCAACGGCGACGAGCGCGAGATCGAGATCAAGAGCGCGCTGTACGTGCCGAGCATGAGCAAGAACCTGCTCTCGGTGCCGCAGATCAACAAGAGTGGCAAGTTCCAAGTGGTGTTCGACGGCACCGAAATGCACGTTTCGCGCAAGGACTCGAAGCTAGTGGTGGCAACGGCGGATCTCGTGGATGGCCTCTACTGGCTTCGCACGCCTCAGCGATCGGCGAATGCAGCGACGAGTGGCAGGACTGTCGACCTGCACGCGCGCATGGGTCACGCTCCAGTCGAGGTGCTTCGCAAGATGGTCGACACCAAGATGATCAAGGACGCGAAGGCACCTTCCAAGTCGAGTGGACCAAGTCTGTGTCGCGGATGTCAGCAAGGGAAGATGGTCCAAAAACCATTCCCGAGCAACCGTGACAAGCGTCACTATGACACCTTCGAGTTGCTCCACTTCGACATCTGCGGACCCATGGAGGAAAACTCGCTTGGTGGCAGCAAGTATCTGCTGTTGATCGTGGATGAAGCCAGCGGATGCATGAAGGGTTTCTGTCTGCGTGCCAAGTCGGAGAGCGAAGACTGCATCAAGACGTACGTCATGAAGGTGCAGAAGCAGTTCGGCAAGAAGGTCAAGTTTGTGCGGCATGACGGAGCTCGTGAGTTTGCGACCAACTCGCTCAAGGCCTTCTACGAAGACGAAGGCATCGAGCAGCAAACCACGGTTCCGTACGCGCACCAGACCAACGGCACGGCAGAACGAGCCATCCGGACCATCGTCACGATCGGCCGCAGCATGCTGCATCACGCCAAGCTGGACAAGTGTTTCTGGGCTGAGGCGGCCATGACGGCCATCTACGTGAAGAACCGCCTGCCGTCACCCAAGGTCGAGCACAAGACTCCGTTCGAGATCGTGTACAAGTCCAAGCCGAGTGTGAAGCACATGCGTGTGTTCGGCTGTCGGACGTACATTCTGACTCCGAAGGAGAAGCGGCTCAAGTGGGACCCCAAGGCTCGCGCCGGAATATTCCTGGGCTACGAAGAAGTGTCCAAGGCGTATCGAGTTTATGACATCGAGGCGGGGCAGGTGGTCATCAGTCGCGATGTCAACTTCGATGAGTCGGCCTTTGGACTTTCGCCGCAGATTTCCGATGAAGATGTCGATGACCTGGACTTCGACTCGCTCGACATCGACGATGCCGGTCCTCGCCAGACGGAGTACAAGCAGGCGGGGAAGCGCAAGAGTCGTCCAAGTGACGAAGATGAAGGTACCAGAAGACCGCGCACTGTGCGTCATCGGCCTGGATTGGAAGAAGCGAGTGCACCGGACTCCTCTTCGCACCGAGTGGACCCCGACGAAGAAGAAAAGTCTGGGGACCAAGATGAAGACGATGATTCGACTCCGCCGGTGTTTTGGCGTGCCAGTGCGAATGCCGTCGAAGCAGCAGATCTATCGGAACCGACGACGTTTCAAGAGGCGATCAACAGCCCTGATCAAGTGCACTGGCGCAAGGCGATTCGCGCGGAACTCAAGTCGATGCGTCTTCGTGGAGTGTTTCGTGCTGCCAAGTTGCCCAACGGACAGCGCGCCATCGGCACCAAGTGGGTGTTCAAGATCAAGCGCAAAGCGGACGGATCGATCGAGAAGTACAAGGCGCGCCTCGTGGCCAAGGGTTTCAAGCAGAAGTACGGCATCGACTACACGGAGACGTTTTCGCCCGTGGTCAAGTACGTGACGCTGCGCATGGTCATCGCGATTGCCAAGTACTTCGGTTGGCCCCTCGACCAACTCGACGTGGTGACTGCATTCCTATATGGGATCATGAAGGAGCAGGTGTTCTGCGTGGTTCCTGATGGCGTTGAGGTCGATGGTGATTTCGACTGCCTGGAATTGGTGAAGGCGATCTACGGTCTCAAACAAGCTTCGCGCGTGTGGAACGAGACGTTCGACGAGTTCGTGTGCTCCATCGGTTTCCAAGTTTCGGCCTTCGATCCGTGCCTCTACATCAAGGTTGAGGATGGCCACTGTGTGCTCGTGCTGGTCTACGTGGACGATGTGTTGGTGACCGGAAGTTCACCCGAGCTGATCGCACGCACGAAGACGGACCTCAAGACTCGCTTCGAGATGACCGACAGCGGCAAGTGTGCGTTCGTTCTTGGGATCGAGTTGGTGGACGGCTCGGACGGCAGTGTGACCATGTGCCAGCGGCGTTATGTGGATGATATCCTGAAGCGCTTCGGTATGGATGAGTGCAAGGCTGTGGTGAGTCCCGTCGACATGAGCTCTCGACTAGTTCCAAGCGACGCAGCGACCAAGGTGAACGCTCCATTTCGCGAAGCTGTGGGTGCCTTAATGCATCTGATGACTGCCACGCGCCCGGACATCGCGTACGCTGTGGGCTATGTGTCGCGCTTCATGGAGAATCCCCAAGAGGAACACTGGGTTGCGGTCAAGCGTATCTTTCGCTACCTGCAAGGCACCAAGACGCATGGGATCTGCTACAAGCCGGGTGACAACATCGACTTTCGTGGATACTCGGACGCGGACTGGGCCGGTGACCTCGCGGACCGCAAGTCGACTTCCGGCTACACGTTCATGCTGATGAGTGCGCCTGTGAGCTGGGGAAGCAAGAAGCAGTCAAGCGTGTCGCTGTCTACGAGCGAAGCGGAGTACATCGCGCTCAGTCTGGCTATCCAAGAGGGCAAGTGGATCCACCGCCTGCTGTGCGAGATTCTGGCGGCTGCCAACGAGACGGGACCCGAGCTCATGATCCGCGAAGACAACCAGTCGTGCATCAAGATGACGAAGAACCCGGTGAATCACGGCCGCGCCAAGCACATCGACATCAAGTATCACCACATCCGCGACGAAGTGAAGCGCGGTGAAGTGAAGCTCCAGTATTGCGAGACTTCTGTGATGCTGGCGGACATCATGACGAAGGCGCTCGCGGGACCACGCCACACGGACCTGACGGCGGCTCTCGGCATCCACGCATGTTCGCATTGAGGGGGCGTATTGAGGGCGTATTGAGGGTTGCTGGTCTTGGGTACTGTGTACCAGCTGTACCCATTAACCGGTCAACCCGAACCGGTCCAATACGATCCTGCGATGATTACGGTACGTTGTTTACGCCACCGATGATTAGACGAGTAGGATGATTGGACGAGTACAGAGTGTTGGTGATTAGATGCACCAAATGATTGGATGCAGACTAGGTAGTGAAGACAGTGTAAGCTCCGATCAATCAATCACTTTCGAATCTTCCTTCTTCAGCTCAAGTGGTTTCCTGCCTCCGCTCCGGTCTTCCCCAGAGTGCTGTCCTCCCTCCGCTTCGTTCAAGCTACGTGTCCAAGATCCATACCTTCCATCAGGTTATGAGCCCAAGCACCATGTCCTCTGCCCACGACGCCTCGACTAAGGTCTCCATCGACAAGTTCAACGGAGACAACTACGCGACGTGGAACCGCTACATGCGTGGCGTGTTCCTGACCAAGTCGGTGTGGCATGTCGTGAACCGCGAGACGACGCCAAGCTTCACGGACTCGCGGGCCAAGGACGACTACATCAAGTCGAGCAACATCGCGTTCGGACTGATGTTGCTCCACATGGACGCGGACTACCACCATGTGGTCGACGACTGCGAGGAAGCGTGGGTTGCGTGGACGCGCCTGAAGACGCTGTACGGTGGATCGCAGAAGGCTGGACGCATTTACCTCAAGCGCCAACTCTTCAGCATGGAGATGTCGGAAGGCGGCAATGTGTTGCATCATTGCAATGAGGTTCTCAACATCAGCGCCAAGCTCAGCAGCATCGGCGCCAAGATGGAGGACGAGGACGTGGCGATCTGCCTGTTGCGCAGTCTCCCCAAGAGCTACGAGAACGTCGTGCTGAACTTGGAGATGAGCAGCGCTGAACTGCGGTCGCAAGACGTCGTGAAGGTGCTCACGAACGAGCATATCAAGCGTCAAGGCGAGAAGACGGCGACGGTGAAGACGGAGAACGCGGCCAAGGCGTTCAACACCGACCGAGAGTCTCGCCAATGCACATACTGCGGAAAATTGGGGCACATCATTGACAAGTGCTGGACTAAGCAGAAGGACGAGAATCGGGGCCCAAGACGCGGCGGCAATGGCAATGGCAATGGCAATGGCAATGGCAACGGCCGTGGACGCGGGGCCAACAACATCCAGTGGAGAAACGACAGCGACGACTACGACTACGACTACGGCTACGATCGAGTGGCGTTCGCGGTTTCCCTGGAATGTGGCATTTCGACGGGCAAGAATGTGTCCGGGATGTGGGCGGTCGACAGCGGCGCAACGCACCACATCTGTAACGACAAGGCCAAGTTCGCCAATTTGATCGAGCGGAACGAAGGCGAACTTTCGGTGGCCGACGGCAACAAGGCGGCCATCAAGGGTGTGGGGACCATCGTGGAACGAGTGGTTCTGCCCAACGGCGACGAGCGCGAGATCGAGATCAAGAGCGCGCTGTATGTGCCGAGCATGAGCAAGAACCTGCTCTCGGTGCCGCAGATCAACAAGAGTGGCAAGTTCCAAGTGGTGTTCGACGGCACCGAAATGCACGTTTCGCGCAAGGACTCGAAGCTAGTGGTGGCGACGGCGGATCTCGTGGATGGCCTCTACTGGCTTCGCACGCCTCAGCGATCGGTGAATGCAGCGACGAGTGGCAGGACTGTCGACCTGCACGCGCGCATGGGTCACGCTCCAGTTGAGGTGCTTCGCAAGATGGTCGACACCAAGATGATCAAGGACGCGAAGGCACCTTCCAAGTCGAATGGACCAAGTCTGTGTCGCGGATGTCAGCAAGGGAAGATGGTCCAAAAACCATTCCCGAGCAACCGTGACAAGCGTCACTATGACACCTTCGAGTTGCTCCACTTCGACATCTGCGGACCCATGGAGGAAAACTCGCTTGGTGGCAGCAAGTATCTGCTGTTGATCGTGGATGAAGCCAGCGGATGCATGAAGGGTTTCTGTCTGCGTGCCAAGTCGGAGAGCGAAGACTGCATCAAGACGTACGTCATGAAGGTGCAGAAGCAGTTCGGCAAGAAGGTCAAGTTTGTGCGGCATGACGGAGCTCGTGAGTTTGCGACCAACTCGCTCAAGGCCTTCTACGAAGACGAAGGCATCGAGCAGCAAACCACGGTTCCGTACGCGCACCAGACCAACGGCACGGCAGAACGAGCCATCCGGACCATCATCACGATCGGCCGCAGCATGCTGCATCACGCCAAGCTGGACAAGTGTTTCTGGGCTGAGGCGGCCATGACGGCCATCTACGTGAAGAACCGCCTGCCGTCACCCAAGGTCGAGCACAAGACTCCGTTCGAGATCGTGTACAAGTCCAAGCCGAGTGTGAAGCACATGCGTGTGTTCGGCTGTCGGACGTACATTCTGACTCCGAAGGAGAAGCGGCTGAAGTGGGACCCCAAGGCTCGCGCTGGGATATTCCTCGGCTACGAAGAAGTGTCCAAGGCGTATCGAGTTTTTTTTTTTTATGACATCGTGGCGGGGCAGGTGGTCATCAGTCGCGATGTCAACTTCGATGAGTCGGCCTTTGGACTTTCGCCGCAGATTTCCGATGAAGATGTCGATGACCTGGACTTCGACGATGCCGGTCCTCGTCAGACGGAGTACAAGCAGGCGGGGAAGCGCAAGAGTCGTCCAAGTGACGAAGATGATGGTACCAGAAGGCCGCGCACTGTGCGTCATCGGCCTGGATTGGAAGAAGCGAGTGCACCGGACTCGTCTTCGCACCGAGTGGACCCCGACGAAGAAGAAAAGTCTGGGGACCAAGGTGAAGACGATGATTCGACTCCGCCGGTGTTTTGGCGTGCCAGTGCGAATGCCGTCGAAGCAGCAGATCTATCGGAACCGACGACGTTTCAAGAGGCGATCAACAGCCCTGATCAAGTGCACTGGCGCAAGGCGATTCGCGCGGAACTCAAGTCGATGCGTCTTCGTGGAGTGTTTCGTGCTGCCAAGTTGCCCAACGGACAGCGCGCCATCGGCACCAAGTGGGTGTTCAAGATCAAGCGCAAAGCGGACGGATCGATCGAGAAGTACAAGGCGCGCCTCGTGGCCAAGGGTTTTAAGCAGAAGTACGGCATCGACTACACGGAGACGTTTTCGCCCGTGGTCAAGTACGTGACGCTGCGCATGGTCATCGCCATTGCCAAGTACTTCGGTTGGCCCCTCGACCAACTCGACGTGGTGACTGCATTCCTATATGGGATCATGAAGGAGCAAGTGTTCTGCGTGGTTCCTGATGGCGTTGAGGTCGATGGTGATTTCGACTGCCTGGAATTGGTGAAGGCGATCTACGGTCTCAAACAAGCTTCGCGCGTGTGGAACGAGACGTTCGACGAGTTCGTGTGCTCCATCGGTTTCCAAGTTTCGGCCTTTGATCCGTGCCTCTACATCAAGGTTGAGGATGGCCACTGTGTGTTCGTGCTGGTCTACGTGGATGATGTGTTGGTGACCGGAAGTTCACCCGAGCTGATAGCACGCACGAAGACGGACCTCAAGACTCGCTTCGAGATGACCGACAGCGGCAAGTGTGCGTTCGTTCTTGGGATCGAGTTGGTGGACGGGTCGGACGGCAGTGTGACCATGTGCCAGCGGCGTTATGTGGATGATATCCTGAAGCGCTTCGGTATGGATGAGTGCAAGGCTGTGGTGAGTCCCGTCGACATGAGCTCTCGACTAGTTCCAAGCGACGCGGCGACAAAAGTGAACGCTCCATTTCGCGAAGCTGTCGGTGCCTTAATGCATCTGATGACTGCCACGCGCCCGGACATCGCGTACGCTGTGGGCTATGTGTCGCGCTTCATGGAGAATCCCCAAGAGGAACACTGGGTTGCGGTCAAGCGTATCTTTCGCTACCTGCAAGGCACCAAGACGCATGGGATCTGCTACAAGCCGGGTGACAAGATCGACTTTCGTGGATACTCGGACGCGGACTGGGCCGGTGACCTCGCGGACCGCAAGTCGACTTCCGGCTACACGTTCATGCTGATGAGTGCGCCTGTGAGCTGGGGAAGCAAGAAGCAGTCAAGCGTGTCGCTGTCTACGAGCGAAGCGGAGTACATCGCGCTCAGTCTGGCTATCCAAGAGGGCAAGTGGATCCACCGCCTGCTGTGCGAGATACTGGCGGCTGCCAACGAGACGGGATCCGAGCTCATGATTCGCGAAGACAACCAGTCGTGTATCAAGATGACGAAGAACCCGGTGAATCACGGCCGCGCCAAGCACATCGACATCAAGTATCACCACATCCGTGACGAAGTGAAGCGCGGTGAAGTGAAGCTCCAGTATTGCGAGACTTCTGTGATGCTGGCGGACATCATGACGAAGGCGCTCGCGGGACCACGCCACACGGACCTGACGGCGGCTCTCGGCATCCACGCATGTTCGCATTGAGGGGGCGTATTGAGGGCGTATTGAGGGTTGCTGGTCTTGGGTACTGTGTACCAGCTGTACCCATTAACCGGTCAACCCGAACCGGTCCAATACGATCCTGCGATGATTACGGTACGTTGTTTACGCCACCGATGATTAGACGAGTAGGATGATTGGATGAGTACAGAGTGTTGGTGATTAGATGCACCAAATGATTGGAAGCAGACTAGGTAGTGAAGACAGTGTAAGCTCCGATCAATCAATCACTTTCGAATCTTCCTTCTTCAGCTCAAGTGGTTTCCTACCTCCGCTCCGGTCTCCCCCAGAGTGCTGTCCTCCCTCCGCTTCGTCCAAGCTACGTGTCCAAGATCCATACCTTCCATCAGGCCCCGATTCTCGTCCTTCTGCTTGGTCCAGCACTTGTCAATGATGTGCCCCAATTTTCCGCAGTATGTGCATTGGCGAGACTCTCGGTCGGTGTTGAACGCCTTGGCCGCGTTCTCCGTCTTCACCGTCGCCGTCTTCTCGCCTTGACGCTTGATATGCTCGTTCGTGAGCACCTTCACGACGTCTTGCGACCGCAGTTCAGCGCTGCTCATCTCCAAGTTCAGCACGACGTTCTCGTAGCTCTTGGGGAGACTGCGCAACAGGCAGATCGCCACGTCCTCGTCCTCCATCTTGGCGCCGATGCTGCTGAGCTTGGCGCTGATGTTGAGGACCTCATTGCAATGATGCAACACATTGCCGCCTTCCGACATCTCCATGCTGAAGAGTTGGCGCTTGAGGTAAATGCGTCCAGCCTTCTGCGATCCACCGTACAGCGTCTTCAGGCGCGTCCACGCAACCCACGCTTCCTCGCAGTCGTCGACCACATGGTGGTAGTCCGCGTCCATGTGGAGCAACATCAGTCCGAACGCGATGTTGCTCGACTTGATGTAGTCGTCCTTGGCCCGCGAGTCCGTGAAGCTTGGCGTCGTCTCGCGGTTCACGACATGCCACACCGACTTGGTCAGAAACACGCCACGCATGTAGCGGTTCCACGTCGCGTAGTTGTCTCCGTTGAACTTGTCGATGGAGACCTTAGTCGAGGCGTCGTGGGCAGAGGACATGGTGCTTGGGCTCATAACCTGATGGAAGGTATGGATCTTGGACACGTAGCTTGGACGAAGCGGAGGGAGGACAGCACTCTGGGGGAGACCGGAGCGGAGGCAGGAAACCACTTGAGCTGAAGAAGGAAGATTCGAAAGTGATTGATTGATCGGAGCTTACACTGTCTTCACTACCTAGTCTGCTTCCAATCATTTGGTGCATCTAATCACCAACACTCTGTACTCATCCAATCATCCTACTCGTCTAATCATCGGTGGCGTAAACTACGTACCGTAATCATCGCAGGATCGTATTGGACCGGTTCGGGTTGACCGGTTAATGGGTACAGCTGGTACACAGTACCCAAGACCAGCAACCCTCAATAGTCCTCAACATCAGCGCCAAGCTCAGCAGCATCGGCGCCAAGATGGAGGACGAGGACGTGGCGATCTGCCTGTTGCGCAGTCTCCCCAAGAGCTACGAGAACGTCGTGCTGAACTTGGAGATGAGCAGCGCTGAACTGCGGTCGCAAGACGTCGTGAAGGTGCTCACGAACGAGCATATCAAGCGTCAAGGCGAGAAGACGGCGACGGTGAAGACGGAGAACGCGGCCAAGGCGTTCAACACCGACCGAGAGTCTCGCCAATGCACATACTGCGGAAAATTGGGGCACATCATTGACAAGTGCTGGACTAAGCAGAAGGACGAGAATCGGGGCCCAAGACGCGGCGGCAATGGCAATGGCAATGGCAACGGCCGTGGGGCCAACAACATCCAGTGGAGAAACGACAGCGACGACTACGACTACGACTATGGCTACGATCGAGTGGCGTTCGCGGTTTCCCTGGAATGTGGCATTTCGACGGGCAAGAATGTGTCCGGGATGTGGGCGGTCGACAGCGGCGCAACGCACCACATCTGTAACGACAAGGCCAAGTTCGCCAATTTGATCGAGCGGAACGAAGGCGAACTTTCGGTGGCCGACGGCAACAAGGCGGCCATCAAGGGTGTGGGGACCATCGTGGAACGAGTGGTTCTGCCCAACGGCGACGAGCGCGAGATCGAGATCAAGAGCGCGCTGTATGTGCCGAGCATGAGCAAGAACCTGCTCTCGGTGCCGCAGATCAACAAGAGTGGCAAGTTCCAAGTGGTGTTCGACGGCACCGAAATGCACGTTTCGCGCAAGGACTCGAAGCTAGTGGTGGCGACAGCGGATCTCGTGGATGGCCTCTACTGGCTTCGCACGCCTCAGCGATCGGTGAATGCAGCGACGAGTGGCAGGACTGTCGACCTGCACGCGCGCATGGGTCACGCTCCGGTTGAGGTGCTTCGCAAGATGGTCGACACCAAGATGATCAAGGACGCGAAGGCACCTTCCAAGTCGAATGGACCAAGTCTGTGTCGCGGATGTCAGCAAGGGAAGATGGTCCAAAAACCATTCCCGAGCAACCGTGACAAGCGTCACTATGACACCTTCGAGTTGCTCCACTTCGACATCTGCGGACCCATGGAGGAAAACTCGCTTGGTGGCAGCAAGTATCTGCTGTTGATCGTGGATGAAGCCAGCGGATGCATGAAGGGTTTCTGTCTGCGTGCCAAGTCGGAGAGCGAAGACTGCATCAAGACGTACGTCATGAAGGTGCAGAAGCAGTTCGGCAAGAAGGTCAAGTTTGTGCGGCATGACGGAGCTCGTGAGTTCGTGACCAACTCGCTCAAGGCCTTCTACGAAGACGAAGGCATCGAGCAGCAAACCACGGTTCCGTACGCGCACCAGACCAACGGCACGGCAGAACGAGCCATCCGGACCATCATCACGATCGGCCGCAGCATGCTGCATCACGCCAAGCTGGACAAGTGTTTCTGGGCTGAGGCGGCCATGACGGCCATCTACGTGAAGAAGACTCCGTTCGAGATCGTGTACAAGTCCAAGCCGAGTGTGAAGCACATGCGTGTGTTCGGCTGTCGGACGTACATTCTGACTCCGAAGGAGAAGCGGCTCAAGTGGGACCCCAAGGCTCGCGCCGGGATATTCCTCGGCTACGAAGAAGTGTCCAAGGCGTATCGAGTTTATGACATCGAGGCGGGGCAGGTGGTCATCAGTCGCGATGTCAACTTCGATGAGTCGGCCTTTGGACTTTCGCCGCAGATTTCCGATGAAGATGTCGATGACCTGGACTTCGACTCGCTCGACATCGACGATGCCGGTCCTCGCCAGACGGAGTACAAGCAGGCGGGGAAGCGCAAGAGTCACCCAAGTGACGAAGATGAAGGTACCAGAAGACCGCGCACTGTGCGTCATCGGCCTGGATTGGAAGAAGCGAGTGCACCGGACTCCTCTTCGCACCGAGTGGACCCCGACGAAGAAGAAAAGTCTGGGGACCAAGATGAAGACGATGATTCGACTCCGCCGGTGTTTTGGCGTGCCAGTGCGAATGCCGTCGAAGCAGCAGATCTATCGGAGCCGACGACGTTTCAAGAGGCGATCAACAGCCCTGATCAAGTGCACTGGCGCAAGGCGATTCGCGCGGAACTCAAGTCGATGCGTCTTCGTGGAGTGTTTCGTGCTGCCAAGTTGCCCAACGGACAGCGCGCCATCGGCACCAAGTGGGTGTTCAAGATCAAGCGCAAAGCGGACGGATCGATCGAGAAGTACAAGGCGCGCCTCGTGGCCAAGGGTTTCAAGCAGAAGTACGGCATCGACTACACGGAGACGTTTTCGCCCGTGGTCAAGTACGTGACGCTGCGCATGGTCATCGCCATTGCCAAGTACTTCGGTTGGCCCCTCGACCAACTCGACGTGGTGACTGCATTCCTATATGGGATCATGAAGGAGCAGGTGTTCTGCGTGGTTCCTGATGGCGTTGAGGTCGATGGTGATTTCGACTGCCTGGAATTGGTGAAGGCGATCTACGGTCTCAAACAAGCTTCGCGCGTGTGGAACGAGACGTTCGACGAGTTCGTGTGCTCCATCGGTTTCCAAGTTTCGGCCTTCGATCCGTGCCTCTACATCAAGGTTGAGGATGGCCACTGTGTGCTCGTGCTGGTCTACGTGGACGATGTGTTGGTGACCGGAAGTTCACCCGAGCTGATCGCACGCACGAAGACGGACCTCAAGACTCGCTTCGAGATGACCGACAGCGGCAAGTGTGCGTTCGTTCTTGGGATCGAGTTGGTGGACGGCTCGGACGGCAGTGTGACCATGTGCCAGCGGCGTTATGTGGATGATATCCTGAAGCGCTTCGGTATGGATGAGTGCAAGGCTGTGGTGAGTCCCGTCGACATGAGCTCTCGACTAGTTCCAAGCGACGCAGCGACCAAGGTGAACGCTCCATTTCGCGAAGCTGTGGGTGCCTTAATGCATCTGATGACTGCCACGCGCCCGGACATCGCGTACGCTGTGGGCTATGTGTCGCGCTTCATGGAGAATCCCCAAGAGGAACACTGGGTTGCGGTCAAGCGTATCTTTCGCTACCTGCAAGGCACCAAGACGCATGGGATCTGCTACAAGCCGGGTGACAACATCGACTTTCGTGGATACTCGGACGCGGACTGGGCCGGTGACCTCGCGGACCGCAAGTCGACTTCCGGCTACACGTTCATGCTGATGAGTGCGCCTGTGAGCTGGGGAAGCAAGAAGCAGTCAAGCGTGTCGCTGTCTACGAGCGAAGCGGAGTACATCGCGCTCAGTCTGGCTATCCAAGAGGGCAAGTGGATCCACCGCCTGCTGTGCGAGATACTGGCGGCTGCCAACGAGACGGGACCCGAGCTCATGATCCGCGAAGACAACCAGTCGTGCATCAAGATGACGAAGAACCCGGTGAATCACGGCCGCGCCAAGCACATCGACATCAAGTATCACCACATCCGCGACGAAGTGAAGCGCGGTGAAGTGAAGCTCCAGTATTGCGAGACTTCTGTGATGCTGGCGGACATCATGACGAAGGCGCTCGCGGGACCACGCCACACGGACCTGACGGCGGCTCTCGGCATCCACGCATGTTCGCATTGAGGGGGCGTATTGAGGGTTGCTGGTCTTGGGTACTGTGTACCAGCTGTACCCATTAACCGGTCAACCCGAACCGGTCCAATACGATCCTGCGATGATTACGGTACGTTGTTTACGCCACCGATGATTAGACGAGTAGGATGATTGGACGAGTACAGAGTGTTGGTGATTAGATGCACCAAATGATTGGATGCAGACTAGGTAGTGAAGACAGTGTAAGCTCCGATCAATCAATAGGTTATGAGCCCAAGCACCATGTCCTCTGCCCACGACGCCTCGACTAAGGTCTCCATCGACAAGTTCAACGGAGACAACTACGCGACGTGGAACCGCTACATGCGTGGCGTGTTCCTGACCAAGTCGGTGTGGCATGTCGTGAACCGCGAGACGACGCCAAGCTTCACGGACTCGCGGGCCAAGGACGAGTACGTCAAGTCGAGCAACATCGCGTTCGGACTGATGTTGCTCCACATGGACGCGGACTACCACCATGTGGTCGACGACTGCGAGGAAGCGTGGGTTGCGTGGACGCGCCTGAAGACGCTGTACGGTGGATCGCAGAAGGCTGGACGCATTTACCTCAAGCGCCAACTCTTCAGCATGGAGATGTCGGAAGGCGGCAATGTGTTGCATCATTGCAATGAGGTCCTCAACATCAGCGCCAAGCTCAGCAGCATCGGCGCCAAGATGGAGGACGAGGACGTGGCGATCTGCCTGTTGCGCAGTCTCCCCAAGAGCTACGAGAACGTCGTGCTGAACTTGGAGATGAGCAATGCAGAGCTGCGAACGCAAGACGTGGTGAAGGTGCTCGCGAACGAGCACATCAAGCGACAAGGCGAGAAGACGGCGTCGGTCAAGACTGAAGACGCAGCCAAGGCGTTCAACACCGACCGAGAGTCTCGCCAATGCACATACTGCGGAAAATTGGGGCACATCATTGACAAGTGCTGGACTAAGCAGAAGGACGAGAATCGGGGCCCAAGACGCGGCGGCAATGGCAATGGCAATGGCAACGGCCGTGGGGCCAACAACATCCAGTGGAGAAACGACAGCGACGACTACGACTACGACTATGGCTACGATCGAGTGGCGTTCGCGGTTTCCCTGGAATGTGGCATTTCGACGGGCAAGAATGTGTCCGGGATGTGGGCGGTCGACAGCGGCGCAACGCACCACATCTGTAACGACAAGGCCAAGTTCGCCAATTTGATCGAGCGGAACGAAGGCGAACTTTCGGTGGCCGACGGCAACAAGGCGACCATCAAGGGTGTGGTGTAGTGGGTCTATTTAGACCCACTAGGTGGCGTACATGTGCGCTTACGTGTATGAGGAAGCGTGCAATTAAGATAGACTTAATTTAAGTATACTTATTCCAATAAGTATAGTTAAATCAAATATAACTAATTTAAACTGCAAAATACCGTAAAATGAGAACTGTTATTGAATTTGGCACAAAGCCGTTACGGAACCTCCTAAAACTGTTTAATCTATTTCTAAAGGATTTGCCAACGTGTGGTTGGCAGAATCTCTGCTTCCATGAAGGGCATTGATTGGTAGAAATCCGTTACTTTCTACCAATAACATGCACAAATGCACGCGAACCACTCAATGATGTGGCTCGCCCATGTAGCCATTGGTGTGTACAGTACACCAAGGTCTGAGGTCCATTTCCAACCTCTAACAGTTATCCTAACTGTTAGAGTTACAAGTGGTGTAGCCACTTGTACGTGTAACCCCGTTACACCGGTTATGGTTCGAGGAATGCGACCTTGATTTCGGCCGCATCGGTCAATCGGGTTGGTGGTCGGGGTTCTAATGTCGATATCGATGCGGGTTCGAGGTCGATCTTTATAGCCCCGCCTCGGCGGAGTATTGATCGTGGCGTAGTGTAAGTTGGTCGTTCGACCGACGGTAAGTAGATCTCCACGGATTCCTGAGGTTTCGGCGTTGCGTCCACTGTCGCTTCCAGAGCCAGATTCTGCCATTCCATGTAACGCCGGGATCCGACCGACACAAACCCGGGGGATCGAGGAACTTTCTCTTGATCAACTACCATCCCGACGTGCAGTCGGTGATCCAGTCGCAAGATCTTCTCACCAAGATTTGTGATGACTAAATACCGAGCCCGACCAGGGCCCTCTACCACAGTAGGTACCCATCGATCGCCTCTGGCCACCCACAATTTCTCCGTCGCCGATAGTTTCACTCTTGACACGATCTCCTCAGATCCCCCAACCGGGATATGCAGATCTTCCTCCAGTTTGACCAATTTCACCTTCTCCCGTACAATCTCTTACGACCATTAAGTGGGATCCCCACTTCATTGGGTAGGCACATCGATCCCTTCGCAAGATCCATTTGGACTCCGGCCGGGATCATGAAATCCATACCCAGGATCGCATCTTGTCCGGATAGATCCCCTATCCAAATATCGAAAAAGTATACCAGGTACCCCGCAAGCGTGATCTTGATCCACGTTCTCCCTTCGCATTATCCCCGATCCCAACGCACTCCTGTCTCTGACTAGTGTCAAAGTGGCACCCAACCTTACGAGCAAAGGCGGTATCCACAATGGATACCTCGGCGCCGGTGTCCAGGAGCAAGATCGCTTTTTCGTGATTGATCTTGCCTGAGATCTTGGCTTGACGGAACCATTTTCCTGGTGCGTGGTATTTCCAATAACCCCTGGATTCTCCTTCCTTGAGATCCAAGGCCACCTCCGCACCAGATCGAGAGAACTCGTCAATCCGGGGAAGACTCGCGATCCTAGCAGTATACGTATGGAACTTACATGTATTATCGCGCAGACCCGATTTCTCCCTATCTTGATCCTTCGATTTCTTGTTCACGTATGCGTAGATGCAATACTCAGAACGCTCGGCTCGTACCGGATTCCAACCCGGCGAGTGTCCTAGTTTAACATCTTTTCCACCTTCTCGGGAACATCCCAGCATGCCGATTCGGATCGTACCACTTACAGATCTGGTTGTAGAACTCTTCCATGGGGCATTCTCCAGCTTCGTGCATCTCCCCGCAACCGCGGCATGTATATAGACAGCGGTCGGTTGGGTGGCCCCTCTTCCCGCACTTATCACATGTTAGGCGCCTCCAACAGTCTAGATCCGAATGCTTCCGAGATTCGCAGTGCGAGCAGCGACCCCGATCGTGATCTGACGGGCCCCGACGATCCGAGATCCGACCTCGATTTTGCGTGTTCGCATGAGATCTCGTCTGATTCCGGCTGGTGGGGAGCGCCCCCAGTACCGATCTGCTGTTCTTCAGTCGCGGCAAGGTATATTCTCCGGAGATCACCTTCAGAATCGGATCCGTCCGATCCGGATATCTCTTCCGATTCCGAGCTTGGATCCTGGACCTTGATCGCCCGTACCACTGCTCGGGTGGGTGCCGCCGGGGCATGAGCTGGCGCCTTCTGTCTATATTTCGATCCAAACGCAGATTTACGCTGCCTGCTTTTCGCCCGTTCCCGGGCACGGAGTACTTCTTCAAGTTCGCCGACATCGGTCAGTCGGAGTAGGGTCAGCCGATCAGCTAATTCAGGATCTCCCAATGTCTCGATATAATGATCCACCTGCTCCCGGCGGGCCTTAGGGCCTCCATCCTTGATCTTCAGTCTGGCGCGTAAAGCCGTCACGTTGAGCCGGTAGAGATAGTCGAGAGGGGCCTCCTCGGATCGCTTGCGAGCGTGGTAGTATTGCCACGCAACCGACATACCCAATCCACAATATTGGGTCTGGAAACTGTCCAACAGATCCACCCACTTGGTTTTCGTCGTCCGACTGAGCTGTCGGTACCAGTTCTTTGCCGGTTCGATCATCAGATCCGCAAACGTGAGGAATTTCTCCTCTTCGGTAGCCTGATCGCGCTGGAACGCCGACTTGACCTTATTGATCCAGGCCCGAGCACGATCTTCGTCGAAATCCTTACCCGCAAATTCCTTCAGATCCAAGATCGCTGAGATCCGGACCCGCTGGATCACCGAGGATCCTCCTTGGCCGATCGCCGCAGACGCGATTGCTGCTCGGCCTGACATTTGTCCACCGGAACTTGGTATGCCCAGATCGTTGCGATCGTATTCCCAGGAGTCGGGATCTGGGGTCGCGACAGACTCCATATC
Organism: Phytophthora citrophthora; assembly: GCA_031305395.1. NCBI lineage: Eukaryota > Oomycota > Peronosporomycetes > Peronosporales > Peronosporaceae > Phytophthora > Phytophthora citrophthora. The sequence continues at coordinate 242,081 of JASMQC010000023.1, forward strand.
GATATCTGACGTTCCCGTGATCGGCGATCGGGGAGCCACGAGGTTCCGCTCCTTTAAGAAACGGTCCATCGCCATCTGGAAGTAATCATCCAGCTTGCTGCTCAATCTTGTGGAACTAGGTCTGATCTGCCGGGATCCGGCGATTTTCTTGCTGATCAGGCGTCTTGGCTTCCGACTTCACGGCCGCTGATCGTGTATCTTGCTTTTTCACACTCGATTTCAGGAACTTAGCACCGGAGGGACCCAAGGACATACGTTGCGGTCCTCTCGAGCTGTCGGAGTCTGGCTCCGAGGTAGCTGACGCATAGCGCGACGATCCGGTTTGATAACCTAGATCTGGCGTCTGTGGGCGTTCGCCGACCAATATCTTGAGGGAATCGAATAGATCTTGAGTCGCAGACTGGATCGCATCCAGCTCCATGTCGAATAGAGAGTTCGGGTCGAACTCTCCAGCCACTAGGCCAGCTTCTTCCATCATCTGTCTCACGCTTGGTCTGGGGTCATCGATCTGACATCTTGGCTCGCCAGTGACCCCTGTCGCTTGATCCGACTCTTTCTGGGGCCGACGTTGCCTTTCTCGAAATTCTTATTCGCGCTTCACCTCAGTAGCACTTCGCTTTCAAGGGAAATTTGAACCGCGATCATCCGACGGAACCGCTTTGAACTTATTTCTTCTGAAGGTGCATGTCGTGAATGGCCCTCGAACGCATACGTCACCAAGGACAAGATTATGTTATTCTTGCCGCCAATATCGACTGGTATCTCACCATGCCATCGAGTCTGTCCCTCACGAAAAACTTTTATTATGCATTGTGCGGGATTTCTAGAGGTTGTGGAGTCGAAACAAGCGCACCTCCGAGATTTTCACTAAAATATGCACCGTTGATGACAGAGAGCTTCTCTGTCGAATCCGACACGCTGCACCTCCGTTCGTCGTCCGGGAAGCATGTTTTCAGTTAAAACCGGCGAGAATCCGTCTGCGTGAAGAACTTGAGGATGCACTACGCGAAAACAAGCTCACGAGAAGAAATTGTTCGCGATCAAGCTGGTCGTATTATGTACTAGCCTGTGAACGTCACGTTGTCGATTTGCGGCAAGGCTGATTGCCTCTTCAAGAGAATTCGGGGCTTGAAGCAGAATCAAGCCTTTTACATACACGAACCCTTCCGCGACAGCATCTCCTGACTTCACAGCAGCCATGCGGCAGAAGGAGAAGCGATTGGAAGTTGAACAGTCAGTGCCTCCAATCCAATTGAAGCACTTTTCACCTCGGATCATCATCCGAACGTTGGTCCAATTGTGCCTTGCCGTTGTGACACGTAGCTATCTCAGGTACCACTGAGGTGCTCCTTGACTTTTACCCAAATCCAAGCACTTTTGGTCTCGTCTCGGATCATCCACACCTAGGTCGAACGAAGCCTTGCCTAGTAGTACATGGGTGTGGTGGAGCGGATCTGCCGAAATCTGGTTGAGGCCGATCGCGATCGTCACTAGCGCCTAGACACCCACTAACGGAGGGGTTCTCCGATGATTCGTGATCTAGCTGTCCTTGTGTACCCGTCGGTAGGCGGGTTATGCTCTTCCAGGTGACCTATGCGAAGAAGTCAGGCTTGTGGGACGCAGGGGTGTGAGATAGCGTGGAAGTACTTCACTCCACCTCGGGGTAGTCGATCCAGGTCATAGGCGAATTCTCGAACCTTGATGCGGATGCCTGGCCTTCGATCCAGGTCTCCCAATAGTCCAATATTAGATATCTGGTCCCTTCCTTTACGTTGCTTGCCGCTTCGTATAGCGGGGGTCTTGAGGGGTTGAGAGTCGACGGGATCGTCAGGCCAAGCAGCCAATTCCTTCCGATCCATAGTTCGCACTTAAGGGATAGAACACTAGATAGGACAAAGCTGACCAATATATTATCCAGTCTTAACCTCTATACTAGATCTCGTCTCCTAATCTTCCTGACGCCGGTGGGTCAATAGATATCCCGGTTCAAGACGTGAAGGAAGGCACTTGTGAGGTCCAGAGCAAATTCGAGTCTGTTTACGGTTATTCCTATGCCTACTAGTCTCATCTTCAGCTGCTATCCTACGATCACCTGACAGTTGGGTACACAGCTGCTCCTCTGACCCACGATCGCAATTTCACCTAATCCTCGATCGCGATCGGATAAGGTTTCTCGATTACGATCTTGATACATTTCCTTGGGTCCCAACATTACTCTTCTGATCTCGGACCACCGCGGCACCAGGATGATTGATGGATCATCTGCTTCAGCGTTATTATTCACCGAGATCTCTGCATGATCTGGATCCACACCGATCTTGATTTTCGGAGGTTGGCCTCGCCTAGATCACCCTTGATCTTTCTTCTTGAGTGTCGTCGAGCCTCGCGGGGCTGGAGGAAGACTGAAAGTAGCACTGACCTTGTGAACTCACCGCCGTTCCTCCTATCATGACTCCTTTTGTGACAGGACTGCCATCGGTCTGAGTCGTTTGAGGTCAGTCCCGTCGGCTATCCCCTTACTGTAAAAACTAAATATCAAAAATCGAGAGACTACCACAGTCTCCGAAGCCGGCCTCGTGGTTTCCCCTGGTAGCTCTCCTCTCCAGCTGAGGAGGGCATATCCCGACAATCTGGAGCTTGGGGCTTCGCGATCGCGCAAATTCACTCTCTTCACCCACCTCTCCAATGGGGAGATCTGATTGGTGGCAAATCCGGATCCTTCTATCGGCTATCGCATGCGTGATCTTGGGCCGCCGACTGTGACAGATTGGCTCGCAGGTGGCCCCTGTCGGTCGATCTGACTCTTTCCGGGGTCGATGTTGCCTTTCTTAAACCAATCTTTTTCGCGCTTGACCACATCTATCTAGTCCGACTAGCCCTACTCACTGAAGGCTTGGAGACGACTCCAGCTGGAGATATCTTCTCAAACCTTCCTCCCGAGGCTTACCAGTTTCGCTATTCCGCAAATGATGTGTATATAACTCGCACGTGTTGTGAGGGGCTGAAGGGTCTTGGTTCGATACTCCAGCACAAAGGATTTCCAGATACACATGGATATTTTCTTCGTGCTATCGATTGATGGCCTGCTCCACGACGAGCTGTTCCTGCATCACATGGAATCTGGACTGCGAAGCCTCGTAGACCGGGTAGGGTTTTGACTCCGACAACACGCCCAAGGTGAGCTGCACACCGTCAATCGAACGGTATTCTACGAAACCCTTGAGTTCGTCTACAGGGATATCAAGTGGAACACCATATGCTCGACCAATTCCAGCAGTACGCTCAGTGTGTCGACGGTGAGAGCGCTCTTATGAGTGCCGTGGTAGACCGGTTCGACGTCAGACGTCGCCGAAACGTCCGGAGAGATCACGAATACTTACTGACGCACTGCGCAGCAGCTCACACGAACCAGAGAGTTTACGACACCTTTATGGAGGTAGTCAAAGCCAACAATCGTCGTCTCAATGTGCACACCTTGTATTGTAGTGCACTGGAGAGAGCGGCTGCGAACTGCAATACATTTGTCACAATGGTGTTCAGCACAATGGTGCTTGACGCTATGGTGCTCAACGCAATGGTGGTCCGTGTGTACATGTTTCTACAATGTCTTCCGAACAGCTCCTTTGTTGATTGGATCACATCTCCGGCGCATTCACATTGATTGGTTAAAAAGAATGAACCCGCCGATTGGTTCAAAATGGTGCCGATGCAGCCATCGGTTCCTTCACTTGAGCAACAATGCGCCGTGCAGGGTCTGCCGACGCGGCCAAGGCGCGCGGCAGCTCCAAGCTTCGCGCCAGCCGTGTGCGTCGCCAGCGCGACCGCGAGCGCAGTCTGGACGAGGACGAGCTGGAGCAGCGTTTCGGGAGCGCCAGTCTGTCTCTGTCGGCGCCTGTTTTCGTGCCGGCCGCGCAACGTGTCGCCCAGGCGGCCCCAGTACCTGTGGCAACGCCCAAGCGCTCGATGGCTTTTGTGACGGACCGACGTGGTGCTTCTTCATCATCTTCTGCAGCTTCTTCTTCTGCAGGTTCTCGACGTCCGAGACGCTCTGCTACTGCGGCGGCGGCTGCTAAGCTGCACAAAAACATTGAGGCGGCCAAGAAGAACCAGACGCAGCAGCAGACCAACAGCAGAGCTACAGGTCGCGCCAGCAATGACAACACTCAGAACAAGCCCAGACGACAGCGTATGGGCTCGAAAGGACTCAATAAACAGGGACAGATGCAGCCGACGACCAAGGCTGCGGCCATGTCGATGCGTCGCAAGCTGTCGCTCACGTCGACGGAGCTTCAAAGCCCCGAGCCGAATGCAGAGGAGGACCAGGAGACCTCAACATCTACTGGACAGGATGCAGAGGATGTGTACCCCGAGACAGCAGGAAGTGCCTTCCCTCAGCAGCTCACGCTCTTCAGCCAGCAGAAGCGTCTGCCGCAGCGTGTGGCCAGCCGTGACGACGTCATCGACACGATCTTCAAGGCACTCTTCGCTCGCAGTGAAGAGCGACGAAATCGCCCACGGCAAGCACTCAGCGCCTTCGGAGACGACACAGGAACAGACACGGACGAACCCAACGAGGAGTTCGTCAAAAGAGGACTGGCCAATGCGCTGTTCAAGGACCAACTCAATCTGCACGCGCCGTCGTCACTTCCAACAGCTGCAACTCCTGCAGCAGCAGCAGACAGTCTCATCACGCCGACGTTTATGCATGCGCTGGTGAACGCCTTGCGCTTCGAGGACTTCCGCACTGCCAGCGCACGCCTCGATATTCTACGTGCTATTCACAAAAGTTGCCCCACCAAGCGACTCCACCTCGCCCGTGCACTTGCAGATGCCACAGCGTTACGTGTGGAGTACGTGAAAGCCGTCGCGGCGCGTGCACAGACACTTGGCGTGGAGAAGACGTCGACCCAAGTGATCGCAGACCACGCGCACGACCACGGCCACGGCTTCACGGAGCTTCTGCGCTACTCGATCGAGCACGTGGAGGAGAGTTTGCTGGAAATTCCACCCGCGGATGGTTCAGACGCTGCTCAGGAGCAAGAGGAGCAGCAGAAGGAGCTCACTCGCAACTGCATGACCAGCCTCGTGTGCTTGTGGCGAGCGCATTGGGTCGATCCTGCCGGGTCCGACGACGAAGAGCTCATCAGCTGTGCTGGCCAGTTCGTAGCGTACATGCCGTCCGTCACAGGTCCATTGCTGAAGCGATTGCTGAGTGCGTGGCCCACGCGTTACCCGAAGCAGGAAGTGGGCGCCATTCGAATGGTGGCGCGTGTCATCATGTCTGGTCCTCCACTTCACCAAGTGGACCCAACGGAGATTCTCCAGCGTCGTGTCTTCGCTCGTCTGGCGCGGGGCTTGCAGAGTCCCAGCGTTGACGTGGCTAAGGAAGCGCTGGCCTTCACTGGTTGCCAGTTTTCTCTGGTTCATTTCTTGGGACGAGACGAAGCCATCTATGCAGCTATCACCGCAGCTTTGCACGCCAACATGGAGAGCCATTGGCATCATGGGGTACGTAGCACCTCCGAGACGAACTTTGACCGTGCATTGGACTATACACCCCACTAGAGAGAAAGAAAAAAAAACACACACACACATAGAACGTAGATGAATAGATAGACTAAACCAACCTCTTTGCGAATAGCAGCCACTCGGCACAATAAGCCGACGAGAAAACTTGCAACTTGTTGTAACTCATAAGTTGGTTTGGGACTTTTCCATTTCATTCCTCCTCGCGTTTACCAGAACAGCCACTCAAGTCGAATCCACAGGCCATGGAAATGACGAGATAAATGACGAATAGCCCCACGAACACCAGCAGCAGCCACAACTTAACGTTGCGTCTCCACATGGACTTGCGCAGGTTTGTAGACGAGCGTTCGAACTTGACCGATTGGCGGTTCAGTTTGTCTGTGCGGTCCACGAGCAGCTCGAACTTCTCTCCTCTGTCCAGGACCTTCTCGATGTTCTCCACCATAATGTCCTTCACATCATCAATCTGCTGTTTGACTCTTGAGAGGGAATCTGCGTCTGGATTGGCGTTGTAGTAGTCCAGCAGGCGGCGGATCTCGTGCTGGAACTGGTCGTTCATGGCGAAGGCGATGGCCGTAAGCGCGCGCTCCCCGTACGTCGCTTGGAAGCGGTTCTTCATGTCTTCCAGGAAGAGGAAAGGAACGCGGCGCTTGAGGTCGTCGTCCGCCATGCAGAGATACGTCACGCCGCCCTCCACGATGTAGTGGAAGATGTGGCGGTCGTATACGTACGACATGCGGCCGTCAGCGGTCGGGATCTTGGCTAGCAGCACGCGCGTGACAGTGGGGAAGTTGCCGGAGGTGGCTGTATACTCGGCTAGGACCGTCTTCTCGCGAGACACGAGCGCGTACACGATCGGCATTTTTCAGTAGTTATGATTCTACCAAAGATGCAAAAGAAGGGGTAGAATCAACACGTGTTTTGTCCAATCAGAGATGGGTACATAAGATGGGTCCACTTAAAAAAGAGAATCATTCAAAGACGGACGAGCACTGTGTATGATTGGTCAAAAACAAAAATGATCTCACGTTCTGTCCACATTGGCGACACAGTTGTCCAAGATGCGATATGATTGGTCAAAACGAAAAATCACGGTGAAAACTCACCGTAAAATTCATGGTGAGATCTCACCGTAGAATGTCAAAATTCATTTTTTTATTGTTGCATTCTGCCCGTGTGCGGCCCCCGCTCGCGACTTTGCATCCTAACCGCGTTCATACGCTGCAGGTCGAGGCCACCTATGCTCGTTTCGAAGGTCGGGCCCTGCCTCGCGTCGTGTGAAGCGCAGCACGATCGGTGGATTCTCACTGCAAGAAGATGGACAGCTGGAGGACGTAATAACATTTAAATCTCACCGTAGAATTGTCATTCTACCGTAGAATTGAGATAATTCGTTCTACCGTAGAATTCGTTCTCCTACTCTACCGTAGAATTTGAAAATTCGTTTTTTTATTGTTGCATTCTGCCCGTGTGCGGCCCCCGCTCGCGACTTTGCATCCTAACCGCGTTCATACGCTGCAGGTCGAGGCCACCTATGCTCGTTTCGAAGGTCGGGCCCTGCCTCGCGTCGTGTGAAGCGCAGCACGATCGGTGGATTCTCACTGCAAGAAGATGGACAGCTGGAGGACGTAATAACATTTAAATCTCACCGTAGAATTGTCATTCTACCGTAGAATTGAGATAATTCGTTCTACCGTAGAATTCGTTCTCCTACTCTACCGTAGAATTTGAAAATTCGTTTTTTTATTGTTGCATTCTGCCCGTGTGCGGCCCCCTTAGCGACTTTGCATCCTAACCGCGTTCACACGCTGCAGGGCGAGGCCATCTATGCTTGCACCAAACGCCGGGTTCTGGCTCGCGTCGTGTGCGGCGCGGCACGATCGGTGGGATTCGCATCTTTGCTACAACATCATTATGTGTGCCTCTATGACCTGCAGAAGAACATTATGTCAGTACAGACTTCTCTTTTCTTTTTCTCGTTTTTGTCACGTACCATCATCAGTTCTGTGCGGTCGAAGCGGTTGCGGTACGGATACGCCAACTTGTTGAGCATCAGCAGCTCATCGCGCAGTTTCTCAACTGACCAGTCCGCCGTCTTCGCCACCAGCTTCGTCAGGATCCTCGTCATTCGAGTCTGCAGCAACAAAAACAACTTTCCCCATCAGATACGCACAATGGAAAAAAAAGCAGAATCAAAGCAGTCGACATACCTCGTCATAAATAAACTCGGGAGACTCTGTCGGCTTCTCGTCTTCTGCATCAGGCATCGGTTCGTCTGCGGTAGTTTCGACAGTCTCTGCTGGACCCTTCTCTTCCGTTGTATCGCCTGACGGAGACGCCCCCTCTACGGCTTCTACGGCTTCCACAGCTTCTCCGTCACTGCTCTCTACACCAAGAGCCTCATCGGTCATCATACGGTCCGAGTACCGATTGCCAAAGCACTTGAGCGACAGCTCTGGGTCCGCTTGGATGTACGCAATCGCCTCTAACACGCTGGTCAACATCACCGGCTTGCCGTCGCGCTTCCCACCCGGAAAGAACACAATGCGCTGTACGGCCAAGCCTGACTCCTTGTCCGAGGCCTCAATGATGTCGAACTTGTCGTCACGTTTCCACCCTTCGTCCTTCAGCAAAGGCCACAACAGCTCGTCGAAATAGTCCGTCTCGTCCATTTTCTCCTCAGCCTGGATAAGGCGAACGTCACCCGCTGCGTCGGTCCCGTTGCCTCCCGCTGAACGCTGAATCTTGACCGACTCCATCACAGCATCGTCCGTCAAACGCCTAATATACTTGACGCTCACGGATTTCTCCCCGCCACCCAAAAAGTACTTGACATTGTACGTGCCGTCTCTGTTTCGACTCAGCACCACAGCGGCGCCTCCTTCTTTGTTGATTCCTGGGTGCGTCCGACTGCTCACGAAGATACGGTCGCCCTCTTCAAACACTTCATCATTCTCCTCCGTTGTGTCTTCGTCTGATTTCTCATTCGTTTCATCGTCAGACTTTGCATCACTCTCCTCGTCGGGCTTCTCATCAGTTTTGACAGAATCCTCGCCATCACTCTTCTTTTCTTCTCCCTCTTCCTCCTCCTCCTCCTCTTCTTCTTCCTCCTCCTCCTCCTCTTCTTCTTCCTCCTCCTCCTCCTCTTCGGCAAACCACTGCACAGTGGACTGATCTTTAGAGCCGTTTGCCATTTCCTTACTGATGCTCTCATCCTCAACTTCGCCCACAGGCTCCTCCTTCACAGTTACTCCGTTGCTTGTAGCCTTGTTGACACTTGCTGCCGCGTGTGAAATGACTGCCTCCAAGCTAATCTCGGGGGCCTTGACGCCACGAAGCCGCGCACTGGTGCGCACACCAGGCTTCTCCGGGGTGAGAACATGGTCTCTGCGGCTGCTCTTGTTATTCGTCTTCGAAAAACGTTGGCCATACTCTCCGTACATTGCTGGGTGTGCTCGAAGACGCTTTGTCACACCTCGGCACTTATCGAACAGGTCGTAACCCTGGCGGAGGCGGAACCGGTGCGCATACGATAGAATATTGTCCTTCATGGCTCCGGCCGCGTGTGCGATGTGACGCGTTCTACTGCGCTTGGGGTTGAAAACGTTGGCATTGCGCACGATGAGTTGGATGTCGTCCATGAATTGCTCGAAGCACGTGTACTCCTCGTCGTTCAGTTTATCCCGCATTGTGCTCAAGTCCATGGGTCGTTTCACAATCAAGTAGTAGTTCGGCACTGCCTCGGGATCCACTGGGACGTAGAACGGTGTGTAGACCTTCTGCGAGTAGCAGTAGTCCAGTACTTGGCTTAGGAAAATCCGCAGCTCACGCAGAAAATGAAAGTCTCGCTCCTTTCGCTTCTTCTGCGCTTCTGGACTCATTTCAATCTTAGGAGCAGGTGCAGGAGGGGCCAATGGCAGCACTTTAAGTCTTTCATCTTGGGATCGTTTGGCTTTCGGAACAGCCGGAGGAGAGGCAAATGAACTGAAAACTTGCTCAAAGTGAGCCAGTCGAGCACTCGAACTTGGGGCATCCAGCTCCAGAACCACAGAAGTCAGAGAGACGCTTGGGTCCTCTTGAAAGAGTGCCAACAGATCCTCCGGCAAACTCTGTTCATCACATGAGGACGACGCGGTGCACGCCAGGAACAAAATGGGCAAGTTGGCCCGCACTTGTAGATTCATGAGCATCATCTTCAGGGTCAGGTGCATGGACTCGCTCGTGTTCTTCCACCACAGCTCGACTTGAGGGAGATAAAGCACACACGGGAGGCACTTCTGGGCCTCGCTCAGTCGCTGAATTAGAGCTTCCTCAGGGAAGTGTGAGTTGGAATCGGCTACAAGGGAAGGATAGTCCAAAGAGAAATGCGTGAGCCCTTCCAACGAGTGCAGCAGCGCTGGACCAATGTACTGTTGCCCCATGCCAGCCTTGCCAGTGACCAAAACGCGAGGGAAACCTGAGTGTCGGGGCAAGTGGAGAGAAGCGATGGAGTGCACTCGCCTCTTCTGTGCGCGCTGTACCGCCCTCTGCATTTCACTGGAGCTTGAATTCCGACATTCAGGGCAAAACCACAGTTCTCCAGTGCCTTTATCAGCAGATTCAGGAGCCGAGAGGCACGCACGATGAAATGCCCCAGGGCACGCATTACAGCACAGCAGCTCACCTTCGTCTCCGTGACAAACATCGCAGTCATCACGGTTCGCAATGGCATAAATATCCACATCATCTTCGTCCTCATCCTCGTCTTGAGCATTCACATTTCCCTCGTTGTTGTCCGTAACAGCGTCATCAATAGCAGACTTGTCAAGAGGGAACAGCGGGAAATGGTGCGCTACATCTCGCACCACCTTCCTCAACTGGCCCTCTAACAGCCCCTTAACGGCGCGTGGTAACGGCGCTGCAAACGAACTGACCGCGCGATGAGAAGCGGGAGTGATTTTCTTCGCTGCCTTGGCGAAATCCCCTCGAGCTACGACCACGTTCTCCAGATTGATCAGCAATTTGTCTTGGCTTGCATACACCTGGGGGTACACACGCCGCAAAGAGCACAAGGCTGCCTCTGCACAAAGAGCTTTGATATCAGCGCCACAGTAACCCACCGTCTGTTCTGCAAGCTCCGTCAAGAACCGATCTGATAGCGGAGGCTTCCAGTGGTTTGAGTGGATCGTCAGCATACTCTTCCGCTCGTTCACATTCGGTAGCTTGAAGCCTAATTCTCGATCAAACCGACCAGGACGACGCAGCGCAGGATCAATTGCATCGAGGCGGTTGGTGGCTCCGATTACGACGACGCGGCCCCGTGAATCCATTCCGTCCATCAAAGCCAGCAACGTTGACACAATCGACGCGTGGATCTGATCTTGTTTGGCGCTGCGCACAGGTGCAAGGCCGTCAATCTCATCGAAAAAAATAATCGAAGGCTGGTTCCTCTTAGCTTCTTCAAACAACAGTCGAAGTTGACGCTCGGCCTCCCCCACCCACTTGCTCAAACAATCCGCTCCCTTCCGCATGTAAAACGTCACGTGTTGCTTCGGCCGCTGTTTCTTTTTGTTGTGCGGAGAGCTTGCAGCTTCATCAGAGACACTGGATTGCTCACCTTCACCGTAGAAGGAATTAGCCAGAGCTCTCGCCAGCAGCGTCTTGCCAGTACCTGGTGGCCCATAAAACAGTACACCAGACGGAGGCGAGACGTTGTACTTCTCGTAAAATTCTGGGTACAGCAGCGGCAACATCACCATTTCCTTCAGTGCTTCAATGTGCGACTTCAAGCCACCCACGCTGTCCCACGTAATACTGCGATCAACTTCCACTGGGGTAATATCGGCTCGTGAACTTCCGCTTTTTCGGGCCTTCCCAGACCGCCATGGGCTGCTCGTTCGCATTCCGCCGTCCGAATCATCGTCATCCATGAACATATCAGACGAAGACGAGCCCGAGGACGATGACGAAAGAGACCGACGGCGATGATTCCGGTGTCCTCGGCGTCCTCGGCTTCGACGGCGGCGCGGGCGTGGAGACGAGTCCATATCGGACAGAAACAGTCGTCTATTGCTGCCAGAGCCGTTCGTGGTGATTCTACGCCTGGAAGCCCGACTATTCTGTCGTTTCTGGAACTCTGCGTAGGCCGCAGTCTCTGGAGATGCAGTCGCATCTCCATCGGCATCGGTCTGATGTGTTTTCGAGCGGTTACGAAGTGAATAGCGTCGCGACGTGTCTTCTTCGAAAGGAGGTGCAGATAGAGTCTTTGTTCGGCTTCGAGTAGCGACGCCGTTCTCGACAGAGGCTTGACGCTGACGTAGATGGTAACGAGTTGAGTTAGCCGGTCCTTCGTCGTCCTCCTCGTCGTGTTCATCCTCTGAGTTCGCCTCGCCATTCTCGGACTGAGACTCGTTGTCTGCGTCGTGGGCTTCAGCTTGGTCTTCTTCCACACTCATCTCCAGCTGCGACCTCTTTGTTGTACGTTGTATGGTTTCTGTCTGCGGTGGCGAAATTGCGCTGGCCTCACTCGTCGTGAGACTTTCGCGTGATCGGAGTGAGTAGCGGGTTGAGTGCGAGCGTCTCTCCAGCTCCCGCGCCTTCGCCCTCTCCTCTCTCTCCTGCGCTTTGATGCGTCGATTGATCTCCCTCATAGGTAGCTCCTCCTCGTCTTCCTCCTGCTCGTCATCTTCTTCGTGTTCTTCCTCGTCTGGACGTCGTCGACGTTGCCTCTTGGATCGGCGACTGCGGTTCGGACTGCGACGACGTCGGCGCTTCTTGCTGGTACTTTTGTTGACGACGGACTCTGGCGTGGACTCGGCGTACGTCGTGGGGTGGGAATTGCTGGTGAAAATTTCGTTGTACATGGACTCGTCGAACCGCTTGGGCTTCGAGTGGCGCGTGCGTAGTGAATAGCGCAAGGGCGAGGAGGGCGACACCTCATCGTGGGTGGAAGGCGGTGGGCTGATGATGTCCAGCTCTGATTGAAGACGACGCTGTTTGGGGGCACAGAAATGGTGAGACCAACACTCACTGTAGCTATGTATCTAGGAGAACGTACCGAAGAGCGTCTCGTTCTCTTCTCTTGTACTTCTTCTTCTAGTTCTTCTTCTTGATCTTCTTCTTCCTGTTCGTCCTCCTCTTTGTTTTCTTCTAGTTCGTCCGTATCTCCATCTTCCGACTAAGAGATATTTCGTACAGGCAAGACAGATTTAGTTCAAGTTGACGGTTAAAACGAGGGAAAGTGACCAAACCTCCTCCTCCTCCTCTTCGTCCTGCTCAACGGCGTGCGGAGGCTCCACGATCTCCGGGGACGAGTCTGCAGCAAGACACAAAAGTGAGGGAAGGCACTCAACGCACAGTCAAAGGCTCCTGGAGCTTTCCTTACCGCTGCTGCTTGGAGACGCTCCTTCCAATACGCTGGCACCCATTTGTTTTGTTATTGCGTCGGTATACTGCGATCGGCAGTTGCGCCGTTGGTAATACCGCTTTTCGTGTGGTGAAAATATTACTACTATTACTATGTCGTGTGGATAAAATATTACTACTAATAAATTCTGTCCAACCTGTATACGTATATAACCTGCCCAACTTTATCTACCTATTTTGTGTCGGTATTACCTGTTTTATGTCGGTATTGGCCCGTCCCAAGTAAACACTTGTCACATTACAATGAGGCGGGAAGCACCTTTCACTCCGATTTAACGTTTATTCAGGGTTTAAAAACGGGTAATGAGCAGTTTTCTATTTACGGTGAGGCAAGGACCGGTGTTTAAAACAAAGTGTCTCACCATCTGAAAAAAAAACTGTGGACACGTGAATACGGTATACCGGTACGTTCCGACCCGGCTACCGGCTGGGCGGCGGCTGCACGGAGAGAATGCTGCATGGGTGAGGTTCCGGCTGATGATGCGGCGCACGTTAACTGGATGTGTATCCCTTCGCCGAAGGGATACACGTCCTGTGAAGGGCCTTCGGACTAATCTCGGTGTCAAGATTCCTCCACATGTTGGAAACTGGTCATGCGTCACGATTCAGATCAGAGATGGTTGCGCTGGCAGAAGCCAATCAAGACCTGGGTAAGTAGCAGACTGGTTAGTACATGTACAAGCTAGATAATAATCTCACTCCCTCTTTTGCATCTTACCTTGCAGTGCGTGTAGCGCAGTCAGGTCGCAGACTTCGGCGATCAACACCGCATGCGTTTGAATTCCTCTCCAAAGTGTTCATGTCGACGACGAAACTGAGCACGCACACGACTGATCTCGTCGTGGCTGTCCCGACAAAGGCTACTGCATCGCGTTTAGATACTTTGCTCTCGAAGAACCTCTGCGTTGGCAACCTCTGCTATAGCCGCATTGCGCCCGATCTCAAGCGCGTGCATGAAGTCCTGGAGCGTGCCCGCTATCGTATTACCCGTTTCATCCATGCGTACGAGCTCAAACTGCTCAGCAAAGGCGTTAGCACCCTCTAGCTGTCCGTGACCCGGCAGCTCTTCCCCCTGCTGCCATTCGTCCAGCGGCCAGTCATCCAGTTGCTCTTTATTCATCTCGTCATCCACTGCGTGCCATCGTAGGCGCAGCCCCAGTCTTCTCCAGGTAGTTCCGCAACGCATGCTCCATCCGCAGCAGGGGTTCCGAATATTGTATTGATACTCCTTTCCTCCATTGCACCCCAGCCCGTAACGCATTGCTGGAAGAAACTCAAAGAAATCAATAATTGAGAACTATCAAAACGTCGCAGCAAATAATTTTTGATAGCACCGTAATGAACCGTGAGGAAACGTGCACTGCTCATTTACATTATAAACTACAGTACCTTGATGTCAGTTCCTGTGCTGCTGAAATCAAGACTGCTTTCTAAATGCATCTGTCAACAACCTCCACACCCCAGTAGGAAGCGTTGACTTTCAGGAAAAGCAGCATCTCAACCGCTATAGGCGATAGTGCCTGGCGCTCGTTGTAACGACGCACCAGCGTCATGCTGGTACGTCGGCTTGGCCAATGCGCGGCCAGGCAGCTACGTGCCTGGCTAGGAGCAAACATGTTTGCTCCCGAGGTTGTAGTTGATCTTCAACTACAACGATCATCACTCTTTTTATATTGCGTTTATTATACTTAACGGTTCGGCTCCGGTCCGGTTCAGGTGAACCTGAACCGCTAATGGTTCCTAACCTATCCATACTCAAGATTCGCTACAAGGACGATCAAGAATCTTCAATACTTAGTTTAAGAACTGGACTAGCTAGTCAAGAGAGTAGTGAACCAGGATTCTTAGACCTCTAACCAATTCAATCTCACTTTCCATTTTACCTACATCGGAGTAAGCTACTACTCCTCCTCAAGCATCGCCTCGGGTTCCATCCCTCGCCTCCCTCAAGACCTTCGCACCACAGCTCAGGCTGTTCTTCCTCTGCACTCTCGCCAGTCGTAACTTTCGCTAGTCGATCGTTACACTCGTGGCCGATCATAGCCCTGGCAACGCTAAACAAGCGTTCAACTTTGTTTTACGTGGGAGGGATTGCACTGACGAGCGGTAGCTAACTTCCGAAGACTTCACCTTGCGCTTTTTGAGAATGCGCTCGGCAAAACTCTCCAATTGCAACATTTACTAGAGCCAGTCTCCTCCACGCGCTCAAACGGCTGCATAGCTGCCTTTTCGGCTCGGGACAGTCTTTCAGATTCACCTGCTAGCACCTTACAGCATCCAGACTCAAAGGATAGTGAGTGAATAATATTTGCCGACGCTCCTACAAAAAAACAATTATTGGTTAGCGGAATTCAAAACTTCCTTCGGAAAAATGCAAACTTACCAAGATACGTCTTAAGTATCGGCTTCACAGCAATCAAACCATCAAGTAGGCCTCGAGCCCCGAGAAGGTCAATGTCATCCTTCTGCAATGCCAAGGACACCGATTCACAGTCCGATATCTCATCCCGAAGTACCTTCAGGCGCCTGTGCGTTGCTAGCGAGGGCAAATACTCAGCGATGTCTTCGTTGTCCATGGAAAGAAAGCCACGTAGCTCGAAGTAGCGGCGCAGCATGGCATGGGTAGAGCCCCGCCGAGTCTCTTGGCGGAGCACAGGCCGTAGAGGAGTCAATAATCTAATATAGAGGAGCACATAACTATTCTTAGCACAAAATATAATTGGAAAGAGGGCAAAAACGTACCTCAGCTTTGATCCCTCTTTTAGGGTCCTTAGCTTTTCATCAATCGCTGTATTGCGTCTAGATCGTCCTCGTAAGGTGCCAGGAGCTCCTTCATTGCCAGGTTCAGCCGGTGACTTGCACAACCAACAAGAGGGGCATCCATCAGGTTGGCCAACCGCTTGTTGACTGAGCAGTTGTCGCCGACTAGAAACCGGCATTGCGACAGCTGTTTCGCGAAAAACGGGAGGAAAATTGAGAGAGCTTCCATCAACGTCTCTGCTCCATGATCATCACCAGGTCCTCGCACCACTGGCGCCACCGACACAAGAGGGTACCGCGCGGTGCCTTCGCTCACGTAGACCGCAAACACAGCAAGGTAGAACTCACTGTCGTTGCTCCAGACGTCCAGCATCAGGCCGAATAGCATTTCAGAACCGATGATAGTTTCCACCTTCCCGCGTCACTGCCTCCATGTTGCTTCGCAACGTGTCCACTGACACTGGCGCCAAGTTAGTGTATCTGTACACAAATTACAATATCCATAAAGTAGGTTCAAGTACTAGTATGTACCGATTCAAGTCTTGCCCTTACCGGCGCGAGAGCGGGTTTTCAACAAAGGCTGGTGGGAGATTTGTTTTCACCACCCACTCCATCCACCCGAACCGGTTTGACGCCTTCTGTCGAACCCAGGGGGATAAAAGACCCAGTAGAAGTAGCAGGAGTACATCGGATGTTCGACGCGAACATGACCCACTAGGTTAGTGTAGCCAGTTCCTGGAGTTTGTTTACGGGGTTTCCCGCGCGCCTTGCACTCAAAGTATCCTGTGACGGGGTCACACAGCATTTCACACAGAGGAAGGCTTGGAGTTTATAAACTCCTAGTGAACGGCAGTTCACTTCGTCCCCAAAGCTTTGGGGAGACTAGCTAAAATTTAGGTAGAATTAAGACTGAATATATTATAGATACTTGTTAGCTTGGCCTGCAATACAAACTAAAAGATTTCTATAGTGAAACCTATATAGAAGGTGATTGGTGGCTGCGGAGCCACCCACCACGTGTCACAATTTGTGTGATACACCAAATGTATCCACTTCGGAAGAGTGACTAAGGTCACTCTTCAATGTAACCGTTACATATCCCGTAGGGTCGTTATTGTCGTCGACTATGCGTGTAAAAAAGAACTGAGCCACTTGCTTCGGCGTAAAGCGTCCCTGGCTCCGCTGAGGAAGCATAAAAGTGGTGTTATGCGCCATTTCTGCCGGCTAAACGCTGGGTTGGCGGTTAGGAGAAGTTTTCAGCGATACTGGAAAAAAGAAAAGTGATCCTTTATGATGAACTGGTACCATTGAGGCAACTACTGGGCTCTAGAGCTTACTAGTTGTTACAGGATTAAGCAAATGGCTGTTTAACATGATTTACTTGTACTCAAATGAGTAGGTGTGGTTGCACATTAAATATAATGGATGGAAGGTTTCGAGTATTTTAATAAATAATTCATTCTAGTCGTGACATCTCAGTAACTAATTTATTCTTGTCCCAGTAATCGTGAAATAAATAATTTCACTGCTGAGCTCGCCCTGTGTGGTAGGCTTGCACGGATCCGCGCAAGATAATGACCCTCTATAATTTGGTAAAATCAGGTGCAACATACGCTATCTACTCTCATAGGATCCGTCGGTAGCGATATCAGTGTATACGTATCGTGCAACCTTACCTACAGTGAGACGTGTGTAGGTAGGTAGAGCTACAAACTATTTTGCAGTGGTTGACGTTGAAGCTAGCGGTAAATGGAGCTAGGTGACGTCGGCACGGCGCCGCTAGAGCTCTCCGCTGACCATCGACAAGACACTTTGATACTGCGCAATGTGACGCAGCCGAGTGTTCCCACACTCTTCAAAGTGCAGTGCACAGCTCCGCGGAAACTGCGAGTGCGTCCAGCACTTGGCGTCCTCGCAGCTTCGGGGGACGTCGTGTCCCTGCAGGTGCAACTGAACCCGCAGGTACAGTATGTGTAGCAGCTACAGTCCGTGTTGCAGTCCTTAATCCACTTCCTACTAGGAATGTTCACCTGCTACTTGCAAACTGCTGATCGTGGGTCGTCACACGCCGGCGGCAGCAACGGACGCGAATCAACTCAAGAGCCTGTGGACAGCGGCTGAGGCCAATGACGCACAGACGTTGGTGCTATCGGAGACGGTCACTGTCAAGATCTCTGCGAACGATGACAAACGCATGACGTTACCAGATTTACCGACAACGTCAGAGCTGACAACGACCCAGCTGTCAGGGCTGGTGCTTCTACTGATGAAAAGCCAAAGCAGAAGAAAGGAGAACAAATTAACGACCGACGAGCAAGAGGAACTGGAGGTCGCGCGAGTCCTACACGTCTCTGCCTGGTCTCGACTGGAAGAATACGCTTTCAGAATGAGGAAACTACTTCGAGAGCGCAACAAGCGCAAGACGCAGACAACTTGAAATCGATGGCGAAGATTTACTCAACTTTTAAATAAGAGTTACTGAGGTACTGACCGCATCTTGCTTGTCTTCGTGTCGTTCCGGAGACTGTCTGTTGTAGCTGGGTTTGTTTAGCGGACTTTAATCTCGTCCGAGACGTATACGAGGTCCACCGAGAGCGTTTGTTCGCTCTCGAACTCGTCCTCCTCGCCGATCATGGGGATGATGTCGTCATCGTCATCCAGTGTCACGAACGCTTCAGTGTCGATGAAGCTGTCGTCCTCAATCCGGTCGTATCCCTCGTGCTCTGGCCCTTCCTCCTCACTCAAATCGTCCTCTTCTTCTAGTTCCATTGGGTCGATGGACGTGAGGCGAGGGTGGAGGTGGTCGGTGGGAAGCCACACGACAGATTGCGGAGCTGAATGGCCCATCGGACCGTCTGAAGACATGGTGGCGCGACCTTCATCGATGCGTGACATCCCTCCATGCCACGACGAGCCCAGTCCAATTGAAGACTTGGGTCCGAGCCCTTCAGAGGACGAACTACTCCGCTCACTCGCCCGATTCACAGCACCTGAGAGCTCCTGTGACGCCACCCATCCAGCATTCAGACGGTTCGTACTCACCACGCACTCGGAGCAAAAGTCCATCTTCTGGGGGTGGAACACGCCGCCTTCGAACACAAATACCTTCTTGTTCACCTTGCAGCGGTTGCACACTGGCTCGTCACAGAGCTGGCAGCACGTCACCTTTCCACCGAAGTAGCCTCGCACCGGACGGTGGCACACGCGGCACGGGTTTACACCGAGGCCTCCACCGAAAGACATACTGCTACGACTGCTGTCGAAGGTCGCCGAGGAAGCGCGGAACATACTGCCACCGAACAGACTCTTGCGTCCTCCCTGTGTCTGTCGAATGTCCTCCTCCGTGTGATGCAGGGGCGGCGACGGTGGTCGAAGAGCTGCCGGTTGCTTGGTGCGCAGTGAGAAGGCCAGTTTCTTCATCATCGCGCACTCAATTGTACTGGGCGATGCCATCACCGTGTCTGCTGTCAACTGGAATGCCAAACGGTCCCTTGCACCGCCGCGTGGCAGCATTCCTCCATGGAAAAAGAGCTCCACCTCGTTCTCGCTTTGCTGTCTGTATAAGTAGCAGTAGGACAAATGACCACGGACGATCTGCATCTCCGGCGCTAGTTCGGGGGCAGACGGCAGCGTCACCGAGTGCACCAGGTGATAGCCAACTCTCGCGCCGTTGTCCTGCGGGTCTCTCAGCACGCCTGTGGCCTCCAAATACACGTAGTCTCGATGTCTAGACAGCACTTCGTGATGTCGCAGCGCCCACTTGAGCGTGAGCGAGCGGAACGGCGCATTGGCCGACGGAGCTACGAGCGAAGCCAGCAAGCGGCTGTCTAACAGGTCACACTGGGCGTGTGCGCTCTCAATCTGCATCGCTTCGGGCGTGAGGTTCACAGTGCCGTGTAGTACGTCCTCCAGAGCACCGGGCACGACGCCGATGGCCAGCAGTTCGGCCTGGTCCGAGACGGATACGGACGGCGCGCTCTTATTGGCGCTCATAGTCATGCGCATGCCGTCTCCACCCGCGTGCTGAGCCTGTTTCATCCTGTGCGGTATCCTCAAGCCGCTGAACGGGCCCCTGGCCGACACCTTCTTGTAGCACGCGATGGCACTGTGGCGGCCTCCACCCTTGGCAAGTTTCCACTGCGAGCGATCGACGCCTGCCGAGTCTCCGGCCGTGTACGAAGCCGCCGCCCGGTTGCTGTGGTACTTCTGGAGCGTCTCGTGCACGCGCGCGTCTGCGAACTGCTGCGCGCGAGCCACGTACTCCGTGGACGTCTGCAGCGACCCGCGCGAATTGGTCGTGGCGCGCCCCACGCCGCCGCCGCTCGCGGAGGACAGCGAGCGCTGCTTCTCCAGCTTCGTCATGAGCGCGGCTCAAGTCGCAATGGGATGCCTCTACACAGCCTGAACGGAATCGACTTGGGATTTGTATGACCTGACAACCGGACGAAGGAGACCTAGCCTAGCACTGGCTGTCACCCGATGCCGTAGCCTACTCTAGTCCACTGCTGCTGCGCTTCGAGGCACGTGTCGATCAGTACCCTTGTGGGTATTTAGCAGTCGACTGGTCTGGAGGGAAGGAGAATGAAACCGAAGTGTTGCTGCTTTTGGATGGTTCTCCTTCGGTGCTTCTCCTTCTCGGGGTTCACCTTCTCCTTTTGGCCTGTCACTCCGTATTGATTTCGATGAGGATGTTCAACGCTTGCAACGCAAGTAACGCTGGCTAATGCAGCACTTGCAGCTTTGGATCGAGTGGTGAAATGCTGCAAGGTGGAGGAACCACTGGAGTTACCGCCACGTAGAGACTTTGAAAATCCAGCAGACGCGAGCGTAGAGAACGAGTTGGTGCCTTGCCGCCGGCCACTTTTGATCACCGCACTGCCGCGCTATCATTTTCCCGCATTTTTTGTCTCTCGTCACCCAGGTGCGAGTTGGAGATCGTCGTCTGAACGACTTACTGCGTAGAAATCAACCCCTTGAACTAAAGGAAGTTGAACCGATAGGCACGAGATCCATGATCGATAAGTTTTAGCTTTCTCGAATTTCCTACACTTACGGATTGTTGATCATATGCGCGATCGCCTCCGCTCGGAATGTGTCAGGCTCAATGTAGGCGGTTTCCGTCACGTTGGCGTTGAACACGATGTTCTGTGGGTCATCAAGCGCGTACTCGGGCCACTCGAGCGTCGTGACTGCAGCAGACAAAACGAGAAGTACGTCAAGAGAATGAAACATTACCGGTAGTATCAAAGGCAGTGCAGCTTACCTCCAGACTGGTTCGGGGTCTGGTTCACGATGAAGCTCGTCCACATCCGAGTCACCAGTCGGGCAAGTTGCTTGTAGCTCTCCGGCTTGTCCAAGAACGGATCAGTTGCCACCGAGTTGTTGTATCCGTCACCCAGCAGATTGTAGAAGACGAACGCGACCTCGACGAAGTGCGTAGACCCAATGTACTGCGAGACGCCGGCAGTAAGCACGTTGAAGAGGTAACTGTAGCTGGTAACGTTGTTGCTGGCCCAAACCTCCGACATAAAGCGCCGCGGGGCGTGCATGGTGCTGTCTCCGGCGTACGCAGACACCCGCTTGTACATGTTCCCGTAGGGCGTGTCGTCGCCTGGGCGGCCGTGGAGCGTGCCGGGGATGCCGATTTCAGGGATATCCGGGTATAATTCCAGCAATACGTTCGCCTCGTTCTGACTGTAGCCTCTGCCTGTCAAATACTCGAAGAATTCTTCACTCGTGTCAACACCCGTTTTCCCGAACGCGGTGCCTTCGTCGTTGTTAGTTCCGAGTAGAATCGGCACGTGGACGAACTTACCTGCACTGAGCAGGGCGGGGCCTGTATCCTGGATGTAGTCACCATCAATAACCGGACCCCAAGGCGCAGCAGAAGCCACTGAACTGTTAAGGATGTCCGACAGAGTTTCCACTGGGACTTGGCGGAGACAGTCGAGCGTATCAACCGCCAAGCTGCAGTTGGTTGCAGCCGTGATGTTGTTGTAGTAGACATCCCAAGCCGAAGCGTTCGTGTACGGAGTAGGGATGTACTTGACGGGTGAACCTGACTGCATGATCGCACTCCGGAAGAGTCCGTCGTCGCGACCTCCGTACGCGATGAGCTGGTAGGAGACGCCCCGCCCCCCAGCACTTTCGCCCCAGATCGTAACCTTCCTGGTGTCACCGCCAAAAGTAGCGATGTTCTCTTGCACCCAGTGGAGCGCCAAACGCTGATCTCGGAATCCAAGATTCGTTGCTCCAGCGTCCTGCACAGCACTTCCATATAGGAAACCGAACGCTTGCAGTCGGTAGTTGAAGCTCACCCCAATGAACGGCATTCCCGCTTCTGCGGCTTCATTTACAATATACGACAAGTTGTAGCGAGGGTCTCGTGATCCGCCTTGGGAGAAGCCTCCGCCGTGGATCCAGACGCCGACAGGTAGGTTGGCACCTTCGGACACGCCACTCGGACGCACCACGTTGATGGTCAAACAGTCTTCCGAGATGACATTGCCTAGAACCCACTGGTCACTGCCGTACCCGTAGCATTCCGGAGAGTACTCAGTCGCGTTCCTCGCGTCGGACCAGGTCGAGTTCAAGGACTGAGGGATGCGGAAGCGGAGATCTCCGACAGGAGGTTGTGCGTAGGGCATTCCGAGGAACAGGTCCTGGTTGTAAGTTTTTTGGTGGACACCGTAGTAGGACCCATTCTTGACGATGACAGTGGGCGGGTCAGTGGCGGCACCAGCAGCAGCAGCAGCCAAGAGCGATCCGATCGCGATTGAAAACTTGAACGCACTCATCTCTGTGAAGTTTGGACCAAGTTGAGGAATGCACGGTCCAGTCGAGCTTGAAGTCCATCACGCATTTGAATACGCCTCAGCGTCCGTAGTGCGTATACTGCAACCACGCAAGAAACGATGAGGATTGAAGAAGGTCTTTTTCAACTTTGGTGATAACATACGTCTGCTTGGGGATAGCCGTGCGTTGCTGCAAGTTGCTGAACAACTGGTTGAAGTGGTAAGGGTATCCTCTTAGCATAAATGACACAGACTTTTTTCTTCAGAACAACAATTTTTTTACTACTGTAGTAGTTGTGTCAAAAACTTTGACAGTTCACATCGACACTTGTCTCGACTTACTCAAAGTACTGACTGTGCAGGTACGCGATGCCCTCAGCACGGTAGATATCGGGCTCAATGTAGGCCAACTCCGTCACGTTGACGTCAAACACGATGTTCTGCGGCTCATCGACCGTGTATTCCGGCCACTTCAGAGCCGTCACACCGTTCGTGTTGGGGGTTTGGTCCACGATAAAGCTCGACCACATACGGGTAATAACAAGCGCGAGCTGGGCGAACGTCTCCGGCTGGTTCAGGAACGGATTGACGGAGACGGCATTCTTGTATCCGTTGCCTTCAAGGTTGTAGAACACAAACGCGATCTCCTGGAAGTGTGTAGCACCAACGTACTGACTCAGCCCGTTCACGAGTACGTTGAAGACGTAGCTGTAGCTAGTGACATTATTCGCTGCCCACGCTTCGGCTGTGTAGCGACGAGGGGCGTGCATGTAAGCGTCACCAGCGTACGCGCACACGCGTTTGAACTGCGAACCAGCTGGAGAATCTGCTGGCGGACGGCCGTGCAGCGTCCCGGGAATGCCAATTTCAGGAATGTCGGGGTAGACAGCAGCTAGAGCTTCGGCCTCTTCAGCAGTGTTGCCCATGGTCACAAGGTACTCAAGGAACTCGTCCGTCGAGTTGATTCCGTACGTTCCAAAAGCAGAGCCTTCGTCATGGTTGGCTCCGTGGAGGATTGGCACATGGACGAACTTCCCGTCTCTCAGGAGGTTGGCACCAGTGTCTTGGAGGTAGTCACCGTCGATGACAGGCCGGAAGGAGGCCGAAGCAGTGACAGAGCTGTTAAAGATCGACGACAATGTATCGATTGGCACCTGGCGCAGACATTCGAGTTTGTCGGCTGAGGAGCCGCAGTTGGCGGCGGCGGTGATGTTGTTAAAGTAAATGTCCCAATCCGAAGCGTTCGTGTAGCTCGAAGAGGCCGGAGCACCGGACTGCATGATAGCACCACGGAACAAGCCGTCGTCCCGGCCTCCGTAAGCGAGAAGCTGATAGCCAACGCTCCAGCCACCGGCGCTTTCGCCCCAAATCGTGACCTTCTCTGGGTCTCCGCCAAAAGCTCCGATGTTCTCCTGCACCCAGTGCAGTGCCAGACGCTGGTCACGGAAGCCGAGATTGGTGGCACCAGCTTCTTTAATTGCACTTCCATACAGGAAACCAAAGCCATGAAGACGGTAGTTGATACTGACACCAATGAAGGGTTTACCCGCCTTCGTAGCCTGGTCGATAATGTTAGAGAAGTTGTAGCGGGGGTCACGGTTGCCTCCCTGGACCAAACCTCCGCCGTGGATCCAGAAGCCCACAGGGAGCTTTGCATCACTGGAGATTCCACTTGGACGCACCACATTGATGGTCAAACAGTCTTCCGAGATGACATTGCCTAGAACCCACTGGTCACTGCCGTACCCGTAGCATTCCGGAGAGTACTCAGTCGCGTTCCT
Source organism: Phytophthora citrophthora (assembly GCA_031305395.1). Lineage (NCBI taxonomy): Eukaryota > Oomycota > Peronosporomycetes > Peronosporales > Peronosporaceae > Phytophthora > Phytophthora citrophthora. Next base: position 266,349 of record JASMQC010000023.1, read on the forward strand.
CGCGTCGGACCAGGTCGAGTTCAAGGACTGAGGGATGCGGAAGCGGAGATCTCCGACAGGGGGTTGTGCGTAGGGCATTCCGAGGAACAGGTCCTGGTTGTAAGTTTCTTGGTGGACACCGTAGTAGGACCCATTCTTGACGGTGACTGTAGGCGAATCGGCCGCGGAGGCTGAAGCGAACAAAATGGCCACAGCCGTGAGAGAAGTCGACAGGGGGCTCATTTGAATCACAGAGTTTTCTTGGTCCAGTCGATTAAAGTGAGGAGGATACTGGAAATTGAAGAATGGGACGTATGAGCAGTGCCTTGCTAGACTTGTACGCGAAAGAAGGTAACCCACCGAACTCGAGTTCTGTCCAAGTGATGCGTTAAAGATTGTAGAAGTGAGGGCTGGGTCATTCCCGTTGCCGCAACCATTTTGACCACGGATTATGGCTCAACCTGAGTACATGTACCGGTGTATGTAAAGCGTTTAGTCACGAGTGCTGATGTGATCCCAATTGCAGTGCAGTACACCGACCGGATTCCTTCCCGATTGTTGCCTTTTGCTTCAACTTGGCTCGTCACATTTTTGGAGATGAGCCAGGTCGACTGATCCAACGCGGTAATCATGGCACTTCAACCACGCCATCCAGCCTGGACCAGAGCGGTACAAACTGCAGCCACTTGCAGGCAGGTTCAACCTCGTGCTACATGTACCGGTAAAACGCTGAAATATTTGTTAAGCCACAAATAACCATCATACGCAATCTTTATACAGCGAGAGCTCCATCCTTTAAAACTTAGAGCTGCACCTTTCCAGTGAACACCGCCGCCTCTGCGTTCTTGCTGATGTACAAGGGTCGTTCGCCCTTAGCCACCTCCCAACTTGTCGAGTTCACGTTGTAGAAGCTCAGCTGCTTCTCGCGGACACCGATGGTCACGGTCGTACTCGCACCAGCCTCCAGCTCCACATTCGCGAAGCCAACCAGAGTCGACGCAGCGAACTTCACGCCCGGGTAGGCTGTCACGGCGTCCGTCGGCGGACCAATGTACACCTGCGGTACCTCAACGCCCTTGACGCTACCAGTGTTCGTAACTGTGAAGGACACACTGAAGACGGAATCGGTGTCGTCCGGACTGCACGAAACTTCATAGTTCAGGCCGCTGTTGCTCTGCTGTTGCGCCGAGCTGGACGCCGCGAAGTTCGGGTTGCTGTACTCGAACGACGTGTAGCTGAGACCATAGCCGAACGGGAACAGAACGCTCGTGTTCGTGTACGTGTACCAGCGGTAGCCGTTGTTCAGGCCCTCACTGAACGTCGCGTTGCCGCTCTCCGTCGCCACACGCTCCGGGTAGTCCGGATTGCGGGTCATCGACGAGTCCAGACTAGCCGGGTACGTGACCGGCAGGCGGCCTTGAGGCACGTTGTTGCCGAGCAGCAAGTCGGCCGTGGCCAAACCGCCTTCCTGGTTCGGGTACAGCATCTCCAGCACAGCAGCCACGTTGTCCAGCCACGGCATCAGCACAGGCTCCGCGTTGTTCAGAACCACCACAGTGTTCGGGTTCGCAGCAGCCACCTTCGTCACCAGCTCGTCCAGGCCGTCGTCCAGCGTCAGACCCGTCTGGGCGGGGCTATTGGCGAACGCGAACACGATTGGCGTCTCGACCTCCTTGGCGACGTCAACTGCAATCTGGATGTTGGCAGCGCGCTGAGCGGGGGTCACCCACGTCAGACGCACAGACGTCGGCTCGTCAAGTAGACCGACAATGTTCGCCTCCAGGTCGTGCCAGCCTTCCTTCAGATACACGTACGACTTGATGTTGTCCCAGTTGTCACGCGTGGCGATCGAGTTACTCCAAGGCTTGACGCCGCCGTCACCGTACAGGCGGTACCCTTCGCCAACTTCAGAGCCGTTAAGGCTGAACGTACCAATAGCAAAGATTGCGCCATAGTCCGGGTTCGAGTGGTTCTCCCACTTGGGGATCGCACGCGCGAACGAGAACGTGTAGTACCCGTCCGTCTCTGCGTAAACTTCTCCTTGCCACGTGTAGGACGCGTTCTTCGGCAGAGCAGAGGTGCCCGTGAAGTACACGATGTCGTCCTCCGAGCTTCCGCCCAGACTGTCGTTGCGGCTCAGTCCCGGGTTGCCCTTCAGGTTGCGCAGGTGGGTCGACGGGATGATGGTTCCCTCTTGATCCACGCCGACGGCGTTCGCGACGTCCTCTCCGAGATGAGACTTGAGAGCCTCGAGAGTCGAGACCTGACGCTCCGGAATGCCGTATGCGCGCTCCGCGAAGTTTGTGCCGTGCGTGTATTGCACGCCGTTGGGCCCAATCACCGCGATGGATGTGCCCGACTTGATCGGCAGCGTGCTGTTGTCGTTCTTGAGCAGAACGCCCGACTTGACAGCGATGTCGTACGAGATCTTAGCGTGGTCCGCCACCACGTCCGACGGCAGTGGTGACGATCCCTCAGTGGTTGTGCCAAGCAGACCGAACTCGTCGTACTTGGCCAGGATGTGGCCCACGGCGCGGTTCAGGTACGACTCGCTCAGGTTCTGCGAGACGTAGATGTATTCGTACAGCGCGTCGTAGTACGAACCGGTTGGCATCTCCAGATCCATTCCGGCGATGAGACTCTCGGCCGTCGAGTGTGTGGCACCCCAGTCACTCATGACGATGGCAGAGCTGTTGTAGTCGTCGCGCATGGTGTTGAACAGCGGCTCGTACTGGCAGGCCGGGATGCCGTTGATTTGGGCGTACGAGCACATGAGTGTGGCGGCGTTGCCCTCCTGCAGCAGCGTACCAGGAGCAACCCAGTAGAGTTCCTGCAGCGTCTGCAAGTCCACGATGCTGTTGGTGTCACCAGCACTTGCACCAGTTGACGACGGTCCAATCTGCTTGGCGTTGGCCATGGATCCTTGGTCCTGCAGACCCTTGACGCCCTGGATGCCAAGACGGGCGTTTAGGTACGGGTCCTCGCTGTAGGACTGCCAGAAGTTCCCTTCCACAGGGTCACGCAGAATGTTGACTCGTGGTGATAGCGCCACCGCCATGTTGAACAGCTTGGCCTCTTTGCCTGTGATCACGCCGTGTTGGTACGCGGCATTGAGTGACCAGGTAGCAGCGACGTTGAGCTGTGTGGGTGGACCCGTGGCGTTCTGTACAATGTTGATACCAGCCTCACCGTCCGCGAGTCGGATGGCTGGGATACCCTGCGACGTGATGGGGACGCTGTAGCCAGCCTGTTGCTGGTTGCCGTCGGAGTCGACAGCACCGTGAACGAGACTGACCTTCTCCTCGGCGGAGAGAGCTTCGATGATAGCGTCGACCTTGTCGTTGCCTGTGCGCCAGGAGACAGTGGCGAGGGGGTCTCCTGCGCTTACGAGTTGCGTGCAGAGGGCTATGGCGATCCCCCAGGTAACGGAAACCATGATGTTCGCAGTTAACGGAAAATTTGTGAATGACTTTGAGTTGTGGAGCATTCTTGATCGATACAAAACGTCGAGCATACATGTATTCTCGTTACGAGAGTCTCGTATGCCATGTATGCAAGTACGTTTTATGGTGTTGAAGTCCTTCAACCTTCAAGCATAAACGCTTGCATCTTGCTGCTTGGACAAGCAAAAGTTTATGCTTGTCATCAACGGATGGTTAACCATGACTGCTGCAAAAGGCAGTCTGCAACCGAAAGCACAAGGAGCAGCGAGTACACATGAAGTACATGCCACAGTAATGTACCATGGAACTTACTTGATTCATTTCCCATGCAACTCCAAGCAATTCTTCAGAAGCCCACGGCCTGGTGACCAGTAGCCAACAATTTCATGTCTGAGTCTGCAATTGCACATACTGTACATGTGCAAAACGAATGATTCAAAGGGACAAAGCTCAGATACTTAATCTAGTTAACCAAAACTCGACGTTATTGCCACACTTAAAACACTAAACGCCCCATTCTTTAGGCTGTGGCGTTATACAGACTTGTCAGGTACGCAATCCCCTCGGCACGGTACGTGTCCGGTGCAATGTAGGCGAGTTCCGTTACGTTGGCGTCGAACACGATGTTCTGCGCGCTTTCGGATGTGTATTCGGGCCACTCCAGCGCCGTCAAACCGTTCTCGTTCGGGTTCTTGTGCACGATGAAACTCGCCCACATGCGGGTCATCACGCGCGCAAGTTGCTTGTAACTCTCAGGTTTCTCGAGGAAAGGATCCGTGGCCACGGAGTTGTTGTAGCCATCGCCCAGCAAGTTGTAGAACACGAACGCGACCTCGACAAAGTGTGTGGATCCAATGTACTCATTGTTACCAGCCGTCAGAACGTTGAAGATGTAGCTGTAGCTCGGCACGTCGTTAGCAGCCCAGATCTCCGACAGGTAGCGACGTGGGGCATGCATGATCACATCGCCACCGTACGCAGCAGCACGCTTGTACATTGTACCATAGCCAGAGTCCACCGCCGGACGGCCGTGCAACGTGCCGGGGATTCCGATTTCCGGAATGTCCGGGTACACTTCCTTGAGAACCGCGGCGGTCTCCTCGATCTCGCCCATTGTATCGATCAGGAATGACACAAACTCTTCGGTTGTGTTCACCGTAGCTCCACCAGCACCGAAGGCGGAACCTTCGTCATTGTTCACGCCATGGAGAATGGGGACGTGGACGAATTTGCCCTCAGTAAGAAGCGCCGGGCCCACGTCGGTGAGGAAGTCACCATCAACGATTGGGCGGTACGAAGCCGAAGACGCCACGGAGCTGTTGAAAATGGACGAAAGCGTCTCGGCCGGGACTTGACGTAGACAATCTAACGTGTCGGCAGCGGAACTGCAGTTGGCCGCTGCGGTAATGTTGCTGTAGTAAACATCCCACTCGGTTGTGTTCATGTATGTCGATGGTACCTTAGCAGGAGCACCAGACTCCATAATTGCAGCGTGGTACAGGCCGTCGTCGCGTCCGTCGTACGCAAGAAGCTGGTAGCCAACGCTCATAGCTCCAGCGCTCTCACCCCAGATCGTGACTTGGTTAGGGTCACCGCCGAACGCGGCGATGTTTTCCTGCACCCAGTGAAGAGCCAAGTGCTGGTCCTTCAGCCCGAGGTTCGACACGCCGGCAGCCTTAACGGCACTGCCCCACAGGAACCCCCATGCTTGTAGACGGTAGTTAATACTCACGCCAACGAACGGCATACCGGCGTCAGTGGCCTCCTTGATAATGTATGACTGGTTGTAGCGAGGATCACGGGAGCCGCCCTCTGTAAAGCCTCCACCGTGAATCCACACAGCAACAGGAAGTGCAGCCCCCTTGGAGACGCCGGTCGGGCGAACCACATTGACCGTCAGGCAGTCCTCGGAGATGACATTGCCCAGAACCCACTGATCACTGCCGTAGCCGTAGCACTCTGGAGAGTACTCTGTAGCATTCTTGGGCTCGGTCCAAGTGGTGTTCAGTGACTCAGGGTTACGGAAGCGGAGGTCTCCGACGGGAGGTTGTGCGTAGGGCATTCCGAGAAACAAGTCCTGGTCGTAAGTTTCTTGGTAGACACCGTAGTACGAGCCATTCTTGATTGCGACCGTCGGTACATCAGCGGCAGAAGCCAACGCAGACAGGAACGACCCGATGGCGAGGATGAAAGCTAGCGGTCTCATTGAATATCGTCGACACTTGGGAACAAAATGGAGAATGACAGCAAAGTTCTTGGCCGCTACCGCGTATGAAGTCATGCAAAATTGCGATAAATACAACAGAATCTTGAGCTTGACGCTTGGCATTGACCATCGCAAAGAAATACAAGAGTGCATCATCGTTTCTGGCTGCTGATGACTGGGCTCGCTCCCTACTGCAACCACACTGGTTGAAGTGCGCTCTTGGCTTCACTGTGCTAATGCTGTGCTTGTCTTTTACAGTCGTCTAGTGCATTGGATTGTGATCCCTATCAAGGGCGACCCAATTGCCCGTTGACATCTTTGGGGCTTGGTTTCCAGGTTGACGAAGAGAGGTCAAGTGTCCGGTGCCGACGCGTGAGCTCTAGGAGTGGGCCGCTGCTTGGTTGTTCATGCACCTCTAGGCTGAAGCTTTGCTCTGTACGGTACGAGCTATGCTTCAGCTTTGCCAAAGGCTGCAGTGGAAATGCGCCGCTATACACATAATTCACAGCGCAGGCAACCAGCCTTGACAATTGCGACGTGTGTCAAGCAGGACTTGATCCTGATGGTCAGGAGCGGCGCTCCGAGCGCGGGTCTTGAAGAACCTCCCGCCAGAGTGCCACTGACCAACGGATCCCATTGGAACCGGAACTTGAAGTTCATGATCCAAAGCTGCTGATCCAATCAAAGCTCTGGTCACCTCAGCGTCTTTGCATGTCTGAATCAAGTGTCGAGTCCACACTGCAGACTGCTGCCGTCACTACAGTCTACAGTGAATCGGTCACATTTTTGAAACCCGATACATGCATATTTCTTATGTAACTTAAGAGCTCTGTCCGTATATACTGTGTGGTGCATGCAGTCTGGAACGCTCAAACACAACTGACTAAGACATTTGCGCTAACACTGTGTATCGCTGCTCAGAGGTTGATCAAATGCCGGTCCGGCTCAATTCGGAAAGGTTTGCTGCTGATAATCGCGCATCCCACGCGCTGGAGGAAGCGCAAATGTGGTGTGTCCTTGTAGTTGGGCAGGACTCCTGTACGTGTACGGTAAAATATGGTTTGATGCGTGGTTGCTGCTGCTTGGCGTGATCAACCGCGTTTTACACGACGTGGAGACGGGACCAGACGAAACTCGCTAGTCGATATACCATATGGTTCCACTTCAACTTGGTGTAAGCTTATTTACCGCAGTGTTCGAAGAGTAAAACACCAACAACGAGAAAATAAATCAAGTCAACCTCTTGCTGATCTCTCCAATGATGACGTCCACTGCAGACTGCACTCGAACTTCAAGCCTGAGGTTGAAGATCACGTAATTGCGGTCACATTGACCTCGGCCTTCGTCTCAACTGCAGATTTCTTCAGCACTTGTCCAAACCTGACGTTGCATGTTTTTCAATTCATTTGCGAATTTGCCATCAACAGTGCACACACCAACACAGTCGGAGTGCAAACTGCGAACATCATGGTTTCCGTTACCTGGGGGATCGCCATAGCCCTCTGCACGCAACTCGTAAGCGCAGGAGACCCCCTCGCCACTGTCTCCTGGCGCACAGGCAACGACAAGGTCGACGCTATCATCGAAGCTCTCTCCGCCGAGGAGAAGGTCAGTCTCGTTCACGGTGCTGTCGACTCCGACGGCAACCAGCAACAGGCTGGCTACAGCGTCCCCATCACGTCGCAGGGTATCCCAGCCATCCGACTCGCGGACGGTGAGGCTGGTATCAACATTGTACAGAACGCCACGGGTCCACCCACACAGCTCAACGTCGCTGCTACCTGGTCACTCAATGCCGCGTACCAACACGGCGTGATCACAGGCAAAGAGGCCAAGCTGTTCAACATGGCGGTGGCGCTATCACCACGAGTCAACATTCTGCGTGACCCTGTGGAAGGGAACTTCTGGCAGTCCTACAGCGAGGACCCGTACCTAAACGCCCGTCTTGGCATCCAGGGCGTCAAGGGTCTGCAGGACCAAGGATCCATGGCCAACGCCAAGCAGATTGGACCGTCGTCAACTGGTGCAAGTGCTGGTGACACCAACAGCATCGTGGACTTGCAGACGCTGCAGGAACTCTACTGGGTTGCTCCTGGTACGCTGCTGCAGGAGGGCAACGCCGCCACACTCATGTGCTCGTACGCCCAAATCAACGGCATCCCGGCCTGCCAGTACGAGCCGCTGTTCAACACCATGCGCGACGACTACAACAGCTCTGCCATCGTCATGAGTGACTGGGGTGCCACACACTCGACGGCCGAGAGTCTCATCGCCGGAATGGATCTGGAGATGCCAACCGGTTCGTACTACGACGCGCTGTACGAATACATCTACGTCTCGCAGAACCTGAGCGAGTCGTACCTGAACCGCGCCGTGGGCCACATCCTGGCCAAGTACGACGAGTTCGGTCTGCTTGGCACAACCACTGAGGGATCGTCACCACTGCCGTCGGACGTGGTGGCGGACCACGCTAAGATCTCGTACGACATCGCTGTCAAGTCGGGCGTTCTGCTCAAGAACGACAACAGCACGCTGCCGATCAAGTCGGGCACATCCATCGCGGTGATTGGGCCCAACGGCGTGCAATACACGCACGGCACAAACTTCGCGGAGCGCGCATACGGCATTCCGGAGCGTCAGGTCTCGACTCTCGAGGCTCTCAAGTCTCATCTCGGAGAGGACGTCGCGAACGCCGTCGGCGTGGATCAAGAGGGAACCATCATCCCGTCGACCCACCTGCGCAACCTGAAGGGCAACCCGGGACTGAGCCGCAACGACAGTCTGGGCGGAAGCTCGGAGGACGACATCGTGTACTTCACGGGCACCTCTGCTCTGCCGAAGAACGCGTCCTACACGTGGCAAGGAGAAGTTTACGCAGAGACGGACGGGTACTACACGTTCTCGTTCGCGCGTGCGATCCCCAAGTGGGAGAACCACTCGAACCCGGACTATGGCGCAATCTTTGCTATTGGTACGTTCAGCCTTAACGGCTCTGAAGTTGGCGAAGGGTACCGCCTGTACGGTGACGGCGGCGTCAAGCCTTGGAGTAACTCGATCGCCACGCGTGACAACTGGGACAACATCAAGTCGTACGTGTATCTGAAGGAAGGCTGGCACGACCTGGAGGCGAACATTGTCGGTCTACTTGACGAGCCGACGTCTGTGCGTCTGACGTGGGTGACCCCCGCTCAGCGCGCTGCCAACATCCAGATTGCAGTTGACGTCGCCAAGGAGGTCGAGACGCCAATCGTGTTCGCGTTCGCCAATAGCCCCGCCCAGACGGGTCTGACGCTGGACGACGGCCTGGACGAGCTGGTGACGAAGGTGGCTGCTGCGAACCCGAACACTGTGGTGGTTCTGAACAACGCGGAGCCTGTGCTGATGCCGTGGCTGGACAACGTGGCTGCTGTGCTGGAGATGCTGTACCCGAACCAGGAAGGCGGTTTGGCCACGGCCGACTTGCTGCTCGGCAACAACGTGCCTCAAGGCCGCCTGCCGGTCACGTACCCGGCTAGTCTGGACTCGTCGATGACCCGCAATCCGGACTACCCGGAGCGTGTGGCGACGGAGAGCGGCAACGCGACGTTCAGTGAGGGCCTGAACAATGGCTACCGCTGGTACACGCACACGAACACGAGCGTTCTGTTCCCGTTCGGCTATGGTCTCAGCTACACGTCGTTCGAGTACAGCAACCCGAACTTCGCGGCGTCCAGCTCGGCGCAACAGCAGAGCAACAGCGGCCTGAACTATGAAGTTTCGTGCAGTCCGGACGACACCGATTCCGTCTTCAGTGTGTCCTTCACAGTTACGAACACTGGTAGCGTCAAGGGCGTTGAGGTACCGCAGGTGTACATTGGTCCGCCGACGGACGCCGTGACAGCCTACCCGGGCGTGAAGTTCGCTGCGTCGACTCTGGTTGGCTTCGCGAATGTGGAGCTGGAGGCTGGTGCGAGTACGACCGTGACCATCGGTGTCCGCGAGAAGCAGCTGAGCTTCTACAACGTGAACTCGACAAGTTGGGAGGTGGCTAAGGGCGAACGACCCTTGTACATCAGCAAGAACGCAGAGGCGGCGGTGTTCACTGGAAAGGTGGAGCTGTAATTGATAATTGCATTCTTATGAATCGCAAAGGCACATGCAAATATGCTCACGGCCGTAAGTACGACAGTACTATCATACCTTACACTCGTGGCAGCTTTAGACATCCTACCAATGCAACCAACAGACATCTTACCAATGCAACCAACGGACATCTTACCATTGCAACCAACTTGACGAGCACGTTAGGAACCTGGCTACCACTGGTAACTTACCACACTTATCAGTCGCTTCAACTCAAGCCTTTCCTCCTTCAACCACAAATCTTTCAGGTCTTTCAAACGGTCGATTACCGAACTCTGGTCGCTCTTGTTCTCGTCTTGAATCAAGACTATTAGCGCCATTGACGCTACACAGTTCGCGACAAACACTGTCCGCGCGAGTGACCAGAGCCTCCGTCCCAGTACACCGGCTGGATAGAATTTATCCCTGATGCACACTGAGCGCCGTCAACAAGCTTGTCGCGATGCTTGCCCTTGATTCCTCGGACACATCCGGCGGGATCGAGCAAGTTGCAGTTGTCCAAACTTTGACCACCAATCCTTTGCGACGACGAAGTCGCGAGGTTGACTCACCTCCTCACTCTCCGTCTTCCTCACTATCGGAATAGTCGACGACAAGCCCGGATAAAGATCATCGCTACCATGCGCTCCGTTTTGAACCTGATCGCGGCTGCTGCGCTGCTGGCCGTTCCAACCACTGCCTCGGACGTCCCGACCGTCACCGTCAAGAATGGCTCGTACTCCGGTGTATACCAGTCCACATACGACCAGGACTACTTTCTCGGAATGCCATACGCACAACCACCCGTGAACAGTCTTCGCTTTCGGAATCCAGAGCCATTGAACACAACCTGGACCGGTGTCAGAAATGCGACGGAGTATTCCCCAATGTGCTACGGCTACGGCAGCGATACGTGGGTGCTGGGCAACGTTGTATCAGAGGACTGCTTGACGATCAGCGTGGTTCGCCCGAGCAATGTATCCGAAGGAGAAAATTTACCTGTCGGTGTGTGGATCCACGGCGGCGGCCTTACCCAAGGTAGTGGTAGTGACCCTCGCTACAACCTGTCGTACATCATTCAAGAGGCTGTGACTGCCGGCAAGCCGTTCATCGGCGTCACGTTGAACTACCGTCTACAGGCCTTCGGATTCATGTCGGGTACTGCTGTGCACAAGGCCGGCGTGGCGAATCTGGCGCTGAAAGACCAGCGTCTGGCGTTGCACTGGGTGCAGGAGAACATTGCAGCTTTCGGCGGTGACTCGAGCAAGGTCACCGTTTGGGGTGAAAGTGCCGGTGCGCGCAGTATCGGCTACCAGCTCGTTGCATACGACGGTCGTGACGACGGCCTGTTCCGTAGCGCCGTAATGGAGTCGGGTGCTTCTGCGTACTGGCCCAAGAGCTTCAAAAATGCATCGGCGTGGGACGTCAACTACAACAAAATCATCGACGCTGCGAACTGCAGCTCGGCTGAGGACTCTCTAGAATGTCTTCGACAGGTCCCGATTGATACACTGTCTGCGGTATTCAACAGCTCTGCCGCTACTTCGGCCATGTACGCACCGTCCGTCGATGGAGACTTCCTGACGGATGTTGGCCCGAAACTCATCGGTGAGGGCAAGTTCGTGCATGTGCCGATTCTGCACGGTGCCAACTTTGACGAGGGCACAGCGTTCGGCAAGACCGGCATTGACACGACGGAGGAATTCTACGAGTACCTGGTTGGAACCATGGGCTACAGCGATGAGGAGGCCCAGGTGTTGCTGTTGATGTACCCAGACATTCCGCAGATCGGCATCCCCACTACGCTTGACGGTCGCCCAGGCAATGACACGACGTACGGGTATATGTACAAGCGAGTGGAGGCGTACGCTGGAGACAACAACCAGCATGGTCCTCGTCGCTTTATGTCCCAGATGTGGGCGAAGGACGGCGTTCCCGTGTACAGCTACCGGTTTAACGTGCTGGTGAACGGCATCTCGCAGTATCTCGGCTCGACGCACTTCCAGGAAGTTGCGTTCGTGTTCTACAACCTGGAAGGCAACGGGTACAACACGTCCGTGGCAGTAGATCCGTTCCTGAATACACCAGACAGCTTCAAGCAACTCGCGCACGTGATGACCCGCATGTGGGCAAGCTTCATCGTGGACCAGACTCCCAACAACAACAACAACGTGACAGACGTCGAGTGGCCGCAGTACTCTCTCAACGACCCGCAGAACATTGTGTTCGACACCAACGTGACCGACGTGGCATACATTGAGCCGGACCTGTTCCGCGCCGAAGCAATCGCGTACATCCACAGTCTGTACAACGCTACCAGTTAGACGGGTGAAAGCTTCAGTATGACAAGCAAATATAACTAGTGTTGCGGTAACCCTGCCCAGTACAGCAGAAAAGTTTGCTGTTGCGAAAGCTGATTAATGCTTGTCCTAAACCGGGTATGATAGGACGTAATCTCCACAGGTTCCTAGGAAATGTGGATGCAAGAGTTGGTAGAGTGCATTACTGTTGTCGCCATCCCATCGCATGATCCCTTCACCATTACCCTTTGGCCTGGAAAAACTTTCTGTTGAAACGCGGACACATCTTGCTTGCTTGAGCAGCGACTCAACAGTGTAACTCACAAGCCCAAGGCCGAGCCAGGTTCGACGTGTGAAACGCGAATCACCTCATCTTGCTGGCTACACAAGCTCACATCACCTTCAACAAGCAAGATCGGACAGCGGTGCCAACCTCGCCTTAATCGTGAGGACGTGAAGACGCAGTTTGAATAGAGCATCATGCTTCGTCTGAAGGCGGCAACAAGACAGGTCGTTTAACGAGGCGAAAAACAGCTTTGGAAGATAGAGAAGACGGAATTTTACTCAATGGAGACGAACGTGATGATAACTTCATGTAGAGCTCAATCTCCTGTCAAGTTTTAGTTTTCCAAGCACCGTAGAGGCTGTAGAGCCACAAACTGCTTCAATGCAGACGCGAACTGCCCACAACTTCCCTTCCCAAGCAGCCAGCCCAAGGCCAAGAGCTCTCTTCTACCAAGACCTGGGGGCTCTTCTACGCGGACCAGCGACTGGCTGGTCAACTTTGCCAGCAGAGCTACAGCTGCCGCTCCAATATTTTGCGCGGCCATCTTCGCGTGAAATTCAGGCCAAGCCATCGCTGTCTTCCTCATGCAATGGCGCGAGCGACGCAGCAATTTCTGCCAGCAAACGAGCAAAAGTATTCCTGTAAGTCACATGTGTGTGCCATGCCGTGAAAATGTAGTCTCAAACTGCTGAGCCCCAGCTCACAACGACACGTACGTAGGCGACGGGGTTCTGTGAAAAGGGCAGAATTGACACATGCTGTCTGGAAGGATCACAATGAGTGAGTTACTAAGACAAGTATCCTCCGGGATGTGTCATTACGGCAGGATCTTGCTCGATGATAGGTGTGGACAGACGACGTAGCGCCCGTCGTTGCGTTGTAAAAGTGCCTGGAGATCTGCTAGGCGATGTTGCAGAGCGGACAGGTAGCAGTGTGCGTAAATCCAGCCCAGCCGCGCTTCTTCCACCGTGCCATTCGCCAAACGACCGCAGGCCGGAAGCGCTCGCCCCGCCGGTCTATCACTAGCTAATCCCGCTAGTATTTCTACGTAACTTCACTCACCTGCTGCATTAGCGAGTCAAGCGTAGCAAGTGTCGAAATCAATTCGGACTACAGTACGCGGTCCGACTACTTCAGAAAGCGCAACAACGGAAACGGCCGGCCGCGGACACCGCCGCCGCCATGAAATTCCCGTTGCCCAAGAACATTTTCCCGCCGCTGGAGCTATCAGAAAACCAGGAGCAGAACTACGAACAGCTCGCCAACGCCCTCATCAAGGCAACGCTCGCTGAATATGACCAGTTCGTCATGCACGACCGCAAGCGCGTGGACGGCCGACGATGGAAGACTGTGCGCACACGAGATGGCGTCTCCATCTACCGCGAGCGCGTTGTGGACGGCGTGCGTCCGCCAGCCCCAGCCAGTCTTGCACTGTACCAGAGCGCCATCTCCAATACCAGCAGCCGACCCAGTCAGAATGCGCGCCGGTCGGGGCCGCTGACCTCCGATCTCTCGGACGGCAGGAACCCCACCATCTCGCTCAACAGTGGACGCGGTTTCGTGCCTCCGTCTCCTAGGAAGAACAGGGACCTGGACCCCACAGAAGACAGCCGCGACACGACCGGCAACGACAGCTACAGCAGTGGCGGTTTACTGTCCGAGCCGCGCCTCACGACGGGCGCGTATGCCAATTTGGACGACGATGCTTCCTCGGGTCTGCCGAGGCTCCTTGCTGTTGGCAACCTGCGTGGGTCCCTAGATGACGTCATGTACGGCGTTGTGTCGCCGAACGCCTCGTCCGTTCGCCTTCGCAGCTCGTACCTCGGCGAGCACATCGCCGACTGCGCCGTGCTACGCGAGATGAAGAGCCCGTCGCCTGCTGACCCGTTCCGCTTCCTGGGTATCAAGTGGTTTGTCCGTGCCAAACACCGCGGTGCTGCGCGCATCGTTTTGCCCCGTGACTTTGTCGTTCTCGAGTTCTCCGGCATCATGATGCGTCCCGATAACTCGCGCGTGGGCTTCCACCTCATGCACTCAATCGACATCCCGACGTGCCGGGAACTGCACGAACACCGCATCCTGCGTGCCAAGGTGTCGAGCTGCTACATCTTCGAGGAGACGCGCAACAACCGCGTGCAAGTTTTCATGACAGCTTCCGTTGATCCGAGCGGCCACGTATTCAACCGCATGGCTGTGCGGTCAGCAGCCACAGCGCTTAGCAACTGCTGGAAGTCCGTGTCCTGTGCGCACAACAAGAAGCTCGCATTCTGCTTACAGAACGAACGTCCGTCAGCCATGGGCATGGGCAGTATCACTTCTTCTCGAGGCGGCCACGCACTGGGCGCCAGCGTTATTCGGTCCACTCGGGGCGGTCTCTCTGCGCTCACACCGGTGAACGAGTCGAGTGTGCGCGAGTCGACGGCGATGGAACCTGTGTCCCAGCGCAGTAATTACAGCTCCACAGCCCACCGTCGTCAGTGCGGTGTGTGTCGCGGTAAGACCGGAGTGCTTTCGAAGACTGTGCTGTGCCAATTGTGCTGCGAGCAGATCTGCAACCGCTGCCGTATCGTGCGCAAGCTCAGCAGCGATACGCTCAACTCGCAGGTAACGCAGTCGTCCATTAACTTCTGCAAGAAGTGCGTCGCCAGTGTCAGCGACGAGAGCGCGTTGGAGATCGCTCGTCAGGAGCTATGGGTTCGCGCCCGTGGCCGCACGCGCGCGTCATCGGCCATCTCTACAACGAACTCCAGACACAGTTTCTCGTCGGAAAGGAACACTTACGCTACTGTCGTGCTAGGTCGCGGCAGCGATATGAACAGCCGAGGAAGCACAGCCACCAGCAGTCTTGGCTTCAGCCGTGGCCCAAGCAGCTTCAACCAGAGCCGCGGTCCTAACCAGGAGGAGTCTGGTCTCGGATACTCAGTTGGCCCCCGCCCGTCAACGTCAACATCAACGCAGTCGTCCACACCGATCCAACGTCCGAGTTCGGGTGGCCGGTTATCCAAGAACTTATCGTTTAACACGTTCAGCATGAGCGCTGGACCGTTGTCGAGCGGTACATTGACGAACGACGCTCTCTCACTTGCCGACCTCGGTATGGAGAATAGTGGCAAGAATGCTGCAGCTTTAGGTGAAAAGGACAAGGTGGAAGGAGAGGAGCCCGTCGTACTGGACCACCGCATGACCATGACCATCCGCAGTCTGCGTCACCTTGACTACGTGTTGTCAGTGGGTGAACAAGACCTCGTGGACGAACTCGAGAACGAAGACTTCGAGTCGGAGGACTATGGCGGTTTTGAGAGCGGTGGGGAAGATGAGGGACGCTCGAGTTACGCGTCGTCCGTGGCTGTCATGGACGATGACTACGAAGTGTGCGAGACGCCCACAAGCGACCCTCAGTCTCACGAGTCTCCTATTGTTGAAGGAGAAGAGGAGGAGGAGGAGGAGGAGGAAGAAGAGAATGATGGTGACAAGGACGCCGAGAAGGAACCTACAAGAAAGATTGAGCAGCCAGCAAAGGACGAACAGGAGTCTACGGAGGCCGACAAGAAGGTTGTTGAGCTCTCAGAAGCTGAAAAGGAGCCCAACCAACTGGCTGTGAAAGCTCAAGAAGACACGAATGAAACGGAAGAGCTTGTGGATGATGAAGAGACCCCGTTGGCCAAGACGGTATCGGTGCCCGCACACAGCGAGGCAGATGTTGCCGTGGCTGAGGAGGTGGAAGTGATAGAGGCTGCTCCCATTGCTGAGGTGCACGCCATGATGCTGTCCGAGTACGCAAAGACAGAGCCTGTCACTGAAAACGCGGTGGAGGAATCCAAATCGCGTCTGCACCGCGCGCACACGACGGTCCCGTCGTCTGGCGGCGAGTCGAACTACCAGCACCAGCTCTTCCAGCAGATGCAGGACCTGCATAACGTGGCCGAGACGACGTACCAGGTGGCCAGAGCCAACACGGAGGCTGCTTTTAAGGAGCGTGACAGCGGCCGCGTGTCCAAGACGTCGCCCACCAGCGCGACCGGAAACCTCCGCGGCGTGCGAACGTTCTCCCAGCCTTTTGCTTTTAACGTGGTCGGGTTGCGCTCGACGCGCGCCATGACCGTCGGCATCAATCAGTAAGACCATTATGAGCTGAGATATTTATCGTGGAGCTTTGGAGGCCCTACTGCATTCCGGAATAAAATATGTGTGTTAAGCTAAACTTTGCCATTCCTCTGGTTGCAGCTAATGAATGCTGCACAGCCAAGTGTAGCCAACAACTTTGCTCGTTTTGGTTGTGGTCAATACCCAACTTACGTACAACTTTGTTGCTTCATGCACCCAGCGCTGTGTGAACATATCCGAGCAGGTAGATACTTCTTTCCGGTGTGGTTGTACAGCGTCAAGGCCGAAGGAGGATTTTGCTGTGCAGTACAGTACAGATCCATTACCCTGAAGCTGCATGCATGAGTAGATGGCGGATGTTGAAGACAGCGGCGCAAATCCTCCCCACACCGTGATAAGAATCTACTGTGCTGCGTGGCAATTACTTCGGACAATTAGCTGCACGTAGCGCTGGTTGATCAGCGACAAACCGGGGAAGCATGTCACGTTGGCCGTGGCTTTCCGTCACCACAGCGAAGTGGACACAAACGTCCGCCGACCTACCACTTCAATTCTGAACTTTCGAGACCGAATTCTTGGACGAAAGTCTCATTTAGCGCCCGGAAGTAGCACAGTAACGCAAAACCAGTGCTCTACAGCTCGAGAGAATCCATTTTCGCGTTGCATCTTGGTGGCGGTGAATCGACAATTTTGCAGCGAAGCCAGCCGTTCCAACTCGCGACAGTTGAACGCCGCAGATCGAGACTTGTGGCTGAATGAAGGCTATCGCCACGAAAAACTCTCGAGTGGTGACTCTCTTTTGCCTGCTGTCGAGCCAAATTTACCGTGTTCGTCCAGCAGTGGCAGAGGTTCCACATGGCGGAGCGGTGCAGGGTTGGCTTACGTTCGCCTCTGGCCCTAGCGAACTCGAATCCGCCAACGCTGGACTCAACAGCTTGCACAGGTGTCGCTCCGAATGTCAACGACAGCCACCTTCACCATGAAAGGTTACACGTAAGCTTCATTACTTGATCTTCTCGCTATCGCTGAAGTGCAGCACACAGATGAAGTTCCCGTTGTCCCAAGCGCCATTCGGCGAGTACCCGTCGCTTTCTGAAGCACAAACCGAACAGATCGAGCTGATTGTCCAGCAAACACTATCAGAGACTTTAGCGGAGTATGAATCCCACCAGAAGAAGCAGCGGCGGTTGCTTCCGCGTTCGCAGTATAAAGTCGTCAAGAAGGTCGAGAACCTCATCTGCTACCGACAACGCTCGGGCGCCACACCTGAAGTGGTAACACCAGCAGCACCAGTTCAAACAAACTCATCAGCTCCTGCGTCATCGGCAGCGTCGGCATCGTCCGCGCACGTAGCTTCTAACGAAGACGGAGAGTCTATCTGGAGAATCCCAAAGCTGGTGACGATCGGAACGATGGCCGGCACGCTTGACGACGTCATGTACGGACTACTCGCTACGGATGCGACGTCCACGTTTATCCGTGCGTCATACACAAACGAGGAGCTGTTAGACTCGGAGCTACTGCACTGTATTCAGTCCCCAACACCCGATAAGCCGTTCCAGTTCTGCGGTGTCAAGTGGCACGTACTGGAGTTGAGCAAGATCGCATCGAAGCGTGATTTCGTATTTGTTGAGGCTTCGGGAGTGGTTGACCGGCCGAATGGAGAACGCGTAGGCTACCATATCATGCACTCCATCGATCTACCTGGCCTAGGTGAACTGTCCGACAAGTACCAAGTGCTGCGAGCACGTGTCGTGTCTTGCCATCTCTTCCGTCAACTCTCGAACAACACGGTCGACGTGTACATGAAAGGCTTGGTGGATCCAAGTGGACACATGCCTGGCGCCGTCGCAATTGCATCGACAGCTGGAGCTCTACTGAAGCTTGGTCAGGCTATGGAGTGTTCGCACAGCAAGAAGCTCGAGTACTTGCTCGAACAGGAACAGATCAAGCGCGCCGGGTCGTTGAACAGAACCAGCGGGGCCAACCACACGAGTGGCCGCAGCAGTGGGTCTGCCAAATCAATGAAAGCTATTGGGTTCTCGAAGCCCTGTGCTGTGTGCGCCACTACACTGCACTTGTTCCGCAGTGTTGCTAACTGTGAACTCTGCTCCGAAGCCGTTTGCTCTCGATGTCGGGTCACCCGTCGACTGAGCTACCGCGTCGCCCGGCCGAAAGAACTCAAGCAGCAAAACATCATCTTCTGCACGACGTGCGTCGCTAAGACTTCAACCTACAGCGCCGCGGACGTGGCTCGTTCTGAGTTGGCAGCACAGTCTTCACCCAAAAAGAAATTGCCTAACAGCTTGAACAACCTGGTCTCCAGCCAGCTTCGACGATTCCTGACCAACTCAACTTTCTCCAGCAACAACACGGCGCTATCATCATCGAACTACTCACGTCTCGAGACGCCCGTGGAGGAGGACGAGGAAGATCTGTCCTCCCGACGGAGGAGCCTGAGTATTGACGGCGTCACCGTGCAGGTCCGGAGACGGTCAGTGACCCACCCACCCGTGAAAGCGGAGACTCTGGTCGACCTAGATCTGACGAGCCTCAGCATCGTCAGCACTAGCAGCGACTACCTGGACGAGGACTTTTACGAAAGCGAAGCGGGTCGAAGGAAGACTCAACCGCCTAGTGCGTTCTCGGACCTACCAGAGTGCGAACCTGTGGACCCGCTCGCGTCGTCGATGCCGCCGAAGCCCAGTGGGTCGACAATGAACAGCCAACTTCGCCGTCAGCGCGAGCTCATGCAGCGCATGGAAGAGCTGCGACAGACTGCCGAAAACGTCTACCAGTTCACTCGTATGAATACGCAGTCGATGCATTGCGGTGGGGCTCCGTTGCCGCAGTCCGTGTGCGTCACGGCATCCAATGTAGACATCGTCGACCTGGACTAAGCGCTCCCTCGTCGGCAAGAGGGCGCTGAAATGCAGCAGCTAAGCAGTAATTTAGACCATCAATTCAATTCTCAAGGCCATTCATTAGTTTGTCCACCATTGCAGAGCTTGTCAAACCAAGATGTCGGATACAAGAGCCGGAGGTTCTTTCTTCAGTCGTTTCTCCACCGACACATGGCGAAGTCTCAAGTTGAGAGTATCCACTTGTCACGACCGGCACTGGTGTCTGCAGGTGAACAATGGCTATCATGTACAGCACACTTGCATTGGCGACAGCCTTGGCAACATCCCTCCAGTGTCGGACCAGTCGACGGTCCGCCCTACATGCTCGTCGCAATCTTCTGAAAACCATCCGAGCGAGGAGCTCCGTGTCGGAAAGACCACTGCTCGAATCCAGGACGGCAGAAGCCGTGCAGCCTTTCAGCGGCTGGGGCGGACGTCCCACTCATGCCATTCTCTATCGACGTTGCACACAATCAGCAATCAGCTGCATAACGCGAGGAACGGAGCAAATTCGTAGCGGCAGCTCAGAGGAGACTCTCATCGCAGCACTGCAAATGCTTGTCTGCATGTATCCTACGACGTAGTAATACGCTGCAGAGCAAGCGTTTGCATTGCTTCTCACATCTTGACAAGCAGACGAGCTTCAAGTGTACATGTTCCCAGCTCCAGCTGTTCGAGCGGCATCGAATATCCGAGCGTCGTGCAAGTGCCACCTCTAGTTGATACCGGCACGCCTCTCCTCCCACGGCAACGCGTCGCACAGGCTCCGTCAGACCCGATGCGACATCCAAAGTCTCCAAGTTGACGCCACTCTTCAATCTGCCGGCCCGGCCGCCGACCTCAATGAGGAAGTTCCCGCTGTCCCGTGACGCGTTCCCGCGTGTGCCTCTCTCGCTGGACGAACAGGAGGCGCTGGAGACGTTGGCGGCGCAACAGGTTGCTCTGGCGGAGCAGCAGTTCGACCAGCACGTGCAACGCGACAGGTGCGAGGTGGACCGGCGCCGTTGGAAGCCGCTCAAGGCGCGCGAACGTATCACCGTCTACCGCGAACGCTCCAGTGCTGCCTTCCATCGCCAATGCCACCAGGGACGCGATCAGACAGACGCGCAGAGCTGGCCGTTGCCGGAATTACTGGCCGTGGGCAGCTTGGAGGGGACGTTGGAGAACGTCGTGTACGGGATCCACACGCCCACCGCCGCGCACACAATGGCCAAGGCCGTGATCTCAGATGATGAAGTGGTGGACGCTCAAGTCCTCCAGGAGCTCAAAGGACCCACCATCGCCCACCCGTTCCGATTCCTGGGTGTCAAGTGGCTGGTCAAGGCCCATCCGGCCGCCATGGGCGCCGTCGTGCTGCCTCGAGACATTGTGTACGTGGAGCACACGGGTATTAAAGTCCGGCCGGACGGCTCGAAGCTCGGTCATTTCCTGATCCATTCGGTGGATCTACCACAATATCCAGAGCTCAGGAAGGAGCTGGGACTTGTGCGAGCTAAAGTGTCCTCATGTGTGTTGTTACGACAGAAAGAGAATGACCCGAACCAGGTGGACGTCTTCATGACCGGTCGAGTGGCAGCTCAAGGCCGCGTGCTGGACAGTTTGGCGCTCTTGTCCACTGCTAATGGACTCACGTACTTCTGGAAGGCAGGGGTTTGTGCACAACGGAGGAAATTGGCCTGGAGACTTCAACACAAACGGAAACTCCCTCCTGCTGGAGCTTTGGTCTCTCCATCGCTCTGCCCTCTGTGTACGAAAGGGTTGGACCGTGCCTTCAGTTCCCCCACACGCTGCGAAATGTGTGGCGTCCGTATGTGTTCAAGGTGCAGTGTGGACCAGAAGCTGCTCTTCCCTGGTGCTTTTGGTAGTAAAGAGACTCACATGGTGACGGTGGAGCTCTGCACACCTTGTATCACTCATACAACAGAGGAGGATGCGATGGCTATTGCTCGTCAGGAGATCCGAGCTGGACAATACGGGGCTCTTACATCTCCTAGAGGCGCCAGGCAGCGCAACCGAGCGTTTAATGTGGTGAAGCCTCGTCGTAAGATGGATTTCTCAGCTTCTGCAGGTCCACCAACGACGAAGAACTCGCTTCCGAGACAACCAAGAGTGGACTTTGCAGCTTCTGTTGGCCCTGCACGGTTGAGAGAAGAAGAAGAAGAATTAGGGACGAGAGAGTCGCTACAGGCGCTGGATAACTTGCTACAGGACTCCAAAGGACCCTCAGAGCAGCATGAGGACCATTTCGACGATTTGACTAGCAGTGAAGACGAACCAAGCTTTCCATTGACCCCAAAGCACAACCGGATGACGTTGGAAGACCTAGAAGACCCTGGACCGACCACACCTGCATCAGAAATCCCGAACACAAATTCATTGCCGCTCTGGAGGAGAATGTCAGCATTGCAAGTCATGGCCGACTCGACGTACCACTACACAAAGAAGACAACGAAGAAGACGCTGTATTTGAGTCGTAGTGGCTGCTCTTCGACCCTGTCGAAGTGAGGCAGGTAGACTATTTCGTGTCGTGAAGTATTTTGCCTCCGTCACCAATGATGACATTCAACTCATGCTGAAAAGGATGGCGGAACAAGCTAACCATCTCCAGCTTCACTGGAAGTTCCTCACTCGGTCAAAATTCGCCAAAGCAATTTCTAGAGTCCAAGACCCAACAACAATGCAGAAGCCCGTGCACAGTCACACTCTAGAGTTGCACCCAGCGAGTCTACAGTGTAGACTAAATCCTTGCTGCACACTTCTGCGATGGTTCCAAGTACTGCAGTGGTGTTCGAAAATGCTTTACCAGCAAAATTATCTGTACAACTACACAGTTGTTGTTATCTCTTTTCCCAAACGAATTCAAATTATTTCATCGTTGTTATTCAACGCAGTTAGTCTTGTTTCCAGAACAAACAGGGTCTGTGGATTGCTGGTCACTCCACTTGGTCCTGAATCTCCTTCCTCACTCCCTCCAGTATTGGTCTCAGTTGTGACTCGTATTAGCGCTGGACTAGCTGCCAATTTCTTGAAAAATGCAACCAACGCTTCGCCAAGTGGGCGACCACCACTATGGGACGCTCCAGTGTCGTCCCCGACCCAAGAAGCCCATGGACTGGCGCTCGGAGCCGACAAGGGCAAGGTTGCTAACATCACCAGCAGCAACTGGAACTTCTCGAAGGAAATGACCTCAGTGTGAGCACTACCGGAGATCCAATTGACCGCTTCCAGTAGGAAATGAAGAGCTGGAAGACCGACGCCAGGCGTCAACAGATTAAAATCCGTAGCGAACAGCGCTAAACCTCGGAACGTGAGCATTGCCAGTCGACGAGAAGCTCCTTTCGGAGTGGAGAGCAGCAGAACAGTATCGGAATCAGCTTGAAGCTCCCGTCGAGAGTAGTGACGATGTAACAACTGGACAGCAGCTCGGTTAGCGATCAGTAGTTGACGTGCAGCCACTGCGGTTGATTCCTGGGAGCCCGAGAGCTGGAGATCGAGTTCTTTACAGCGTCGGATCTGAGTCAACAGCCGTGCACCAAGTCGAAGCGAAAGCGGAACCAGGTACCGCAGCATGAACCATTCTTCATCATCGTCGATCTCAGGTTCCTCTCCACCTGATTGCATCGCCTGTTCTACTTGAGCTACCACCCGTTCACGAACAATTAACATGGCGGTTGCAAACCCAGTGAGGCTCAAGTGTGAGTCCGTTCCAGCAGCTACTGAAGCTGTTTGTCGATGAGCCAGTCGTGACGCATTGGTTGGGGATCCTTCTTGAGCCATTGTACGCTCTGCTTGGGAGAAAATGAGGTCGGTCACGTGCAGTTTAAGCGGAGCAGAGCTGCCTCCTTGAGAAGGGACTAGAGAAGCGGAAGCAGCTGGAGCTCCGCCTGGAATCACGTTCATATCTCTCAGAACGACTCGGAATTGACTCTTGCTCATGCCACGCTGATGCACAGGATCCACTAGAGCCACGTAGTAGTGGAACAGGCAGTTGCTTAGTCGCTTCTCCGTCGTGAGAACCTGCAGGTCGCGTACCCCTCGCAGCTTTAGGTACGTGCTCAAGAACATATCCAACGCCGGCTCATTGGAGCAGATTTCCTCCAGACGGGCCTCAGCACCGCCTTCGCTTTCAGGGTCCTCCTCCTCCTCGTTCTCGTTCAAAACTTCATGGAGACTCGACGGTTGACCATTCAGCACTTTCGTAGTGGTCTTAGTAGCTTGGCGGTTGTGCGTCGTCACTTTCATCATCATCGACTGCTTCTTACGTCGGACGAACGAAGAACGGGGCAAAAGCTGAGCTAAACGCGCCTGTTCTTCACGTTTGGCGATATCCTCCCGACGTTGACGCACGTAAAGCCTGGCTTGCAATAGCGTTTGCTCGTGGGCTTCTAGTTGTCTCCGTTTTTCCCGTGCTATAGCAGCAGCCAGAGCCGAACGAGCTTTATCCAGACCTTCCCACACGCGCGAAGCTTCTTGAGACGTACGCGCACCAGCAGCACTGGCGAGTTCTCGAACAGCGTCGGGTTCTTCCCACTGCGACTGACCCGTGCGCGTGTTCTTGTAGTAAATCGCCCGTGACGCCGGATCCTGCACGGCCGTCCACTCCGTCTCTCGACTGGTTACCACACACACCGTTTGCTTCTTCTTCTTGACCCAGACGTACTCCTCATTGCTATCGTCCACTTCAGTAGATGCTTCTGAGTACTGACTGTTGTCAGTAGAACTTTGAGGCTGTGTAGACTCGAAACCTGGCGGAACCTCCCATTGACACTTGCCAGTGAGGTTGTTGTAGTAGAACGCTTGTCCACTGTCATTATCCCAGCACTGCACCCAGTCTCCACTCCCGTCAGCACTGGAGGCTCCGTAGTCACTGTCAACTGCGTTTGCTGGAGCCAGCCACGTGCCTGCGCTAGCTGCGAGCTCCTTCTCGGCCTGGTCAAGTAGCGCCTCACACTCTGGATGCTTGTTAGCGACTGATAAATCCTTGGGACTCATGCCTTTCCCGTTGCTAGTGGACGGGTCCGCACCGTAGCGCAGGAGAACGGCAAGGGATTCTGCACTCCCGTTGCACGCGGCGGCGTGGATGGCGCGATCGCCGCGCTGATCTTCCAGCTCCAGCATCCAGGAGCGAGACTGGTTGTTCCAGGCGCAGAGGAACTCCACACATGCCACGCGGTTGCGCGCGCAGGCGACGAAAAGAGGAGAGCGGCCCAATTTGTCACCTTGAAGCAGGTCGTCGCCATAAGCCAGCAGAGCCTCCAGACACTCCGGTGTTGCTGCTAAGTGAGAAGGTTTGAATCCTTTGGCGTTACGACCGTGTGGATCAGCACCTGCGTCCAGAAGCAGTTGCAGGCATTGGTACCAACCGAAGAAGCAGCACACGTGCACGGGTGTATCCATTTGTCGGTCGGCCGTGTTAAGCCACACGCGACGGACGCGCGCCAGTAGAGCACAACAATCCAGGCGGTTGGCCGCGCACGCGTAAAACAACGGCGTACGTTGCTTCTTGTCCAGGTGATTGGGCTGTTTCTCGCCTTGATTTCCTTGCAGAAGCAGTTCCAGACACGTCACGTGGCCATTGTACGCTGCACAATGCATCGGTGGCATCTCCCGACTCGTGCTGCACTGGGAACATTCTTGAGGTTGCTGTGTGGTAGTTTCCTCCTTCTCTGGAGTAGGGAGCAACGCCGACGGTCGAAAAGCAGGTCCAGAACTGGTCGCTGCTTCAGAGTTTCGAGCCGTGGGACTTCCGGGGAGAGGTGCAAGCTTGTGTGGTCGAGCTGTCGCCCGAGACTCCATGGATTCATCTAGGGAAGGAGCCTTGTCCAGGTGTTTGGCTTCCAGAGAACTGAGTGCTGAGTGCGATTCGATGCGGTACATTTGGCTCTGTTTGGCTCCACCCGGTTCTTCGTCGTTTGGGACGCCGTCACTGTCTGTGCCCGATCCGTTCTCGTCATCTTCGCCATCCGCCACCTTCCCGTCGATCAGGTCGTCCGAGAACAATTGCTCCGTCGAGATATCGTGCGACAGCCTCGACACCAGCTTCCGCTTGGCCTTCCGTTCTGCTGCGCTCGTATCTGGAGGAATAGCGTCGCCTACATACACTCTTGAAGACTTCTTCATCCTTTCAAGCGACACTCTAAATGCGCACGAAACAGTCTGCACAAGGTTAGAACCAGCTCAAATGCCATGAAGCGAAGCACACACTAGAGACGGTAGAAGCTCGTCAACTTTGATTGATTCCATCGAGTTCTCCTGGGTAACGCAAGGAAACAGACCCGTCAACACCACCCCAACTACATGACACGGCCACTACCGGTAGTTACGTGGATACCACATGCAGCCACTCGTTCGGCGCCAATGAGATCGTGTGCTTGAGCTCCTCCACCACATTGTCGCGCACTTCCGGCCTTGAGAGCATGAGCTGACGCGCGCTTTCCAGCACGTCCGAGGCATTCCAGAGCAGGATTCCCATGATCTTGTTGCCCTTGAGGTAGTACACCACGCCTCTTTCGTAAGGCATCCCCCGCGCGCCGCTCGGGCCCGCACCAATGTTGGGCGGCTGCACCCACACTCCAACCGTGCGTAGGGAAGAGTCCACCTCACCGATGCCTTCTACCAGCACCCCCACGCCAGGTAAATGGCTGCGGAACAGAGGCTGGTGTCGATACGTCTTCATCTTCCCTGCACCACGAAGAGATCGGGCCATGTTGCGGCCTGCTGTAAGGCCGCTGTTGACTGCGTGGTCGTACCTGTCCACGCGCCGTCTGCCCAAGTACGGGTCGTAGTAGCTCGCGGCGTTGCCAGCGACAAAGAGGCCGGAAACGGCTTCCAGCTGCGCGTTCACAACCAATCCGCCGTTCTTCTCGTCCCGTTCCAGGCCGCCGCCAGCGCGAGTAGCACGTCCCATTCGCAGCGTCGGCGCCGGATCCGTGTGGGTGGATGCCAACACTACGTAGTCCGCATCCAGCGCCGTTTCCGGCTTGTCCTTGCCTAGGACACCCACCGTCACACCGCTGTCGCTCTCGTTGTCGTCGTCGTCCACACTAGGCCGCAGACTCGTGACCAACTTGTCCGGCACCACCTCCACGCCAGCGCGACTGAGACGGCGCGCTAGCTCTTCTGCCAGATATGGCGGCAGCGTCCTAGCTGCAGGCGCTCGCTCCACAAACACCAGTTTGGTCTTAATGTGGTCGTTCCGGGGGTCCGTCGCCAGTGCACAGGCCACTTCACAGCCCAGGAAGCCGGCACCAATGACCAGCACACTCTGCACATCACCACCGCCTTCAGCACCACCTGCAGCCAACTGATCCAGACGCACAAAGTCCGCGCGGGTCGTGCACGTGTTCACCCGGTCCTTGAGCGCGTACGACACGCGGTCGCTGTCCAGCACGTAAAAGTGCTTGGGACGTCCTGCCGACGCGATGAGACAGCGCTCATAACGCACCTCCGTGCCGTCGCCCAGGATCACGCGGTTCTTCTCCACGTCGAACTCGAGCGGCCGCTTATCCAGCAGCAGCGTGAGTGGCGGCGGTCCGCTGCCGGCCGCGTCCTCCTCGAAGCGCGCGCTCAGGTGGCGTCGCCACTCGTTGTAGCTCTCCAGCAGTGCAGGCGCCAGTGAATCTTCCTCTTCTTCCTCCTCCTCCTCCTCTTCACTGTCGGGGGCGTCCAGTGCGCGTGACGCGTGCGCGCCGAAGTCCAGACGCGGCAACGCGTTCTCGTCGCTCAGGACGAGGA
This sequence comes from Phytophthora citrophthora, assembly GCA_031305395.1. NCBI lineage: Eukaryota > Oomycota > Peronosporomycetes > Peronosporales > Peronosporaceae > Phytophthora > Phytophthora citrophthora. The sequence goes on from JASMQC010000023.1 coordinate 293,405, forward strand.
TGTCGGCGCTCGCATCTTCCTGTCTGATGGCTTCAATAGCGGCATTAGCAGCCGTCCCAGAGCCGACGATGACGTAGCTGTGGTGTTTGGTCTGCTTGCGGCGGGTAAAGCGGCGCGTCAGTCGCATTTTGTCTCCGCCGGGCGACGTCGAACAGGCTGGGACGGCGCCGCCTGGAGGCGCATCAGCACGGGGTTGAACAGGCTCATTAAGAGAGAAAGAGGAAGCAGAAGAGAGCAAGCCGACAGCCAGCGCAGCGGCAGGAAGCGACGCGCGCGCGGAGGACACACGCAACCAGGAACGCCACATGCAGCACCGAAGAGGAACAATGGCAATACTATTGGAACAGTGGCAATACTATTGGAACAGTGACAATACTATTGGAGCAGTGACAATACTATTGAAAACGTTTTCACCTTTTGGTTGAGACAGGGAGAACTTTCCACTCCCAATTAAGCGTAAATCAGGTTGTAAAAAAGGGTTGGACCCAGTTACCGGTTGTGACGAGACGAGTTCTTGAAGTTGCTGCGCTGCTGTCATGTGGCTGCACTAGTGGCGTCTGCACTAGTGGCGTCTGCATTTTCGCCCAGTTTCATCGCAGACCGATGTTCACGCCTCATCCGTTGTAGATTCTCTGTTAGGTCTTCTTCACCTCGGCGGCCCATCATAATACGCACCCGGTAGCTCTCTGTGGTGGAGAGAACGAAGTGTCCTACGTCGTGTTTGCGATCTTCCTCTACAACGTCGTTCTTAGCCGCTTGTCGCCCAGCCTCAAGCGCATTCGCGAGCATCTGGTGCATCGGTGAACACGAGTTCGAACTGCTCAGTATACGCAGTAGCGTATGTTCCCTTGTAGCGGTTCGTTTCCGAGGGCATGCCAGCGTGCGCGCACTCGAAAACCACCGACAGACGTCCACATGCTTGCATAGCTTCTCCACATTCCAGACACTCTCGCTCTTCTTGTTTATTCGTTCTCAGCTTGAACAACACAACGGTGCGTTTGCCACTGGAATTACTACATCTATCTGCCCACTCGTTGTGTTGATTAAGCTAATTCTGCACAAGTGCATCTGCTTCAGCATTTAAAGAGGTCAAGCACTGCTCTGATGCCACGATAGTGGCGAACACAAGCTTCACTACGTAAAAGACCATGCTTTCAAGACAAATCATACTATTTCGACAGGGGCACACAACCACATCCAGTTCGTTGCTGTATACGTCGTGAACGTGGCGGCTGCAAATGGTGCACGGGTATGATACGTCGTCGGTAGGTCACACCCTTTCTTCGAACACTTCATTGCTGCTGGAAACATGAGCTAAACGAGCTATGAAGGGGGAGGTAGCAGCTTTTTTTTCAGTGAAATCAGGCCGTTGAAGCAACCCACTATTATCAGCCATTGCTTGAGCTCCCTACACTTGTCTCCGTTCTCACTCTTTCATTCTCCTGCTCCTGTTCAAGTGTCCAAGTGCCAAGACCTTACAGCAAATGTTGAATTTGTATCCTCCAGCCAACCACGCAGTGCACAATGGAGCCACGCTCAACTTCTTCCCAGATATTGATCAGTCATGTCAAGCCATTCACCACGCCTGCAAAGGCCTCGGAACGGACGAGAACGCTCTAATTGCAGCTTTAGGCGCCAGAACTGCCGATCAACGGTATCTCATTTCGGTTCGATACCGCCAGCTCTTCGGTAAAGAGCTTAAAAAGGTGCTGAAAGGAGAAACATCGGGAGACTTTGGTCGTCTCTTACAGCTCATTGCTCGCCCTTTACCGGAAGTGGAAGCTGCGATCATCCGTAAAGCCACTAAAGGCTTAGGCACCAAAGAGACAATGCTGTACCCCATTATTATGGGACGTACCAATGTGGAATTGGCCATTCTAAGGAAAACCTACTATGATAAAGTTGGCCATGATCTGGGATCGACTTTGGATGGAGAACTCAGTGGGGACCTTAAAAAGGTGCTTCTGGCCGCTCTTCAAGCCCCAATGGAGCAGTTTAACCCTGGTTTACACACCCCTCAACGAGCAGAAGCAGACGCTCACGCACTCTACAAGGCCGGACAAGGGCGACTGGGAACGGATGAACGAACATTCGTCAACATCCTAGTGACGAGTCCACCACAGCATCTACAGGCCATCAATGCTGCGTACGTCTACAAGCACAAGAACGACCTGATTAAGGCTGTGAAGAAGGAGTTCGGAGGTGACGCAGAGGAGGCACTGCTCTTCTTGGTGCGGATGTCCCTGGAACCGCTGGAATTGCTGGCTGAAATGTTCGAGAAGACGATGAAAGGCTTCGGCACGGACGAAGACGCACTCAGTGCGACGCTCGTGCGGTACCACGGAGTGTTGAACGACATCCGTCCAGTGTACAAGAAGAAATACGGCACGGAGCTACGTGACCGAATCCACGGGGAAACGAGCGGAGACTACCGCAAACTGCTATTGACAGTCTTTGACGCACCGCACTACTGAGTATGAAGACATCAGTAGGATGCATTTGGAGTTAAGTGAATTCTTCTTTACCATTTGATCTCTCCATCGCTGCTTGAGTTAAGCGATTCCTGTAGCAAATTCACTTGAAGCAGCAGTGCATTCTCTTCACAAAGATCGACCAAGCCTGCTGTGGCGTAGGTTCCTGATTGCCATACCATAAAGGACGAGACATCTCCAGATAAATGTTCAGGTACAAAGTCGATATCTCCAGACGATTTCTTCTCCCCCACAGCATATCGACCTTGGCATTCAGTGCCAGCGTAGAAGACGATTCTTGCGTCGGAAGGAAGGTCGGACCATTTTGCAGCTCGACTTTTGTTATCCCAGCACGATAGTGAAAAACACCTTTGAGCAGTACTGAAGGAGAATTTCTTGGATGGATCAGTAGGTTTCCCACCACTGCGTATGCGAACGCTCCATGGGTAGCAAAAGGACGAAATGGAGAGGAGAACAATGACAAACAAGAGGAAGCTGTTGCCTATGACATCGGTGGCAAAGTTGAAAGAATGTAGGAACACTTGCATGATCTTGGGGTTCATTCCCGTAATTTCTACTAATGTCAGGATTTGTTCACCCTCAATTGTTGGTACTGTTTACACTTCCCTTTCAGCTAAGAATGAGTGCTCCGAGAGCTCTACTGCCGTTGCTCGCTCTGTAAAAAATACAAGTATTAGAAATTTACCATACAAAAGGAGCAAAACAAGTTCCAACCGTCCGGGTTGATGCAGAAACAACGTCGAAGAAATCCTTTTGCTTCTTCTGACAAGTTGGTCGGGAATGGAGGTGGACCTGTGGCCATAGCGATAGTATACATTGCTGCAAGACCATTATGACATTGAGGCCAGGGGTGCTTCGCTGTAGCCATCTCGATAACTGTGGCACCGATACTCCAAATATCCGCCTTATAATCGTGGCCAGTTTGTTTTACCACTTCGGGGGCCATCCACGGTATCGAACCTCGAATCGAACGGAGCGATTCTTCCAAACTGGTTGTCAACAGCTGCGGAATTTGCTTGGAACAACCGAAATCTGCCAACTTAGATACACCTTGTTCATTTACAAGTACGTTGGCACCTAGAACAAGAACGAAAAGTAAAAAAAATAAATTATAATTCCGCTGCTTGTGCAAAACTAAAACGAACCTTTGATATCCCGATGGACAATTCCCATTTCGTGCAGATAGACAACACCCTGCACGATTTGCCGAGTGAAAATACGGATGAGATCTTCACTAAACGCGTCGAACTGCTTGAGCATACTTCACAGAGAGAAAACTAGATTCAATGACAAGGTAAGAAAAAAAAAAAATATCTTCGTTGATTCGCACCTGGCAATCGATCCACCAGGAACATATTCCATGAAAATATAAAAATGGTTTGCTGATCGGTGGCTTCCCTTGTAGCTGAACATGTATCAAATAGAAAAATGCATTAGAGAGCATCATTCTATCTCTGAAAACATATTCAACAGACCGAACAATGTGCTTGTGAGTGAGATTATTCATGACAGCGATTTCCTCACCAAGCTTCTGCATTTGCGTGACCTGATCAGTGTTGGGACTGGAGTGGATCTCAATCTCTTTAAGAGCAAAGAGCCCTCCCGTCGCGATGTTTAGACCTTTGTAGACCTACAAGTCGGAAAAATGTTGAGTTGTTTGTTTTTCAAAAAGATGAAATCCATACAATATGCACCTTTCCAAACGTTCCTTCGCCAATCAGTTCCCCACGTCTCCACTGTGTGATCGGGTTGCTGACTTCAATTGAGTTTACTTGAGACTTAGCTTCAGCCTCCACTTGCTGGTTATTTGTCGGTGCTGCTCGTCGGAGTGAAGTTTCTGGTAGTGAAGAAAACCCTGGACGGTTGATTCGTGGTGATGTAGATCTCGTAAGTGACATCGATTTGGGCATATCAAGAACCGACAGTGCTGCCAGATGTGGATGTGTTACGTGAAGTTGAGATACCATTTCACTCAGTGTTGGAACGTGTGAAGTCTGGTTATAGTTGGTGGATGTATCCATTGGTTGTACTGGGCTGGACAATGAAGTTGAAGTCGAACGACTGTACGAAGGTTTCGACTCCTCTGTTGCTCCTGAAAAAATAATTGCGTCGGGTAGTCGTTTGTTCTTGGCTGCTTTTCCCCATAGTCCGAAGTTGGATACTGCTTTCTCCTCCACCTGAATATTATCCAGCCGATTGTCAGTTGTATCATCCCAATGAATTTCTTCACTTTCATCACTGCTGTCTTCTCTCTGTTGTTGCTCGTCTTCCTCTGTTCTTCTTACGTTTTGTTCCGGTCGTTCACATAATTGTGCAAGTCCTTCAGGGTCTGTAGATGATCGCACTCGTTCTAGATCTTTTAGGACATGAGCAGAGATGGAGAAGCTGCTGCTTCGCTGTAAGAGATTCTCATTATTACTAGACGCCTGGCGATTGTTGTTGGAATCCGCACTATACAACCGCTGTCTGCTGTCCGGCCGTCGTCCTGAAGGTGCTCGAGGTGTCAAAGCGTTCGGGGCGGATAGTAAAGCTCCATCCGCCAACGAGAGATGTTTCAGCCGTAGATTCCGTCCACTAGAGCTGCGATGCATTTCCACTACTGGAGATTGACGTAAGACATCCACTGCACGATGACTCCGAGGTAAAGTACCGGTAGAATTCTCCCTTGGAAGTAGTTCACTATTCGCAACTTTCCGACTAGACGTGGAATTGAGTTGGACAGAAGTAGTAGAAATGTTGGTCTGACCTTCATTAGATGATGCTGGACAGTCAGCGGTACTTCGATCCGGTTCGGCCTTCATTTGAAATTCACAAAACAACGAGGCTTACGCTTTAATGCTTGAGGTCGGATAGAGAATCCGTCCTCTACTTGATCTGCCTGGTTGGGCGCGTCGGTTCGAGTACATTTCGGTTAGCGGATCGAATCAACCAGCAAACTCGACAATAGATTAAACAACTTGGACGCCTGCTTCTTCCTCTTTAGTACTTGAAGAACTCGAGTTCCCAGTGGTTAGTATAGCTTTCTCTTTACAGATATCAATCATACCATTGAGTGGGTACGTGGAGTACTCCCAAATCATGAAAGAGCTCGTTTTGCCTTTGAAGTTGTAAGTGGAGAACTCCAACGCCCGGGAACTTTTCTTTTTACCTTGAACGAACGAACCTTTGCAGTTGTCATCATCGTAGAAGACCAGTTGGTCACCATCGTCCAGATCCTCCCACGACACGAGAGCAGCCTTGTTGTTGAAGCACGAGAGCGAGTAGCATCTCTGAGTTTTGTCGGCCGAATAGTTGACGTGGTCGGCTGAAAGACTGGCACTCGTTGAGAACACGAGACGAGCAGCGTCAATAGATGACACAAGGAACAGAGTGAAAAGGAAGACGATTGACTGCATTTGAACGAGATTGAAGAGTGGCAAAACCTGAAGATTTCTCACAAGTGGCACAGTTGATTTCCCGATGACTCGATGCATCCAAGGGACAAAGTGGCAACTCTTGGTTCTCTACTTCCTAGCGTCATCTTGTCAATGTTACGACAAAACTTGTCGTTTGCCATCCAGTTCACAATTGAAAGTGTTCTCGAGGCCACAAGTCATGGCGGTTCTATCCAAGACAAGTGCTGTTGCAAGTGCCAGTGCGTTGATAGCTATTGCTATTGTGATTCGAGAAAATGGACGACAGAAAACCACAACAACCACCCGAACGACAGCGAAGGTGGCTATCAACCAGGAATTCTTCCGTCGCTTCCTTCGACTATTCCAAGTGATTGCACCAGGAGTTTTCACTGCTGAAATGGGTTTTGCAGTTCTAGTGGCAGCCATGTTGACGGCTAAAACGTCTTTGGACATTTCCGTCCTGAACTTGTTCACGTCCATCGAAAGAGCTATCGTCTCCCGTTCAAAACCAGATTTCCAGCACCATTTGGGTCATTTCCTGGCCATTATGTTGCCCATGTCCTGTATCAATTGCCTGCTCAAGTACAGTCAATCAGAGCTTCGACTGCGCTTCCGAACGCGACTGAGTCAACACCTGTACGAGAAGTACCTCAAAGGCTTCGTCTACTATAAAGTGGCGAATATCGACAACCGCGTGTCAAATGCCGACCAATTGTTGACGGTGGACGTCGAACGCTTCAGTAATTCAGTGACGGAATTGTACGTGAATCTGTCCAAGCCTGTACTGGATATCGCTATCTACGCTGCCAAATTGACGTCATCCGTTGGGATCCAAGCTCCAGCCATTATGTTGAGTTACCTCGTGACGTCGGGGGTCTTCTTGACGTGGTTACGCCAACCAATGAGTCGCTTCTCCATTGCAGAGCAGCAAGCGGAAGGAACGTTCCGCTTCATGAATTCAAGATTGATCACGAACAGTGAGGAGATCGCCTTCTACAATGGGAATATTCGTGAAAAGAGTATCCTAGACGAATCCTTTCATCGCCTAATTGATCAGATTCGTTCTGGCCAGCAGTTCCGAATTGCTGTGAATGCAGTGGACACTATTGTGGCCAAGTATTTAGCTATTGTGGCCGGCTACTACGTCGTATCCAAGCCTTTCATGGACCTCTCCAACGTTCGACTTGCTGACTTGACCTATGAGGAACGAATGGAAGATTACTTCCGATCTGGGAAGATGATGATCAATCTGGCTGAAGCCACAGGAAGACTGGTACTCTGTGGACGAGAATTGACCCACCTTTCAGGGTTCACTACTCGGATCATCGAGATGTTAGACGTTCTGGTTGATTTGGACAATGGAAACTTTGAGCGTCATTTGCTGGAAAACAATAACGGAGAGGAGAATTTCCAGGAGCAGCGTGGAGAACTGCAGTATTGTGACCAAGTCATTGAGTTTGAAGATGTTCCTCTGATGACTCCAAACGGAGATGTTTTGATTCCGTCCCTCACTTTCCGAGTCACAACTGGCATGAACGTGGTGGTTGTTGGTCCTAACGGAAGTGGGAAGAGCTCCCTTTTCCGCACTTTTGGCGAGCTGTGGCCTTTGTATGGAGGCAAATTGATCAAACCCCAGCGCAACGGACTGTTCTACATTCCACAGCGTCCGTATCTGACTTTGGGTAGTCTCCGAGACCAAGTGATCTACCCTCACTCACCAAAGGACATGCAAGCAGCAGCTGTACAGGATGAGGATTTAATGTTTCTCCTGGGTAAAGTGCAGCTTGAACACCTCGTCAACCGTGAAGGTGGCTGGGATGTTGTCCGAGACTGGACAGATGTGCTGTCGGGTGGGGAGAAGCAGCGTTTGGCCATGGCGAGGTTGTTCTACCACAAGCCACAGTTCGCCATCTTGGACGAGTGCACTTCAGCTGTGAGTGTTGATGTCGAAGGAGCAATGTATAGCTACTGCCGCGAGCAGAACATCACGTTGTTCACGGTATCTCACCGCAAGTCGTTGTGGAAGTATCACGAGCATGTTCTTGAGGTAACACAAACCTGTTCGTTGGGCCGGATGTGGTCTCTACGCTAACGCTTGTTTGTCGATGATGTTGATTTAGTTGGATGGACGAGGGAGCTACAACTTCAGTCGAATCAAGGAAGACGAAGACACGTTTGACCTTTAAGCCAAGCAACACATACCTTCCAAGCCAGATCTGACAGACGTTCAAACATGAATTCACCTCCCTTGCATTTGACAGTAAATTCCCTACAATAGAAAACATGAACGCGCTATACCTTGCTGTTTAGCGCAGAGCACGGCGGGCCTTGCGTCTGCTCTTGGTGCTCTTGGATGAGTTGAAGTCGTCCCCACCACCTGTCGCTCGGATGATCGCTCGGCGACAGCGATAGAGAAGATAGACGAGAGTAGCCATGATTAACCCCACTGCAACGAAGAAGAAAATGAGGCCGAACGGGTTGGGTATCAGCTCAAAGAGCGTCAGGAGCACATTGATGAGCGGCCCGGCGAACAGCACAAGCATAAAGAACACAGTGCAGAGGAAGAACGAGGCAAAGGCCCGGTAGTACTTGGGTCCCATCAGCGCCTCTAGCACGTAGCACGGATTCCACATTGCCGAAAGGTGAAGGCGGTCAGCAGGTTCCGGTAGGAATGGGAAATTGTTAGGCTCTCCACGACCCAGTCCAGCCGACCGCACGTCAGCTAGATGCTTGGGCAAGATCTCCACCGATATCAGCAGCTCACCCGCACGGATACGGTCGCCTGTGTGTGAATCGCGAGTTGTCATCGTGAGCCAGCTGGCATCTTCAGGGTCTTCTCCCATGCCAAGGCGATGCATGAATGACTTGACGAGCGACTCAGCATTTTCCATATCAGCATCCACGTCCTCCGACTCTGTTTCTTCATCGTCATCAATATCATTTCCAGAAAGCAACGGCTTCCTGTCCTTCCTTTCTTCTTCGTCAATGGAAATAACGACTTCACCAGAGCGAGGAGACCTCATACGAGCTGCAGAAGTTGCATCTTCTGTAGAAGAGTACCCTCCGCGACGTGATGTTCCTTCATATGGCATACTTTCAGAGCCTCGGATGCGAATTGGCTTTGGCTTGGCAAACACGTTCACTGCCTGCTTAGTCTTAAAAGCTGTCTTCAAGAACGACGTTAAATCCACTACTGCATCGGCAAGGCAGTCGTCATAGACTACATCGCGGTCCCACATCTGGAAGTGAAGGTATCCACGATCTGCTTCTTTCTCTGGATCGATCGGTAGCTCCACGTCAAACTTCATTCGCCAATTAAAGGATGCCCGACCGTGTTTCGCCCGCCAGTGGGTGTCCGTACTCTGCGATTTCTCATCGTGGCTTTGAAGCCAGCACTTCACAAACAAGTCGCTCAGATCTGTGAAGTCACCTGCTGTCACATTCTTTGCCTTGTACACGATAACACGGACTTCAAACATTTGCGGAGGTGGCAACGAAATATCCAAGGGTCTCACCACGTTCATCTCCGCCCCAGTAAGGATATCGACCCATAGACGGAGATGTCCCTGTGGAAGTGTACTCGAAGGTGCAAATAGCGGGCGAACTTCAAGAGGCTTGCGGCGTTCGGCCCTCTCTTTGGCCAGACCAAGCTCCTGCCACTTTGCGTCAAACCATCGGTCTTCCAAATCGATGAGTGTGGCTCCGACGAAATCATCGCCACCCACGGTTGTTCCAACTGCAGTACTAAGCGCCTTACTCAGTCCAACCGGGAGCGTCGGGATGGCAAAAAAATCGTAGTCAAGAAGCTCTAGCTTCAGTTCAGATGCACCGGGCAAATCCGCCTTGAACTCGTACATCTTGTGGAATTTCGGCGTGAGAGTCTCAGCTTGGAAATTCTCGCGGTCATTGAACATTTGCTCACGACGTAGGCCATCACCCAGACTCACTCGCAAATACGGGTCGCATCGGTTGTTTGCATCCTTCGGGTGCAAGTTGAGCGCATCCAGTACGTACACGCGAACAAGGTAAGGCTGTGGGTTGAGGAACTGGTCCAAGTCGAAAAGAGGTGGTTCATCACGTGAGTTTAGGACGCGCACGATGCCTTTAAACTTTCCCACCGGACGGTACGTGTCAGAAGAATGCTCACTTGAGTCACACCCGTCATGAGAGGACATTGCACCACGGAAAAGAGTGAACGTCTCAAACGGAGACTTGAGCGCATCTTCCAGCTCACCTTCAACAACCTCACGTTGATGCATGTAGTGGGGTAGCTCGTCATCGTCATCATCATCATAAATGCCGAAGCTTCCAGATGAGCACATTTGTGCGGTGCCGATCATTTTTGGCTTGCTTTGGGTCTCAGCTAATACACTCGATGATCTGGCGGTCAAAACAGCAGACGGAACTGTTCCCGGAAATGTTGAGAGATCGTCACCGTAGTCAACGTACGGGTTACTTCCGCGAGTGATACACTTCTCAGACTCCTCGATGTATAGTGGGTTTGATTCACCATTCGAAAGCGGCATCTTCTTGCCCAAGTCCACCGAGCAAACTCCAATAACTGGCTTGTAAAATCCGCCTAAGAGCTGGTCATACACAGTGATGTTGAGTCGTGGTGCGAAAAGCGAATCAAGCGGCAGTTTTACAGGAATAACGATTCGTTGCAAGAAGTTCGGGTTGCGGCTACTTGGCTTTGACGAGGGGTTTGTGAACTTGGGTTGGTTTGTCTTGGTGATTTCTCCAACCTCAAACTTCGCAAATGGGGTATTCATGGGCATGAATCCTGTTGGCTGTAGTCCACGGCATCCCAAACACATAATTTCAATGAAACCTTCTTCAGCAGCCGGACGAATAGACTCAGGAGGCTCAACGATAACTCCCGGCGTGTCCTTCTTGATGAGATCGAACGACAGCAGTAGCTCGCCTTGTGTATCACCAGGTTTTTCGTAGCAAATAGGATACCATTTCGGACGAGGTGCCGAATATTCACCACTAGCACGGATCTTCGAATAGTCTGACGAAGACATCTGGGGGAAATCTCCCAAGCTGAACTTCAGGCCACCTACGTAGTCGTCTGCATCGAAGCGATCCCAATCGTAAACCTGCAGCGAGACCTTGGGCAAGAACTTCTCGTTCTGAGGCAGTTCAACGTCCAGGACAACAGTTTCGTAAAAACACGGGTCTCGCGTTGACATACGCGTGCTGACCTGGCCCTCAGAACCCACGCAGGCCACTTTCACATACGGATCCAAGAGGCCGTCATAATCAGTTGGCGGCAAACATTTCCCCTGGAAAACATGAACGAACAGCACATACTTCATGTACTGCACTGTCGTGCTGGCATACTGGCGCCATTGCTGCGCCACCTCCTCCTCGTTACGATCCTTTTGATCAGCATCTTCAAGACGCAGGTTCATCAATACGTTACCAGTAAAATCGTGGTCCTTGAGTTCATCTAGGACTTTATCTTCTCTGAGAACCACCCAGTGAGGTGGGTCAATAGTCTTAAGAGCTTCCTGGTCTTGGCAAAAGAGATCTTGAGCTTTGAACCGAGCAAAGCAGATGCAGCGCGATTCATTCATTGTCTGGCGTATGAGGTGGACAAAAACATCCGGGACTTGGTCGAGGTCTGCAGGAAGCTCCACATCAACAGCGTCAATGTACTGGTTGAAATGGCAAATTCCGGACACATTATCCGCTCGGGAACTCTCCACACAGTGACGACCCACAGAAACTTTTAGCGACATCCGCGTGTTTCGATTCCAATTGGTTTTACTCGTGAAAACAGGGATTTCCGTTCCGTAAAAGAGTGCAGCTCGCAATGTGTAGCGCTTCATTCTTGGCAACACTGACGTATTGAGCAGGTTTCTTACATGCGCTTCATCATTCACTGACTGCAACCCATCTTCAACGCGTAAAGACATCAAGAGACGTCCACGATAGGTGCTGGCATGTGCAGGATGGTTCTGCATTAGCTGCAATGGTTTGGAGTCGGTGTCGTACCCGACTGGGGGTCCGTACAAATTTGCCCAAATATGCTTGAATTGATTGGGATAACATTGCACTTGCTTGAACGAAAACGGTTGCAACACATTGGCGACGAGCTGATCGACAGACATATCCCAGTCCCACACCGAAATGAAAATGTTGTCGCTCATAGTGGGTAAGAGGACAGGGAACCATAGCTCCTGATTGAATGGCACATGCAGATTCTCACTCCCCTTCACAGTCACCTTCTTAGTTTCCAATACATCTTGGCCCGCAAAGTAAGCTCGGACATAACCATCGATGCCTCCGCTCATCATCATGCTGTAGTCCATGTCGGGTAACTCTTCGGCTCGATAGATCGTAATTACCAAGAAGCTTAGCTTTTGAGTTACGCGTGGGGGTACAAGCACCATCGAGTTGATATCCGCCTTTGATTTCACTAAATGCTCGTCTGGGTCCTTGTCTTCCACTGGGTCATACAACTTCATTTTATCTTCAGGACCCAATACAACGAGAGATAGTCTGCATGCAGAACAAAGAAAAGTCAGTACTTCAGTAGAAGAACCGACACGGTAAATACAAAAGATGCACTTACAGGACATAGCCTTGAATACTGTCGCTGTTGGTTGTCCCGCTGCCAACCAGAGCCACCCACTTCCGCTTTAACTCGTGATCGGGCTGGAAATATACGTAAGGAATGTCCACAGAGAAAAAGCCGACAAGGTCATCGAACGCTCGAGATAACGCAGATCGATTCGCTGACGATCCAGGCCCATCTGCGTCAAAAACTGAAATCTTGATGTTTCCTTGCTGGACAGTATCTTTGTCTAGCTTCCTGAAGTTGAAGTATAGATACTCGTCAAACACACAAGAGAGCTGTTTCTGCTTCACCACGGTGTGTTGCTGCTGACCAAGACACTCAACTGACACGACCGGATCGCACAAGCCATTGACGTCCATTGGCTTTAGATCGCGCACTTCAATGATCCGAACCCTGATCTGGTAGTCACCAGACAGGAATTGCACGTTGGATAACTCTGCCAACATTTTCTGTCGCTCTTCTTCCCGTTGCTTTCGCTGGGCTTCAGCCTCTTCTCTTCTCGTATCAATGTCGTCGTCATCTTCACCCTCATTGGGTTCATCGCTGGTATTGCCACCCTGGCCACCGTCATTTCCACCATTGTCATCGGAATTCTTGCCCCCGCGATGTAACCCATTGCCGCTCGGAACTTCCGTAACATTGTCAATTTCACCTTGCTCCAAACTGCTAATGTCCTGATCAATATACTCCATCGCAATCGCGAGGCAGATTTTGCCGTTGCCATAGTTCATCTTACGTTGTGGGCTCAAATCACTACATACATCCTTTGTCTCGGAATCTGGCTGCTGCTCCAGGGCCAGCCAAAATGTCTGTTTCTCTCCTTTGAAGCGCTTCATTAGTTCATCTAAGTCGATGACGCATCGACCCATGAAGTCGCTCGTCAGCAAGTCGCTGTCTTCTATGGTAAGTTCCAGTAGCTGTTTCTCTCCAGGTGTGATCATGAAGTAAAACCTTTGTCGCCAGGACGGGTGAAGCGTTTGCTGCAGTGTTTTAGTTTGCTGAGATCGATTCTTCGTGCAGGAAATACGGACGTAGGGGTCACTTGTTGCCTCAATGCCGCTACCGTCACATGCAAGCAGTCCTTTGCCCTCCAAGATCGTAACAACATAAAAATTCGGGGGCTTCGCAGGCTCCTCAATCTCCACCGGTGTTTCAGCAACTTGAGCAGTAGCAGATGAATCCAAATTAACACTCTGCGCAGCAGGTTTTTCTTCAGTCGTAGGAGGTACAAGATCGCCTTTAGGCGGCACTGGAGCTGCTAATTTCTTGGGGGACGTTGGCTTCTTCTTTGGAGTCCCACCTCCTTCTTTCCTTGGCGGTGCCATGAATTTAGGTTCATATGTTGCCTTGACGGTTAGTTCACCGCATTCCTATGGACAGCATCAACGAATCAACTCCAAGTTTGAAAAAAATAACTGCATACAAATATCAACGCACTTGTTCGGAAGCGTCCAACAGCGTCAACTGGTGCGTCATCTGAAGTCACAAGCCACAGTTTACATCAGTACGATTTCACCACTTCAGCCTCTATTCTCCTCATGTCAACCTCTGTATCAGGTGTCAACGTTTCAATCTGAAGCGAGGTGCTGCCCAGTAGCAAGTCCCGCCCACGCTCGTTCAGACCGAAGACCTTGAAGTTCACAGCGTCTCCCAGCAGCTTCTTGACGCCGAACGTGAAGTTTTGCGTCCACTCCGGCGTCGTCGTCTTGGCCTTAGCAGCTGTACGCAGGACAACGTCGCCGCATTGCGCCTGGCAGTCTTCACACAGAGGGGAATCGTCAGTGAGAATCACACTGGTGGCTAGAAGACTACGTACATGGGTCACAGGCCGCTGCTTGGCCCTCGCCGACGCCACTAGCGCCCACAACCACGAGCCGAACGCGCGGAGTCTCCACCTCAGCCATGTAGTCGTCGAATGCGGAATGGTGCGGAAAGATCGCAAAACGACCATCACTCCTGTCTGATTTTTCGAAAATATTTTCCTGATTTTTTTACTTCAACAAGTTGCAATTTGGTGTGTAGTTGGTGTACAAGAAGTGCGCGATGACATCGATGATGCTGCGCTTATGGCTGCTGCTGGGCTTCCTGGCGCTGTCAGTGACTGCTGCAGACCTGAAGCTGCAGCTGGATGCGGACCAACCTGTCACTGTGACGCTGTCCGATGGCTCCACGCGGGAATTGACGGCTGCTGAGTTCGAGACGCTCGCTAAGGAACGCGCTCAGGACAACGCCAAGCTGCAGGAACCTGCAGATACCGTAGAAACCCAACGACAGAGTCTGGACGAGATCCAAGCTCAAGACCCGGAATTCGCGCTGCAGATTGATTTAGCTAGACGTGCGTTCAAGGAGATTCAACGCCACGGATACGCACAGGGATACATTCTGTCGGGATTTAGCGAGCAGGAGCCTAAGGCCCCCATCAAAACCACAGACTACTACGTGGAGCTGGTGCTAAGAGCCAAGAAGGACCCCAAGAGTGGCGTTCCAGCTAAGACAGGCACAGGCACCAGGAAACTTGAGAAGGAAGGAGAGGAGGTACCTCTCAGCTATGAAGTGCAATTGCTGATCGATGCTGAAAGTACGTAGACCTTATACTGTTGGGAGGGGTTGCTTTACCTTGGTACTTACTTGTGTGGTTGCGGTGGTAGAACGCTTTTCGCTGGTGGCAGCTTGGGAACTAAGTGAGAAGGAGCCGTCGAGAGGACAGAGAAACAATCGGGTGATGCGACTGTCAATCCAGCCGACAGCGGCGATGCTGGAGCGCGAGGCCAAGCGAGTGCAAAACAAACCGACAATGGCCAAGTGGCTGCTGGCTGGAGGAATGGCGTTGGTCGCAGCAGGCGTATTAGTCATGTATAACACACGCAATCCGATCCCAGCGCCCAAACCGCGCCGTCGCTCGAGTGACGTCTGGGAGTTAGTCGACGAGAATGACAAGCCAATCAAGACAAGCAAGTCAGACAAGCCGCCAACCCAGAAGACCAAGACCGAAAAGAAGAACGACTAGCGTTGTTGTGTAACGAGCACCATGTGCAGCGCAGTCCAGATGGCTGATTGAGACGGTGTAAGACAAGAGTGAATGGGCAACGGTCCCTGCTGCTGCCAAACGCAGTGCCTTGTGGACGATCCTGCGCTGTAGCAGCTTGTCACGCTTGGCTAGTCGCTGGCTGCACTGCAACATGCAACCGAACGACACGACGCCACGAAGTTAGCCATTACTTTCTGTAGACGCGTGCTATTGCACCAAATCCCAGGAGTGTTCAACGACGAGAATGAAGACGAATTCGATGGGCTGCAGATGTAATGGAGAGCTTTACAGCTTCTGGTACTTTAATACAGTTCACTGGTAAAATTATCAGCAAACTTTGCACTGCCTCGAAAATATCAATGCGGACAGCATTCGAGCAAAAACGTATGTGCAACTGTATGTGCATTTGTTTCATCCAATCCATGTCACTGATTGTCCTCCATTTTGACCAATCACAATCGAAATCAGATTTGCCATCGCCCAGTCCAGTCACTAGCTCATTTCCCAGCGACCGAACGGCGAAGTGATGGCGACGCTCAGCGTGCTCATCACGGGCTTCGGCGTGGTGCGCGACGGCGCGCAACCTGACTGCGTGGTAGGCCTGCGTCTCCTCTCTCTTTTGCACCCTTGCGCGTTGCTCACCGCTCTCTGGATCCTTAGGTTTTCCTCGGCACAGTGCAGCAAGGCGGAGGCAGCTCATGGACGGTGTACAGACCGTTCGAGGCCTTCCAGCGGCTCGGCCAGCAGCTCTCCATGATCTTCGGCCAGGCTGTTCCAGCTTGTCCACCTCGTATGTTTGATTTGCGCTTCCCAGACTCCGTGGAGAAGGCGCGCGTCGACCTGAGCATGTGGATCATGCAGTTGCTGCAGCATCCGCCCATCTATCAATCACACGTGTTCGTGGACTTTGTAAGCGCCGACGCTAATGTTCCTCCTCCTGGTCTGCAAAGTGCTGGCATGGCTGTACCAGCTGCAGCTGCACGCGGAGGCAATATCGGAGACCTTGACATGGATGAGATGTTCGACTCCACCACGGACGACGACCCTCGCTCTCATGACGAGCTGCATGATGACGACGTGAGTGATGGTCTATTGTCAGTTTCCCAACGGTTCTAAACTAGTTCTGATGGTGGTTGTTACTGTCGTATGTAGATGTTCCAGTTCGACTACAACACGGACATGTCAGGCGCTGGGCTGGACCAACAGACGCTACTGGAGGAGACTCAGATGCAGCACCAGCAGCAGATTGAAGTGCAGAAGAAACGTAGCGAAAAGGTCACGCTCGAGGACTTTGTGATGATCAAAGTCATTGGCAAGGGCAGCTTCGGCAAAGTGCTGTTGGTGCGCAAGCGTGACACTGGGCTTATCTACGCTATGAAAGTGCTACGTAAGGAAAACATTATCAAACGCAATCAGGTGGAGCACACACGTACGGAACGACACGTGCTCGGCTACGTTCGTCACCCGTTCATTGTGGGACTCAACTACGCCTTCCAGACGTCGGAGAAATTGTACTTCGTGCTCGACTACTGCGCTGGAGGCGAGCTGTTCTTCCACCTTGGCAAGGTGCAGCGATTCCCAGAGCACCGCGCACGCTTCTACGCGGCAGAAATTACGTTGGCGATTGAATACGTTCACAACTTGGACGTCATCTACCGCGATTTGAAGCCCGAGAACGTTTTGCTCGACGAGAATGGACATATCCGGTTGACGGACTTTGGGCTCTCCAAGGAGGGTATTCAAGACGACTTCTCAGGCGCGAATTCGTTCTGCGGAACCCCCGAGTACCTTGCGCCAGAGATTTTGAACCGCTCCGGCCACGGTCGAGCGGTGGACTGGTGGTCTCTTGGCGCATTGCTGTATGAAATGCTCACGGGTCTACCACCGTTCTACTGCCGCGACCGTGACCGTCTTTTCGAAAAGATCCGCAAGGGCGATCTGAGCTTCCCTAAGTATCTGTCGCCGAACGCTAAGGACCTGTTGAAGAAGCTGCTCGAACGTGATCCGACGCAGCGCTTGGGAACGGGCCCTACTGACGCCGGTGAGATCAAGAACCACCCGTTTTTCGCAGAGATCAAGTGGGACGCGCTTGCTACAGGTCAGCTGCCTCCTCCTTGGCGCCCTACGTTCTCGGGCGCGCTTGACACGTCCCAGTTCGACCGCGAGTTCACGGATATGCCTGTTGTGAGTCCGGACAACCATGTGCGCGGCATGGCGATGGCTATGGGACGACGACCAGGTGCCAACGCGTACGGCAGCAGTCTGACGGGCAACGATCCTTTCAAGGGCTTCACGTACACGGAGGATTCGTATCTGCAGGACGGCCTTCCTGGCCGCAGCCCTGCACGAGGAGGCGGTCGTGTGCGGCACCATAACATGTAACAAGGTGGAGCCTTCTGGGCTCTGTGTCGTACAACAAACAAAGGATGAAAGCGGGAGTCAATAGCACAAGGAGGGACATAAAGAAGATTGGAGGATTCGAGGCGACAAGAGCATTGGGTTGCGTGTGTATTGATACAATGCTTACGACTCGATCGAGGGGTGAGAAGTGCAGGAGTGAGACACCCTCAGACTGTAGGGACAGGAAAGAAGGCAAGGTGCCAAAGGGTTTGTACATATATTCGCTGATCTTCCGCTGCTAACGTCAATTAGAGAAAAGTTTTTTTAGCATTGAGGCGAGCGGAAGCTCTTGACCACCATTCTTCGCCGTCCGTCATGGACACAAGGTAGGGTTCGCCTCAAATTGAGTTGCCAGAACTTGAAAGAGCCGTTGGAGCAGTTCCGCGTCGGAGTTCAGAGAAGTTGGCGCTATCCGATGGATCCAGTTGTGTCTGTCTTCTTGGTTGATGTGCCTCTCATCTTCCACGTGCAAATCCACAGACGCTTTCATGTTTGTCGTTGTGGGTTGGAGCATTTCCAACGAAGAGGACGAGGATGTGGATGCTGTCGATTCCGTGTCACTGTCGGACTTGTTGTCGATTGCAGAAGCCCCAGGTCGCAGCATGGAGTGGAGATTCACAGCACCGTCATTTTTACCCCACAGAGTTCGATCAAAACCGTCGAAGATCATGTGGAGAAAGCGAACATGACGCCTCATGATCCGCAGAAGAGCGTAAAGAGAAGGGATCGACGCGTAACCCAGAGCTTGAAGACGTCGTCGCATCACCGGAAGAGAAAACAACAAGACCAACACCGACAAGCTCGTCAAGGCGATGTTTCTACTAAAAACACCAATAGCAGTAGCAATTGTGAAGACAACCACCAAAGCCACCAGCGCAGTTTCAACCCGAGGTATGGTCACATGACTGGACGTTGCCACGGACACGAGGAAGATCTTGTCCATGTGGACTAACCGTGCGTTACGCTCCATTCGCTCTCTAGGGAGGATGTTGAAGACTGCTAGGTCAGTGGAGCTGTTGATTCGACCGGAAGGTGACACAATCTCTCGGAATGAGTTCACACACTGCCATTGAGGCATCCGGAAGTCGAAGACTTGACTGAGCACTGGCCAATCCGTGTGCAACTTGAACCAAACGCCCAGCACAGCTCCGATGAAGTGTCCATGTGAATACGGTACCATCTGAAGGTCGTTCAGCCCGAAGAGATGCGTCACAGTCGAACCAGTAAGAGGACCAGCGATGGAGACCAGACTGACCACCCAGCGACAGTCACTGCCGACTTTAAAGAAGTCGCAACAGATCAGTTGATACAGTTCCAGAGCGGTGGTGGATCCGAAGCTGTGGCCGACAAGATGAACAGGATTGTCTTCACTCCAGTTGGGATGCAACGGAGCCTCGTACGTGGCTCCAAAGCGGCTGTGACCTGCTATAAGACTGTTTTCTTCTCCGTAGTCTACAGCGACCTCCAAATAACTGGTAGAAGGTTTCACAAGCTCGGTCGTGGTCGGACGACAATGCCCCCACGTCTACAATGAGGTGATTGCGATTCATTTTGGCCAGAGCTTCTTCTGGCCAATATGGAGACCAGGAATTCCACAAAGGACGACGAGTTCCATACCCGAAAAACGCCATGAATCAAGACAACAGGGTAGTTCGTGGTAGTTTCCATGGCTTTGAGGGAAATTGAGGAATGCTGGACGGACGACGTAAGGTCGGAAGTGACGGTAGTCTTCGTTGCTGTTCCGATGGAGAATGTTTGCTATGTCGGACCCGATGGATCCAGGAATGTCAACGAATTCGTCAAAGATAGACACGATCTTCTTGTCATGTTCATTTGGGCAGAGCATAACTTTCTCGGTAAATTGTAGCGTTCACTTTATAACTCGCATGGTTTTCCAGTGTAAATGTTCTCCTACAAGTGGCGTTGGCGTATGCAGGAAGCCCAATCCTTCTCCGGTGCGTGAGGTACGAACGGCAGAGCCTGTTGAATCTTGGCTTTTATTTCCGGAGTGAGCTTCGGCAGCACTTCCAGAGCTTTCAGGTTCTCTTCGAGTTGAGCTGGGGTCTTCGCACCAAGGAGGACAGTGCTGACGTTGTCGTTGCTGACACACCAAGCAATAGCGAGGTGGGCCATTGGAACGTTCAGTTCTTCAGCAATTGGCTTCAATTTCTCCGCCTTTGCAACTCGTTCAGCGAAATCAGGGACGACCGCAGCCCATTCCGGCGTCCGGAGGCGAGAGCCCTCACTACCTCCAGAGCTGTACTTGCCCGTCAGAGTACCGAATCCCAATGGAGACCACGTCGTAAGGCCCAACTTGTACTTCTTGTACAGATCCACGTACTCGAACTCGACCTTGTTGCGCTCCATCAAATTGTACTCGGGCTGCTCCACAATGGGACGTGCTAGACCCAACCGATCGGCAATCTCACACGCCTCCGTGATCTGCGCCGCACTCCAAGAGCTGGTACCCCAGTAGAAGGCCCAACCTTGGTCGATAGCGAAATTCATGGCACGCACAGACTCCTCAATGGGAGTGAATGCGTCTGCGCGGTGGCAGAAGAGAACGTCGACATAGTCCAGTTGAAGTCTCTTGAGACTCGCTTTTACTCCTTCGACGATGTGCTTACGAGTTAAACCCTGCGCGTTGGGCGGCAGTCCGTTCTCCGGTCCTTTGCCGAATGGACCCTCTGGGAATCCCAATGACCCGTAGAAGATCTTAGTAGTGATCACGAGGTCTTCACGGCTCCACGTTCCTTCAGCGATTCCCTTCTTGATGGCAGCTCCCATGTTCTTCTCAGCTTGGCCACGACCGTAAATCTCCGCGTTGTCGAAGAAGTTGACACCGTGTTCGAAGGCCAATTTCATCAGCTCGTACCAATTGTCAGGGGTGAATTTCTCATCGTAGTCCATCCAGCTACCGAGCGAGAGCTTGGACACCAGGAGACCAGAGTTCCCTAGGAAACGGTAGGGCATGCGTTGGGTCTTGTTGTCGCTGTTGGTAGATGCCATGGTTGGTTGTTCGTGATGAGGTAAATTTCAAAGTGAGAGAGCATCAAATGCTTTTAACTCTACTGCAATTTCCAGGATTTCTTTAAGCTCTACAGTTGATAATCTATGATCTACGTAGGATGATCTACGATAACGAGGAGCTTCAATGTGAGTCCCAGAGCCACTGACTCAGCGATTACTTTATCAGTTACCTTAGCTTTTGAACGATGCATCCATCTCTTCAGCGATGTGAATTTGTCATGATTGCTTGACCCCAAACCGTCATGGTTAAGTAAGCAAAAACATTTGATTTGTCAAAATGTTGAAGTGGAGTGAAGAGACCAGTCATGTTTACTTGGTCCCAAGTCTCATGTCTGTAACTGCGTAAACTTGGCCATCATAGGTAGCGAAATTCCTTGTCGGGTAAGTTCCGACATCATGGCCAAGTTTGTCCAAAATCTATCATACCCTCAAACTCACTTTGGAATTCACCACCAACTACCCACTACTCTTTTTTAAACACCACCACCATGGCTTCTGCTACGACCGACACCAAGATGACCTACCGCTTCCTCGGAGACTCTGGTCTTCTCGTCTCCAAGCTTTCACTCGGTAGCTGGATGGACGTCAACGACAAGTACACGGCTGAAGCCTGGTACGACATGATGAAGTTGGCTTTCGAACACGGCATCAACTTCTTCGACAACGCTGAAGCTTACGGTAGTGGATTGGCCGAGAGAAACATGGGAGCTGCCATCAAGAAGGGAATCGCCGAAGGAACGTGGTCTCGCGAGGATTTAGTCATCACTACCAAGATCTTCTTCGGCTCCAAGGGGTTCCTGGTGGACACAACTCCCAACGAGAACGGCCTGAGTCGCAAACACATCATCGAAGGCACGAAGGCGTCTCTCAAGCGACTGGAGCAGGACTACGTGGACGTCATCTTCTGCCACCGACCCGAGCCGTTCACTCCCATTGAGGAGACGGTGAGGGCCATGAACTTCGTCATCAATCAAGGTTGGGCCTTCTACTGGGGAACGAGTCAGTGGAGTGCTGCTCAGATCATCGAGGCGTGTGAGATCGCCGACCGCCTTGGATTGATCCGTCCCATTGTGGAGCAGCCGGTCTACAACATCTTGGAACGCAACAAGGTGGACTTTGAGTACGTGGATCTGTACAAGAAGTACAAACTTGGCCTGACCGTGTGGTCCCCGCTGGCATTTGGCATTCTTACGGGTAAGTACAGCACGGGGAAACCAGGAGACTCTCGCCTGGCAGATGCTTTCTTCAAGGACGCCGTCCCGGACTTTGACGAGCGCGTGGTCAACGCGGACAAACTCAAACCGGTGGCGGAGAAACTCGGCATTTCGATGGTCGAGCTCGCTCTCGCCTGGTGTGTGAGCAACGAGAACGTGTCCACGGTCATGATTGGCGCCAAGACGTTGACCCAACTGGAGCAGAATCTCAAGGCCATTGAAGCTCTGGGCAAGATCACCCCTGAGATTAAGGCGGAGATCGACCAGTTGGTCCCTTTTGCGCCGGAGCTACCGGGACCGGATCCACTGAGCCTAATCCGAGCCAAACACCTTTGAGCTCACAGTGTACACACCTCGAAGTAAGTTAGCTGTTTTACTGGGGAA
The DNA here is from genome assembly GCA_031305395.1 of Phytophthora citrophthora. Classification (NCBI taxonomy): domain Eukaryota; phylum Oomycota; class Peronosporomycetes; order Peronosporales; family Peronosporaceae; genus Phytophthora; species Phytophthora citrophthora. The sequence continues at coordinate 315,937 of JASMQC010000023.1, forward strand.
AACATTGCTAACCTTGAGGAAACATCGAAAACTTTTCCATTCGACATCGAGTTAATTGCCATTGAAAGCCTTCTTCCACTTCCTATAATCCACAAGATAGGCAGAACCCCCCTCATGATACACTACCGGTAGATTCCGTTATGATGGATTGCGTCCCTTCAAGCTCAAGATATGGCTACATTCTAATGTAGCCATATTGCCTACAGCTCTCATCATCTCCGATCCGTCGAACTAACGGAACTAGTATGTCGATCTCTGCCTTGACTTCTGTATGTGCTTATAATGTGCGCGACGTCGCTGCGAGGACAATCCTGGCAGGTATACAGCTACGTCGTGCATCTTCGAGCCAAGTTGCAGCGCCGTGAGTATGCCATCCCTTATACCCTGAGACCGTGTAGGAAATAGCAGGCTGGCATACTTTTAAGCAGGGCGTCGGCTAGTAGTGCGGCAGAAACCACGCCACTCGATATGCAAGCAGGGTGTGTACCAAGAAGGCCCCTTAACGATATCTCGCAGCGAGTATTACGAGCACATTCTCACGCGTAACCCATTGTCACTCGCTACGAAGACGTCCTTGGCTTTAATTTCGGCTTTAACTGCTATAGTGGAGGTTTTGGTGGTCGTAAGTACTAGAATTGAATTCACGTGCAAGGATAACTTTCTCCATTGATCCTAGTGAACATCACATCCAGGTTTCAGTATGGGGAAAACTTGATACAGGTTGAACCAGAGCAAGGTACAAAAGACGGATGGGGTTTCCTAGTATCATCTTGCCGTCATTTTCTGAGTATTTCTTCAGTTACCAGGCGCAGAGTCGACAAGTGGACGTATCTGAGCTTAACAAGAACATCGAGGACATCTACAGCCGAGTGGCCAAGCTCGAGTTCTCCCTCGAGTCTGTGGTTACTAAAGTCATGGAGGCGTTTGTACCACAACTTGTGGAGGCTATTGGAGTGAGATACTCCACGTTAAACGGTGGCGTCAATGCTGCTACCAACAACCCAAGGAAGCGAGTCTACGAGGCTATGAGGGACGAGCGGCAGCAAAAGAGGGCAAATAATTCCACCCTAAGCGCTTCGAACGCCTCTGAACTCGCGTTAGTGGAGCCATGGAACCTCGAGGACAATCCATTGGAGCCAGCTCAAGAACAGACAATTATGTCGTGGACCAAGCTTACTGCTCCTGCCAAATGCTCGAGAACAAAGCAACTGGAGAGATACATTAACTGGAAGAGCACGGAGGCTGACACGATGCGTTCGAAGGTGGTCCATTTGCAGCTATCCATTAACGACCATGCCAACAAGCTAGAAAGGCTTCAAGTTTAGATGCAGACCGCCATGGGGATCGATCAAAAGGAGACCCTCATGAGCTGTATTCAAGTGCAAAATCGTGTTTTAGATGCGGCTACGAAGAACAAGACGGTGGTGGACATGCAGACAAGTCTTTACGAGGTGGTGGAGTCTGTGTCAGACGGGTTAAAGCGGATGCGTTCCCTCAACTCCAAAATCACCGAGGACAAGGCCACACGCATGGAGTACAAGAAGGAGATCAAGACGGCGAAGGATGTCATGGGGGGGTACGATGCAAAAGCTGCAGGACAACTGGGATGAAAACAAGATGGAGGAGCTAGTGGCATCTTATGACGACGCGAAGAAAGCTTTCTCCCTGAAGACGCAGAAAGCAGCGCAGCAGAATAAGCTCGTCAAAGTATTGAAGACGATGAGGGACAAACTCAAGATTCAAGTCAACGCAATTTGTTGACGCTGCTAGCGTCGTCATGCCGTACTTAGACTCCAACACCGTGACTGAAGACATTGTGCAATTGGGGCTCGAACCACGCGCGAAATATGAAACATTCTGCGATGATGAGGGCAACAAATGGAAACTCGAAGGACGAGACCTCGTACCTCTTGAAGACTAACAACTGAAGCCGAACACAGCTTCATTATAGGAAGTCACGCCAAACAGTTTGTCTTTTTGGTAATTTTCAGTTTTCAGCTGTAACTACCATGGCGGTAACTTTGATGAGACCCGCCACTAACAGCTGAGGGTTTCCCCTCCTGTCGCTCGTAGTCCTTGCTCATTAGTGTGAATAAGCTCTTGTACAGATCAGACGCGTTGCTGTCCCAGTACGTCCCCGCGAGGTGGTTACTGTCGACTCGGTAGACATACCAGCGTCCTTTTTCGAACCTCCCCGAGCCTTGAGTCTGTTCGTCATCCGTGTCTCGATTGAATCCGTCAATGGAGATATGAGACTCACAGCGAACCAATGTAGTATCCTTCAAAGACGAAGAAGAATTCGTCACAGGGAGGGAAGGAGCTGGTGGTCGTAAGTCATGACTACTGATCGTCCTCTCCATCTCTTGAGGCTTGGGGAACCACGGTCTCAACATGGATCGGATATTCACTACTCCGTCATTGTGCTCCCAACTGCCAGCTTCAAACCCATCGAAGATCATGGGGAGACTTCGAGCTCGACGACGAATGAGCCACTTGAGTCCGTACATACTCGGCATCTTGGATATATCCAACTTCTTGAGTTTAAACAGCAAGTAACACCCGACCAGGACGTTCGCTACAGCTCGAAAGCTGCTTTTACTGGCGAAACTTGGCCACCACTTGGGGAATTGCCTCCAACGTAACAATATCAACATCGCCACAGCCATTCCTTCCCCGTACGGACGATGTACTGTTTTCGGAGAAGTCGTGATACTCAGTAGATGGATTTTATCCATGTGCTGCAACTGGGCGTTGCGTGAAATCCGATGTTCTGGTAAAGTTCCATGTACTACGAGATCTCTAGATGAGTTGATCGGTCCATTGGCCACTAGTAGATCCTTGAGGGAGTATCTGCTCCAGTGGTCCATGTGGAGATTCCCAGCATTCTTAAGTAGAGGGAATTTCCAGTACAACCTGATCCAGGAGCCCAAAACTATCGCCATTAGATGTACAAAACCTCCATGAACCACTTGACCATTCTCCATTCCGATCATATGAGTCAGTGTGGAGCCTGTTAAAGGACCAGCAATGCACGTAATACTGGCTACCCACTTGTGGGAACTCCCGACTCGGAAGAAGTCCGAACTTAACATCTGGAACAGCTCAATAGCTGTAGTTGAACCAAAACTGTGTCCTAACAAATGGACAGGGTTGTCTTCCCCCCAATTAGGGTGTAAAGGTTGCTGAAAGGTCTCTCCATAGCGGTCGTGACCTGTTTCAGTCGAATGTTGTTCCCCATAGTCCACTTGACCCCCTAAAAGTTGATAGAAGACTTCACAAGCTCGATCGTGGTCTGAAGATACCCCTCCAACATCTACTAAGAGGTGATTGGGGTTGATCTTCTCCAGTTCCTTCTCGGGCCAATAGGGGACCCAATTCCCCCACAAAGGACGCTGTTTCCCGAAGCCAAAGACACCTGTAATTAAATAATTAATAAAAAATACTGTTAACATTAGAGGGAAAAGAAGATATAACGAGCATATTACCGTGGATAAAGACGACGGGGAACTTGGTACGGGCGCTCATTGCCTACTGGACGCGACCCAACACGAGAAATGATCGCGTGGAACAACTTCAACAAGTCCGACGTGAAATTAATTGTTAATTTGAAATTTATTGAAAAAAAAACACTTTAGTTTTTATTTTCTCAAGTACTATATATTGTATTAGTATTAGTACTATCAGATACACCTACAAAGTATTATGGTGCTGCAAATTGGGAGTCGGGCGTCCAGGCCCCACCATACATTCATCGTCGAAAGAGACCTCAGACTCCAGTCTATGTAGATAGACGTGCGAGAAAACCTCTTCCGGAAGCTCCACCGCTTCGTACTCCTTCGTAATGATAGGTAGTATCATACTCAAGATGAACAAAATACTATACCCAATGACTTCTTCTTGCGTCTTGAATTGAGCGTTGGAGAACGCCAATCCCTCGACAAAACCAACTCCAAGCCCCGTCCAGACGATTCCAGTTTCGTATTCAATCGAATCAGTCGCATACTTGATGTACAAGAAAATCATAGCGACCGAACTTGCCCACATTTGCCACTCGTTCACGTTGAAGGCTGTGCTGCGATCATCTGAGCACACATGAAATCTGCAAAGTTTTGACACACACTCGCCACCTTCCAATGAATTCTTTTTCACGGGAGCTGCATGCCATTCTTCAACTCCACATTTTCAATGTAATAAATCTGCACAGGGTTCCAAACCATACTTACCAGTTTAATGCTCATTCCGCCCCGTAGTATGCGTTCCTTGCGGCCACTTTGATCCTCATGATGCACACAGGAGCATGACACACGTGACAAACTGTTCATGGAGACTGTAAAAATCCCCGTAAATACCAAGGCGGCTACGAATCTGTAGGATGCGAAGTAGATCTCGTAGTCGCTGTCGGTACCTTCAGCGTATCTTGATTCAATGGTTTGTCCCCTGATCGATAAGCTGGCGACCTCGAAAATTGTACTGGCGACGATTCCAGCAGCCCAGGAACTGAGTAATAGGATTGCAAACTCGAGACAGCGAAGAAATCTACCACAGCACATAGCAATTCGAAGTCGACCGAAAAATAGCGTATATGCTGAGTGTGGTTGGAGCGGTAAATAATGTAGTGGGGGGGGGGACAACGCTTCCGGTATGCCTAAAGATCTTCGTGAGCATTGGGTACAACTGTACTGTTACTGGGCCGCTCTCCATCGGTAGTGTAGAAGTCAGTAAAAGTTGCTTCATACTTGCCAAGTATTACTTGATTTTATATCCAGAGTTTCTCCAAGGATGGCATTCGCCAGTTGTCCAGACAAGAAATAGTTATGTGGTAAAATACCTTATCAGTGCGATTGTGTATGATTCTTTTGTTGGTGGGTTGATGTAGGCGCAAACGCACTCTCCCGACTTCTTTAGGGTAGATTCTGTAGATACCAGTCAATTTGTTGGCCCCTGCATCGAAACAATTGTCTACTTGTCGTGTATACTGTAACTTATGGGCACTTCCGTTTCCAAAATCTTCAGTGTACCGCGAAAGCGTTAGAGCGTGTAACCAGTAGCTACATGTACATATACACCCATTGGCAATGGCAGGCCAGCAGATTCAGTTTGCGGAACAGATTTCAGCTGAAACTATCAATTGAAGATGTATGGGAAGTATTCACAACCATGTCGTTTACTCATGAAATTTAAGTTGAAGGATAATAACTCAAACGTACTTAAACCGCGTGGTACGAATACTGCAAGTTTGGGGTCAAGTGGAGGTTCGTGGATCGTGCCGTTCTGAGTCGTGTGATAAGAAAATCCGTACTCTGGTGGAATCTCCAGTTTTTATACTTCTTCTTAATTGCAGGGAGGATCAGTGTTAGCAGGAACAACAAACCATAGCCAATCACCTCTTCTTGCGTTTTGAATTTTGCTTTCTTGACTGTCAACCCCTCGACTAGACCAAATCTAAGACCAGCCCAAACGACAAAAGCTTCGTACGCACTCCGGTCCTTCCCATATTTGCAGGCCAAGGAACTTGCAACACCAAAACTTGCCACAAGAGAAATCCCCAACATGTAAAACTCGTCCAGCTTGAACAGTTGAGCTGCGATCATCTGAGCCGAGGTGAAATCCGCAAAGTTCTTCACAAACACACGCTTTCCACCTTTGGACTCTTCTCTAAGTGATTCCTGAGTATAGTCGATGTAGGTACTCACAAGCTCACAACCATACAGACAGTAGCCTGTAACGAGCTTGTTGTCCGTCTTTAACTCCATCTTAAAGATGTACTCGTGACGGTCGATATCTTTGACCAAAATTCCAACACAGCATGACGCTATCGTAAAAAGCATACGCACATTTTCTTGTATTCGTGACGATCTCAATACGATAAGGATATTACTAGCTAGCAGGACTCATTGTCTATAGAGTAGCACTGTCCTCTTGGTGCCGTGTGCGTTCAAGAGCACTGACGGCAGCAGGGGAGCTGTTGGATCGTCGACGGGATGGCTCCTCATCTTCTTCTGCTGCTTCTGTCCGTTGGTCACTAATTCCTTCCTCAAGAGCGACCTCTTCCGTCTTGACGTGATCATCGTCTTGTGGGTTGGCCATGATAACGTCCGCATCTGATTCCTTCTTATCTGATAGCTGAAGCTCTGGTAGTTTGTCCTTACCAGAGCTATCAAGGAACTCCACTGACGTCGTAGCTGTACTGACATTTGACTCGAGATCAATCTCCTCCATGTCATCGTCCTCATCATCAATCACAAAGCGTGGCACCCGTGGGTTATTGTGTGCCATGGGCGTGGGACTTCCTTCCGAGGACGAAGTGTCTCCGAAACCTGATGAGTTGCGTCCTTTACGCGCTCTACCAGTGGATTCTCCGCCTCGTTGCAGCATGTAGTCTCGGTAGGACGGCATGAAGTTGTGGTAGGCGTCTGCTAAGATGTCCGACAGACTCAGCACTTCCTTCATGTTGTTCAGCACTTCCGAATCCGGTAGTCGATCCAGATTCTTCTTGAATTGATTCGAGTTGAACGCCAGCAAGTGCACAACGGCGAAGAGAACCATCTCCACACACAGGATAAAATCCTTCCAGGCGAACGTCTGCTCATTGGTGATCCCCGGGATAAAATCCAGCAGACTGTTCTGCCAGAACGTCAGGAAGACAACACTTTTCACCGCGAAGAACTTGAGTACGGGGTTAAATGGCTGCAGAATATGTTTCGTAGCCAAGTAGAAGATCCACAGACCGTAGAGCGCCAGTGAGTACGAGATATTATAAACCACCGCGAGGATCAACTGGTACGCGAGTGTATGGTACTTGCCACAAGCCAGCATCACCAGAGATAAAGCTGCAAATACCGGTTTCACAAAGACAAACTGGATGGTGGCTCGCTTGCACAGTCTCAGGAGTCTTCCATCTCGTCCCAAAGGGTTAAAGCAGCGGTTAATTGGCCACGGATGGCGGATATCCGGCTCACTCTGCATCTTCAAGACGCAGACACTCTCTCCACCTGCGAAACTTAGTACTAGAGCCAGGAAACTGTAGACCACGAAGGCCTCGTAGCAGTCGCGGATCGAGTCGAAGTACAGCGCCTGATTCACGAATGTCAATGACATTAACGAGCCTAAAGCGTAGACTGGGACGATTACCAGGATGCGGACAATGTACCGCTGCAATTGCGGCCTGGAGTAGTGCGCCAAGTGCTGGATGATGTTGTAGACGCTCAATAGAGTGGCCACCACGCAGCAGGCGAAGGCGATGAGAAGACTCAGAGCGCGATTAGTCTCCACCCAGTTGAGCGGGAGACCCAGTACTTGGCCGTCACCTGTGGCATTGCCTAACATGAGGCTGGACTCGTTGATAGCGTGCATTGGCGTGTCCATAGCTGCAGGACGAGGCGCAGAGACGTCGGAGGAACTGGCACTTGCTTGGTAGAGAATGGAGTGATCACTGATAATGGTAGCGGTACAGAGGTCCAATGCGGTTAAGTACGAGGGTTATTTCGTGTGATTGGTGGATAATCGATTGATGAGATACATGATTGGCGGAAAAACAGAGCAAAGAAGAGGACGACGATGGATATCCAAGGAGTCATACGGCACACTTTTTGACATGTTGTAGCGGATGGCATGGGATCAGAGCGTAAGCAAGCTGCGACTGGACGGCCGCCATAGTCGAAGCACGCGAAGAACATACCAAGGTGGCATACTTCTATTGAAATGTTGTACGTTTTCTTTGGTGGTTTTCAGCAGTGGTGACTGAAGCATGACGCGCACTGAAATGAAGACCTGAGTTTACGGACTTCAGAATTTCGAAAGAGGACGTTAACTGGAATTAGTTAAGGTTAAAGTCGACAGAGGCTATTGGAAAGGCCGGTATATCCAGGGGATGGCTGTCGCCCGTTGCGTGGCTCTTGCAACTGCTGATAAGATTATGCCCCATAAGTTATGAGAGTTATCTTCGAACTGTACGGGCTAAGAGATCTTGGTCACCGAGCCCAAACAAACAATAGCGCGGGGTCCCACTCAGCATCCTTAGTGCTTTGTCGTATTACATGTAATTCCACCCGAGCAATAGCGCGGGGTCCCACTCAGCATCCTTAGTGCTTTGTCGTATTACATGTAATTCCACCCGAGCAATAGCGCGGGGTCATTTGAGCCTCCAACATGTCATGTTCAATTGGATCTGCTGCAGTCAACGGTCATATATCCACCACACTCTACGACGTGCCATGAAAAGAAATGAAACGACTTCAAGATGATAATTTGGGGCGTTAGGTGTAGCTTACGAGGCATTTGGTCCCATTGTTCGTTCACTCATGTCCATGCTGGAATGTGAACGCCACGCCTCGCAAATTAGAATGAACTTACGTTCATTCATTCGTGCAGCACTCAACTCGGTCGAAGGTTACGCAGCGATGTCATTGCATGTGGCTTCATTTTTACCCAATAAACTTGTCCCTGGAATACTGGAAGTTCAACTTCCAGTTATAGATCTGGAACTCGCTCTTTTTCCTCGGCTAAGTACATTCTCAACATACGTAAGCGGGTCGATAGGACGTATCCCGGCGGTCTCGCATTGCGCTTCTCGCGACGGCACCTGGAACTTTTTTCCTGGAGCTCTTTATTCACTCTTGCTTTTGCTGCCTCGTGCACACGTGTACCCACTCACTAACTACCGTTGAAGATCCTCCGTCCGTCGTCATGGGCACTGACATCCAGAAGATCCACGTAACCAACCCGGTGGTCGAACTCGATGGCGACGAGATGACTCGCATCATCTGGAAGGACATCCGTGAGAAGCTCATCCTGCCGTTCCTCGACCTCAAGATCGAGTACTACGACCTTGGGCTCGAGCACCGAGATGCCACCAACGATGAGGTGACCCTGGAGGCGGCACGCGCCATCAAGAAGCACAACGTGGGCATCAAATGCGCCACCATCACGCCTGACGAGGCTCGAGTCGAAGAATTTGGTCTCAAGAAGATGTGGCTGAGTCCCAATGGAACACTGCGTAACGAACTGGGTGGCACGGTCTTCCGTGAGCCCATTGTGTGCAAGAACATCCCCAAGCTCGTTCCTGGCTGGAAGGAGCCGATCATCATCGGCCGTCACGCGTTCGGAGACCAGTACAAGGCCATCGACTTCGTGGCCAACGAGCCAGGCACCTTCAAGCTCACGTTCACACCCACACGCAGTGGCGCTGAGCCGGAAGAGTACCATGTGTATGACTTCAAGGGCACGGATGGAGGTGTCGGCATGGGGATGTACAACACGGCAGAGTCCATCACGGGGTTTGCCAAGTCGTGCTTTGAGTTCGCACTGGAGCGCAAGATGCCGCTGTACATGAGCACGAAGAACACGATCCTTAAGCGCTACGACGGCCGCTTCAAGGATATTTTCCAGGACATGTACGAGAAGTCGTACGAGACGCAGTTCAAGGCTGCCGGTATCTGGTACGAGCACCGCCTGATCGACGACATGGTGGCTCAGTGCCTCAAATCCAAGGGGGGTTTCGTCTGGGCCTGCAAGAACTACGATGGCGACGTGCAGTCTGACATCCTGGCGCAGGGCTTCGGCTCCCTCGGACTAATGACCAGTGTGCTGCTCACACCCGACGGCAAGACCATGGAGGCTGAGGCAGCGCACGGCACCGTCACGCGCCACTACCGCGTCCACCAGAAGGGCGGCGAGACAAGCACCAACTCGATTGCCAGCATCTTCGCTTGGACGCGGGGGCTGATGCACCGAGCCAAGCTGGACGGGAACAGCCAGCTGCAGCTGTTCTGCGAAGAACTGGAGAGCTGCATCGTGGACAGCGTCGAGGCTGGGCAGATGACGAAGGACCTGGCGCTGCTCATACACGGCGCCGAGATGAAGCGCGAACACTACCTCGACACGTTCCAGTTCATCGACCAGATCGCAGCCAACTTGCGCGTGCGTCTCGCTGCCAATTCCAGCTTCCAGGCCTAAGAATTGTCCGTCGGCCGCGAATGCAGAGCCACATAACTATCAAATTGAACTCACTTCAACACCTTCAACTTGAAACGCAATACGTCAGATGGCTACACTGACACACCTACCGTCATGATCAGGTCACTATAGTAAGGATGGCACTTTATCAAGGGTCTTCATATTGTGATATAAACCTTTGTAAGCAAATATGTATCATGAGCTAGAGAGCCCTTTGTATCAAATAGACATCAGCAGAGGATAATGATGCCTTGCCTGGAAAGCTGAATCCAGATTACTCGACGTGCCATGAAGCGAAGCAACGCCTGCTGTCGTAGCGCGTTAACCAAGGCCAGTACAGCTTCCAGCTCTCATTGCAACAGCCGTCATAACGAAGAGATGATGGCACTCGGTGTTGAATGAATGCTGGACGCCGCGTTCCAGCGACGAAAGTGACCCCGTTCCAGCTGTCGCTCCAGCCTGGGTTAAATGAGCACGAAATCCTGCTCTTCTTTACCTTAGCGTTCAGTACTCTACTTCCATCATGATGCCAGGAGTATTCGTCACTACGTTTCATTACTGGCCTCAAGTCGAGGCTACGAAATTCTTGTGAATATTTGAGGCGAATAGCCCTACAGGTAGGATGAAGATCGTAGCGTCCGCCATCTTTGACGAAATGCCCTCGACACTCGAGGAGTTCAAGCAGTTCAGGTAGAAAATGACAGGTGAAGAAGAAACCGTTGGTGAAGAGATAAATAATGGTTACATGTACGTTTAAAAAAGATGTAATTCTAGTCGATACAGTAGTGTATTTCGCATGAAGGGGGCCCTATCACTTCGGATCCCGGCCGACAATGCACTACCCTTCGACAAATGTAAGAAAAGTGTCTGTGCCTACGCTTCGACTCGATAAATAAAACAACCAACTGGCGCGCGCGACTTCCAGGCCGACTGCCTCTCCTCGAACACCCTCCGATGAGCTGAGCTGGAGACGCAGCACTTGAGTGTTCGGAAGTCTCGCCAGCTCTTGACAGACGTCAGTGAACTCCGACGTTCATCGCGGTGGGGGCTGTCGTAGAATGCAGTTCTCTCTGCCTGCCATGTTCCCTCTCCTCTTGGCGTGACCAGACGACACCTTTGGGTCTGATCCCGTTGAATTGTCCAAGAGTAAATACTTCTCCAAGTCGCGGGGGGTTGCGTCGTTTCTTTTGTAGACGCAGCAGCCTAGAAGCACTCCTGGCTGCGACGCAGCTCGTCGCGGGAGTACCAGACGCGGCGCTTGTAGTCGGCGTCGAAGCTAGAGCGCGCAGGGATTTCCACCACATTCACGTCGGCTTGGAAGCTGATGCGGCGGTCGTGGCTGCACGCACGGATGCGCAGGATGCCGTCGTCCTCCTCGTCATCCGTGTCGTCATCCGTCTCGGCCAGTGAGTCGCATGTGGACGTGCGGGCTCGGGCCTTCTTGCCCAGGGGCTTGACCACATCCACAACGACCTTCTTGGGGGCTCCCTGCATGGCGATGGCCATCCAATCGTCGTTGTCGTCGTCGTCCTCCTGTTCAGGGGCGCCGCTGCCGTCCATGCGGAAGTACTCACGCACATTGACTACGCTCTTGGTACGTTGACGCATGGTTGAGGCTTTTTTTTCTGGTAGTTTTTGGAAAAGGTGGTGGAAGACCTTCCTGTTGCTGATTGATACCGATAGACTGAAGCTGTGTAAGCTGTACGGTGCTGTAAGGGCCTAGAGAGGAACGAGAGCACTGTGTCGCCACGAGTCCTATCGAGAAATGAAAGACTGAGAGAGCTGCTGCTGGACGACCAATGACAGGGCGTTGACGACGTCGCGACGAGACGACCAGACGAGGCAAGTTCCGACCCCTATCCCGCGTTCTATTTTTGCTCTGACTACTTCCCTAGCCCGCTATCCAGTAGGCACATTTATGCACAGGGAGTCAGTCGGACCAAAAACTGAGGCTGCCAAGCGCTGTTGCTGCAACGGAGACTGCCATGGCTTGCCATCCGCGCTCAACAATATCTTTCGGCGCCGGCGTGTAGGGGCTTCAACGTCTTGCGTGCGGCGCCTTGTCAGGGCTATTGACTGCACTCCTCTGCTGTCTTGCGGACGTTGAGAAGCTGGAAATCCACGCACGCGTCGCCGTTGCTATCGGATCCCAGGGATCCCGCGCTGACGCACGTCCCACGAAGGAAGTGACGGCGATGAACCGAGCAGTGCTCGACCGCCGCCGCTGTGTCGGCGAGCACCAAGGTACCTCGCAGACGAGGAAGGAGGGAACTTCCATGCAGAAACACGGCGTGAGAAGAAAGCGTAGGTGGCCGACCGCTATTGGCGGCGTGCTGCAAATGCCTGCATTATTGTAGTAGATCTATTTCTTTGTATTAACCCTCGTAGCTTAAGGCGGTTAGACAAGGACGTTGGTTGGACGGCAATACTCGCGCCATGACAACCCCGAAAACGCCCTAAAAACGCCCGCTTGTTGCCACGACAATGCGCCGACAGCACCCACCGCTCAAACACGCCAGCCACAGGCTCGCACTGCTCCGAAGCAATCCTTTCCTTCAGCCCCGCACTGCGACACCATGCTGCGGTGGATTTCCTACGCTCGACATGTCCAGCCGGCGGGCATAACGCCCTCCCAGCGTGAGGCTCGAGCAGGAATTCGTTCCCACCTGGCAGGGCACAACGCGACGGCATCAGCCCCCTTACTGGAGCAGAAACGAGTCAACTTCGCAAGCGCCAAAAACGGTGGAAATCTTCGAGGAGCTCTTCTTGCTGATGGCACCCTCACCTCGAACGAACGGGGCGAAGCTCATGTCACCGCAGTTGATTCTTATAACTGAAATCATCTTCACACTGGAAGCCACACGTTGCGGGGGAAACGTAGTGGCAACCGCTACCGCGTGCCGGTCCGGCCAGCGTCGTTGGGTCGGCTCCGCCGCAACTACTGCTTGTTGCCCCCCTACGACCGCATGGTCGAGGCGTCGCTGTAATGTACCATGTAGTGACCGTTTGCTAAGCAAAGTTCATTACTCAGCCAGCATTACCCTCCGGCAAACAGGGCTACTGCTGCAGGCAGTCAAGCCGGAGGCTGAATGCACGCTCGGCTCATAGAGATACATGTACGGAGGATCACGCAGGAGGATTCCCATGAGCAGCGCTGTGCCGGACCAGCGAGATCCAGCGGCGAGGCAAATCCCCTCACTTGCACATTTTGTCACATTGAGACTCTGGTCTTGGCGTTTCAGAAGTCAGCTTGGTTGGCTCGTGAGTAATACGCGAGGCACCGCCGCCACCACCCACAGCAAAGGGCAACGTCGCATGACCTGGAACGCCCCACTGCTGCCGTGAAGAGAGCACGATTTCTTTCGCATCGCGCGGCGATACATGGCAGATGGCCCTGCAGTACGAAGGCACTGCGCAATTACACAGCCCCAAACAGCTTGGCCACCCTCAACAGCTTGGCAGCTCCTGGCATCCCGCTGGCAAAGTAACAGCGCCGCGTTGTCCAGCGCCACGAAAGCAAAGAACAGCAGGGCAACTCGAATGTGGGTGCGCCTCGCCTCGAACGACAGGATCGAGCCTCTCGACGTCGCCACCATGTAGAAGTGGTTACTCCAATCGCGGTGCAGGCTCTCGCAACTGCCGCCGAATGAGAGCACGTCAGCTCGACAACACTCCGAGATAGTACGCAACTTTGAGCGCCGTCAGCTTGGCGTTGTATTGGAACGGCAGTCAAGTTGCACAGCCGTTCTATGCTGCGGTCGTTTGGACTGCACGACGACTCGAACCTCGAGCGTTGAAGGCAACTCGCTCTCGGCTCGACGATGCAAGTCGCAACCTTCGATCAGAAATGGGCCACAGAGATCGCAAGAGTGATTGCTTGCTGGTTGAAGCAAAGTTGCCTTTTTCAACTACTGGCACCGGAATATTTTCGGTGATGAAAGAGGTGTATTTTGTGGACAAGGTTACAAAGCGCCAGTTATGGTATGCTGCGAGTTGGTTAAATAGACTTAAGGAATCACAGCGCTGCGGCGCGTTCCACCATCTCGACCAGCTCGGGTCGGTACTGTAGCAGCTTCCGAGCCTCGTCGATGGAGACCTGAAAAAAAAGAACAGAGCGATTCGCTGTCGTTAATAGCAGTAATTGCGATCTTCTAGCAATTTATAGACGTTAAACGTACCCATTTGCGCTGACGGGTGTTCTCGGCCCAGTCCTCGTATACCTGTGTAGCTGCGAGCTTAAAGCCGTAAAACCGACATGGTTTGCCCTGTTGACTAGCGAAGTCCAAGATTCCTAATGAGCCCACGATGTCGCCCGTCACCTGTAGCCAACGTTAATAACAAGAACTAGTTAGAAACATGTACGACTGCCGAAATGAACGGACAGGAAACGCACTCCTGCTTCCTCGTCAGCTTCGCGCAACGCGCTCTCCACGACCGACTCGTCGGTCTCCCAGCCACCCTTGGGCAGGATCCACTTTGTCGGGTGCTTGGAGCTTGAGATCAGCAGAAACTCATCCGAGTTAGATCGTCGACGAGAGACCACGATGCAGGCCAGCAGCCGCGTGTTGCCGTCGTAACGCTGCTTGTCGCGTCCTACTCTGGACTGCAGCACGCGGCTTGAAAGGCGATTGGGATCGTCTTCTAACAGCTCCTTGTGCATGCCGGTGGGGCTGTGCTTGTTGGGTGACGCCAGCACAGGGTCAACCACTGCGTCCTCTGAAGCGTGGCTGTTATAGACGATGGTGCTCTCGGTCATGGCTGATGAAGGAGGAAAAGATAGGAGGTAGCTACGGAGTTAGTGGACGGTCGAAGCAGCTTGCACGCTTGGAAGCGATGGCAGAAATAGCGTCGATGCCCGTGTGTATCGAAAATGAAGAGCTAACCGCCAATTGATAGCGCTCTGTCTAACAGTTAACCTAGACAATAATATCCTTTGATAGCTGCTGAATTGATTGTTCTAACTTACTTTAAATCTCCTCTATTATTATATTACCTGTATTAATATATGCGAAAAAAGTATGTAATTTGAAAATCTGCGGCGCGTGTCTTTGTAGTGTGGGGCGCATCAACAAGCTCAATTGTTTCACCACGGCCATACATGTACGATGAAGATGAAAGTGATGTTAAAGTCATTTGATGTTTAAGGAGCTCTGAACCCTCGGTGGCTCTTGTACAAGCACAGATGACTGCAGCTCCACACCAGATTTCGTGAGAGTTGGAAAGACAAACTCATCAGAAATTCTTGAGACAAGCCAGAATCACTTGGTTGCAGGTATATTAAGGCCAGGGATAGGAAATTTTTTAAATTGGCGGCAAAAAATTGCTTGCAAAATACCAAACTGCGTTCATGAGTAATTTAAGTCGTAGTGGACTACATGCACACGCGCTGCTGAGCGCCTGATCTAAACTGAATGGAGGGCAGAGGATGGGAAGGCAACCGTAACGTGTTGGAAGACTGCTGGATTACTAGCGGATGGCAGTACTGAGAGGGTCACGCAAATGCAGTGACGGGTATTCTCAGTTTTCACTCTTCCTTTTGCTTTCGGTAGCTCAAGTCCATCCAATAAGACCATTTCTGCCACTGACGAAAGTGATTCTCCTCCTTTTCAGCAGTATTATTCGCGTATAAAAGTGGATGGCGATCGGTCCTTTTCACACAATTGCGCAAGGCGCTAAAGACTTTTGATCTCCAATGGCACTTGGTTCTTAATCAGATTGCAATCCCGTGAGACGTCTAGAAAGTGTGCGAAATCGATGTACTGTAGCCAGTAAGGTTCGCCTTCCAGAATTCTCACATCGAATCCAAGTTGGCCCACATTGGGCCAGATGAGACCACAAATTTCGACTGGAAAAATGCGAGCACAGTCTACGGGTGCCAATCAATTAAGGCCTTAACTGCACGGGAATTCCATCATGACAGAACTTGTTAACAAACAGTTTAAAGTGTTTCACACTGCTCACTAACTTGGTGGCAGCCGTCAGGATTTTGCTTCATAGTGTCGAGAATACGAATGTTCGCGCCAACAGCATTCGGCTGGTGCGTTTCTTACGGTGCGAACGCCGTCGACAACATTTGGGATCTTTGCCATCTCTCAGCACGTTATACGAGCCCGGACATGGGCTCTGAGAAGATATCAACAATCTAGAATATAACTACTGAGAGGATCACGCAAATGCAGCGACTGTGATTCTAGGATTGATCGTGAGATTTTCATTCTTCCTTTCGCTTTCCAGAGACCAACCAAGTTCACCCGGCGCACTATGCACTTTAGGCGATTTCTGCTGTTGGAAGTGGTTTTCCTCCTCTTCAGCAGTATCATCTTCACGTCCAAGGCAGAGTCCAACCACATTTCAGCTGACAATATTGGTAGAACAGTCCGCGGCACAGATTCATCCACTGAAGAAGAACGAGGACTGTGGACAGAGCTCAAGTCTGGCGTGAAGACTGCGTGGTGGTCTCGTACAGGGAAGAGCGATGCCTACGTGAGGTCAAAGCTGAAACTAACAGGCTTGGACGACGCTGCGATGAAGGACAGCAAAAACTACCACACCTACCAGGTCTACCTCTACAAGCTTGAAGGACCAAAGCTGGACAAGTGGGTTTATGAAAATATGGACACTCCATCGAAGATCTGAAACCGGTTTGGTCTGGGTCAAATGACTTCGGCTTAGCGCAAGGGCAGTCCGAAGCTACAGACGTACGAGCATTTCGTCAAGAAATACGACGACGCTGTGTACAAACACGGCTTCGCTTTCCAATTCCCGAAATCGAAGCCGGAGATGGAGGCGACTTTGCGCATTTGGGGGGCAACCAACAGACCCAAGTCTTACGTGAAGAAACTGCTGAAGATTGATGACGGAGACGACGAGATCGATGTCATCATTCACTCGGTGGTCACACATTACAAGTCTGAAAAGGAGATCGCAGCTCACCCGAATTACCCCTATCTTGTGGATTATAGGAAGTGGAAGAAGGCTTTCAATGGCAATTAACTCGATGTCGAATGGAAAAGCTTTCGATGTTTCCTCAAGGTTAGCAATGTTTTCCCCAGTAAAACAGCTAACTTACTTCGAGGTGTGTACACTGTGAGCTCAAAGGTGTTTGGCTCGGATTAGGCTCAGTGGATCCGGTCCCGGTAGCTCCGGCGCAAAAGGGACCAACTGCTCGATCTCCGCCTTAATCTCAGGGGTGATCTTGTCCAGAGCTTCAATGGCCTTGAGGTTCTGCTCCAGTTGGGTCAACGTCTTGGCGCCAATCATGACTGTGGACACGTTCTCGTTGCTCACACACCAGGCGAGAGCGAGCTCGACCATCGAAATGCCGAGTTTCTCCGCCACCGGTTTGAGTTTGTCCGCTTTGACCACGCGCTCGTCAAAGTCCGGGACGGCGTCCTTGAAGAAAGCATCTGCCAGGCGAGAGTCTCCTGGTTTCCCCGTGCTGTACTTACCCGTAAGAATGCCAAATGCCAGCGGGGACCACACGGTCAGGCCAAGTTTGTACTTCTTGTACAGATCCACGTACTCAAAGTCCACCTTGTTGCGTTCCAAGATGTTGTAGACCGGCTGCTCCACAATGGGACGGATCAATCCAAGGCGGTCGGCGATCTCACACGCCTCGATGATCTGAGCAGCACTCCACTGACTCGTTCCCCAGTAGAAGGCCCAACCTTGATTGATGACGAAGTTCATGGCCCTCACCGTCTCCTCAATGGGAGTGAACGGCTCGGGTCGGTGGCAGAAGATGACGTCCACGTAGTCCTGCTCCAGTCGCTTGAGAGACGCCTTCGTGCCTTCGATGATGTGTTTGCGACTCAGGCCGTTCTCGTTGGGAGTTGTGTCCACCAGGAACCCCTTGGAGCCGAAGAAGATCTTGGTAGTGATGACTAAATCCTCGCGAGACCACGTTCCTTCGGCGATTCCCTTCTTGATGGCAGCTCCCATGTTTCTCTCGGCCAATCCACTACCGTAAGCTTCAGCGTTGTCGAAGAAGTTGATGCCGTGTTCGAAAGCCAACTTCATCATGTCGTACCAGGCTTCAGCCGTGTACTTGTCGTTGACGTCCATCCAGCTACCGAGTGAGAGCTTGGAGACGAGAAGACCAGAGTCTCCGAGGAAGCGGTAGGTCATCTTGGTGTCGGTCGTAGCAGAAGCCATGGTGGTGGTGTTTAAAAAAGAGTAGTGGGTAGTTGGTGGTGAATTCCAAAGTGAGTTCGAGGGTATGATAGGTTTTGGACAAACTTAGCCACGATGGCCAAGTTTATGCAGTTACAGACATGAGACTTGGGACCAAGTAAACATGACTGGTCTCTTCACCCCACTTCAACATTTTGACAAATCAAATGTTTTTGCTTACTTAACCATGAAGGTTTGGGGTCAAGCAATCATGACAAATTCACATCGCTGAAGATGGATGCATCGTTCAAAAGCTAAGGTAACTGATAAAGTAATCGCTGAGTCAGTGGCTCTGGGACTCACATTGAAGCTCCTCGTTATCGTAGATCATCCTACGTAGATCATAGATTATCAACTGTAGAGCTTAAAGAAATCCTGGAAATTGCAGGAGAGTTAAAAGCATTTGATGCTCTCTCACTTTGAAATTTACTTCATCACGAACAACCAACCATGGCATCTACCAACAGCGACAACAAGACCCAACGCATGCCCTACCGCTTCCTAGGGAACTCTGGTCTCCTGGTGTCCAAGCTCTCGCTCGGTAGCTGGATGGACTACGATGAGAAATTCACCCCTGACAATTGGTACGAGCTGATGAAATTGGCCTTCGAACACGGCGTCAACTTCTTCGACAACGCGGAGATTTACGGTCGTGGCCAAGCTGAGAAGAACATGGGAGCTGCCATCAAGAAGGGAATCGCTGAAGGAACGTGGAGCCGTGAAGACCTCGTGATCACTACTAAGATCTTCTACGGGTCATTGGGATTCCCAGAGGGTCCATTCGGCAAAGGACCGGAGAACGGACTGCCGCCCAACGCGCAGGGTTTAACTCGTAAGCACATCGTCGAAGGAGTAAAAGCGAGTCTCAAGAGACTTCAACTGGACTATGTCGACGTTCTCTTCTGCCACCGCGCAGACGCATTCACTCCCATTGAGGAGTCTGTACGTGCCATGAATTTCGCTATCGACCAAGGTTGGGCCTTCTACTGGGGTACCAGCTCTTGGAGTGCGGCGCAGATCACGGAGGCGTGTGAGATTGCCGATCGGTTGGGTCTAGCACGTCCCATTGTGGAGCAGCCCGAGTACAATTTGATGGAGCGCAACAAGGTCGAGTTCGAGTACGTGGATCTGTACAAGAAGTACAAGTTGGGCCTTACGACGTGGTCTCCATTGGGATTCGGTACTCTGACGGGCAAGTACAGCTCTGGGGGTAGTGAGGGCTCTCGCCTCCGGACGCCGGAATGGGCTGCGGTCGTCCCTGATTTCGCTGAACGAGTTGCAAAGGCGGAGAAATTGAAGCCAATTGCTGAAGAACTGAACGTTCCAATGGCCCACCTCGCTATTGCTTGGTGTGCCAGCAACGACAACGTCAGCACTGTCCTCCTTGGTGCGAAGACCCCAGCTCAACTCGAAGAGAACCTGAAAGCTCTGGAAGTGCTGCCGAAGCTCACTCCGGAAATAAAAGCCAAGATTCAACAGGCTCTGCCGTTCGTACCTCACGCACCGGAGAAGGATTGGGCTTCCTGCATACGCCAACGCCACTTGTAGGAGAACATTTACACTGGAAAACCATGCGAGTTATAAAGTGAACGCTACAATTTACCGGTTACGCGTGAGAATGTGCTCGTAATACTCGCTGCGAGATATCGTTAAGGGGCCTTCTTGGTACACACCCTGCTTGCATGTCAAGTGGCGTGGTTTCTGCCGCACTACTAGCCGACGCCCTGCTTAAAAGTATGCCAGCCTGCTATTTCCTACACGGTCTCAGGGTATAAGGGATGGCATACTCACGGCGCTGCAACTTGGCTCGAAGATGCACGACGTAGCTGTGTACCTGCCAGGATTGTCCTCGCAGCGACGTCGCGCACATTATAAGCACATACAGAAGTCAAGGCAGAGATCGACATACTAGTTCCGTTTGTTCGACGGATCGGAGATGATGAGCTGTAGACAACATGGCTACATTCTAATGTAGCCATATCTTGAGCTTGAAGGGACGCAATCTACCATAACGGAATCTACCGGTAGTGTATCATGAGATTCTACCTGCTTCTCTCTCTTGTCTTCCTCTATGCAGAGAAGGGCGATGGTGCATCCGATAGCCCAGAAACAGACCTCGTGTCCCAGTACATCCACGTGCCGACGTCCTGCGAGACGGAGAACTGCGTGGCTGGTGGTTGCCTTTTCGAAAACTGTGCAGCTCCACTGTCGTGCAAAGGTGGTTTGTGTTACTTCAAGTGCGTAAAACCTATTGCATTTAATACTAGTTATTGCAGTATCTCCTGACGTTTAAAACAAACTCATAGAGGTGCGACGTACTCGGTTTCTCGTGGTAGGAAGTGCAAGGAGGCGGTCTGTGAAGGAGGAGCCTGTATCTTCGACAATACTGCAGAGGCTTCATGTCCAGGTGGCGGCTGTCAATTCGTGAATGTCGCGACGACATTGGACGACGGATACTGTGAAGGTGGAGGCTGCACGTTGGAAGGAGACAGTCACCCGTCCAGCTTATCCGGTTCACTCGCACAATGAGCCTGCGATATCCTGCATCAGGAACGTTTAGGAGATTTGGAAGAAACAAAGCAAAAAAGACATTAGCTCCTCCGAACAGCTCTTTCGATGTATTCAACACTCTCTTTCAGCCATTTTACAGGTACTGAGCGCGCAGACCGGCGGTTCCCATCGGTGTGGGTGTCTTCTTCTCAAGTGGAGCAATGGCGTCAATTTCGGCCTTCACTTCCGGTGTCAACTTGTCCAGCAGTCCAGGACTTTCAGGTTGTCCTCAAGCTGCTTGGTAGTCTTAGCTCCCAGCAAAACACTCGAGACGTTATCATTGCTGACGCACCAAGCAAGAGCAAGTTGGGCTGAGGTCATGCCCAATTTCTCGGCGATCGGCTTAAGGAGGTCTGCCTTCGCGACGCGGCCATCAAAGTCTGGTACGAACGACTTGTACCTGGGGTTCTCCATGCGGGAGCCTTCGGGCGTGCAAGTACTGTATTTCTCCGTCAGGATCCCGAAAGCAAGCGGAGACCACGTGGTAAGACCGAGCTTCAGCTTCGGGTACAAGTCCACGTACTCGCACTCCACCCTCGTCCGCTCCAACAAACTGTACTCGGGCTGCTCCACGATGGGACGGATAAGTCCAAGACGGTCGGCGATGTCACACGCTTCTACGATATCCGCCGCCTTCTACGAGCTCATGCCCCAGTAGAACGCCCAACCTTTCTCGATAACGAAGTTCATAGCTCGCACAGTCTCCTCAATGGTCGTGTATGGGTCAGGTTTGTGGTAGAAGATGACGTCGACGAAGTCGAGTTGCAGGCGCTTGAGCGAGCTCTTAGCACCTTCGACGATGTGTTTGCGGCTGAGTCCGCGGTCGTTCGGACCTGTAAAGTCGAATTATTTCGCTCCGAAGAAAACTTTCGTGGTGATGACGAGGTCCTCATGACTCCAGACGCCGTCAGTGATGCCCTGGAGGATAGCGAAGCCCATGTTCTTCTCAGCCAGACCGTCACCATACGTCTCTGCATTGTCGAAGAGGTTGATACCGTGCTGGAACGCGAGCTTCATGATGTCGTACCAGCGGTCGGGGGTGTACTGCTCGCTGACGTCCGTCCAACTACCAAGGCCGAACTTGGAGACGAGAAGTCCCGAGTTTCCGAGGAAGCGGTAGGTCATGGGAGCAGGAGGCATAGTGGAGTGACTTGAAGTGTTGGTAGTAGCTGGTAAATTCAAGAATGACCAACTTTCCAGAAGTTGCTTATCAAGGTTGTACGAGTAGCTCTGGATTACGAAGAATTATCAGGTTTATGTTGATTACCAAGAGTTTTGCAGTCATTGGGCAAGTTTCCTCACCACCAGCCCAAGCTCGGAACAGAATAATCACCGTGTTTCCGTCAACAACAAGCGGTTAAACAATATCCAGACGCTACAGGTGAGCGGGTGTACCGGGTCGGACCGGTGTTGTCAACCTGATCGAGAGGTTGATGTCACCGGAAATCCGTTGACCAAAACCCAGGATGTTTTTCATTTTCCAACAAGACGTATCCTGGGAATGCTCTTAAGACTAGAGAGCAATGAGACTCATGAGAAAATCTCCTGCTTAAAATTGAAGTCAAGCGAAAATGCTGCCTAGGGCAGTGCACGACTCACAGACTCCAGCGCTTTCAGGTTCTGCTCCAGCTGCGAAAGAGTCTTCGGCCCAATCATAACCGTCGACACATTCTCGTTGCTGACACACCAGATCAATCCAAGGCGGTCGGCGACCTCACACGCCTCGATGATCTGAGCAGCACTCCACTGACTCGTTCCCCAGTAGAAGGCCCAACCTTGGTTGATGACGAAGTTCATGGCCCTCACAGTCTCCTCAATGGGTGTGAACGCCTCTTGTCGATGGCAGTAGATGATATCCACGTAGTCCTGGTCCAGTCGCTTGAGTGACGCCTTCGTGCCTTCGACGATGTGTTTGCGACTGCAATCCCTGCTCGTTAGGACCTGATTTCACCCCAAATCCCATGGGTCCAAAGAAAATCTTGGTAGTGATCACCAAATCCTCTCGACTCCACGTTCCTTCTGCGATTCCCTTCTTGATAGCTCCCATGTTTCTCTCGGTGAGTCCGCTACCATACACTTCAGCGTTGTCGAAGAAGTTAACGCCATGTTCGAAAGCCAACTTCATCATGTCGTACCAGGCATCAGCCGTGTACTTCTCGCTGACATCCATCCAACTGCCTAGTGAGAGCTTGGAGACGAGAAGACCGGAATCTCCTAGGAAACGGTACGTCATACGAGAGCAGGTTGACATCGGTAGAGTGACTTGGTTGTAGGAAAATTCAAGAATGACCAGCTTACAAGAACGTTTTTGTTCAGCGTAGCTGGATTACGAAGATTTATCAGGTTTACGAACGATAAGCAATACTTTCATAGTCGTTGGACGGGTTGGTTTTCACCTGCATGAGCTCGAAACAGCATAAACAGAAGCTTTCCCGTCAACAACAAGTGGCAATTGTTATCGAAATGCTATCCAAAGGCTACGGGTGGTTAGTTAGTACTGGATGAGCGGATGTACGGGCCATACGCGTTCGGACTGAAGCTCAACAGCTACAGGGTTGTCCACAAAGTCCACGTATTCATCGATAGTCATAAGCTCCTCCCGTCCTAATAACCACAGTATGAGGTCGTTAGGGGGCAGAAAGCTCTGGTCCGTGTTGGAGAGGTTTGTCAGACACTTGCGGATGTCTCCAGGAGGCATCGGACCGATCTTCTTGATGAATTTCAGGAGGTTCAGGAACGTCTCGACGATACATTGCGCTGCCGAGTCATCCATCCACTCGTTCGTATCATTCCGAGTCATGGCGATCTTCTTAAAGTACAGACCCTGTAGGATCCTAACGCCATGATCGTCACAATTGGCCAGGACTTTCATTGAGTTGGCGTCAATAAGTCGTTGCTGCTGAAGCTGTTTGAGAATGGCTGCAAACTGCTCTGCTGTCGTCTCCAGAAAGATGACGATGGTCGTGTCATGCAGCAGGACAAGACCCGTAGCCTCGCACTGGATCTTGCTCAGTAGCTTAGCGAAGTATTCCTGCGTCTTGCGAGCATTGTCGATGGTTGGGTCCACCAATTTACCAAGTACGGCAGATCTCGAGAGCCGCAAGTCGAATTTAGCAGAAGTTTTAGTGTTTAAGGAGCTTCTGCTTTGGTTATTCTCCGCTGTGGACTCCCCTCCGTTCGTGGCTCCAGACTCTTGGAGCTTCCGAGGCTGCGGGGGATTTATCAACGTCAAAACTTGCGATAACGAAGGTCCCAAGAGCTCCAAAGCGTCGAAACTAGACTGCAAAGAGCTGGAGACAATATCTCCTTCCTCTGTAGATTTATCTGCAGGCAAACGGAGGCGAGAACCGCTATTAGCGAGTGATTGAGACGATGCTGAATGCCCTGGAGCACGTGTAGACTTCCTGCGAGTCACTCGAGGCTTCTCCATGGGCTTTTAAGGGCCACGCGACGAGTCGTTTTGTATGGATTTGGTAAAACTGGCGAAGAGCAATAGACTGAAACTACTACTGACAAAAAAAACTGAAGTACTGCGGGTGGATGAAGCATTAATGAAGGCAGTAAGTGCAAGTCAACTTCAACTCGTATTTGTGTTAAACCAGTACACAACGTACTGTAACTTGCGTTTTACGTCAACGGAAGTGCAAAGTAGCCAATGGGATCGCTGGAAAAGTACAGTATTCAATGTAAGTTCATGTTTTATTTCCTGTCTATTCAGATGCCATCATTTGCAGTATCAACCAACAATTTCTGAGTTATTCTCAAAAAACCTTCATAACTGTATTGAATTAGAATAAAACGAAGTTACTAAATGTTCACTGTACTGCACGTTGGATCCCGACATCTGATGCCGACGCCTCACAACTGAAAGCATCGTGTGACGCATAGACCTCTCCTGTTCCTGCCTCTCTGAGCTCATGGCAGTGTTGTCCAAGTCTCGCGCTGCCTCAGGTGCCGTGTCTATCGCATCTCTCGTACGTACACTCTTTCCCCACTCTTTTACGTGGTCTACAGCCCACACAATCTCATGTTGAACTGTGTCCGATTTGTCGTGTCCCCTTTTGGCTAATTATAGGTAGCACTAGCCATTGCGATCCGCGAACATGGACAAAAGAAGGCGAACGCAGCCTTCACGATGGAGTCCGAGTTCATGACGAAGAAGCAGGGCAGCAGACAGAAAGTGGCGGTTAATAAGGAGTTTTACCGGCGCTTTCTACGGCTCTTCAAGGTCGTCGTGCCCGGGCCTTTCACTGCGGAAGTGGGTTTTGCAGCTCTAGTGGCCGTAATGCTCGCGGCACGCACGTCTTTCGACATTGTAGTGCTGCACACTTTCACAGCCATTGAGAGAGCCATCATCTCCCGCTCGCAGAAGGATTTCATGCAGCATTTACGTCGTTTCGTGGCAATTATGCTGCCTATGAGCTGTGTCAACAGCTTGCTCAAGTACGGGCACACAGAGCTGAGTCTGCGCTTTCGAACGAGACTCACGAGACATTTGTACGAGCAGTACGTCAAGGGTTTTGTCTACTACAAAGTTTCCAACTTGGACAATCGAATCTCCAATGCAGACCAATTGCTGACTGTGGACGTGGAACGCTTCAGTAATTCTGTGGCAGATCTGTACTCGAACATGTCCAAGCCTCTACTGGATATCGCCATTTATGCTGTGAAATTGTCGTCGTCTATTGGAGTGGAAGGCCCCGTCATCATGTTGAGTTACTTGGTCGCTTCAGGTTTTTTCCTTACGTGGCTGAGACAACCTACAAGCAGATTTACTATTGCAGAGCAGCAGATGGAAGGAAACTTCCGCTTCATGAACTCCAGACTCATCACGCACAGTGAGGAGATCGCCTTCTACAACGGCAACGTGAGGGAGAAGCGCATTTTGGACCAGTCGTTCAACAGACTCATTGATTTGGTGCGCAGTTCGCAACAGTTCCGATTCTCCATGAGTGTTATCGACAATATTGTGGCTAAGTATCTGGCAACGGTTGTGGGCTACGCTGTACTGTCGAAACCGTTCCTGGACATGTCGAACAAGCGGTTGGAGCACTCCACGTACGCAGAGCGGATGGAGGACTATTTCCGATCTGGAAAAATGCTGCTGAAAATGTCAGAAGCCATGGGACGTCTGGTATTGTCGGGTCGGGAGCTCACGCGTCTTGCTGGCTTTACTGCTCGAGTGACTGAGATGATGGAAGTGCTGACGGATCTAGATAAGGGGAAGTATCAACGCACGATGCTCAAGGGAGAAGATGATGATTTCTCGGAAGAAAACAATGGACAATCCACATCTGCTGAGTCGCTGGGTCTGTATCCGAACAAGGGCGAGATCCACTACCAGGACCATGTGATTCACTTCCAAGACGTACCGCTGGTGACCCCCAACGGTGATGTACTGGTACCGTCCCTTAACATCAAGGTCAAGTCCGGTATGAACGTGGTGGTGGCAGGACCGAATGGCTGTGGCAAGAGCTCTCTTTTCCGTATTCTTGGTGAACTGTGGCCAATGTTCGGTGGCCAGTTGACTAAACCGGAGCGCAATGGACTGTTCTACATCCCCCAGAGACCGTACCTGACGTTGGGCTCGCTTCGTGATCAGATTATCTACCCTCACTCACTCAAGGAGATGCAAGCGTGTGGTCGAACGGATGAAGATTTGATGCACTACCTGGAGAAGGTTCAGCTGGGTCACCTCGTGGAACGTGAAGGCGGATGGGACGTCATTCACGACTGGGCCGATGTCCTGTCGGGCGGGGAGAAGCAGCGAGTGGCCATGGCGCGTCTGTTCTACCACAAGCCTCAGTTCGCCATTCTGGATGAATGTACTTCTGCAGTCAGCGTTGACGTTGAAGGTGCCATGTACAGCTACTGCCGGGAGCAGAACATCACGCTCTTCACGGTGTCGCATCGCAAGTCGCTGTGGTCATACCACGAATATGTGCTACGGGTGCGTTCTCTACTTGAATGTTGTTTCTACCTGGTGTGTACACTAACTCTTTGATCTTTTGTTGCTTGCAGTTCGACGGCCGTGGGCACTACGAGTTCAAGAAAATAGACGAGGCTGACGAGGCTTTCGGCTCTTAAATCACAGATACACCGACCCACTTTGCTTGATGACAAGCTTAGTATTTGTCCTCGATCCCAATTAACCCTTTGAACACGTTATTCACCTGTATCTATGTCTTTATTAGGTGCAATATGGATCCAAAAACTCTGTAAGTTCTATCTCTAATTCTATCTCGCCATCGACATGTTCTTGTCGTACCCGAGCAGGAAAAGTGCCTGCACCAGCTGATGCTCACGACGTCTGTCACTCTCGTTGCCAAGAGCTTCTCTCCAGTTTTCCATCTCACTCAACGTCGTTTCCACCTCAGCAGAGTCTGAAGCTTTGAACAAGCGAGCGAAGAAAACTTTTCCCTGACTTCGAACTGCTGCATCACGAACAGGGTCCAGTAGCTGTCGTAACCAGATCCAGTTGTCGTCGTTAAGTACGGTATCCGCTACGCTCAAGTGCTCTAGTTCTTCTTGACGACCATCGTCACTACCGCAGGAGCTTGGTGGGGACTGAGTCGGAGTCGAGTCTTGAGTGCTGAGCGTAGAGTTCAAAGCTTCGGACGTGAGTGAAGGTGCCATGGTTTAATGCTGCAGGTTGGAGGCGAATTGCAATGTGATAGGCCTTGGAGGAAGCACTGGAATCCCTCGAAGAGCTTTAGGACCTTATCGTCCGTTACTCGTGGCTTTTCGAAGCACTGGCTCTGGCGATCCGGACTCAGAAAAGTAAGTGAAGTAAGGCATAAGTAGCGATAGTTCCGACTAGTTGAAGTGTGAAATTGTAGCCATGTTCATCCTGTCTGGAGGCTGAAGATAATCCCATTGCCGTAGTGCTCGAGTGGGAAGCCCAAGATCATGAGGGTGAGTGTGAGGAACTTGTTCTGAATGAGGATACGCTGCGACCATAACACGAACGCCAGTTGGTGGATCCCAGAGATCCTCAGGCGCCAAGAGATGAGCACCAAATAGACGACCATAAAGGCCATTTCCAAGCTGGCGAGCAGGATCAAGTGGAAGAGTATCGCGTCGATGTCTGCAAATGTCGTGATAGTTTTCATTGTGGCGAAATATTTCCGATTAGGCATCCAGAACACCAGTGTAAGATAAATCCCTACAAAAAACAGGTAAGTACTTGCTACCAGAAGACAGGAAACATTGTTTTCTAACCTAAAAACGTACCGTAGAACGTCAAGACGAAGATTGTGATGTAGGATCGCAGTAGAATAATCTCCGTCTGATGTAAGGCGGTCGTGAGATTGCGAATAAATGCTTCACTTCGATGAATTTGATCTCCTCGTGTCGACAGCTTCGATGGAAATGTTTGTGCTCGTGTAGCATCCTTTGCATCAGGTACGAGAGGGAGCTGAGCTAGACCCAACTGGATTTGAGTCTTCTTTGATAGTGATTTTGCACTTTTCAGACTTCGGTGGTCGATTCCTTTGTGGGGAAATACACTGGATTGTTGAGCCGTGAATCGTAGTGATTCCTGTAAAATTTTGAGGCACTTTGTCGTGAATTCATCGCGCTGGTAACCAGGATACTTGGATATCACTCTGGACGGGGATTTCCGGTGTAAAGATTGCAATACAGACTTCTCATTTGCCAGTTGTAGAGCTGCAGACACTTGATCCGTTTGCAGCAGAGTTGAATCAGTAGTAAATGGAACTTTTGACTGTCTTAGAGCCTTAGCATCCTTGGTAATATCGCGACAGTTGAGCAACATCTGCAAAATATTCATGAGAACGAGAGCCACAAGCGTTTCAAGCGACTTTGCGTTCTGTAGACACATGACCGTAAAGAGAATATGGTACAAGTGGCTAACACTGCACGCAGTAGCGCCAACAAGATCCAGATCCTCTTTTAAAATGCCCCAAACAATTTGACGCGTGAGTCTCTTGATTACAGGGAGTAACAGGGATAACCAGATCTGCTGAGTGGATTTAAGAGCCATAAAGATGGTCGTGAAGACTGGATACATGAGAATTGGGATGACATCCACTGCCGCCCATTGATCGATTTTTTCAATTCGGGCCTTCGTATCCGGCGTCTTGAGGAAATAGGTATTGAGAAGTGCTCCAACGACACCCAACGGGGCGGATGGGATAAATTGGGCAAAAGGAACAGGAAAAACACCCGCAATGGTGGAAATCAGCGCATTAGAGCCGATCGTAACAACTGCCATCACGGAGGTGTATCCAGCAATGAGCCTCCAGGAGCGGGGTAGCTGAGGTACACAGTTGAATTTTACCAATAGCGGCATTATTGACACAACTATTCCAGCTAGAAAGTGTCGAATCTGAAAGCACAAAGACCCTTTGAAACCAGAACTTGGGTCAGCTAATGGAATACCCTCAACCAACAGATTAAAGAGAAAACAAGGAACTGGAGTCACGAACAGGATCAATACCAATCGCGAAGACGTTGTCTCCTCCTGGAAACTACGAAATGAATCGAGTTTCCCAATCGTGTACACCCCTGGAAGCCGTCCCGCAATACTTATAGCCCATCGAACTATTAATCGAAGTAGGCGAACGCTCCTTCGAGGTGGTACGTGAGCCGACTCGATATCAGCAGATGTAGGAGACACAGCTACCATCGAAAATTGACACGTGCTGGTTGAAGATAAGAATAACAGGATCACATCAGTTCTCCGCAAAATATATGTTTATCCCATTGCCATTTACAACAAAATGCTGGTTCCACCTCTGCTGTCAGTGGCGTTGGTCTTCCGTTCAAGACCAGAGTTCGACTCCATTACCCACATCATCGACTTTGTCTCTAGCTACGTCGACTCTTCCGTAGAGAAACCACTGCATAAGGCATGTAAGTTCAATTCAGTGACTCTACTGGACCGTATTTGGTCCAGTACAGTTGATCTGGAGCCCAGTGGACGAGACCTCTGGTCTGTGAGGAAACTGCTTCGAGAGAACAAATTGTATGGGAAGTTCCAGTTCACGTTGTGTCTACTGGAAGCTGCCAAACTCAACAGTGTGGACATCGCTCGGTGGCTTTTTGATCGCTTCCCGTACGGAGTTCGCCGTAAAGTGATCTACGAGGCTGCAAAGGCTGGAGCACTGGAGATTCTCCAGTTCTTTCGAGCCAATGGTACGACAATTAATTTCGAAGAGGAAGATATAGGTGCTGACGGAGAATGGGACGAGGAGAGGGAG
Source organism: Phytophthora citrophthora (assembly GCA_031305395.1). Classification (NCBI taxonomy): domain Eukaryota; phylum Oomycota; class Peronosporomycetes; order Peronosporales; family Peronosporaceae; genus Phytophthora; species Phytophthora citrophthora. The sequence goes on from JASMQC010000023.1 coordinate 345,837, forward strand.
GACTGGGAGAGAGGCAGGTACATTCACTTTGGCGATTACGATGCTGCTGAAGCCATTTTGGCTGGCTACAACGATGTGGCCGAGTGGCTCTACGAGGGGTACAGGGAAAACAGTAGAGAGAAGAAACGACGACAGCGCGATCATTGCCGCCTTGCGCGTTGGGAATGTAGAACTAGCGCAGTGGATGATGGCTCAAATGGGGTTTGAGTCCGAACGTTTCCATGCGCTGCATCAAGCTGCTACTGCTGGTCACACGACGACTCTGCAGTGGTTCCAGGACAGTGACATTTACACGGAGATCGACAGCGGGGCATTGATTCCCGCAGCGGAAGCTGGACAGCTGGAGGTGGTGCAGTGGATGCTCGACCGCGATCAAAACGACGATAAGCTCAACAACGAGGACGATACTGGCGCCGTGAATGTTCCTAGAAAACGCTGTAAGCTCCTCACATACCTGGGTGGGGAAGCAAGTCTAGCCATCCATACTGCTGCCATTAATGGACACTTGGAGATCGCGAAACTTCTGCACGCCAAGATCGACAAGCCGCGCAACGAAGAAGAAAAGGATACTGAGCTGCGCAGACGAATCCAGCAGACACATGAACTATCGAGAGACTATGAACGAGGCTGCAGTCCTAAGGAACCTATCAGGGAAGTATCGAGGGAGACGATGATGTTGGCTGCGGAAAGAGGTTTTCTGGATGTGGTCAAGTGGCTCTACACTCAGTATCATGCTGATCCAATGAATCTGTTTTGGGTTTGTGGTCAACTGAATGAAAACGGATTCAGCACAACGATCGATGTCAACTGTGATGTTCAGTCGACATTTTGCAGTGTAGTTGATACAGCAGCGTGTAATGGACATCTGGAGATCGTACAGTATTTGCTTCAAGTCGGAGGGCAAGTAGAAGAAGAACGGACTCCCAAAAGACGATGCATTGACACGTTTACAGACCTAGGTTCTCGGCTGGAAATGCCAGTCAAGGCAGGTTTCACTACAGCAGCGATGGATATTGCTGCAGCTCACGGTCACTTGGGTATTGTTCAGTGGCTTCGTGCAAACTGCTCAGAGGGCTGTACTACCGCTGCAATGGATCTTGCTGCCGAACATGGCCACTTGGAGGATGTGAAATGGCTACATGCGAATCGGAAGGAAGGATGCACCAGTGACGCCATGAATGGAGCTTCGGCTAGAGGCCACTTGCACGTGGTCAAGTGGCTACACGAGTACACAACTGAAGGCTGCACGACAGACGCCATGGATAACGCAGCAGGTGGAGGCCACTTGGAAGTGCTGAAATGGCTACATGAAAATCGGACGGAAGGTTGCACGGTTGATGCAATGGACAGCGTTGCTGGCAATGGTAATTTCGACATGGTCAAATGGCTACACAATCATGGAGCGGAGTGCACGACGGAGGCAATGGATAGAGCGGCTAATCGTGGTCGTTTGCGTGTTCTTCGATGGTTGTTTGAGAATCGGAAGGAAGGTTTCACCAGCAAAGCTATGCAGGACACAACACGGTATGGACATTTTGAGACGGCGCTGATCCTACACAACATAGTTCAGCAAGGGCTTGTGAAGGATGTCAAAGTGATGAATGTCGAGCAGTCCGCTGTCTGGATTGCTGAGTATTATGCCAAGATGGCAGGCAGATATTGGACTCCGGGCTGGCTGTAAACTCTGGAAATCACACGAGTCCGCAACAACGAGATGGGTACAGCTTCTACGCAGCATAGGACTGTAACAGCAAGAATAGTTTTTTTTTTAAAATCCTTTACATGTCCGACTTTCAGTTGGGAAGATGTCGTTCCCGAGTTGTATCTTTGCCTCCATACTAAGCAAATGCGCGTCGTTAAAAATCCCTTGCCATGCGCTTTTTCGAAAGGATTACTAAAAAAACATATAGTACTTCAACATACTACTACCGTTGTAATATTATGTTGATATACACGTAATTCTTAAAGGCAGGAGTTTAGGCGAGAAATATGAATACCCTCGAAGTATTACTTTCACACAGTAATTATTCTCTGGCAATACTACTTGATATGTTTTGTTTTAAAATTACTTATCAATTCGTGCTCAACCCAGGTATTGTGTAAACAGTTCATGTTTTCGATTTATTTATATTACAATTAATATGAATACTCATGTTCCATATCCAACTTCATGGAAGAAACAAGTAGTACATGGCACCTCCATCTTCTCCCTCTCTGTTGTCCGTGGCTTTCGTCTTCCGTTCAAGACCAGAGTTCGACTCCATTACCCACATCATCGACTTTGTCTCTAGCTACGTCGACTCTTCCGTAGAGAAACCACTGCATAAGGCATGTAAGTTCAATTCAGTGACTCTACTGAACCGTATTTGGTCCAGTACAGTTGATCTGGAGCCCAGTGGACGAGACCTCTGGTCTGTGAGGAAACTGCTTCGAGAGAACAAATTGTATGGGAAGTTCCAGTTCACGTTGTGTCTACTGGAAGCTGCCAAACTCAACAGTGTGGACATCGCTCGGTGGCTTTTTGATCGCTTCCCGTACGGAGTTCGCCGTAAAGTGATCTACGAGGCTGCAAAGGCTGGAGCACTGGAGATTCTCCAGTTCTTTCGAGCCAATGGTACGACCATTAATTTCGAAGAGGAAGATATTGGTGCTGACGGAGAATGGGATGAGGAGAGGGAGGACTGGGAGAGAGGCAGGTACATTCACTTTGGCGATTACGATGCTGCTGAAGCCATTTTGGCTGGCTACAACGATGTGGCCGAGTGGCTCTACGAGGGGTACAGGGAGACGGAAGAGTTTCGGGATGACAACGGCACTCTGACTGCAGCCTTTGGTGTTGGGAATCTGGAGCTAGCAAACTGGGTAATGGGAATGTATGAATTTGGGATGGAACCTGAAGATCACTTAGTACTGCATAAAGCTGCTGCAGCTGGTCACGTGGAATCTCTGCAGTGGTTCCAAGACAATGGCATTTACACGACGTTCGATACTGGAGCCCTGGTCCTGGCAGCAGAAGCTGGGCAGCTGGAAGTGGTGCAGTGGATGCTAGACCGTGATCGAACCGACGACAAGTTGAAAGACGGATACGGTACTGGTATCAGGTATGACTTTAGCCGTCGTCAAACTTTCCTTACTAGCCTTGGTGGGGAAGCAGGTCTGGCAATCAATAGTGCTGCGGTTAATGGTCATTTAGAAGTCGCGAAGCTCCTGCATGCCAATACTGAGAAATATCGCAACCAGGTAGAAATAGACACTAACGAGTCCAGACGACTCTATCGGATGAAAGACTTAGATAATTGCTTCGACATGGGCTCCACGCCCAAGGACACAGTGAGGGAGGTATCCGGAGAAACGATGATGTTGGCTGTGGAACGGGGTCTTCTGGACGTGGTCAAGTGGCTCTACAGTGTCTACACCCAGTATCATGCTGATCGTACAATGAATCTGTTTTGGGCCCGCGAGGATGTGAATAAAAACGGATTTATCAGCGCTATTGACACCAATGATCTCCAGTCGACCTACTACAGTGTAGTGGACGCAGCAGCAGGCAGCGGACATCTGGAGATCATGCAGTATTTGCTTCAAGTCGGAGGAGGCGATGAAGACGAGGAACAGACCGTCAATCCGTTTAGAAAACTGAGATTTTGGTTTGACATGCCACTCAAGGCAAAATGCACTACGGCAGCGATGGATATGGCGGCAGCGCACGGTCACTTGGGTATTGTTCAGTGGCTTCATGCGAACTGCTCAGAGGGCTGTACTACCGCTGCAATGGATCTTGCTGCCGAAAATGGCCACTTGGAGATTGTGAAATGGCTACATGCGAATCGGAAGGAAGGATGCACCAGTGACGCCATGAATGGAGCTTCGGCTAGAGGCCACTTGCACGTGGTCAAGTGGCTACACGAGCACACAACTGAAGGCTGCACGACAGACGCCATGGATAACGCAGCAGGTGGAGGCCACTTGGAAGTGCTGAAATGGCTACATGAAAATCGGACGGAAGGTTGCACGGCTGCTGCAATGGATGGCGCTGCTACCGGTAATCATGTCGACATTGTGGAATGGCTACACAACCATGGGGCGGAATGCACAACGGGGGCAATGGACGGAGTAGCTCATGGTGGCCACCTGCGACTTCTTCGGTGGTTGTTCGAGAGTCGGAAGGAAGGTTTTACCAGTGAAGCTTTGCGTAATGCAACACACAACAACCAGTTTGAAACGGCGCTGATCCTGCACAACATCGCTCAACAAGGGCTTGCGAAGGAAATTGAAATCATGGATACCGAGCAGTCAGATGACTGGATTGCTCAGCAGTATCTCCAGATGGCAGAGAAGTTTCGGACCCTGGGCTTTCTGTGAGCTCTGGAACTCATCGAGTCTTCCGGATTCTACGCTGCAACCTTGGGTAGTTTCGGCAACAAATTGTTCCTGGTAGTATCTATTGTACATTGTCGTCGTTTCTTCGTTAAGTACAGTGTACTAACGAAGGTATCCACTACATGTGTGATCTTTTGCCAATCCGATTCATAAAATTAAAAACAGAACTGATCGAGAGAAATGATCACCGTCTTGAAAACACGACAGGGAGTTCTAGATGAAAACGTATGACAGTACTACACAGCGCAGTAGTAAAAGGTGATCAAGGATCAGAATTATGCCGAGTCACTGAGGTTCCTTTGGTTATCGCCGTTAGATTAAACTATCCTCAAATCCACATGAAGAATTAGCCCAAACTTTTCCCATTTTCCCTTTTTCACTACTACAGTTAGCAAACGTAAAAATGTACTTCAGTATTTCTTTATTTTAGACTATCAGTGAAGATACGTAGGCGGCAATGCTGGACCATGTCAGTCGTAGTTTTTCAATACGCGGTGAGAATAAGGGCCGAAAAACAGAGATATTCATTTTTTTAAATCGATTTTTTGTTTTTGTATTCACACTTAGTTGACAATTTTGGATAGCGGATTATCCTGTTCTGAGTTTATATGTGATACCGTTGCCGTAGTGCTCGAGTGGGAAGCCAAGAATCATTAGGGACAGTGGAATGAACTTGGCTTGAAGCAGAACTCGCTGGGACCAGAGCACGAAAGCGAGTTGGTAAAGTCCCGAGATCTCCAAACGATAGGAAATCAAGAGCAAATATGCCGCTAGGAAGCCCAATTCAAAGCCTCCCAGTATTAGGAGATGGACAAGCGAGCTATTCACTGCTTCGAATGTCGTCATAGTCGACATAGTCGCGAAGTATTGGCGGTTGGGAAGGCAGTAAACTACAACGAGGTAGATTCCTGGGAGTCAGAAATGTTCGTAAGCAGATTTGATCCAATTTTTAATCAGCAATAGTCACCGTAAAAGAAAAGCATAAATATGGTAATTCATCTCGGTCTGGTGTAACGCAGAAGTGACGCAGGTGACGTACTCTTCCTTCAGTTTCGTGTGGTCTCCTCTTGATGGAGTACGGGTCGTGTGCATCGATTTTGTAGCAGATTGATCCGTCCACGGGATTATTTGGGTGAAACTCTGTTGAATTGATGGTGGTGACACGCCTTTGGTCAATTGACTGCGGTGTCTACTCCTCCGACGAATACTCCGATCCATAATTGAAATGGTAGTATCCTAGACTGGGTCCGTCTGTAGTAAAAGATCGTGATACCTGGATTGAAATGACAGAGTTTGGTAACCAGGATACTACGACACGATTCGAGAGGGTGATTTCCGATGAAGTAGAGTGGCTACTTGACGCTGAGTAGCGAGTTCTAACGCTGCAGGTACCATGCCATTTCGTCCAATTCTCACGTCTTGGAGCTGTTTTCTTGTTGTTTTCAGCTCTTCTGCGTCTTTGAGGATATCTCGACAGTTGAGTACCATCTGGAGGGTGTTCATCAAGACAACAGCCACCAAAGTCTCCATTGATTTAGCGTTTTGTAGGCACATCGCAGTGAAGAGGGTATGGTACAGGTGACTGACGCTGCAGTTTGTAGGGTATACGAGATCGAAATCGTCTCTCATCATCGATCAGATCACGTAGCGTAGCAACCGCTTGATAACTGGCAGCAGTAAGGATAACCACAGTTGCTGACTCGGTTTTACAGCCATGAAGACGGCAGTGAAGACTGGATAGACACACATTGGGACCATATCCATCGCCAGCCATTGGTCGATCTTCTCCGCTCACTCTTTAGCATCTGCTTTTCTGCAGGAAGAAGCGATTCAATAGCACTCCGATTAGAGCCATCGGTATTGTGGGGGAAAATTGGGTAAATGGGACTGGGAAAACTCGTCCCGCTAAGGAAATCAACGCATTATTAGCGATCGCCACCCCTGCCATCGTCATCCCAAAGCAGAGGACGAATCTCCATGAATTTGTTGACAATTGAGGGATACAATTGAGTTTCAGAGCCACTGACATCGCAGTAGTTGCTGTGAGATAATTTCGAATCTGGAAGTGGAAAGACCCCCACAAGCCCGTAACTGGATCTGCTAAAGGGATACTTTCGATCAAGAGACTGGCGAGGAAACAAGGGATCACAGAGCTCAGGATAATGATGAGAACCATTATAGTGGACATGTCTTGTCGGAATTGGTGGAACGCGTCTAGTTTGGCTATCAACCATTGATGCTTGTTGATGAAAGCTGTTGACGCGGCACACATGCAGTTGTATATGCAGCCCGATATTGACGCGGTCTACCAGGTGTACATGTAGATGTCGGTAGGTCGCTGTCTGCACGTCGTCGCAGTCGGCGACAGCAGCAGAGGCAGGTCGTCTGGTCGTCTGGTACAATACCCCACAAAGCTGCTCATGACAAATTCTGCATCGTGACTTCACATTTACTAAGAATGTGCACGAAATTACCTTAAGCTTGACGGTCGCGGAACCGAGTTCTTCCGTCTCGTACGTCCCGTTCATAATGCCACAGACAGGGCAGTTCTCTTCGTACTAAGCTGACTGCGAACAGTTCTCGAAACACTCTTGATTTTTTTCTTGACAACTATCTTCAAATTGCGTTACGTACTGAGTGCTGATCGTCAACACGTATCTCCTCTGCACAATGAGGATCACTTTGCAATTTGCAAGCTTCCAGCCAGACACCACGCAACTTAACTTCCCCCCAACCGGTCGAGGCGGTCATGCAAGTTCTTCACCTTGCGGTGCTTAGCGCTATTGCCTTCGTTGTCAATGTGAGCGCAGCCTCAGTAGCTGACAAAACCGCGATAGCTGGAACTCTACCTATCGACACCACCACAAATCGATTCTTGAGGACCCACTACACAGACGAAGAGAGGGCGTTCGGACTCAATCTGATCCCTGGAGGCAAGAAAGTCTCGAATCTCCTGACCGACAAGAAACTGTCCAAGTACCTCAACAACGATCGAGAAATCGATGAGGTCTTCTCCAAACTCAAGCTCAACACGGCAGGAGCGAAACTGTTCGAGAACCCAAAGTTCCTCGCTTGGAGTAAGTACGTGGACGATTTCAACCAGAAGCACCAGACCCAGCACTCGATGCTCCCTACACTTGTGCGACAGTATGGAGGTGATGATCTGTCGATTATGCTGGAAAAGGCCAAACAGGCGGACAAAACGTACGGCGTGGCGTTGAGACTGCAGGGTGAGCAGATGAAACTCTGGAGACGAGAAGGTCTCACTACGGATCAACTCTTCAAAATCTACAAATTGGACGATGGATCCAAGAACCTGTTGGGGAGTCAAGAATTAAAGATCTGGACGAGGTACGCGGACGAATTCATCAGTCCTGGAGACTCCACGAACCTTTTCAAGCAGTTACAAAAGTCCCATTCGGACGAAACCTTATCCCAAATTTTGATCCAGGGAAAGAAAGTCTCCAGTACGGAGAAATTGGCGTCGGACTTGCAGAACCAGCAGGTTAATCATTGGCTGGACACGCTTGTTCCTCCAGAGAAGGTGTTCAAGTTCCTCGCTCTTGATAAGGGGGCGGAGAATGTTCTTGCTAGTCCGCAATTACAAAGTTGGCTCCGATATGCTGGCAGCTACAACTCGTTGAAGAACCCGTTCCTTACCAAAGTAAGCCTGATCGATGTGCTCACGAAGCATTACAGCAACTCTGCTCTGGCCACGATGCTCAAGTCCTCGACAGCTACAAGTACTTATTCGAAGAGAATGGCGGCAGTGATCGAAGGTGACCTGCTTACTAAATGGGCGAAGGCAGGAAAACCAGCGGAATACGTGACGAACATGTTGGGGACAACTCCAGCGCAAATTAAAAAGTTGGAAGCGGCCTACAGTCTGAAATTACGAGCTGTACGTTACTCGTAGTCAGTTTTAACGGGATACATATAGTTTTTGAACGGAGAGTGTGTTTCTCCGAAAGCAAGGACACTTTATCCCCCATGAGCAAAGCGAAATTAGTGGTGCAAATTGTTCTGTCTCGATGACAAAACAATGTTGAGGAAGTGAGTAACAAGTAATTGAGTGCAGGTAACTCTATGTGTGTTCACTGTCAGTGAACGGCGTCAACAGCGTTCACTGAACGCTGTTGACGCCAACTCATCTTGTGGTGATCGTCTGGCGAATGGGCACTTGCAGTTCAAATCCCAGACGTTTCTCATGGCATCCGGCTAGGAATCGAAACTCGGATCTGGTTGATAAAGAACGGCAAAAGAAAATGTTCTTCATTACCGTACATGTATTGGAGTTGGGTAAGGCTTCACGCTATTCGTAAGCTTACATACATAAATGCCATACAGCCAATGGCTCTCAGCCATGGACAGGTGCACGGTATCATGGTATGTACAAATTTCGTAAAAAACAATAACACGTAAACTCGAGTTCCCATGAATGCTTTACCAATGTACAATATCGTACGTATTCCAATAAATGACTTCCTTTCCAGATGAAAAGCATTCGAAAATTCAATATCCCATTCAAACAATTCACAATCACAATCAAACCTTCAGAATTCAAAAGCCAAGCCAGTAGCAACCAGGAATAACCAGTTCCTGGTATTCCAATAGTTATGTACATGCATTGCTGCCAAAAAGGCACACTGAGTGATGCGTGTATCATACGTCTCGCATTGCTTTCTGCTTCGCAAATTGTGATTCCCGACTACGTAAAACACGACTACCTCTTCTTCTTTTGTACTCATGCGACTCCAAGGAAGGCTACTCCATACCTTTTGCAAAGCACCAATATCTATCTCGATTTGCTTGGCATCCCTTCTCTCCACTGAACTCCATTTCGTACTTCGTTCATTTCGCAAAAACCCAGGGATCAGTCAAACCACTCAACCGTTTACTGTTTTGAGGTTATGCGTCTCCAGTTCGTCGCTGTGCTCGGCGCCATCGCCTTCGTCGCCAATGTGAGCGCAGCCTCAGTAGCTGACAAAACCGCGATAGCTGGAACTCTACCTATCGACACCGCCACAAATCGATTCTTGAGGACCCACTACACAGACGAAGAGAGGGCGTTCGGACTCAATCTGATCCCTGGAGGCAAGAAAGTCTCGAATCTCCTGACCGACAAGAAACTGTCCAAGTACCTCAACAACAATCGAGAAATCGATGAGGTCTTCTCCAAACTCAAGCTCAACACGGCAGGAGCGAAACTGTTCGAGAACCCAAAGTTCCTCGCTTGGAGTAAGTACGTGGACGATTTCAACCAGAAGCACCAGACCCAGCACTCGATGCTCCCTACACTTGTGCGACAATATGGAGGTGATGATCTGTCGATTATGCTGGAAAAGGCCAAACAGGCGGACAAAACGTACGGCGTGGCGTTGAGACTGCAGGGTGAGCAAATGAAACTCTGGAGACGAGAAGGTCTCACTACGGATCAACTCTTCAAAATCTACAAACTGGACAAAGGTACCTCAAACCTGCTGGAAAACCCAGGCATCGGAATTTGGATGAGGTACGCGAACGAGCTCTTCCCTGGAGACTCCAAGCTTTTATTCAAGAAGCTGCAAAGTTCCTATTCAGACGAGGCTCTTTCTCAGATTTTGATCCAGGGAAAGAAAGTCTCCAGTACGGAGAAGTTGGCGTCGGACTTGCAGACTCAGCAGCTTGGAGCTTGGCTGAAAGACGTTGTACCTCCAGAGAAGGTGTTCAAGCTCCTCACTCTCGATAAGGGGGCGGACACTGTGCTTAGTAGCCCCCAACTGCAAACATGGATCCGGTACAACGCCGCTTACAATGGTGCTACCAAGAGTAACCCGTTCGCTGAGAGAACAACGCTGATCGATGCGCTCCTGAAGCACTACGGTACTGCGTCCATGGTCAGTATGCTCAAGACAAGGCCGACTACAGCTTACGGTAAGCATTTAGCCTCTGGGGTGGAGCGTGATCTCATCAAGAAGTGGGCTACAGGTGGGAAATCACTTGATTTCGTCGTCAATAACTTGGGGGGGTCGACGACTGCCAAGAAGGAGTTTGTCACGGGGCTCTACAATAAGTATAAGGCGGCGGCGTAGTTTTTGGTTGTAGGATTCACTCAATAGCTTTCTGGTTAATACTGATTCCATGTGAATAATTCAACCATAAAGGTAAAAGCACCAAATGCTATCATTGGCAACAGCTCGTTGAACGACTCGTTCCTGTTGTACATGTACAGGCTCAAATGATGATGATAGCGTAGAGTGGAGATCTCTGCGACCTACCAGTAAAGCTCAGCAAGGTGCGTTAATATAAGCGGGATCAAATTTCGTTTTAAGAAAACAATCTCCGTAACAACCACCTTGTTAGAGAAACGAAAGTGATGAAGTAGCTTCGGTTAGGTTGCTCCTGCAGCTCGCATCCTTCGACTCCTCAAGCCATGATGCAGCGTTCAAACAGTTGTCCTTCACTGAGCAGCTCATTTCGCGATGCTAGGTTCTTTCTGCAGACATTGTCAATTCATCTCTCATGCGGAAACGATTGGAGTTGATAAGGCCGTAGTCGTCGAAATCCTTCGACAACTTGGTTTCGAACCCCCGACTGCTGAAGTTCTACCTCCTCCTGAATATCGAATTTGGATTCCTCGTACGTAATGGCGAATTGATCAAGCGATTTCCAGTTTTGATATCTTACGTTTTAGTTAGTAAACCGAGAAGTCCGATAACTGTTAATCATCTAAATTCTTTCTTTCTGAGCAGTTCATTTCTAAGCTTGCAGATAAGTTGTTTTACTTCTGAAGTGCGCCCACACGAATATAACAACAGCCGCCACCCCTACCAATAGTACGACAACTACGTCCAATGGATTAGAATTCTGTAAAAACGATCGCAAATGTTTATCCAATATAGGGTGTTCTGACTGCGATGAGGCCTTGGTTATGAAATGGTGCAGTTTATTTCCTAAACGCACTTATACCAAATGTGCATTCGTTGTATTTTGTGGTGCTTCGCATCTGCGCAACAAAATGCACTTCAATGGAGCCGAGGGGGGGAAGGGGGGGGGGGGGGGGGTTGAATGAATGAAGAAGAAGAAGAAGTTGATTAACTACTTAGTGGACATGTCGTTTCGCTAGCGATGTAATATCTACTTACGACTTCTTAATTACAGACGGGGGGGGGGGGGGGGGGGCATATTCGGTCACGTGGTTCGGTAAGTTTCTTGATTTGGGAGGATCGAAACCCATTCCCTGAAGAGCTGAATCATTGCATCGCCATTCAGCTTCAGCTCCTCGCAATGCAGATAGATATGTTGGTAGTGTCGATGAAACGAATTTATCACGCTTTGAGGTAGGTAAAAGTTGAATAACTTTAGCTGGACTACGTCTTGCAGACCTTTGAAATCACCAATGTGCATCTAGTTTCGTGGAGTCCATATTCGTTGTCGTGGAAGGTTAGGAAGAAGTTCAATCTGTTCCGATTCAAACCCCAAGTGCATAAGCACTCGATTTAACGTGCTGTGGGGGGGGGGGGGGGGGGGGGGGGGGCTTTTTGAAAGTTACCACTAAGAAATAACACCTCTCTCTTCGAATGCTGCAGCTGAAAGAAACTCATTCGTTTGCTTACTGTGTTCGTTCAGTCCGTGCTGAAGTACTTAGTATCAGTTTTGAGTTGTTGGTTACGGTAATTTTCTTCATCGAGTGCTCAATTCCAATGGCGACCAATGCGATCATCAGGGCGTAGGAATTAACTGTTAATCAACTAAATTCTTCTTATGGACGTAGGAATGGATGATATCAAGCACTCCTGTCTGGATAATAAGTCGATGGAAGACTTCACAGCAACTGTGCTATACCAGGATTCTAAAGACAAAATAAACTGCAACAATGGGATTTCGATTGTAATGAACATGAAAATGAATAATCATGACCAGATTGTGCTCACGCAACAGCAAATCTAGTGTGTACCTGTATCATACTTGCATATGTGCGGTTGATTTTTTTATTAAGTTAAAAGCCGCTTTTTCAGTTGAAAGCCTCGAGTGGGTCGTAGCAATGAATATTCATTTTCATGTTTATCGTAACTGCACCGGCCTACGACATCGGCCTTGCGAAGCAATATGTGTAAATGCTATTGCTCGCCAGGTAGCTATTGAAAAGTACGTCGACACAGTTCAGCCTTGAGTGTATTCCATATTTTTTTGCAATGCATTCTATCAGTTAAGCCACAACGCTAAAATATTGTTAGTAAGTGTTATGCACTTTTATTACATCGCTCTGCTAGGCATCTTCGCCTTGGCCAACGCTGTCTTAGCTGACCAGCCCCATGCTACCAATGCGGATACCCTACCAATTGACACTCCCACAAGTCGACTCCTGCGGACCGACAACACAGGCGAAGAGAGGGGGTTTAGTCTCAACCGGATTCCTGGAGTCAAGAAGATCTCGAGTTTCATGACAGACACGAAGGTGTCGTGCGGTCTCAACCTGATCCCTAAAGGGAAAAAGATCTCGAGTGTCAGGACCGACAAGAAGCTGACGAAATATCTCCAGAGCAACCGAGAAATCGACGACGTTTTCTCCAAACTGAAGCTTAACAAGGCCGGAAAGGATTCCTAGCTTGGGTCCAGTACGTGGACGACTTCAACCAGAAACACCAGACGCAGAAGTCAATGCTCCCTAACACTATGGACGCAAGGACCTATCGATTATGCTGATAAAGGCCAGGCCGATGGAAAAGGGATACCTAAAGTTGGCCCAGCAAGTGGACGATTTTACGCATCAGCATCATAACATGCTACAGCGAAAGTATGGAGAAGAACAGTCTAAAGCGCTGGAAAAAGCAGACAAGATCTACGGTGTGGCGTTGAAACTGCAGCGCGAGCAGATGAATGCTTGGAAACACAAAGGGCTCACTACCGACGAACTCTTTGGTATGTACAAACTGGATAACGGGACAATGAATCTGCTGGAAACCCCTGGTATTAAGATCTGGACGAGATATGCGGACGAATTCAACCCTGGAGAACCCACCACGCTCTTTAAGAAGCTGCAGAAGACTTATTCGGACGAATACTTATCCAAAATCTTAATCAAAGGGAAGACGGTCTCCCGGACGGAGGAGTTGGCATCGGACTTGCAGAATCAACAGATTCGTCATTAGCTGGAAACTGGACAACCGCCGGAAAAAGTCTTCAAGCTGTTTTCCCTTCATATGGAGGGGGACAATGTGATTAATAGCCCTCAATTGAATGTGTGGCTGCGGTACAATGAAGCTTATGCCAGGTAGAACCCGAACGCTCGCAAGGTGAATCTGATGGGTGCGCTCCTGGAGAATTACGATAATGTCGCTGTAGCCAGTATTTTCAAAAAAATGGGCAATAATGGATAAGCGCGATATGTGACCGACGTAAACTGGGCTTCAGATGCTACGGGAGCATGGCGATATCTTGCGTACCGGTAGTTGGCTTCTATACGTAGAACCTGGATAGGATTTTTGAACCCCTTCTTCCGAAATATTGTAGACATCTCATTCATCCAAACGACCGGAAGCGCAGAATGCTGTCGTTCCCGTTGTGAGTGAGTGGGAAGCTCAGAATGACGATGGTGACGTAGAGTTTAGCTTGTACGAGAAACCTCTGCGACCACAAGACGAATGCGAGTTGGTAGATTCCCGAGATTCCCAGTCGTTTCCACGTAAGAACGAGATAAATCGTTAAGAACACAACCTCCATGGCGCAGAGCAGCACGAGACGTTGGATCGTTTTGTTTACGGCTTCGATAGTCTTGAGAGATACGAGGGTGGCAAAGTAATGTCGATTGCTAAGGTGAAAGACCACTTGGATGTAGACAACTGAAGTAAAAAAAAAGTAACAGTGAGTAAGGCAATAACGTGAGTCGTAAAGGCTAATTCGTACCGTAAAACGCTGTCATGCAGATTGTAATGTACGAGCGCAGTAAAATCACCTCCGTCTGGTATAACGCTGAGGCAACTTCATGAATAACCGCTTCTTGTCGTCCCAATACCGCTTCATCCCGTTCAGCGTTAGCCCAAGGGCTTGGGTCACTGCGAGATCGTGGAGGTCGAGCGAAAGATGGACGAGACTTCAGCCGAATCGGTTGCGAAGATTGTCGAACTGGTTTTTTTGAGTCTGTCCACGGCAAAATTCGAGAAATCCTCAACGAATTCGCGGATATCTTCCTCACAGTGACGACTATCGAATGTCCGACATTCGACCGCGGCCCTCGAGCACCAACTTGCTTCGGGTTGTTGTAAACCAAAGCAGCGTTGTACAAGGTGGAAGCTCGCAGCATTTCCTGGTTGTGTTCCATAAATGCAGGTGCTCTGTATCCGGTGTAGGTGGACAGGAGCAGGGATGGCGTTCTCCAGTGCAGATTCTGAGCGATCCGCATTTCCTGGGCGTATTTTAACGTCATCGTTAAATTATCCTGAATTTTCACGTTCAATTCCTTGCCTTTGGCTTTCATTCGAGCATCTAGGACACGAGTGGCGTCTGTCAGAATATATCGACAATTGAAGAGCATTTGACCCGTACTGAAGAGCACAATGACTGCTAACGTTTCGAGAGACTTGGCGTTCTGTAGGATCGTAGCGGTGAAAAGAACGTGGTACAAGTGCCCCACACAGCACGTAATAACCCCCACAAGATCGTTGTCATTCTTTGCCACGGACCAAAGTGCACCTCGAACAGCAAGTTTCAGTACTGGAAGCAGTAGAGAAAGCCAAAGTTGTTGATAAGGAGTTTAAAACGGTGAAAATCGCCGTGAAAACCGGATAAACCAAAATCGGAAGAGTTTCCATGCCCAACCACTGGTTCACTTTGTCACTTAATGCGTGGAATTGCGGATCATCGGGTAATTGACGGAAGAAAACTAATCGACCACCTATCATCATGGGGAGAATGACTGTGAATTGGCTGAATGGAACGGGGAAAACGTCTGCAGCTAACGAGATAATTGCGTTTGTACCGATACAAATGGCTCCTTCGAAAAGTCCATACATTGTCAACGCTCGCACAGATCGGATAGGGAATCCAGGGACACAATCGAGTTTCTGGATCACTGGTGGGATACTGGATAATATGGAAGTTAAAAACATTCGTAATTGGTAGTTCCCTGATCCCCAAAATCCCTCGCTCGGTTCGTTAAGAGGAATACATTCCAGAAGGAGGTTGAGAATTAACCAAGGCAGAGGCGTCACGAAAAGGATCAGAATTACACGTGAAGAAGAAGTTTCCTGCTGGAAACGCTGAAACGAGTCGAGTTTACTTACTGAAGCTTGGCCTGGCAGGCGTCCAGCGAACTGGCCGATACGGTTTAGAATGTTCGAAATTCCAGCTCGCACTCGCTCAGGGACATCTCGTTCATGCGGGGCACGATCGGGGGATACTGGTACGACGTGCACCGAGTTCATGGCTTCTCACTAACAACGAGGAATCGAGTAACTAACAGCTATTTGCAGAAAACTTCGGGTCCAATTATTTCCTTATGAGTGAGAAGAAAGCCAACGATACCCAGCGTCAGGTAAACGGTATTCGACAGTCTCTTAGTGCTGTTGCTGCCTTCAGCATTGTATTACGAACTTCGTAAACGATATTACGAACGTCATCATTGGCTAGACAATTTTTTGCAAAGGTATTTTACGATTTGTTAGCCTCCACCATTCCGAGCTGTGTTCATTTCACAAAGATCTCTGATTCAGTCAAGTCACAACTGTTATGCGTCTTCATTGTATCGTTGTACAACTTGTGCTAGGCGTTATCGCCTTAACCACAAAAGTCTTAGCTGACGAGTCGATAACTGGTACTGGTACTCACGTTATCACAAATCGATTCTTGAGGGCCCACGACACGGACGAAGAGAGGGCGTTCGGACTCAATCTGGTCCCTGGAGGCAAGAAGACTCGAATCTCCTGACCGACAAGAAACTGTCCAAGTACCTCAACAACGATCGAGAAATCGATGAGGTCTTCTCCAAACTCAAGCTCAACACAGCAGGAGAGAAACTGTTCGAGAACCCAAAGTTCCTCGCTTGGAGTAAGTACGTGGACGATTTCAACCAGAAGCACCAGACCCAGCACTCGATGCTCCCTACACTTGTGCGACAGTATGGAGGTGATGATCTGTCGATTATGCTGGAAAAGGCCAAGCAGGCAGACAAAACGTACGTCGTAGCGCTGAAACTGCAGGGTGAGCAGATGAAACTCTGGAGACGTGAAGGCCTCACCGCCGACAAGTTCTTCAGTATCTACAAACTGGACGACGGGGCTACGAATCTGCTGGAAAATCCTGGTATCAAGATCTGGATGAGATACGCGGACGAATTCACTGGAGAACCCACCACGCTATTCAAGAAGCTGCAAAAGACCTATTCGGACGAACACTTATCCAAAATTTTGAACAAGGGGATGACAGTCTCCAGTTCGAAGAAGTTGGTGTCGGACTTGCAGAATCAGCAGATACGTCATTGGCTGGAAACAGGCCAGCCTCCGGAGAATATCTTCAAGCGGTTGTCCCTCCACAAGGAGGGGGACAATCTGTTTAGTAGCCCCCAAGTGCAGACGTGGATCCTGTACAACTCGGCTTACGCCAGGCAGAACCCGCATGCTCACAAGGTGAAACTGATCGATGCGCTCCTGGAAAACTACGACACTTCCCCTATGGTCAGTATGCTCAAAACCAAACCAAAAAAACTTTACCGCGAACATTTGGCCGCTGGGACGGAGCGTGACCTTATCAAACGGTGGGTCTCAGATGGAAAACCGCTTGAGTTCGTCGTCACGGGGAAGCTGGGAACGACGGGTCCGCAGAACAAGTTCGTGACGTCATGGTATCTCAAGTATAAGACGATGCAGACGGCGGCGTAGTTGGTTTAGACAGTACTGTAGAGTCTGTCACTGCTGAATTTCCGGAAGAAAGTTAATCTCCAAAAACGTTCCATCGGAATAATCACAGTGAAGAAGCTCAGAGGAACGGCGTCAAAGAGAAATAATGGCGTTCGTATCCACGTAGATACCAGCTTGAGCTGTAGCAAAGAACAGAAACATCTTTGAGGGACGCAATCCACTTCGAATAAAGATGTGGTCAGAGCTCAAGAAATGGATTGCTCAGCAGGGTGCATTCAAGCAGCAAATTGACCACTGGGCACGAAGGAATGGCGGCCACTTTCCCACGTGATGAAATGTGTTGACCGTGTCCATTTTCCTCGCTGTTTGGCCAGATAATCATCGTCCAACTGAAGCTAAGAGACGACAAGCGCACTGGTTGAACATCATCTCAAGCTCATCCATGCTTCTAGTCTTGGGGTTTATCCACTCTGCTCGCATCGTAAAAAAAAATCCCTAGAGAAAACAGTTTCTTGGCCAGAATAGATGTGCTCTTCTTGTCACTGACATTCTCGAAATTGGCCGACCTGCTTCACAATGAAGATCATCACTCTGCTCTGGCTCACTTGTTGTGCTGTAAACGCCCAAAGCTCCAGTCACAACGACGTCGTGGGCGTCCCCACTCTAGGAATCGGCCTTGGAAAAACAGCAGCAACCGCAGTGGATTGCAGTAAACCGCTCAAGTGCGAAGAAGACTGGAACGACCCCATTTGCGGCTCTGATGGTGTCACCTACCCCAACGACTGCGTCTTCGCTGCTGCCTTCTGCGCCTCGGGTCATAATGCAGACACGTTGTTTATCCAGTCGAAGGGCGAGTGTCCACCTAAAGACTCAACCTCCAGCTTTAAAACAGATTCAAGTAGTGCATCCAGCGCCGATTTAGACGTCACCGCGGTCTTCTGCGCTCTCAGGTGCAAGTTAACGCCTGACTACGTCTGCGGCACGGATGGAGCCACGTACATCAACGACTGCCACCTTTTAGCATCGAAATGTGAACATCCAGAGCTCGAAAAGGCTTCACACGGGGAATGTCCACAGCAAAAGGCTGAAACTGTCTTGGGTGTCTTGGAAGTCGACGTTAAAGCTGTCCCAGCAGTGGAGAAGTGCAATCCGATGTGTGAACGCGTGTACGACCCAGTCTGTGGCTCCAACGGTGTCACATACGCGAACTTGTGTCTTCTGGAGTACGCTGGATGCAGAAACCCCAGTGTAAAACCTTTTGGAACAGGAAAATGTCCACCGAACATGCAGGCAGTTCGTACAGCAGCCAACCCAGTGACCAGCAATGAAGAGATCTGCATCCCTGGGCCTTGTGCGTACATGTACGCGCCAGTATGCGGCTCCGACGGTCAGACGTACGATAATCTCTGCTTGTTCGCCAATGCAAGGTGCCAACACTCTCAACGAGCGCTGACTGTCATTCATGACGGAGAATGTGACGCTGATACAGGACTCACGTGTGAGACGCTCACCTGTCCGACGTTCACTGAATGTCGAGAAGAAAACGAACCCGACGGCACTGTTGTCGCTTACTGCACGGACGTGTGTTCGCCTGACCGCTGTAGCGAGCGTGAAGACTGCGAACTGGTGGATTCGGACTGCTACACTGCTCCTTGCTCCCCCATAGCCATGTGCATCCCAAAGTTCCACGATGATTGAACTTCCAGTTGAATTTAATCCTCTGTGAGATCAATTAACTCATTGCAACGTGAAGTCTCTTTGTCGTCATCATCGTTCTCCAATTCATTCTCAAACCAACCATCAGAATTGTATGAAGAGGAGGAAGAAACGCGGATGTCGTTCACATTGCCCTCGTGTGTTTCTGTTTCTGGACTTCGAGTCTTTTTCTTGCTTTGTTTCCCTTTTTCACCCTTTCGTTTCCTGGATTTTGCCTTCTTTTCATGGTGCTGCGTTAGTAAAGTCCACTCTAAAGCCCGTTGGCAATCAGGACACTCCCTACTACAAGTAACTTCTTCTTCATCATCCTCTCTCATTGTCCGGAAATGGTCCAGCAAACACGTTGAATGGCAGCACATCTCACAGTCTTCATGGTAGCACCCCACTACTTCCTCAGCTTCTCCTTCCTCCTCCGGATACAGTTCATATTCACAGATAAAACATTTGGAGGTAGCTAACGTCACTTCCTTCTCCAACGCAGCAAAAGTCTCCAAAGCTCGAGTCTCACAGTTAGCGGAGGAGTATCTGACCCCCAATCCTCGACCGATATTGTGTATGTCCTCACTTGTAAACGTTACAGAGAGCTGCAACTGCTTGAAAGGCTCCAGATTCACCATCTCCAGCATTTCTACGAGCTTCCGCTTGACGGATCGAGGAGCTCCCAGGCCCCGGGACCCGCGTAGAAACCCTAGACGAGTTTTAGTGATTTTACTCTTCGACGGATGTTGCCATACCCACTCAACTGCAGCAGAATAAAACGTAAGTAAATATTAGATGGTTAGTTAGTAGTGTTTTCTTACATTGAAGAGCTCGAAACTTGCTCGGGAACCCATGGACGACTGCAACCATCTCCCTGTTGAAATAACCTCTTGTTAGTAATATAACTATTCAGAGGTTAATTTATCACTCGCACCATGGTCGATACTTCTCCGTCCTCTTCGCTCCACCAGTGATCTCTCCATTATGCTGACGTATACGACGTGTCGGTGTCATCGTGAAACCAATGTATGTGCATTTGAAGCGCTGTGGAGGCTGTACGGGTGTCAACAGGTAGCATGCAAAGAACCCCATGTTGGAATACTTATGATTAGTTAAAACTGTTTTTAATCCTATCCTAAAAATCTATTCATTTTAGGATGGCAGGCGTTGTGGCTGAGTATGAGGCCGCTGTGCAGGCTAAAGAGGCGATCGAGGAGGAAATTGACGCTGTTGTAGGGGAGTTAACCTCGGGAGGGAACCCTGGGGTTAATGGGCCGCTGGTGGATGCTGAGGGTTTCCCTAGAGCGGACATTGACGTGTATCGTGTGCGTCAATTGCGTCACACGTTGGCACTGAAGCAGACTGACCACCAGTTGACCATGAAGAAGATCGAGACGTTGTTACCTAGGTAGGATACTGTATAACCAGATAAAAGGGAGTGTTGATTTACTAACGAGAGTTTTTTTTTTTTAATTGTACAGAGTTTTTGAAGCGAAAAGCAGCAAGATCCAGGCGAAGGAGGTGGAAAACCCAGTGGAGAAGACCCCAGTGAGCGACGCTACTGAGCGCATGCAACAGCTTGAAACCGAGTGGAAGCAGAAACTGCATGAGGTTAAACCTGAAGAAAGAGATCTGCTGCCTTTTGCAGTGGTTGACAGCGTGCAGAGTGAGTCTCCAGCTGAAATGGCAGGGTTGCAGTCCCAGGACCAAGTGCTGCGCTTCGGTACAGCCGACGCCAGCAACCACCGGGAACTGGCAGCAGTGAGGGACATCGTGCAACGTAATATTGGCAGTGGAATTCGAGTTCTGGTGCGTCGACAGACTGAGATTCTGGCGTTGGAGTTGACTCCACAGACGTGGAGAGGCCCTGGAGTGCTCGGATGTCTGCTGCAGCCCATGTAGCACAATCAGTTAATGACAAGATATGAATCAATCAAAGTTCAATCGTTCCGAGTAAAGCAGGCGTGATTCCATTACAGTCTCGTGGTTAAACTAACAAACCAGTTGAAAGCAGCGGCGCCCACAAAACTCGAAGCCCGAGGCAAACGCGGAGGGGGATAGCCACATGCACTTCCCAGCCCATGAGCAGCTGCTCCAGACGTCCACCAGCGAGCGAGTAAGCTTGAGAACGAGTCCCGTGCCCCGACCGCCTAAAGACGGCGACCACGGCGACCACCCTTTCGGCGGGTGCTGTCCGTCGGGATGGGGGTGACGTCCTCAATACGTCCGATCTTCAGGCCATTGCGAGCAAGCGCACGAAGGGCCGACTGCGCGCCGGGGCCCGGAGTCTTGGTCCGGTTGCCGCCCGTAGCGCGGATCTTGATGTGCAGAGCGGTGACGCCAACGTCCTTGCACTTGGCGGCCACGTCCTGAGCGGCAAGCATGGCGGCGTACGGCGAGGCCTCATCACGGTCAGCCTTCACCTTCATTCCGCCGGTCACACGGACGATCGTCTCACGGCCGGACAGGTCGGTCACGTGCACGAACGTGTCGTTGAACGAGGCGAAGATGTGAGCCACACCGAACACCTGCTCGCCCTCCTTGAGCGTGGGGCCAACGCGCACCACCTCCTCTACTTCCTTCGTCGCGGTTTTCTTCGACTGCAATAGGGCGGGAACAGAACAATGTTAGCAAAATGCTGGAAGGAAGTAGGTTACTGTGCGTATTGGTCGACTGCGGAGCTGTTTTGAGGCGGTTGAAGATGCAACTTGCATGGTTCTAGAGAGAACACACAGAGCTTCCTCCACATGTGTGGGGTGTTCTCAACCGACCCCTACAGCCGCCTACAGAAGCGAAACTTCGCTACGCACCATGATGGATTCGGACTTGAAACTGGGAATGAATAGGCAGAGGCCAAGAGCGGCAGAAGCTCTGCTAGCCGCCAGTCAAAAACAAGAAGATATGATTGGTAGATATTCCAATATATTTTAATTGGTGGATAATTGATAACTTTTCATACGTCATATTTAAGTTATGAATTATGATAGGTTATAGCTTCAACTTGCTGTTTTTAGATCGTCAAAGCGGGCAAATGGCTGCTGTAGCACCGACTCCTGCTGATACTGCGTCTGCACAGCGTCCGACACGTTTAATTCCACAGATTTATAAGGCTCTGGCTCAATGGGTCCGAGATTTCAGTGGTCGACTGCCCGGAGAGTACACGATTTCCAAACTGGACGCGTTCGATCAGTTCCAACATCAAGTTACTACTTGGCAAATAATAGTAATACTGCTATCGACCCCAGTTCCGTGTGTAATTGTCAATATTGTGGTTGAAAATATTCCACTATCAGATCCAGCTACGGGTCTCCATGGATCAATTCCGTTTCTACTGCGGAACTTCTTAACTGCATCAATTGTGACTTCCGTCCCTTTCTTCATCAAACCAGACTGTATCGCTCAACTACCAATTCAATCATGGAAGCTCTCGCTTGGGTTTGGTCTATTGCTCGGGATAATTTCGACTGGAACGATTGCTCTTCTTATCGTTCTTACTGGGGTTTTCCCAGTTCCGATGTCACAATTTGCACCGATGATTCCCATGGGGGTTATGGGGAGGTTAATTGAGATGCGACTTCTTCGTAGCCCTGAAATCAAGCCCCGCCTCGAGAAAATCGATCAGTGGCTGGCAATGGTCGTGGCTCCTATTGTAGTCTATCCGATCTTCACTGCCTTCTTCATGGCGTTGAAGCCGAGTCAACAGATGTGGATTTCTCTGCTGCTTCCAGTTATCAAGCTCTTTGTGCGGTATCTGCTTTGGCTGGTGGCGAGAAATGATCTGGATGTGGTGGGGACGGTGACGTGCACGATTGGACACTTCTACCATGCCCTTTTCACGGCAATGTGTTTGCAGAATGCCAAGTCGCTGGAGATGTTGGCTGCCGTAGTGGCAGTGAACTCTGTTCACATGCTGCTGAATTGTCGAGGAATTCTGCAAGATGCTCGTGAGATTCGCACTACAGAGGAGCGAATTAGCAAATCCTCGACTACTACGCCACGTGAAATCGTTTTTACTACGCTTGTTATCGCACAGACAGATCAAATATCTAAGTATCTGCATCGAAAGAAACCATCCCGATTCTTTTCGGAATACCCAAAATACCAGGATGCCGCATTTGTAAAGAAGCACCACGCGTTACTGACTCTCCCAAGCTCTTCACGATCAAGCGAGCAGCGTAAACGTAGCAGATACCTTGGAACAAACGGAGTTAGCCCAGATACCGTCCCGATGTTCGCTCAACTTCTATCGGAGCCAGACATCATGAAGCGTTCCTCACCGGCGATAAGCTCCAATACCGGTCGCATTCGATCAAGTCGCGCGTGCAATTCCCTCGGTAGTAGCGCTCGTTCAGATGCAGATTTTGTTGTATGTGTTACGTCGACCCTGCATCAGACCGAGATCATTCTGCTCCGATCGTACATAACGATTTGTGCTGTCATTCTACGGTTAGTGCGTTGAGACCTTCAAAGTTCGGAATTGGTGCTGACTTTGGATACTGCAGGAATTTACTTGACAGCAGTCTACTGGCTTCCAAACCGCCAGTACTTTGCAACGATGAGATTTATGACGTCGTTTGACGCTGTTATGAACTCTGCCAGCTACTTATTCGTGCTTTGTGGCATCGAAATCCTCTTCTTGGCTATGTATTTGATGCTGATACAGCGCTTGATTGGTATATCTGGGCTATCTCAGCTTGCGTTTGTCTTGCAGTCACAACGAGTGCTGATCCAAGGCAAATTTATCATGCTGTCCATCATGATTCTCGGATTTCCACTGGAGCACTACGGAAATGGAAGTATATTCAGGGTGCACACCGGATAGAGGCATAGCTACTACAACAATGTATTGTCAATTTCGGGCAAATTTGCCGATTTAGCTCGGTTAAACTGAGTCTTTGACAATATCCAGGTCTATATACCTGGGTGGAGACTTTCTCATCTCCACGATTCTATCTACCTACGTCCGCGCGAAGGGCTCCATCTACACGGTAGGGTGGAGAAAGCATTAACTCTTATGGAGTTTGTCTGGGTAGTTAACCACACTACGTGCAACATTTCTTGTCAAAGGCTCGCGTGACCACACCATGTGCAACATTATCATATGAATGGTGGAGAAAAGAGCTTTTGTCTGACTTCTCCTTTATCCTCTTCACTTTCCTTTTAGCAAAGTAGTGCGCACTTGACAGCAATATTTTGTTTTACTGCATTGTTCTCTTCGTACATATATTCTCCTCCGGGTGGTCCACGTGAAGATTATCAAACAACACCATCTTTCGACCGAGGACTCCAATCCTGTGGCGATAATTCCTCTCACCAGATCTGATGGACCCCACCACCTTCATCTAACGTTAAGCAAAATAGACTTGTCCATTCATTTTTACTCTACCAGTTGGTTTTTTTTACGTGTTTACTATCGTCGAGGCGAAAGTATTATCCGCCAGATGCCACTCCGACCAGAACACTTTACCTGCTCCCACGCCTCCTTTACAGTCGCCACGCCCACATGACGCAGTTCAGGGCTCCGCTCTACTTCTCTCTTTGCCATGGCGGAGGCTGCAGCTCCTCAGCCCCGACGCACTATCAGTCGCGAGTCCTGCACTGTGTCAACGCGAGAGACTGAAGGAGCTTTCGCTGATTTCCTATCGGACGGTAGTAGTAACGAGGATGAGGACGACGCCGATTCGAGAGCGCTACTGCGGATGCAACAACAGGCTGATGACAGTATGTACAGTGAAGTCCCTTTCAAGCTGAAGGACTCGAATGACAACAGCTTCCGACTGACAATGAAGAAAACGGAAGACTATGCAGTAGCTGGGCCTGCCAAGTTGGTGGATATTGAGGTTTTAAAGCCTCAGGTTGAAGAAGTTAAGGAATTTGTGACGGTGGAGGACGTCATGGATCTCGTTTCGATGGTCGAAAGAGCTACATGTAGTACAGCCGAGGGATATTTGGATGATATGAAGCCGAGTAGTACGGAAACTACCGAGCCTAAGAGGAAGACGAGTGTGCGGGAGACGGAGAGCGCCTTTGCGGACTTCTTGTCGGACGGTAGTAACAGTAGCGAAGAAGATGAAGATGATGCGGATACTCGGAAACTATTGAGGATGCAGCAGCAGGCGGATGATCAAATGTTCGTCGAGATGAAACTGGAAGATGAGAGTAAAGGAAGCAGTTCTGGGAACAGTTTCCGACTGACACTGGCCAAGCCTGGAGCGTTCGACGATGAGTTCAATGGGCCTAGGAAATTGGTGGAAGAAGCCAAGAGAAGGGAATCAGCAGCAGAACCGAAGGAGAGTGAAGACGAAGAGATTGAAGAGCATGAAGACCCTAGTTTCAGTGACGTCAACAGCTTTTCAGGAGATAGTTTTGTCGAGCCTGTTGCTGTTCAGAAGGAGAGTTTGGCGTCCAGACCACCCAGTTTTGACGATGAGGGCGACAGTTTCTTTGACGAGCCCAGACCGAGCTTCTCGGATGAGCACAGCTTCACAGGAGGAGGCGACAGCTTCATAGACAATAACAACAGCTTTGTGTATCGACCGAGTCTACCGGACGACGAAGAAATTCCGAGCAAAACACAAGACAATGCGAACAGCTTCGTCGATGTCAGCTTTGTGTATCGCCCGAGCCTTCAAGCCAATGACACCGAAAAGGAAGTGAAGGATCCAGTACAGTCAAAGAGCGACAGCAGCCCAGCATTTGACGATAGTGAGAAGGAAGTGGAGGTTCCAGTACAGCAGGGGGTTGACAGCAGCCAAGTTCTCCCTGGTAATGAGCAGAGCACTGTTATTGCTACCAGCTCTGAGCCATCCTTACCCGACGACAGTGAGGACGTCAATAAGACTACCAGTACTACAGGAGCTGGTGACAGTAGTTTCGTGTATCGTCCGACATTGGATGAAGACGTTCCTGAGGTTGTGTTCGGCTACACCCGACCAGCGACCACAGCAACGGAAGAAGAGAGCAACTTTGTGTATCGCGTAACTCTGCCAGGCACAGATGAGGTGCAAGTCGCCATCGAGGCGGAGTTGCAGCAGGAGAGCAACGCTCCACGTACTGGTACGGAGTCTCCGCGTGTCAGCGACGAACAAGAGCCGTCGTTCTTGAGTCCGACTGCTTCAAGCTTCATCCGGTCCAGCGACGCCATTGCCTTCAACTTTGAAGCTGTTGATTCCTCGTTCCGGTTGAATGAAGAACCAGTGGAAGACAACAACCTCTGTGAGCTCACACCGCCAGCACTAGATACTCCAGAGCCAGAAAAGGAGGTCGAATTAAATGCAAAGGCGACAACGACGGCGATACCTTCTCTCTCTCGACAATCTAGCGCCACTTCAACAGGTTCAACTCAAGACTTCGCATCGCAACGTCGACTGACAGCAACGCGTGAGTCATGGCGAATTTCGTCCCTTGACTTCCGAGAGAGCAAACACGCCTTTGACGAGGAACTGGGACCGTTAGCCGGCCATCCATCGCCACGAGTATCCACAGCAGAAACCGAGCAGCGTCCTCGACTCAGTACATTCCAAGAGCGAGCTTCCGCGGCTTCAAACTCGTCCAGCTTCTACAGTCAAGTGAATTTCTTCGTGGATGATCAACAGAGCTTTTCCTCGGTCAGTTCGCTGTCTCTGGACTCTAGAGCGTCCGGAGATGACTCGTTCGCGAATGTGGCCATCTTAGGCGACGATGGCCGAGACGAGAACGAAAGACGCAGCAGTGACATCATCTCGCAGGACGTTCAGTCAAGCTCGCAGGCTCTAGATCGTAGCTACAGCAACTTAGTAGAGGCTACAGCTGGGCTGGACCAAAGCTTCAGCCAACTGGTGAACCGTGAAGGCTTGTACCAAGATGAAGACTGTAGCAGTGCGAATGGTACGAGTTTAGGAAGCTCTTTGGCGTCGTCTGCAGTGTCTCAGACTTCAGCTGCAAGCGACGAACTCCCGTTCGCCTCGTTTAATGCTGCCAAGCCTCCTCCTTCGAACCAGAAGACCCAGGTCTTGTACAAATCACTAGCTGTTCCTCGTCCCGAGATCAAACCTGCAAAGCCTTCGTCTCACTCGACTGGAGCTGCAACGTTCTCGTCTGCTGCACTTCTTGCTGCTATTAAGACTCGAGATACTCGTACGAACACTCGGTCGGAAGAAACTGAGGCGGGTGACGTCGCTCTTGGAGCTCTACCGGTTCTTGCTCCCCCACTGAAGATCAACGTCATGAATCGAGGACGAGGTTCGCTCTCGTCCACGCTCTTGTCGAAGGGAAGTGCTGGGTCTCCGTCCTTTTCTGCTTCTCCTCTATCCATGTCGAACATGACTCGCTCTTCTGTGGCTTCTTCAACCGGAACAGCGGATCGCCTCGACTTCACTGGAGTTTACCGAGGCTCCGTTAACAGTCTCGAGGCCTCACGCAACACTCCAGCAGAAACTAAAGTGGAAGAAAAGAAGGATGCAGTTAAGTTCGAGCTCCTAGGTGTCAAGTTGGAGCGATCGATCAGTGATAGTCGCATGATGCAACGTGAATCCCGACAGAAAGTGGAGGAATTTTTCCAGAAGACGTACCAGAAGAGTGTGGACGACATCGATGAGCGAGAAGTGCATCGTTGGACGAACCGAAAGACTCGAGCGCGCACCACAGTCATTCAGTTGGTAGATGACGTCCAGCAAGAGCCTCGTCACTTCGACTTCGCCAATAACAACGCCAAGGTCATCGATCTGAAGAATCTGCGCAATGGAGGGACGAAGCCTGGGTGGCACTTGGAACAGGACGCTCCTTTGCCTGTTCGACGCGAAGATTCAGCAAAACAAAGCAGGATGGGGATGACAACGGGGACAACAAGTACAGGAACGACTGCCACTCAGTCAATCCCATCGGATGTCCCAATGGCTCCGAACTACGTCATCAGTCCGCAAGGAGACTGTCAACGGCCGAAGGTTCTCGCCAAGAAGACACCGAAAGCTGCAAGTGGAGGTAGATCCTTCTCACGAAGAGCTGAAAACGTGTCGCTGACTCCGACTCTACCACGACTGTCAGCGCCTGAGTCTCCTGCTTTCTCTCCTTCTCGTTTCATGACGTCTCTAATGACTCCAAACGGATTTAATGGTAGTGGAGGACCTGGGAAATCTCCTGTAGCATTTGCTGGTACAGCCAGTGGGTTCCGCTGGAAAGAGAGCGGCTTGAACGGGTTAAAGCACTCGGGAATGGACAACTTCGACGCATCCGGGATTTCTTACACACAAAGACCCACATTTGCCGATCGAGTGCAGAGTTTGTCAGCCTCATTAGCGAGTACTTTACGGCGCTTCTTACCTGGTAGAAACCCTCAACCGAATGAGCCTGGAGTGACTTCTCCTCAGTCGCAGTGTACAGCTCCTGCTTCGCTACCCAGAGCTTACGACCACAATGGATTTTATCGAGCGCCATTCCAAGTTCCAGGTCTGAATAACCCACTGGGGCAGCGGAAGGAGAAAGAGGCTGAAAGCGATGAAGCGTGGGCTCGTCAATGGCTCATCTTGGCTACTTGTGCAGTAGCCGGGTTGTCTCTCGGAGCCATTCTCGTACGGGTTGTGATATTTGACTCCTCCGTGTTCAATTTGTCACCAGATGACGTTCACGAACGCCAAGAGAGCAACGGAGAGCTGCTTTTTGCTGCTGGGGTTCGCTGGTTACTACTGCCCGGGCAATTGTTTCTACGGGTTTGGAGTGCTGTGACGACTCTCCTTCTCTTCTGCTACGTCGTCACTGGCCTCGCAGATCTCGTAGGTTGTGCGGATAAATCGGAACTGGTAGTCACCTTCCGATCGATCGGATACGCTCTACTACTGGCAATTGTAGCTGTACTTGAAGGTATCCTGGCCTTGTGGCTCGCTCATCACTTTGGGTGGTTCCGTGGACAGAGCAGCACAGCCAGCACAAGAGCTGTGGAGCTGTCGAATGCCATTGGGGCGACTCCTTTACCTCTTGGAGCTGTGGGGCTCTTGTGCTCGGGGGAGAAGGAGTATTTACAGGATCTTGGTCACGATGTCTTTGCGTGCTCCAACTCTTCGTTAACGCTTCCTCTGTATCAAGAAGTTGCCACCAACTCCACTGGAATCACAGACAGCGGACCCGCTGTGTTCGCACTGCGAGAAGTTACTGAAGTGTTGGCTACACCTCCATCCAATCCATACTACCCGAAGTCCCTGGGCTCCGAGACAAATATGGCTCTGTCGCTGTTGTCAGAGCTCACACCGGACAACATCTTGACTCCATTCAGCCACCCGGAGGCTGATGAAATGGCTACACTGGGCGGAATGATCGCAGTCGCTCTTCTCCTAGGTTTCATGTGTGGAAAGCGGATCTTGAGCTTACGCCGTGATGCTCAAGCTGCGATGTTCGAGACAGCAAGAAGCAATGCCCCAGATCCGCATCAGTCTCGTCACTATATCGTTGGAGTCGTGACGGAATTACAACTAGCACTGGAGTGGCTGATACGTCCAATGGAGAGGTATCTGGCGCCGGGAGGGTTCTTCTCACTTATGCTGGGGAACATTTTGGCTCACCATCGGGAGTGGCGGTCGTTTACGTCTCCAATGGCATCTCTGATCGTTGGAGTGTTGACTGTAGTCGTTCTGCATGCTGTACTGGTACTTCCGATGGTGTTGAAGCAGTTTTCTAGCAATCGAAGGCGTCTGTCTCTGTTTGCAACGACCAGAGCATTCGTACCAACGTTTCTCTTCTCGTTCACGACCAACAATGTCGCTCTCTCAGCTCCAGTGACGATGCAGTGCTTCTCTCGTGTACAAACAGTCACCCGTTCTGCTGCTCAGTTAACTACAGCAGTGACAGCGTCTCTGACTCGAAACGCTCGTGCGTTGTACCTGCCACTGCTGCTGCTATGGCTACTGGAGACTTCGACGTCCGAAGAGATCGTGTTAAGCACTGGAGATTATTTCTCCATTGGACTTCTGTCTCTACTGAGCTCGTTCTGTGGAGGGAGTACCCGCTTGACACTGGCGATGGCTCGTACTTTGTGGTCAATTGCTGTGGGAGATGAAACATCAAGTATTCTACCTGCTACAATGCCTTTATTGGTAGTGTGTGACGTGGTTCTCTCCAGAGTGGCAAGTGTCGTGAATGTAGCGGATCATCTCGTATTGACGCATTTAGCAGCTCAACATTGGGGAGAGACTGTAGTCCACGGAGTAGCAAGCAGCACCAACGTCCACCAATACGTCCCCAGTCCCAGTCCATTAGACGACAGCCAAGCACCTCGTCCTTCATCCAGCGCCATGTTGTCCTCCGTGTACTTGTAAGTTGAAGTTGAATGGAAGAGTGATGGTCAAATTATATCGTACTTAAGTGAGAATGACACACCAACTGGATAAATTACCATGATGGCGATGGACTCCCTAGAGGTAGAACAGCCTCTGAAGGAGGCTCCAGCCAGGGTTAACCAGCCCCTACCTCATGTAGATCTTCATACGCAACAGTTGGCTACATTTGCAGCATTCGTTGGTATGGGGTTAGCCTCCTGGCTGCTGACGAACGCTACTTATGTGGAGCTTGGTGCATTTCTACACGAACTACCAGAGCACTACTCCATCTACGCCTACAGCGTCGTGGCTCTGGAATCAGCCAATGTCTACCCTCTGCTCTACATGTTTCTCAACGTTAGACCCAGTCAGGGTAGTGTCATTTGGTGGATTCTACTTCAAGGCCTGGTTGTAGCTGTACTGTTGAGTTTTCTATGGAGCTACACTGTTTCCGGTCATAGTGTAGCCATGTTGGTTCTCACTCATTTTGGAGGGATGGTGAGTACTACCTCGAGTGTAGTATTCTACCCTTATGTGGCTAGTTACCCGCCGCTGTTCACGAGTGCGTTGTCTACTGGAGAAGGTCTCAGTGGCTCAGTGGCTGCAGTTTTGGGTCTCGTGCAGGATCCAGGTGGTGTGCGGAGGTTCTCTGTGACGGCGTTCTACCTTATTTGTGGTAAGTTTAATGTGGTAGAATGTAGTAGGGTGATACTAATGATGTGGACACTGTGTAGCGGCTTTGATGTGTGTGTCGTTAGCAGCCTTCGCCTTCTTGCAATGGCACCCGTGGGTCCAACAAGTGAAGGAATCGGAGACTGCAGATCAATCTATACAGAAGGAGCAACAGAATCCAGATTGTGAAGCTCAAGAGAGGGATGCAGAAGAGGATTCTTTACTTACAAGGAGTTCCTGTGGCAGTTGTCCCAGTCCCACGACCGCTGTAAAGTCGGAAAAGATGTCAAAAGCTGAAGTGTTTGAGCTGGTGTGGCCGTTGCTAGCCTGCCAGTTTGTATTGGCAGCCTTCTCGTTCGGATGGCTACCATCTACGATGCCCTATGTGTACAAGAAGTTCGCGGTGAGGTCTGAATGTTGCAAAGTGTTTCTTTAACTGCTTTCTGATGTTTTTGTTGTTGTTTGATACAGCCAGCAGATGACGTCGAAACGGAGACAGCAAGGTTCCAAACGACTGCTAGTATTGCTGCACTCATACTTTCTCCACTTGCTAGTGTGGCCACAACGTGAGTATTGAAAGGGGGGAGGTTGGTACTGCAGTAAGCTAACTGATTTGTGTGAAGGTGGATGAGACTTTACTACGTTCGCAGCATGACAACTGTACTGCTTCTTCTAGCGGTAAGGAGTGTGTGAGATTATGTTGAGTCATGGCTAATTGTTTGTGTATTTCTTCCGACAGTTGCTTCTGTTGACCTTCTCGCTCACGTCCAAGCCGATTCTAAGCAACTACAAAAGCGGTTATTTATTGCGTACGTTGGATTACCAGGTTCGGTCATTTATTCTTCCATGCTGACGATTTTCTTGATGTGCATGCACTCAGCACTATTGGTTCACATATCCTACCTCGTGGGCACTTCCTACACGCAAACGATGCTATATCTTACACTAAAACGCACTGGAGGTAGGTGGTTGATGCTTTGAATACGTATGCTGGGATCGATAATTTACCACTTGTATTTTACATGAACACTATAGAAACCAAGCATTCGACAAATTTCGCTCAACGTGTGTATCAATGGAACGGCTTAGCAACACAAGTAGGTGCAATGGTAGGGACTGCCATTGCATTTCCTCTCGTCTTTTGGAACGAAAGTCTGTTTACTGCGTAAAATTGACGCGTAGTGGTAAATTTTAGAGCTCCGATGGTGAAATAAATGACCTGGGAATTCCCTCCTCGCGGGGCCTTGAAAGAAAATGAATTCTTCATTTGCTGAGTTGGCGATGGATGAATATTGGGGCGACGACGGCTATGACGATGGAGATTGCTGGCTAGACGAAGACAGCGAGGACGGCGACCAGTTCATGGACCAAGAACTGGAATCGGCATGCAGAACGGGAGACTTTCAGGGGATATGGAGCGCTTATAAAGATGGGGCGAAGCTTGACATTGCGGGAGAAGGAGAGACGCCGTTAATGGTTACCGTCGATGGGGGTCAACTGGATGTGGTGCGGTTCTTGCTGGGCCAAGGTGTAAAAGTTGACAGAGAGGACGGTTTTGGCCGTAAGCTCTGATGTTTGCAGTCAGTGGAGGACACTTCAAGATTGTGAAAGATCTTGTGGAGTACGGCGCTGATGTGAAATGGAAAGATAGCCAAGGATCGACACTTCTTATGCTCGCAGCCGATGGAGGACACTTAGAGATCGTGGAATATCTCGTGGAACATGGCGCGGATGTCAATTGGACGGATAACCAAGGATCGACACCTCTCATTCTCGCAGTTAAGAAGGGAAAGCTCGAGATCGTAAAGGTTTTAGTGGAAAACGGTGCATATATTACCAAAGTGGATAAGGACGGACGAACGCCGTTGTGGCGAGCTATCACTGCAGGTCACTTAGAATTGGTTTTGTATCTGGAATCTGCTGGTGCTATACCGGAAAGGGATCCAGATTCGACAAGATTAATGAAGTTCTGTGCTTCAGGAAATGCTGATACGAGGGCGGTAAGATACTTAGTCGAAAATTACGACAGCGATGTGAACTCGAGAGACGCAAAGGGTAGAACTGCGCTGGGGTTCCTTTGCGCTTCGACATCTGGAAACGTAAACTCGGAGGTGGTAACAGTTCTAGTGGAAAATTACGGGGCTGATATTGACGCTCAAGAGCAAGGAGGAGTCACACCACTAATGCTGGCTGCTGATAAAGGCAATGTTCAGGTCGTGGCACGTCTTCTGCGCTTAAAAGCCGACGTAAACCTGACCGACAATGGCGGACGCACTGCTTTTGACTATGCGATACGAAGTGGTCATTGGGAAGTGGATAAATTACTTCGATCGTTTGACAGTCAGTCGCAAGTGCAATCAAGCCATCCGTCAAGAAAAGCTCTCGAGTGCGTCATTAAGGCCACAGAGACATGATGAATATCCTCGACGAACTTTACACGTTCGCTGCTGATCCACAGAAGCTCCAAGCTCAGGCGTGTCAGACTGCCGTTCGCGTGCTAGAAGATATTGAAGTAGCAGTTCGAGGACGGAGCTCGGAAATTAACCCCATCCAGCGTCTCTCATTGAGTCGAGCGGGTGAATTGTCATTGGTTTTCTTCCGGAAGCGAACAATTGACTTGTTGAACGCCTTAGGAGCACCCTGGGAAGCATACCGTAAACTGGAAGACCGCTGGGACATACTCAACACTCCCAACGCCCAAGTCTTCATGTCAGAAATGGATAAATCGTTGATGTCACTCCACCCAACTAACACGAAAGACCTGGCACTGTTGCTCCAACAAGAGTTGCAGAACTTCAACTACTCGGAAGCCCAGCGTGAGATTATCCAGATAGCGTACGAATCAGTTTCTTCCCAGTCTGAAGTGGTTGAATCCTTACCGAAGTGGTTTATCGGGTGGTACGAACTGTAAAAAGACATGGTGGATTTTGCCTATGAAGGATTCGGGATTGTTTCCAGAGCCAAATGGCTCAACTCCGACGTCGTCGTAAAGAGAGTACAGATAGACAATTCCAGTAGCCGACGCATGTTTCAGCACGAGATTTCTCTCTGGTTCGACTTGAACCATCCCCACGTCGTCAAGCTCTTCGGTGGGTGCCACATCGGAAATCCCTTTTTCGTCTGCGAAGAAGCGAAACTCGGACGGCTAGATAAGTATCTCGAAACGCATCCAGATCAAGTGTGGGAGAAACTCTACGAAGCAGCTTTGGGTCTTGAGTATCTTCATGCCCGGGGAATCGTCCATCGAGACTTGAAATGCGACAATATCCTCGTTGGCAGTGATGGCAAAGCAAAGCTCTCAGACTTCGGCTTGAGTTCAGTGGAAAACGCAGAAAACCAAGGGGAAACAACAGGAGCTACTGAATGGCTGGCTCCGGAGTGTCTGAAAGGTGGCAAAGCTTCCTTCGCTTCTGATATTTTCTCGTTAGGAATGTGTGTTATCCAGGCAGTGACTGGGAATTTTCCTGACCGTAGCAAAGGAAATTTACCTCCACGCCCTCCGCAATGTACAAAGGCTCAATGGGACCTTGTTGAGGGAATGTGCAAGCCAAATCCAGCCAAAAAGGCTCCACATCCTTGTCGTGGTGCAACGACTGAAACAATTCGCTGAAAAATCGACTGTACAACCAGATCCGGTGTTTTTAAGTCAACCTCCAGTGGATTTCATCCAGGAATTACGACAACTGCTGCGAGGCAGAAGCAACGGCGATAAGAAGGTGGTTTGTGCTATCTACGATTTACTTCTTGATCGTCTACTGGGTCTTTATGACGGAAAATACCAGGAAGAACTCAAAGAGAAGCTGCATCCCATCGCAGTATCAGCTAAAGAATGGCTCAGTCGCCTACAGACGCAGCCATTCAGTGTTGATCTAGTCCAGATGGCGTTTCGAGGCTTCTCGTTGCACAGACAGATCGACCGCGTACTGGCCGAACATTTTGTCTCGATTCCGGGCGTGAATTGGGAGGATCAATGCTCTGGATTCTTACGAGGAGATTAACTCTCTGCTCTGGTAATTTTATCCTCTACCTTTCGGATCTCCTTCATGAATAACGAGAGTACACGCTCCTTGTCCTGCTTGTCCGTTGCCAGTTTGTTGAGAACGTAAGCTGGAGCTTTACCATCTCCCGCCCACTTCACAAGAAGACCTCGTTCGACGTGCTCAGCAATTTTCTTGGTGTTTGCATCTTCTTTTGCTGTTTTGATCATTTTCGCGAGTGGGAGATCGTCGTAATGGGCTGAAAGCGTCGAGAAAACACTTTTCGACGCCTCTGGATTCTGTTTCTTGGATGTAAGGGCAAATTTGAGCCACGTGTCAAACTGTGGGCGCTTGAAGACATTTTCCGTGCCTTTGTTGAGTCCCATCAGCTTGAAAACTGCATCCGGAGTCTCCTTCTTTCCCATCCAGACTGAAATCTGCTCAAGTTGAAACTTTGATGAAACTTTGACAGTACTTTGGATGAGCAATTGTTCCAGATAAGCAGCTTCCAGATTCTTTTTATCCGTTGCAGACGTCCACAGCAGCTTGGAGACGTATTCTGGTTCCTTCCCGTCCTTTGCCCATTTGCCAACTAATGATTTCTCGACGTAAGTAGCCATGTTCTTGGTTCCTTCGGTCGCTTTTGCCGTCGTAATCATCTTTACTAGGGAAATGTCCGTGTAGTGGGCAGTAAGAGTGTCAATAACGGGTACAGCGCCATCGGACTTCGTCTTCTGGAAATCGGTAGCGTATTTACGCCACGTCGTGAACAGTGGATTTGCGAACAGGTTATCTGCTCCTTTATCCAGTTGTAGCAACTTAAAAACTGCATTGGGAGTCTCTCCACGTTCCAGAAACCCTTGAAGTTGTACATTCTGCAGACTTGTGGCCAACTTCTCTGTACTGGGGTTCTTCTGTGCTGCAATGAGCAACTGAGAGAGTGTATTCTCCGAGAAATGAGCCTCCAGAGTCTTGAAAATCGTTGTTTTCTTGCCAGGATTAAATTCAGTCAAGTATCTGGCCCAAATGTTGAATCCAGGATTCATCAGGAGGTTCGCCACGCCTTCGTCCAGTTTAAACGTGGCGAAAACTGCGTCACTGCTGATCCCTTCGCTTCTCCAAATCTTCATTTGCTCCGTTTGCAACCTGGTGGCTGTGGCTTTAGTAGTTTCAACTTGTCTCGCCTTTTGTAGCATTGTGGCTAAAACATCATCCCCGTACTGCTTCGACAAGGTTGGAATTGCTGAAATTGCTTCCCCTTTATTGTGTTTCGAGTTGAAATCGTCCACGTATTTGATCCAGGCGACGAACTTGGGGTTCTCGAAGATGGTCGAGCCGGCCTTGTTGAGCTTTAGCTTGGTGAAAACGTCGTCTGTGGATTTTCCATTCTTCAGCCACCTCGCAAGCTGCTGATTGTTCACGAAATTCTGAAGCTTTGAGACTACGAAACCCCTCTCTTCTTCCTCTTCTGGGGTGAACCTCAACCGCCTCACGATAGAGAGTTTAGCTTCAGAATGAAAGTGTACATTCCTGGTAATATGTGAGGTTTTCACCAAAGAGGCCGCGTTGGTCGATTGGAGCAGGACAGCGACTCCGAACAGCACAAGGAAGAACGGACGCATACTCTCGCTTCAGTGGTGGCGAGCGAAGTGAGTTGTTGATGGCTGTTGTCGGTCGGTAACAACATATTTATTTATCCCAGGATTGAGATGGCCAGTTTGAGAAAGATTCAGGATAGGAAGTGGAGAATTGAAGAAAGCAAGCATGTGAGTCACATTGTGATCTATAACCGAGTAACACATGTAGATAGCTCACATTTCAGAGTTCTCCTAACCATTCTGCACCTTTTAAACTACGCAGCAGTGTTTGCAAGAGACAAACCCATCTGGCCCTCTGTCTACCTGTACAGTCTCGAGTTCTTCCTACGTGACGAAAGTCTCTGAAGATTCTTCCTCTTCAACTTTACCTCCAGCAACTTCCGCTTCGACTTGATCGTCACGTGGCGACGGCACGACACGAGCAGCGGGGGGTGGAGACAATCCGACTTCAGACACTTTCTTGCGTCGAATAGGGGAAGTTACCATTTCATCAGATTCCAGTGATGTAAACGTAGGCCCTACAGGTCGACCACGAGGTGGTGAGAGCTCAGGCTTCACCTGCAGTGACTTGGATCGATGTGTTCGGGTTCCGGGTGAATCTGGTATCGGAGGCCCTCGTCGAACACGCTTTGGTTCGCACTCAATGGCAACATGAACATCCATATCAGTCGCCTGCTTCTCCACGCCACAGTTCTTGCATGCAATCATCCGGAAAGAGCATTCGTGACGTTCGTGACCTTCACGTAGAGCTGCTCGCACCCGCGCGTTGCATCCAGGCAGTCGACAGTTGACTAGAAGCGGTTGCAACTCACGTCCGGTCGATTCACTTCCAGTACAGCTGTGTGCAGCTCCTTTCATCAGCAACTTGCCACAGGAACAGAGAGAAAGCTGAGACTGCGTTCGTTTCTCGTCGTTAGATGTCTTCATCTCCACAGTAGATACATCTGACGCACAATCCGTGACGGGAACGCGTGCACCGTTGGGTGACGCAACACTTGCCGCTCTAGCTCGTCCACTGCACTCTTTCCGGTGCGCGTCCATCGCCTCCGTCCGGATCATCTTGCCACACGCACAGAGTGTAAGTTGCGACTGCCGTCGTTGGTCGCAGCCTCTAGAAATGTGCGTCGCTAGCTCTGCTGCTCGTTTCTCAACGCCGCAGCGCGGACACGTCACAAGTCTGAACGAGCATTCGTGTCGCTCATGGGCTTCCCGTTTACCAGCGCGCATACTCTCCGTACAGCCTGGCAGTCGACACGGGACAACCTGTCCGCGTTCCGCTGGAATTACTCTAGGAGAAACGGGACTGTCATCGTCATCGGCTTCCGCATCAACGCTACACTCATGCAACCGATGAAACTCCAAAGACTGCGTCAAGATCATCTTCCCACACTCACACATGGTCAGTCGGCAGTGGCTGCGCTCGTGTGCATCCCACCCTCGAGCCTGCATCGATAGACCACAGCCAGCACGGCACGTTACTGTGCGCAACGTTTTCTGGTTTTCAGTCTGCACTCGATCACTGACTGTGGAAGGACTCTTGGTCACAGATAATGGCTCCAGCTTGGTACTTGGCCGCACCATCTCAACAAGAGGGTCATTCTTCACTGTAAGCGCCACAACTTCTTCAACTAGCGTGTTGGTTCTAGAAGCAGCTTCACTGAAGACACTGTCACGCACTCCTAAGCGCGTGTGGTCTGTGATTGCTTGCACCTGCTCCACTTGGTCGTCGCTATCTTCATCATCCGAGTTCATTCTACCAGCTATTTCCACCACTTCCTCCTTCTCCACCTCTAGATGTAGCTTGTTCCCACTCCCTTTCGTAAGTTGACGCGATTGTCGACGCTCTCTTCTGTCTGCGTGGTGCTTGGCAATGTATCCAGCCATCCCACCAGCGCCAGCCGCCACTGCAGCAGCCCCTAATGCAATCGGTTCTGAGCTGAGAGCACTAAAGAAGCCTGCATTAGTGAGGATTCCGGCCGCAACGATAGGCATGAGACCCATTCGGAAGAACAACTTGACCGGGTCCAGAAGCAGGTACGTGAGCGCTAGACCAAAGAGAAGTGACGTGACCCACAACTGCGCCTCCACACTGCCGATTGTGAACGCAAACATGAGCACGAAGTAGATGCACCAGCCGCTCCAGACGGCACAGATGCTATATGACAGGTACACGACCCACTCCGGGAAGAGCGGCTTGGCTTGATGAGCAGGTTGCCGGCGCAGGAAGGCGTTGTACAGCAGGCGTGACGTGCGTCGGATCTTCTTCAACTGCTCCTTCTCCTTAAGGTATGCCTCGCGTAAATGCAGTGGCAAAGCAGCTACACGTCGCTCTTCTCGTGCCTCCAAGTACAGGCGCAAGCGTTTCTTCAGCCGTGCGATGCCACGTAGTCCTTCGAGGATCTTCTTCTGCTCGTGTTTGGCTTCACGTTTCAGTTGACGTTGCTCAGTCACGGCGGCATGTTTTGCCTTCTTGACTGCCTTGCGTTTCTCGACGAGCTGTTTGTTATTGGCTTTCAACACACCCTGCGTCTCCTTCTTGACTGTCACCGTGATCCGACGTCTGTCATCTCGGGCGTTTGCTTCAGCCTTCACGGCGCTGGAAGGCCGGCGTGAAACGCGGCGTACGCTTTGTCGTGTCTTCGCGATCAGATCGTTCACGTCGGGGCCGTTCATCTCCTTCACCACCGCTTCCGTGACGCGCCGGTTGAATTGGTTACCGATGGCGATTCGCAGTTTCCTTAGTTCCTTCTCGGTCTGTTGTAGCTCAGCTTGTGCTTTAGCGGCAACGACGCGTGCACTAGAGTCCTGTGCTTTGCAACACTCGTTACACTTGACCAGCCAGGCTTGTAACGCCAGCACGGCCTTCACTTCCTCATCTTCTTCCGTCTCCGTGTCTTCTTCTTCTTCCTCTTCCAGGATGTTCAGACGCGCGCATATCTGCGCGATGGATGTGGCTGAAGCAGCAGAAACAAGAAGCGGGTCGAACTTAAGCATGCCATTGATCATAGCAGCACCTCCGTCGCGTTTCAGCATCGTACACAGCTGGTTCAGCGCTAATGTCTTCCGTGCAGCAGGGTCTTCTACCTCCTCCTCGATTCGCACAACCGGAGGCGGTAGTATAGGAGCAGCAGGCGGTAGAGCACGGAGCAACCGCGATTGTCTACGGGTATCCTCGGTAGTTCCACGTCGTTTCTGCTCCTGTAAATGTGACTTGATTTGCACCAAGACACCAGCCAACGGGTCGTCGTTCACGTATCCTTTAGCGTTTTCTGAGGATTTTGACCCCGCCTCGCGGTTGTACAAGACCAGGAAGATACCACGGCACACCTGACCGCTGCGTGTTTCCAACGGGTCTCGAGGTCCGTCTTCTCTCGGCTGCTTGAGCTTATCGTGAATTAAACGCAGCGCACTCATGTTCACACTACGCGTCAGCGCTTCGAAGTCCATTGATAGCTGTTCAGCAGGTGAATACTCTTTTGCACGGCCGTACGCGTCCGTCTCCACTTCCACAATGTTGCCGGCGTCATCTTCCACCTGATAGCGGATGACCTGCTTCTGCATGCGCCCGGCCTTCTTGAACAGCATCATGAAAACGAAGCCCACTGGCAGCATGAACAGCGTTGTGATCACCGCGCTTATGATGGCAGAACCGAGTGTTTTGGGTCCTTTCCTCAGCTGATACAGCAGTGCATTCGTGAACATCTTACTGGCCACCAGAGTGAAGACGATCGTGAGTCTCTGCGGGCGTGAGAAGCTCTCGTGATACTTGAATATGATCGACAAAATCTTGTGATTCTGCTTCAAGCCACGTCCAAACCCGAAAACTACAGCACGCAGCTTGGACTGCCAGCTCTTAGCTTGTACGTACTCTGGTTCCTGGAAGAGAGAGCGCAACTTGACCTTCTCTGGTGCGGCTTTGCCTTTCTTCAGCTGCCGTGACGCTCGCATCGCCTTACGACGGTCTCTGTAGTCCCACCGGTTCACGTAAAAGAAGGAGACGATGTACAGCAAGAAGAACCCGGCCATAACGAGGATGAGGAGAAGGTTCTGCTCCACATCTTCCGCCGTCACTTCATGAGTCACCACGTTCATGAAATGCTCTGTCACAACACTCACAGACTGGCTCACTTCGGAGCTGAAGTCGGTCAAGTGCGTGCACTCACAGATCGTGTAGAGTCCGTCGTCTGTGGTGCCAGCAGCTTTACATCCGTCCGATGACCATGTTCCATTCACAGTATCCCAATACTTACAGGCTGGCTGTCGTACGGGACACGTAGCTTCACCTGCGTAGCTGGATCCGTTGCACTGCACTGTCATTGGCTCCACAATGTCCGTACAGTTGAAAGACTTGATGTCGATGGTGCCTTCCAAGCAAAAGAACGTATACACCTGCGCTTCTCCAACTGTAGTACTGCCACTACTACTTGTGCTGTTGTCAGATGCGTTCGAAGCCAGCGTGATCGGTTCCAGGTTGCGCATGAGCAAGCGGAAGGGCGTCTTCAGTCTGTTTACGGCAACTTCTTCCCCGTTGCTGCTCACTTTGACAGTCATGACGCGCGAGTTCATCGACGTATTGTCGAATGCGTATGGGTTCTTGGCAAAGACACTGGATTGGAAATCAACCACCGGGTCTTCTTCATCGTCTACGCTAGAGCTGCTGCTAGCGGTTTGGTTGGCCAGATACGCTGCGAAACCACTAGGGACAGTCGTCGAAGCAGGCGTGTAGTTGGCTGCGATCTGCGCGTCTGTGAGCGGGAGCTGAACCTGTCGCCCTTCAAATTGAGACGCAGTGTCACGTGCACCCACGAGTCGGAGGTTCTTGGTCACTAGCGTAACGGGATCTTCTCCAGCAACAGCAGACGAGATCATGGCTGCTTGCAGTTTCCCGATTGTACTTGCTACCTGAGCTACGCGAGCTTTTTCAGCGAAAAACTCGTCTGAACTGTTCGTACTGCTGGAATTCGTACTTGTATCATCCAGCCGTCGGCTTTGCGTTACTGTAGCTGCTTTCTTCGTGCCAGAATTGTCGATCTCAAGCAGGTTGGAAATGGTGTTGCCTACTGCCGTTGTGGCTGCAGGGGTGAGTACAGGCGCTGCGAGGATGTTATCCATGAAGTTCAGGACCAGGTTCTGCGAGCTTGAGTCCAATATAGTGGCGCTTTTCGTCAGCGTCACGACGCTAGCAGCCTGCTGCTCCAATGCCCCCACGTCTGTCACATCCACAGACGCCGACGCCTTGGTCATAGCTCCGAGAAGACTTCCTAGAGCTGCACTCTTCGCTGCCATGGCCGATTCGTCTAGTGCGCAGTTGTCGCCGTAGTAGCCGCTGGTGCATTTACATGTAACTGTACAGTCCAAGTTGGAGGCCAAACAACCTTGTGGTTCACGCAAACAGGTCCCCTTGCCCGCGCACTCTACGTGGTTGGAAGTCGGACAGCTCTTGAGCGCTGTAGGCGCTGGCGTTGGCACTGTTCCCCCTGGGGTTGGAGTTGTGGGTGTCTCCTCTTTACCGTTGACCATATCTGCTAACGCGTTGATAGTGTTTAGTACCTTGCCCGGGTCCCCGGTCAAGGCTTCAGCTAACACCGCGTTCGTCTTGTTGGCTAAATAGGCAGCTTGATCCGCCGCGGCCACTTCCATCTGCTTGACTTGAATCTCCTTTGTCACTCGCGTCGATGCTCCCAAGGCATCCTGGACGTACACTACAAGTGTGATGGTGTTGTTATTGCCACCACCAAGTCCTAACTGCGATACAAAGAGCGCGTCGGGTGTAGAAGCTCCCAAAGCGATCTCACTTTCTCCAGAGTAGGCAGAGCCTTTGATGTACTTGAACGTGTACTTGAGCGGTAAGTCCTCGTCCACCCAATCGCTCGCGAGGACGGAGAATTTGTCCTCTAAAGCGTAGCCTATAGACGGCGTTACGCTTAACGACCCGCTACTTGGAGGTGAATTGGCCACTACTGTAAGTGTAGCTGAACCAGTTTGTCCAGAGGAATCTGTAGCATTGAGTTGGAACTTGTACGAGACTCCAGGCGTGAGTTTTCCCTCACTTAGAAGCATTATCAGACGCCCTTGCGGCACAGCGAAGATTGACTTCATCATCGCATCCGAAGCCCCCACAATCGTCCACTCCGTCTTGGTCACTGGGAGCTTCGACACCGCTTTTCCCTTGAGAACAACGCGGTCGTTACTATTCACCTTGGCAGCCCCCAAGGGTTCAATTGAAACCTGCGGTGGCGAGCCTGGCGTCATCGTGATGAAGGCGCTGGCCGTACTTGATCGGGAATCCTTGGACACAGTCGCTGTGAACTTGTATACTGCGTTCGGGTTCACCGTGTTAGCAGCCACAGTGACTTTCGCCTGTGTATCGAGCGCCAGTGTAGATCCGGCAGCAGTCACACACGGAACGCTATACGTCTTTGTAGTCGGGTTGAGAATCCAACAAGCCCACGCATACTTCATAGGCACAGCATTCGCAACGTCATCGGGATCGACAGACAGTGACGCGTCCAGTACCAGGTCCTGCTCCACGCCAACCGATCGGTTTCCGGCTGCAATCAACACCGTTAATTCTGTGCGCGCCACTGTGATCTGCACGTCGGCGCTGTTATTCACTTTTGAGTTGCTCGTCATCGCCACAAGCAAGCGGAAGACGTAGTTCACACCAACAGTTAACGTTCTGGCTGGTAGCTTGAGCACGCGCGGGTTCGGACTTATCGTTTTAAACTGCGTGGCTGTCAGATCTCCAGTCACTTGAAGCCACGTGAAGGTCATATCAACTCCTGTAGTCACTGCGGTGTCTGTTGAATCCGTCGAAATCATTCCAGAGCATGAAGGGTAGCTGGCAGACGCAGTGATCACGAGTTCATTCGCTCGGTACGTACTCTGTGCGTTTCCGCCTTTAATCGACACGGACGGCAGTGCTGTGCCCGACTTCTTGACCAGAATCTCGCTTGAGTTGCCGGTCTTCCCGAAAAAGTTCTTCGCTTGGAGAATGAACGAGTACGTACCCCCTGCTTCCAGTCCTGAGGCAGCGATCTTGATTGTGGCGTTGTTTGTGGCCGCGGTGGAAGTGAGTAAAGCTGTGACGGCATCTAAAGACGCAGGAGTCACGCTGGTTGTGCTTGCCAGCTTCCAAGTGTACGTCATACTGCGTCCACCCGATCCAGTCGAGCTAGAGCCGTCCAGGAAGAGGTCATCACACATACCAAGTGACGTCGCACCGTTTACAAGCACTAGGGGCTGTGGTGGCTTATCGGGCGCGCTGATCGTGACGTTAGTCGCAGACGTCGTCAGGTCTGCCGCAGCAGTGGACTTCAGCACGCTTCCTCGTAGCGTTAACGTACTCCCCGGTGCGACCTTAGCACCTTGACCAAGCATGAGCCGGATCGACGCTGAGCCTGTTTGCCACGTACAAGTCGGAGACAAGCCACAGTAACCGGTCGAATCTGCTGCTGGTAGGTCGAACAGCACACTACACGCGAAATTGTCCGTCGGAAACGTTGTACGGTCAACCGCCCGGTCAAATGTGATCGTTAAGCCGATAGCCGTGTCCACAAACTTGGCATCCAGGATCTTCGGAGGTGGTGTTGCGTCCTTGGTCTCCGTGATCTTGACGTTAATAACTCCGATCGTCTTTTTGGCATACAAGGGGTCAGAACTCGTTACAACTGAGGAGATCGTCGTGAAGCGATCACCCTCAACCACATCATTCCCATCTGCCGTGACGGCTATCGCTTTCGAGGCGTTCCAGTTCTCTGGCGTGAACGTGACACTAGTCGGTGCCACCACGAGAATCGATACAGAAGGCTTTAGTGCCACGGAAACATCCGCCGTAGGCTGCGCTTGAAGCACGATATTGTAGGTGTCATTGATCACGCGCGCCTCCGCCACGACCAAAGCAGGGACACTGGTCTTGTTGCTCCCTTGATAAACTACAAAACCCGCAACGTCATCGTTCAGAACTTGCACTACAACAGCGGGGATCGAATAGTTGGCGTAGAGTGGATCCGTCGACGTTGTGACCGTTGAGATCGTCGCAACTGCATCGGCATCTTCCATGTAGTTATTCACTGCTGAGATCTGGATGCTTTTGGTCACGCTCCAGTCGGTACTCGTGAACGTAGCGGCCACAGACGCAGTCACTGCCTTGGACGGTAAACTACTGCTGAACATCACTGTTACCAAACCTAAAGGAGCACTGAGCATCGTCAGATACAGGGTAGCGTTTGCGCCTTCCGTCAAATTGTAGCTCGTGGCCGACAGTCGAAGACCTGCAAACGTGACCGTCACAACTTTAGCTGTCCGCTGAGATGTACTGGATACGCTGATGGAGGACACAGCCACGACCTCGAAGATGATCGAACTCACCCACTTTGAAGCATTCACGGTAATCGTCGGCTGCTTCAATGTGCTGTTCGATGGCAGTCGGTACACTGCAGAGCTCGAAATGTCTGGAATCTTCTCAAGTGAAAGTATTTGAGACTGCCACTTCACCTCGACAGCATCCGTCGACTTAGG
This sequence comes from Phytophthora citrophthora, assembly GCA_031305395.1. Lineage (NCBI taxonomy): Eukaryota > Oomycota > Peronosporomycetes > Peronosporales > Peronosporaceae > Phytophthora > Phytophthora citrophthora. The sequence continues at coordinate 390,794 of JASMQC010000023.1, forward strand.
GACTAGATAAACCGTCAAATTGGTCGCGCTTAGTTTGCCTTCAGCTGGAATTCCCACAGTAATCAGACCGACCGGCGACGACTGTGCTAGCTGCCCACGAGTGTTTTCTACGACGACAGTAGGTGGATCAGCCACCGGAAGAACTGTAAGCACCACGTTGATGGAACTCACAGCTTCGTTCCCGTTGCTAGCTTCCCGAGATACCGCGTTCAGCTGGAGCTGCGTCGAGCCGAACCATGAAGCTGTTCCGTTGAGTCGAAGCAGGAACGTACTAGCTGCAAGAGGTAACGGCGTCAGCACAAACCTCCCTCCCTCATGATCTTTCACGAACTTCCCGCCTCCAGATACTTCTGCGGCTTGGAGAGCTCCAACGGGGTCAATCAATTCCAATCGAAGGCTTTCAGAGCCGTCGTCGTCCATCAAAGCGGCTGAGATGATGGTTAACTCGCCAGGAACACTCTGGTTCACGCGGATGTCAGTCGAGGAGACTTTAAGCGCGGGTGCGTCCGCGACCGCAGTGACATTCACTGATACATTCGTTGAGATTTGGTTGCTTGTACCTGTAGAGCGCTCGATACTTGAGACGAAGACTTGAACCGAGAAGTTGCCGGCGTAATTACGGTGAGGGACAAGCGACACAACCCGATTCATTGCACTGACAACTGCTTCGGCCCGAGAAATGAGCACAACAACCCCAGTAGTCGTTGGTGTCACTACAGCGGAGCCATCCAGTTGAATTCCATCGAGAAATTGCGGATCGAAGCTCACCTCCACTTCCACAACGTTAGACTCATCACGGTCCGATGTAGACGCCACTACGAGCATAAATGAACCGACGACGTCCTCCATCATCGCCACTGCTGTGCTGTTCAGTACTAGCAGTGGAGTCGTATTCGGAGCAGGCGCCACTACCACTCGGCATCTTGCGAAGGTTGTGACGGCCGAGAGGGAATTAAAGCTCGAGCTGTTGGCTGAAACTTTAGAGATGATCCTCATTGTGATGTCGAATGTCTGCACAGTAGATTTACGCGGCGTCACCGTCACAACGCGGTTCAGCAAGCAGAAAGGGTCAGTGGGGAAGCACTCGGGGCTCCTACTCCCGTAGAGTTCATAGCGTAAGTCACCGAGACCCACAGCCGCTCCCCAATGTGAATCCGCTTCACCACTTAACTGCGTCGAACCCACAGTCACCGCGTCCACCGCGTTCGCCAGTATAAAAGCGTGCACGCTTTCCAGATCCGTCAGTTCGCTCATCAAACCCAAGTCTGCCAGGCGGAAAGTGACGTTCTGGTTGTATTTCACCTGGAAAACGCGAATGGCTTTGCCAAAGCCCAGCGCTCCCCGGTCCGGTTCGCCGATAAGCTGCACGTTGAGGTTGGAAACGTTCGTCACAACGCTTTGCTGGAGGATATCCGTGGTGTCCGTAGTCACAGTGGCGATGAAAGCTCTGGCGTACGAGGGCTTCGTACCCACGAGGAAGACCAAGTGGGTATCACTAAACTCATAGCCCGTTGAGTATACTCCATACACTTCAAGTCCATGTAGAGCGACCTGGACAACTGAAACAGAAGAAGAATCCAATACAGTGTCGATAGCACTTAAAGGAGCCACAGCCAACTGAGACACCATCCATCCTATCAACGAGCCATCCCACGAGTTGTACGGGAGCACACCATCAAACGTAAGGGAAATGGGCTTCCCAGCCACAGAAACGGCACCACTAGATGCAGCCAGGGTACACGACGGAGAGACCGCTTGCGGGTGGATTGTTACGGCCAAATCCATGATCACAATGCCATCTCCAGTCCCTGGGTGTGCGGTTCGATTGGGCGCTGATCCAATGTCGAAAGCCACCGTCGTCACGATCGCAAACAGCTGCATATATCCGTACCAATTCTCAAGAGGCCGCACACTAACCGCGTCCTGTAGGCTGTAAGGAACCTCATACACGTCGACGTCACCAAGCGGAACGGGAATTAACCGCTGGAAACCGGCGTAAATATCCGCAACCTGCGTCCGATTCTCCACGTAAATCAGGACATGATCGCGGTAAGCGACTTCCTGCTGTTCATCCAATCTCTGGAACGGCAGCTGCACGAATTCATTCCAACGACCACGGGATACTTCACTGACACGAACTACAGGCTCGACTGGAGTCACGAAGACAGTCGTCGTCATGGAAACTGCTTTGGTCTCCCCCGTCGCCAACTCCGTCGTCAGCACGGTCACGTTCACCATGAAGAATCCCACGAAATCAGCACGCGGAACGACTGTAAACGTCTGATCCACTTGGTAAACAGCCTGTGCTGGGATACGAGGGAGCGTGACTGTGTCAGCGTCCGTAAGCCAGTTCTCCGACGCATTCGGTACGTAGAGACCTACCACCGCCGACCGATTCACTGTGACTTGCGTCGATAAAACCTCGGAGCTGTCCGTGTCAATAGTAGAGCCGGTCACTCGAATCGGGACTGCCATTAACGGCTGCGCCATTACCGATATGGGGCTCAGAGTCATGTTAGCGATATGCGGGACTGGCCTGATAGCAACGTGAATACCAATCGGGGGTGAAATAGCAACCGCAGTGTTCCAAGCCGTCGCCCAAGTGAAAAAGAGCTTCTCAACCGACACACTGGTGATACTCAGATCCAGTTCGCCGCTGTAGCCTGGTACAAGCGCGATCTCCACATTGCCACGCATACTCACACGCCAGGCTTCCGCAGCCACAATACGCTGCGACGGACTTCTGTACATCGTCGCAGGAACAACGTCGTCCGCCAGCGTCCAGAATGGCCACGCTAACTCGTCCGATCGCCACGTCACTGAAGTCACGAACGAGTCGTATTCCCCAAGATCTACTACCAAGAACAACGTCTCTGAACCGTCCGTGTCAACCAGCGACGCCTCCACCGAGTCGCACACGACCACTTCATCTTCCACTGCCGTGAACATTGTCGTCGGCATCGAAACGAGAGGCACTGTGGCTTCAGCAATTACCATCACATGCAACGGAACTTGATACACATCTTCAGAGACCAGCGTGCCGCTGTGGTCGATGGAATGCGCCTCCACACTGCAGTCAATATACCCAGAGAAATGCGCTGGCGGGATCAGTTGCAGACTCAGGTCGCCCGTACTTGCATTGCTCCTGTACACGCCCAGAGGGAGTAGCTCGTACGTCGTAGAGGAACCTGTGCTCGTTATTGCTGAAGGGGGATTGCTGTTGACAAACACCTTTTGCCACGGAGTAGGGATGCAGTAAAGTTGAAGGTACATGTTTTCAGATCCGTCGACGTCTGTGAGAGCCCAATTGCTTACTGTAGTAGACACCATACCATCTTCTCGAACCCACAACATCGACGGAGTCACAACGATCCTTGGAGCCTGCGCTAGCTGCCCAGGCGGGTTCTCTACGACGACAGTAGGTGGATCAGCCACCGGAAGAACTGTAAGCACCACGTTGATGGAACTCACAGCTTCGTTCCCGTTGCTAGCTTCCCGAGATACCGCGTTCAGCTGGAGCTGCGTCGAGCCGAACCATGAAGCTGTTCCGTTGAGTCGAAGCAGGAACGTACTAGCTGCAAGAGGTAACGGCGTCAGCACAAACCTCCCTCCCTCGTGATCTTTCACGAACTTCCCGCCTCCAGATACTTCTGCGGCTTGGAGAGCTCCAACGGGGTCAATCAATTCCAATCGAAGGCTTTCAGAGCCGTCGTCGTCCATCAAAGCGGCTGAGATGATGGTTAACTCGCCAGGAACACTCTGGTTCACGCGGATGTCAGTCGAGGAGACTTTAAGCGCGGGTGCGTCCGCGACCGCAGTGACATTCACTGATACATTCGTTGAGATTTGGTTGCTTGTACCTGTAGAGCGCTCGATACTTGAGACGAAGACTTGAACCGAGAAGTTGCCGGCGTAATTACGGTGAGGGACAAGCGACACAACCCGATTCATTGCACTGACAACTGCTTCGGCCCGAGAAATGAGCACAACAACCCCAGTAGTCGTTGGTGTCACTACAGCGGAGCCATCCAGTTGAATTCCATCGAGAAATTGCGGATCGAAGCTCACCTCCACTTCCACAACGTTAGACTCATCACGGTCCGATGTAGACGCCACTACGAGCATAAATGAACCGACGACGTCCTCCATCATCGCCACTGCTGTGCTGTTCAGTACTAGCAGTGGAGTCGTATTCGGAGCAGGCGCCACTACCACTCGGCATCTTGCGAAGGTTGTGACGGCCGAGAGGGAATTAAAGCTCGAGCTGTTGGCTGAAACTTTAGAGATGATCCTCATTGTGATGTCGAATGTCTGCACAGTAGATTTACGCGGCGTCACCGTCACAACGCGGTTCAGCAAGCAGAAAGGGTCAGTGGGGAAGCACTCGGGGCTCCTACTCCCGTAGAGTTCATAGCGTAAGTCACCGAGACCCACAGCCGCTCCCCAATGTGAATCCGCTTCACCACTTAACTGCGTCGAACCCACAGTCACCGCGTCCACCGCGTTCGCCAGTATAAAAGCGTGCACGCTTTCCAGATCCGTCAGTTCGCTCATCAAACCCAAGTCTGCCAGGCGGAAAGTGACGTTCTGGTTGTATTTCACCTGGAAAACGCGAATGGCTTTGCCAAAGCCCAGCGCTCCCCGGTCCGGTTCGCCGATAAGCTGCACGTTGAGGTTGGAAACGTTCGTCACAACGCTTTGCTGGAGGATATCCGTGGTGTCCGTAGTCACAGTGGCGATGAAAGCTCTGGCGTACGAGGGCTTCGTACCCACGAGGAAGACCAAGTGGGTATCACTAAACTCATAGCCCGTTGAGTATACTCCATACACTTCAAGTCCATGTAGAGCGACCTGGACAACTGAAACAGAAGAAGAATCCAATACAGTGTCGATAGCACTTAAAGGAGCCACAGCCAACTGAGACACCATCCATCCTATCAACGAGCCATCCCACGAGTTGTACGGGAGCACACCATCAAACGTAAGGGAAATGGGCTTCCCAGCCACAGAAACGGCACCACTAGATGCAGCCAGGGTACACGACGGAGAGACCGCTTGCGGGTGGATTGTTACGGCCAAATCCATGATCACAATGCCATCTCCAGTCCCTGGGTGTGCGGTTCGATTGGGCGCTGATCCAATGTCGAAAGCCACCGTCGTCACGATCGCAAACAGCTGCATATATCCGTACCAATTCTCAAGAGGCCGCACACTAACCGCGTCCTGTAGGCTGTAAGGAACCTCATACACGTCGACGTCACCAAGCGGAACGGGAATTAACCGCTGGAAACCGGCGTAAATATCCGCAACCTGCGTCCGATTCTCCACGTAAATCAGGACATGATCGCGGTAAGCGACTTCCTGCTGTTCATCCAATCTCTGGAACGGCAGCTGCACGAATTCATTCCAACGACCACGGGATACTTCACTGACACGAACTACAGGCTCGACTGGAGTCACGAAGACAGTCGTCGTCATGGAAACTGCTTTGGTCTCCCCCGTCGCCAACTCCGTCGTCAGCACGGTCACGTTCACCATGAAGAATCCCACGAAATCAGCACGCGGAACGACTGTAAACGTCTGATCCACTTGGTAAACAGCCTGTGCTGGGATACGAGGGAGCGTGACTGTGTCAGCGTCCGTAAGCCAGTTCTCCGACGCATTCGGTACGTAGAGACCTACCACCGCCGACCGATTCACTGTGACTTGCGTCGATAAAACCTCGGAGCTGTCCGTGTCAATAGTAGAGCCGGTCACTCGAATCGGGACTGCCATTAACGGCTGCGCCATTACCGATATGGGGCTCAGAGTCATGTTAGCGATATGCGGGACTGGCCTGATAGCAACGTGAATACCAATCGGGGGTGAAATAGCAACCGCAGTGTTCCAAGCCGTCGCCCAAGTGAAAAAGAGCTTCTCAACCGACACACTGGTGATACTCAGATCCAGTTCGCCGCTGTAGCCTGGTACAAGCGCGATCTCCACATTGCCACGCATACTCACACGCCAGGCTTCCGCAGCCACAATACGCTGCGACGGACTTCTGTACATCGTCGCAGGAACAACGTCGTCCGCCAGCGTCCAGAATGGCCACGCTAACTCGTCCGATCGCCACGTCACTGAAGTCACGAACGAGTCGTATTCCCCAAGATCTACTACCAAGAACAACGTCTCTGAACCGTCCGTGTCAACCAGCGACGCCTCCACCGAGTCGCACACGACCACTTCATCTTCCACTGCCGTGAACATTGTCGTCGGCATCGAAACGAGAGGCACTGTGGCTTCAGCAATTACCATCACATGCAACGGAACTTGATACACATCTTCAGAGACCAGCGTGCCGCTGTGGTCGATGGAATGCGCCTCCACACTGCAGTCAATATACCCAGAGAAATGCGCTGGCGGGATCAGTTGCAGACTCAGGTCGCCCGTACTTGCATTGCTCCTGTACACGCCCAGAGGGAGTAGCTCGTACGTCGTAGAGGAACCTGTGCTCGTTATTGCTGAAGGGGGATTGCTGTTGACAAACACCTTTTGCCACGGAGTAGGGATGCAGTAAAGTTGAAGGTACATGTTTTCAGATCCGTCGACGTCTGTGAGAGCCCAATTGCTTACTGTAGTAGACACCATACCATCTTCTCGAACCCACAACATCGACGGAGTCACAACGATCCTTGGAGCCTGCGCTAGCTGCCCAGGCGGGTTCTCTACGACGACAGTAGGTGGATCAGCCACCGGAAGAACTGTAAGCACCACGTTGATGGAACTCACAGCTTCGTTCCCGTTGCTAGCTTCCCGAGATACCGCGTTCAGCTGGAGCTGCGTCGAGCCGAACCATGAAGCTGTTCCGTTGAGTCGAAGCAGGAACGTACTAGCTGCAAGAGGTAACGGCGTCAGCACAAACCTCCCTCCCTCGTGATCTTTCACGAACTTCCCGCCTCCAGATACTTCTGCGGCTTGGAGAGCTCCAACGGGGTCAATCAATTCCAATCGAAGGCTTTCAGAGCCGTCGTCGTCCATCAAAGCGGCTGAGATGATGGTTAACTCGCCAGGAACACTCTGGTTCACGCGGATGTCAGTCGAGGAGACTTTAAGCGCGGGTGCGTCCGCGACCGCAGTGACATTCACTGATACATTCGTTGAGATTTGGTTGCTTGTACCTGTAGAGCGCTCGATACTTGAGACGAAGACTTGAACCGAGAAGTTGCCGGCGTAATTACGGTGAGGGACAAGCGACACAACCCGATTCATTGCACTGACAACTGCTTCGGCCCGAGAAATGAGCACAACAACCCCAGTAGTCGTTGGTGTCACTACAGCGGAGCCATCCAGTTGAATTCCATCGAGAAATTGCGGATCGAAGCTCACCTCCACTTCCACAACGTTAGACTCATCACGGTCCGATGTAGACGCCACTACGAGCATAAATGAACCGACGACGTCCTCCATCATCGCCACTGCTGTGCTGTTCAGTACTAGCAGTGGAGTCGTATTCGGAGCAGGCGCCACTACCACTCGGCATCTTGCGAAGGTTGTGACGGCCGAGAGGGAATTAAAGCTCGAGCTGTTGGCTGAAACTTTAGAGATGATCCTCATTGTGATGTCGAATGTCTGCACAGTAGATTTACGCGGCGTCACCGTCACAACGCGGTTCAGCAAGCAGAAAGGGTCAGTGGGGAAGCACTCGGGGCTCCTACTCCCGTAGAGTTCATAGCGTAAGTCACCGAGACCCACAGCCGCTCCCCAATGTGAATCCGCTTCACCACTTAACTGCGTCGAACCCACAGTCACCGCGTCCACCGCGTTCGCCAGTATAAAAGCGTGCACGCTTTCCAGATCCGTCAGTTCGCTCATCAAACCCAAGTCTGCCAGGCGGAAAGTGACGTTCTGGTTGTATTTCACCTGGAAAACGCGAATGGCTTTGCCAAAGCCCAGCGCTCCCCGGTCCGGTTCGCCGATAAGCTGCACGTTGAGGTTGGAAACGTTCGTCACAACGCTTTGCTGGAGGATATCCGTGGTGTCCGTAGTCACAGTGGCGATGAAAGCTCTGGCGTACGAGGGCTTCGTACCCACGAGGAAGACCAAGTGGGTATCACTAAACTCATAGCCCGTTGAGTATACTCCATACACTTCAAGTCCATGTAGAGCGACCTGGACAACTGAAACAGAAGAAGAATCCAATACAGTGTCGATAGCACTTAAAGGAGCCACAGCCAACTGAGACACCATCCATCCTATCAACGAGCCATCCCACGAGTTGTACGGGAGCACACCATCAAACGTAAGGGAAATGGGCTTCCCAGCCACAGAAACGGCACCACTAGATGCAGCCAGGGTACACGACGGAGAGACCGCTTGCGGGTGGATTGTTACGGCCAAATCCATGATCACAATGCCATCTCCAGTCCCTGGGTGTGCGGTTCGATTGGGCGCTGATCCAATGTCGAAAGCCACCGTCGTCACGATCGCAAACAGCTGCATATATCCGTACCAATTCTCAAGAGGCCGCACACTAACCGCGTCCTGTAGGCTGTAAGGAACCTCATACACGTCGACGTCACCAAGCGGAACGGGAATTAACCGCTGGAAACCGGCGTAAATATCCGCAACCTGCGTCCGATTCTCCACGTAAATCAGGACATGATCGCGGTAAGCGACTTCCTGCTGTTCATCCAATCTCTGGAACGGCAGCTGCACGAATTCATTCCAACGACCACGGGATACTTCACTGACACGAACTACAGGCTCGACTGGAGTCACGAAGACAGTCGTCGTCATGGAAACTGCTTTGGTCTCCCCCGTCGCCAACTCCGTCGTCAGCACGGTCACGTTCACCATGAAGAATCCCACGAAATCAGCACGCGGAACGACTGTAAACGTCTGATCCACTTGGTAAACAGCCTGTGCTGGGATACGAGGGAGCGTGACTGTGTCAGCGTCCGTAAGCCAGTTCTCCGACGCATTCGGTACGTAGAGACCTACCACCGCCGACCGATTCACTGTGACTTGCGTCGATAAAACCTCGGAGCTGTCCGTGTCAATAGTAGAGCCGGTCACTCGAATCGGGACTGCCATTAACGGCTGCGCCATTACCGATATGGGGCTCAGAGTCATGTTAGCGATATGCGGGACTGACCTGATAGCAACGTGAATACCAATCGGGGGTGAAATAGCAACCGCAGTGTTCCAAGCCGTCGCCCAAGTGAAAAAGAGCTTCTCAACCGACACACTGGTGATACTCAGATCCAGTTCGCCGCTGTAGCCTGGTACGAGCGCGATCTCCACATTGCCACGCATACTCACACGCCAGGCTTCCGCAGCCACAATACGCTGCGACGGACTTCTGTACATCGTCGCAGGAACAACGTCGTCCGCCAGCGTCCAGAATGGCCACGCTAACTCGTCCGATCGCCATGTCACTGAAGTCACGAACGAGTCGTATTCCCCAAGATCTACTACCAAGAACAACGTCTCTGAACCGTCCGTGTCAACCAGCGACGCCTCCACCGAGTCGCACACGACCACTTCATCTTCCACTGCCGTGAACATTGTCGTCGGCATCGAAACGAGAGGCACTGTGGCTTCAGCAATTACCATCACATGCAACGGAACTTGATACACATCTTCAGAGACCAGCGTGCCGCTGTGGTCGATGGAATGCGCCTCCACACTGCAGTCAATATACCCAGAGAAATGCGCTGGCGGGATCAGTTGCAGACTCAGGTCGCCCGTACTTGCATTGCTCCTGTACACGCCCAGAGGGAGTAGCTCGTACGTCGTAGAGGAACCTGTGCTCGTTATTGCTGAAGGGGGATTGCTGTTGACAAACACCTTTTGCCACGGAGTAGGGATGCAGTAAAGTTGAAGGTACATGTTTTCAGATCCGTCGACGTCTGTGAGAGCCCAATTGCTTACTGTAGTAGACACCATACCATCTTCTCGAATCTGCAGAATCGATGGAGTCACAACGAATCTCGGAGCCTTCGCTGCTGGGTAGATATCCAATGTAATCAACTGGGAAGACACCGCTATTGACTTCCACCGAGTAGGAGGAAGGCACCTGAGTACGTCCTTCCTGTTGGAGGCATGCAGATAGCATTCGGACGTGAAGAAGGATTGAGCTACGTCCACAGTTGAGGTCACCACGACGACATCCACACTCAGGCTTCCCGACATCGTCTCAATCGGAATTAGTGATATAGGGATCACCATAGACCTGCCAACTCCAAATTCCCATTGTGTTGAGAAAGATGATAGCAAGTTACCGACACTTGTGGCATTTGTACTCCAACTCGGACTGGGGTTTGCTAGGGTAATAGACCCCGCTTGGGAATACACCTCAACTCGAAAGAATAGATCTGCCTTTGTCGGCACCACCGAAATCATACCGGAAAACATGCTGTTCTCACTGATCGACGTGTTCATCATCTCCACAGACAACAATGGGCTCACTGCAACGGTTAGAAACTCGAACATCACAGAAACTAACGTCATATTCCAGCTACTGAACGCATACACAGACGCACGGAGCAAAACTTCCACATGAGTGCAATGGCTCGTACCAGCTGCGACGTACACCGCCTTTGAGTCCACCGGAACCTGCACAACCTTGTATTCAGTGCCATCAAGCGTCTCACTACCGCTCGACAATATCGTCAATCCATTCACAGACACTGATAGACTGCACCGCTGTGGCAGTAACACTTCCACTGAAAGATCCAGATTCGTGGCCGTGGCATCTATCTCAGCTACCGACAGGTGTGAGATCCACACCATTGCCAACTCATTCTCATATACCCTAGAGCTTGCATACTCCACGTCGAACCGGGGCGTTTGTGCATGGTTCCAATCCGTTGTCAACACAACATCCACGATAGATGTCGAAAAAACCGTCAACCATGCGTGTTTGACGCTACTGCCACCGCGAATGCCCTCACTCGATACGAGCTTTGATGGAATCAAATTACCCTCCACAGCCACGGAATGGATCAACACCGGCAAGCTACCGACAAAGTCACGAGGAGGCAGCACACACATCGTCCCATGTACGCTCGCGTTGCCGTCATCCAGAACGAAAATGCCGTTCGGGCTCCTCGGAGAACCACCTGCAACAGGACTGTCGTACCGCCAGAACGGGCCCTGCACACGCACCACTGCGTCCTTCGCATCAAATAACAAGGACACGACCGCTGCGTCCGACTGGTATAACAATCTTGACGCAACGCTTGCATTCACGGCCACCTCTAGTTCGCGGTTGAATCCCAGGTGAATCACCTCAGGCCCGCCCGGTGTCGTAGAGAGCAAACGGGGGGTTACAACAGGCGTCACCGAAATTCGCACAGCAGCTGAAAGTACATACACTTGGCCTAACACCGGCACGTACGCGTTGACAGTCAACGACACTGTAACCTCGCCAGAGTATCCCTGGGCTGGAACCACATTCATAGTACTTGATGACCCAAACCCGAACGCCTCGTCCTCTGCAAATACGAGCGCGCCGAACTTTCCACCAACGGGGCTTCGTGACAGTGTTCTCTTTCCATCCACAAACACCGCTTGAGCACGTCGCGTATCCCACGAAAGCCGGCACGGTCCATACTTGAGGCCACCAGTACTGCTTAATGGAATATCTGCTAACAGCTTCTCACGAATAGAGCTAAATGCAATTGACACGGCTGTGTCTTGCTTGGTCTCGAACCAAAAGTCCACTGGCGTGCCGTAGTAGACAACAGGCTCACTAAACCACCCCACCTCGGCCGAAGTCACCTTGGAAGCTGTGGTCACATTCGTAGAGAAGAGCTCGCGGGACGTCGCCGTCAAAGAGACGTTGAATCTCCCTCTGAATGTTGTATCCACCGCTGTGATCATGACCTCCGCATTAACAATCCCCGCAGATGAAGATGACGACACAGGCAGCGCGTACTCCGCATGCGTCTTATTGGACTCACTGGCCTTCAGCTGCAAGAGCTGGTTATTGAAGAGCACAGACGCCAAGTCTGATCCGATACCCGTTGACAGCGCCACAGACAGCTGCTCAGCCCCTCCATCCAAGTCATGGAGCGAGATATTGCCAATAGACAGCACGATCGCCGCCCCCGAGCGACATATTGGCTGTACGAAAGAGGCCTGCAGCACCGGCGGGTTCGCGACGGGTAACGTCACTACAGAGTTCACAATGGACGCGACAGTGTTGACAGGTGAAGTGGCGACAGGTGAAGTGGTGGCAGGCGAGAGAGTGGTGGGCACTGGAACTAGGGGCATGGAATCAAGGGCAAAGTAACAATAGTTCTCTTGCAGGATAAATATCGCGACCTTTTGAGCCACACCTTGACGGTTACCAGGTAGCTGAGAGCTGTAAAGGGTTAATTACTGCAGATAGCTTGAAGGGCTGCATTCGCCTTGACATGAGTCTGGACGGCATCACTAAGCGCGAACGACTTGTGTCTGCAACAATATATTGTATACCTTGGAGGAATCCTAACTGTGTCTGCAACAATATATTGTGGGTCTGTGTAGAGCGCTACGGTTTTGCCTCCCGTGTGGGAGTTGTCGGCATATACATATAATCTCACAGGACCTGTATACAGCGATATCATAGTATACAAGTATTTCCATCCATTCGCCCTAAATCCTCCTACCCCGAGATAATGCTGTGCAGTCTAAGTGGTCAAGTGCCCGTGGAGCCCGTGGTGTCGCTCAAGTCTGGCCACGTCTTCGAGAAGCGTCTGCTGCTCAAGTACCTGGAGCAGAACCAGCAGCGCTGCCCCGTCACAGGCGAAGAACTGGACGCGAATAAAGACCTGCTGGACCTGCAGACGACGCCGTCCGCCAAGTCTTCGACCGGCTCCAAACCCACAGCCGCGGCCTTCGCGCCTGAAGCGGCCAGTATTCCGCAGCTTTTGTCCACGTTCCAGAATGAGTGGGACGCCGTCATGCTCGAGACTTTCACGCTCAAGCAGCATCTGGAACAGACACGCCAGGAGCTCAGCCACGCGCTGTACCAGCACGACGCCGCCTGCCGCGTCATCGCGCGTCTGAACGCAGAGAACGCGACGCTGAAGGAGCGTGTGGCGCAGTTAGCGACTGGCGACGCACCGGAACAGGATGATGTCGACATGGGCGCGGGTCAGGACGGCGCCGCGCTGACGCCGGAGGTGTTGGCGAACGTTGAGGCCAAGCAGAAGGAGCTGGCTAAGAAACGCAAGGATTTCAAGAAGAAAGACGGACCGGCGCGCGCTGCTCTGCTTAGTGGGCTGGGTGACTGGAAAGTGGCGTCAAGCCACACGCTGCACGACTCGGACAAGCCCGGCGTCACGTGCGTGGCCATTGACGCCAAGCGACCGACGCTGGTGGCTACTGGTGGAGTGGACAAACACGCCAAGATCTTCGACTCTGAGAAGCAGCAGCTTGTGGCTACGTTGACTGGCCACAGCAAGAAGCTCAGCCATGTGGAGTTCCACCCGACGGCTGACATGGTGCTCACGGCCTCGCACGACAAGACAGTGAAGCTCTGGACCCCGCAGGAGGAAGGATATGGTGTTGGATACACGCTCGATGGCTTCGATGATGCGGTGACGTGCGCCTCTATCCACCCTACGGGTAACTATGTGCTGTCTGGGTCGCTTGACGCGACGTGGGCAATTCACGACGTGCGTCGCGGTCAGTTGCTCACACGCTATACGCTTAATGGTGAGCTGTCCATGCCTAACGCATCGGCTGGCAAACCGAAGAAGGCGGCAAATGAGGCTCGCGGCGCTTGTTTCCACCCGGATGGCGGTATCTTCGGTACAGCGGCTAAGAGCAAATTGGTGCAGATGTGGGCTGTGAACTCGCTGTCCAACGTGGTGACATTCGAAGGCCATTCCGCACCTGTCACGGCGCTGGGATTCTCAGAGAATGGCTACCATCTAGCATCGGGAAGCGAGGACGGCGTGGTGAAGCTCTGGGATCTACGCAAGGCCACGAACTTCTTCGAGCTGGATCTGAAGAAGGAGAACCCCAAGCTCAAGCTGGGAGCCATCAACGCGATCAACTTCGATGCCAGCGGCTCTCACCTTGCTGTCGCCAGCGCACAGAGCGTGCAGGTGCTGAAGGAAGTGAGCAAGAACAAATGGGAGGTGGTCAAGACGCTGAACGACCACAAGGCTTCCGTCACGGGCATTCAGTTTGCGCCGGACTCGAGTTTCCTGGCGTCCACATCCATGGATCGCTCGCTTAAACTCTACAGATAAGCGACCCCACCAACCAGATGAAGTACACAGCTGCAAGAGATGCCGTTAAGTGTAAGTGCGATACCGTTCCCTTTGTTGGAGCTACGGTGGTTTGGCTAACTGAGGTTCAAACGTGTAGGCGCTGAAAGAATCAATACACATGCTGGTTATTGGGCACCATTTCTTCACAAAAGGAAACAGTTCATGAATGAAGGTTCCATTAGCGAATCAACGGAAGATCGAGACACCTGAGAATGACGATGAAGAAGGTCGCAACGCCCGTGGCAGATACCCTTGCAACACGTCGGCGTGTTCGCGTAGAAGCCGTTGCTTGGCTGCCTCCACCACCTGGCGTCTGTAGTTTTCGTCCTGTTCCTGGCGTTCCCGCTCGCGACGTTCGCGTTGTAGCTCGGCGTACACCATCTCCTGCTTGAGCGCGCGATGTCGAGCGATTTCGTCCACAAACTGCTCGCGTTGCTTCCTACGGAAGGTTGCCAGCTCCATTTCGCGCCGTTCTTCGGAGCGGAACCTCTCCTTGAGCATCTCGTTGAAGGCCTCTTCATCGGCGCGTTGGCGTGCCAGCAGCTCCTGCTTGAGTAGCATCTGCATCTCGTTGCTGCGCATCATGTCCTCCTTGGCCTGCAGCTTGGCGGCGATCTTCTCCTCTTCCTGCGCACGTTTCTTCTGGAGCAGTTCCTCCTCCCAGAGCTCGTCACGCAGGCGTTCGATCTCTTCGTCCTCGCGCATTTTGGCCTGGATTTCAGCCTCGACAGCTCGGAACATGGCGTCTTCCTGTGCCTTCTTGACCTCGGACGCAGCTTTGATATCAGCCTCGCGAGCTTCCACGCGTCGTCGATAGTCTGCAATGGCCTCGTCCTCACGTCGGGCCGATTCAACCTGTTGCTGCTTCATCAACTCACGTTCACGATGAGTCTGATCGATCATTTCGCGGGTTTGTTCGCGAGACTTCTCCCTCCGTGCCAGCTCGGCTGCGTCTTCCTGTTCAACTTGCTGCATGAGCTTCTCGATCTTCATCCGTTCGAAGTCGGCCTCTAGCTGAGCTTCACGTCGGAGCTCTTGCCGCTGCAGCATCTGCGTCTGGAGCACGTGTTTGCCCTGTTCGGCCTCGACGCGTTTCCTCAGCTCCTGGTTGTGCATCTCCACGAGCGATCGCTGTCGGTCGTACTCCATCTGCTGCTCGATTGCAACTTCCCGTTGCCGATCTAAAGCGGCCAAAGTCTCGCGTTCCAGTTGCTGCGTCGCTCGCTCCTTGTTCATGTAGGCCGTTTTGAGGAACATCTCGAGCTCGCGGAGCTCTTCACTCGCTTCACAGATGCGCTGCACCTCGAGCTCCTTCTGCTCCTGAGCTTTTTTGGTGGTCTCAAGTGTGTGGGCCAGTGCTTCGTTCTGCTGTCGCTCTCGAGCTGCACGCTGCTGTTCACTGATCTTTCGGGCATGATTCTCTTCCAACATCCGCTCGGCCGAAAGCTGCGCGGCGTGGTTGGTACGGCGACGCGACGCCACATTCGCGTCCGACTGGTTCTGAAGCGCCTGCAACTGGTTGCCCTGCGCGAACTTGTACAGCGCGTTGTGGTCCATTTCCTGCCGCCGACGCTCGAACTGGACCTTGTCGACATTGCGCGCAGTCATGCGCGTGTTCACCGGGTACGGGAACGCCATGGTGCCACGCTGTGAATGATCGCCTAGTGATACGAGTGGGTTTCTCTAATGGAGCGGGTCGGGGGTTACGACAACGTGTGTATTTTCATCACTTCCGAAGCTGTAGTTCTACAAAAAAACTCGGTGCTATGGAAGACTTGAAGAGTGTTTGGAAGGCTCACTGACTGTGGACTTGCTCCGTCGTGGTTGACTCTCTCGACGTGGTCTTCGCGGACTACGTTTTGCTGGCATGGACGCACTGTGCTGGTAATAAATGATGGTGGCGTCGGTGCGGTCCTTCTCCTTCATACTCTCTTCTTCCCTGTTGTCGGCGAAGAAGCTCAGCGTGTACCCTACCAGCGTCAGCATGCAGCCGAGTTGTGCCAGCGCTCGCACTTGATGCACCGCGATATCTTTCTCTGCAATACAAATAACGCCGTCAGGATTCTGGATTGATGAGAACAAAATAACTTCAAGCTTACCATAGTCCCAGAGCTTTGTGTACGTATCGTCAAGCCGCATCGTGGAGCTACAGTAGTTTTCCCCAAGGTTCAAAGCGATGCACTGGTTCATTTCAGCTCAAGTCAATCTACGTTCAAACCAGACACTAAAACTTCAGTCCTACCTGTGCGATCGTAAGATGTGGAGCTTCTGAGCTGTTGTACAGCACTGGCAGATACACAATCACGCACATCGTGAAGAGAGCTACACAAGACAATTCAATGAGAAACCCGCGCTTGACTGCTTGTAACTCTCCCAATTTGATCCTAGACACGCTGCGTGGACCGTATCGATCGGTGATGAACACGCCCGCATCCATCTCCGAGCGCTTCACCAGGAAGATCTGATAATTCAAGTACGTCTGCAACATGAATTTCAAGTTAGCGCAGTAGTGTCATCCAGCACATCCAAGTATCTCCGTACGTTCGTGAACATGGCCACCGTCTCACACAACAAGAACCCAAAGGCCGAGTTGTAGTGCAGCGTCGGTGACGTGTTAAAAGACGCAAACACCGGCAGTCCAAAAGCTCCCACGACTCCGAAAATGCAGCTCACGTACGACAACGAACAAATACTTCTCGACACCTGACCGTTCTCCAGACTTTGCTGCAGGAACCGGTACTTGTACTCGTGATTGAAGCTCCACGTGAGTCCCAACAATACTGCCACGATATTAAGACCGAAGAACAGCACATACGAACCGGGTGGATCTATCAACTGATCGTTAGCTGAGACTGTATCAATTCAACGAAGACGCTACTTCGTACCTCGTCCTAAATCCGAGATGAACGGCCATGCCAACCCGCCCAAATACACGCGGTTAGTCCGTGCAATACCAAACGTAATAGCTACAGTTAACAACGCTGTAAATGCCGTGGACAGCGCCACAATAGCTCGTAAGCGACTCATGTCCAGCGTGAAAGATTCGTCCCTACGATGTGGTACCTGGATATTGGCACAAGTTGAAGTGAACAATTATTCTGTGTAAACGGCATTTAAAAGCGTAAAGCAGCTTAGCACTGCACGTTACTAGGTCCTCCCTTGCACTGGCCAATGTTGGTAGCGTTCACTGCGATATTCTTGAACTCCCAGTTCGATACCACAACTGGGTTAGCCACAATGTTGTACAGGTTCGTAGCGGATCCGGACAGACCGTCGATCTTGATGTTAGTGATGTTCACAAGGCTCGTAGGGATGCCAGAGTACCCTCCTTTGGTTTTGTTGTAGTCTGAGTGCATGACGATAGCGTGCTTGACGTTCTCTAGTCTGTTGTTCATGTAGGTGATGTTGGTGACCAGCCCCTTCAGTCCGATGATAGTCTTGATACGGATACCGTTGTGACTGTTGACGATCGTGTTGTCCTTGACCAGCAGGTTCGAGACGGTAGTGTTGACATTCTGCTCAGGGCCACCCAGTGAACCAATAGAAATACCGTGAGAGCCACTGCAGTAGTTATTGCTGAAGACGGTGTTGGAGCTGGACTGCATGGCCAAGCAGTCGTCCTGGTTGTACACTCGGTTGTTGGTGATCGTCACGTGGTCATTTCTGCTCAGATCGAAGCCGTCCGTATTCTTAGCACTGCCGTTGCCGGCCCGAGAGTCGATCAGCAGCTCGGAGATGGTTGTGTAGTTCGAGCTGAGGATGCTGAACGTGCGGAACGGCATGTTCTTGATGGTGAAACCGGACAGCTTCGAGCTGGCCACTCTGCTGAGGCGGAAGAACACTGGACGCGTAACCTTCTGGCCCTGCGGCCAGTACCACGAGCCCTGACCATCAAGAGTTCCAGGGCCGGTGACGGTGAGGTCTTTACCCGTGAGCTTAATAAGCGGACCTTCCCACAGCTACAACAACAACAAGCAGTGAGAAACGAGACATAAGTCTATGAGAAACTTCACACGTTCACCTTTGGCCCGAAGGTTGTGGTGCCCTGGAACTTGATGTTGGCGCCCTCAGTGACGTTGGTAAGGTCGAGCATCACACCAGCAGGCACAGACAGCGAGTCGATGATAATGGAGCTGCACTGTGAGACGTCCGTGCCGTTGACGTAGGTGCCCGACAGCGTGCAGCTGCCGTCGTCCTGCTGCACCGGACTCTCCTGTTTCGGCGAGTCTTGGCCAACCTGGCTAGCTGGAGATACCTGCCCCACTTCGTATTCTTGCGTCTGCTGAGTCTGCTGGTCGACTTCGTTCTGACTCACGTCATCTCCATTGGCAATAGCAACCAGGAGAACGAGGGCGGCGATCGTAGACGTGAAAAGCTTCATCGTCTGTAGGTGGGGAGGCACTTGCTCAAGTCAAGGTGAATTGAGGAATGAATGGACTTGTGAGTTGGTATTACCCACACGGACACATTGCTGATTATTTCTCGGTGGTAGATCAAATTAAAAGCGTACTCACGCTGCTGTGGTCGACGAGAAAGGTCTTCGGATGTCGGAGACCAACGACACATGCCTGCTTTCCACATGGGATACAACAAATTGGACAAAACTCGTGGTTCAACCGTACAGCGAAGTCCTGAAACGAGACCACCCACACTGATGTTTGAAGAGCGGACTGTCTAAAGCAGCTCACCGTGCTCGTCAACACGAAAATTGTCCGGTCGTAAGGTGGGGACTCTGGAAGCGATTGCGGGACTATTATGCCCCCACGATGCCCCTACCCTGCATACAGCAAATCCAAAGCAACTTTGTGTTTTCGCCCGTGCATTTTGGTTGTCGACTGCAAAATGGTGCACCTTTACGGGGTCAATGAGTCAGGTTCTGGAGTGTGCTTGTACAGTCATTTTTAGCAAGCGTTCTTCAGTTTAGTGGGACCATGGTGTAGTGTTAGACCGAGTTACAGTAGTATTTATTCAACCTCGGAACTACCACAAGGCTCTAGGTGATGAACGTGCTTTCTGCTGGGTTAAGAACAATCAGGTATGGTTTTGTGTACGGCATAAACTCAGTGTGTCGTCTCCTGCAAACTAAGTAGATATCTCTTAGCACAGTATGTTGCTCGGGTCGCCCTTGCATTGACCGTTGTTCGTGGCGTTCACTGCCACATTTTTGAACTCCCAGTTCGATACCACGTCTGGGTTTACCACAATGTCGTAAAGGTTCGTGGCGGATCCGGACAGACCGTCGATCTTGATGTTAGTGATGTTGACGAGACTGGTGGGGATGCCAGAGTACCCTCCCTTGGTTTTGTTGTAGTCCGAGTGCAACACAATGGCATTCTTGACGTTGACGAGCTTGTTGTCGATGTATGAAGCATCCGTCACGAGCCCCTTCAGTCCAATGATGGTCTTGATACGGATGCCATTATCGCTGTTCACGATCGTGTTCCCTTTCACCAAAAGGCCTGCCACCGTTGTCGACGAGTCTTGCTTGTCTCCACCAAGCGACCCAATGGAGATACCGTGACCACCGCTGCAGTAATTGTTGCTGAAGATGGTGTTGGTACTAGACTGCATGGCGAGGCAGTCATCCTGGTTGTAAATGCGGTTGCCAGTGATAGTGAAGTGGTCGTTCTTGCTCAGATCAAAGCCGTCTGTGTTCTTCGCCACACCATTTCCAGCCGTGGAATTCAGCGTGAGGCCCGTGATCGTTGTGTAGTTCGAGTTACCGACGCTGAAGGTGCGGTAAGGTACATTGACAAGGTTGAAGCCCGAGAGTGTTGAATTGATGACTCGGTTCAACTTGAAAAATACAGGTTTAGTGACGTTCTGGCCCTGAGGCCAATACCAGGATCCTTGACCGTCCAGCGTACCGGGGCCAGTGACGGAGAGGTTGATCCCCTTGAGCTTCAGAAGCGGACCGTCCCATAGCTTTAACAAGGAGAGTGAGTTAAACGTTTGCAGATCTGAATAAATCTACTGAGAAGACCTACCTTTTGACCGAACGTCGTGGTACCTTGGAATTGGATCTGAGCACCACTCGTTACGTTGGACAGGTCAAGAGTTACACCAGCAGGAACGGAAAGCGAGTCAACGACAATGACACTGCAGTGTGTGACGTTGGTGCCCTCAACGTAGTTTCCGGACAGCGTGCAGCCGTCGTCTTGCTGTACTTGGGCCGACTGGGTCGGCGTTGTGTCGTCCACTTGGCTGGCCGGGGACACTTGACCAACCTGACTTGCTTCGTACTGCTGGGTAATGTCGCTCTGGGTCACGTCGAATCCATGGACAGCGGCAACCAGCAGGGCGATGACAACGAAGACCTTCATGCTTGAGACGGATGAGCTCTTGGTGTGTTCACTGCGAGGTGAATTGAAGAATGAGACGGGTAGACTCGCTGAGAACGGACATGCACCCCGACGTCCGAGGCGTAATGCAACAGCGTCGCTGTTGATCGTCTACGGGCATCGCTCGCTGGTCGCGTTGGACTTAACTACCATGGTACATGCAATCATCATACGCTCGCCACAACGCCACTTGCCTATTTTCCACATGGCCAACAGCAAATCGCACCAAACTGGTGGCCTGGAAACACCTCAAAGCATGCAAATGAGTGCGGCGAAGGTTGTTTCTTGAAGTTGGGACTGTCTCAAACTACACCACGTCGTCTTGGTACATGTAGATCAGAAGCAACCAGACGAAAAAGCTTTCGTTCGAGCTTATTGCTAAGATTGAGTGAAGCTATTTTCGTGAAGAAGTTCGTACGGTTCAAAACGAACGCAGAACTAAAGCTAGTTATTTGTTTGATACAAACACCTACTCAACAGTTCTCACTCTGGCCGTGGAATTCCATGCGCCTGAGAGTCATATGGGGGACGCTGACTTCGCTATTGCTGCACGGCAAATCGTCTCGACCCCGAGGCCGTAATACAGATTTGCTCTCGCCAGTGTGTCCGCCGAGTCAGCAGTTCCTCGATTTGCTTCGCGATCCATTTTTTCCTGGTGAAAAACACTCCGATTTGCAACACGATTGTCGACATTAGTGTAACATTAACAAGACTGCAGTTTGCCACACATGGACACTTGAAGAGGACAATTGGAATGTACATCTATTCTGAAAAAAAAATCACACGAACATGGGTCCAAAACACAACAAAAGGTAGGGCTTTCCACTGGCCTTGTAGATCACAAGCCATTTAGCACGTGATGGAGCTGGGCTGGCCGCTGCACGAGCCCTTGGACGACGCAGTGACCGTGATATCGGAGAACGTCCAGTCCGACACCACCTTAGCGTTCGCCACGATGTCGTACAGGTTCGTAGCCGTACCGGAGAGACCCGAGATGGTCACACCCTGGATCGTCACGGCGCTCGTAGGAGATCCCGTGTAGCCACCCTTGGACTTGCTGTAGTCACTGTGGATCACAATGGCGTTCTTCACGTTCTGGAGCTTGTTGTTGGTGTACTTGGCGTTCGAAACCAGGCCCTGCAGACCGATGATGGTCTTGATACGGATGCCGTTCACACTGTTGACGATGGTGTTGCCACTCACAGTGAGGCCCGAGACGGTGTCGGACGATGTAACGGAGTCTCCACCGAGCGATCCGATCGAGACACCGTGGCCACCACTGCAGTAGTTGTTACTGAAGACGGTGTTGGTGCTAGATTGCATGGCAAGACAGTCGTCCTGGTTGTAGATCTTGTTGCCCGTGATGGAGACGCCGTCGTTCCGGCTGAGATCGAATCCATCCGTGTTCTTGGCGATGCCGTCTCCAGCGCTCGAGTCGAGCGTGAGGCCGCTGATCGTGGTCCTCTCAGAGTTGAGGATGCTGAACGTACGGAAGGGAGAGTTTTTGAGTGTAAAACCCGAGAGTGTGGAACCTGTGACAGCGTGCAGACGGAAGAAGACAGGTCGACTGATCGACGTGCCCTGCTTCCAGTACCAGTCACCCTGACCGTCGAGGGTACCGGATCCCTTGACTGTGAGATCGCTACCACTGAGCAACACGAGTGGACCTTCCCACGTTTTCGTGCCAAAACTTGTGGTGCCTGTGAACTCAATGGTGGCACCACTCTTCGTCTTGGTCAAGTCGAGTGTAACTCCGGCTGGAACGGAGAGCGAATCGATGACTACGGCAGCGCAAGAGGAGATGTCGGTACCAGACTTGTACGTTCCGGAAAGAGTACAGCCGCTGCTAGCAGTAACAGTGCCGGTAGAAGAACTCGCACCGACGGTACTACTAGCAGTGCTTTGCTGCTGCTGGGCAGTGCCAGTGCTGCCGCTGTTCGTAGTGCTTGATTGTTGTTGCTGTTGCTGCTGCTGGGCATTGCTGCTGCTGCTTGTCGTGCTTGACTGCTGTTGTTGCTGGGTGCTGCTACTGCTGCTTTGCACTTGGCTTTGCTTATGGTGCTTACTCTCAACTTCTTGACGCAGCATGGTCGAACCGTCGGCAGTAGCAGCGAGCAGTGCGAAGGCGGCGAAGGCAGCAGAAAGGAGCTTCATTGCAGCGTAGTACGAGGAGTTGTGTTGTGTTGGTCTTGCTTGTTGGAGGCAAATTGGAAAATGAGTAAGACTGGAGGTGAGAATTGGATCTATCGGTGGTTCTTGCCTTGAGCAGGGGCAAGTGTCGAGTTGAGACAGGCATCCGTGGCATTCGAACAGCGTCTGGGAGTGGCTCAAGTTTTAGTAGGGCAATGTCTTGGCTCCTGTAGTTGCCATCTGCACTCTGTACAGCGGGTGTTGGTGAGCCCAAGTGTCAAGCGTATCCTTCTCGTATGGCGTCAGTTGTATCGTATGTTTGACTCGACCGACAAGCAGGAAAAACGCCACAAAGCTGCAAATCTAGAGAGTTTGTAGCTCGGACAAATAAAAGGATTTATCAACCTGCGTTGCGCAGCGCGAGTATGCAGTGAGTTAATCTAATACAAACAAGTTGTTTGAAACAACAGTACGGGAGGTTCTAAGGGGGATAAACTTGTTTACCCTAGTACTACTGAATCAAACAAAAGTTACGTGGAGGTGGCTGCTGCCTACAGTGTTGTTACTAGTAAAGTGCTGGGAGATATCTGGCAGTGCTGTTCGTTAGTAGCAGCTGCACGGTGGCTTTCCCGGTCATCGATTCCTCGCAACACCAGAAGGCGTACGTGCTGGATCGTCGGCGATATGCTCTCCCCAGCAAGAAGCACGAAGTGCCGCGCAAACGAGAAAGCAAATCCACACTGAAATGAGATAGGCGCCTTTGTTGTGACGGGTTTACCAGCCAGTGAGGTTAACAAAAGTTGAAGTTGACATCCCAAAGTTGATGTGACCATTTGACATTTCGTTTTCAAAACCAACTGAGCAAAACTGACAACCAACCAAACTCTTTTAAAGTAACATCAATATTGTGCTAAACACTGCGTAACATTTCCATGTAAAAACACGAACCATTTATCAGTACGGACCATGTGAAAACTCCAATACCAATTAGCACTTGACGTTGCTGGGTTGGCCACTGCACGAACCTGTCTTCTTGGCGTTCACTGAAATACCCGAGAACGACCAGCTGGACACAACCTTGGAGTTCGCCACGATGTCGTACAGGTTCGTAGCCGTACCGGAGAGACCCGAGATGGTCACACCCTGGATCGTCACGGCGCTCGTAGGAGATCCCGTGTAGCCACCCTTGGACTTGCTGTAGTCACTGTGGATCACAATGGCGTTATCCACGTTCTGGAGCTTGTTGTTGGTGTACTTGGCGTTGGATACAAGACCATGGTCATGTTGTTGAATCAAAGACACCTGAGTGATAGAGAGAGCCCTCAGCACACACACTCAACGATGATATAACTTAGCGATGTCTACCCGATCGAGTGAGGAAAATCTCTGGGACGCTGATCTTGTAGTTTGTTGCATCAGCCATCCGTGCAACTTGTATCTTGAACAGGTGTTTGCGAGCTTTTATCCTGCGGCATCAAGCAACGACGCGTTTTTCCTTTTGATCTTGGTCAATTGAGGTGTGTGTGTTGGCAAAATGAAGTTGCCTTTGGTTTTGTAGATACTGCTAATCTTTTCAGAGCTGAACCTTCGAGCTTTGGACGTTAGAGTCATCACTAGAGATTTGCAAATGTGGCTAGTCGAGTTGGACGCAAAATAATAGCAAGCTCCAAAGATCAGTTCTTGGTCGGGTGGTTTGATGCCGAGCTCAACTCAATTTGCCTATTACTAGAGCTATCAATGGGTTGCGATCGAATATAAGTGTTCGTAAGTGTAGTTTCAACGGCCAGCATTACGGTGGTCATCAACGTTCAACATTTGTGCAGCCACGCGTTTCTCCTCATTCCCAGGCGGTGACAGGTATGCCGCCTGTGAAGGTACATCGTATCGTAAAGCAGCTAGCACCGTCTCAGTTGCAGTTCGTCGTGCTACTGAAGTGGTTGTGACACAGTCACAATTGTTGGTAAATGCTTAAGTACAACCCTTGCGCGGTTCAACAGCACGATTCAGAGCACCTGGTTGCCAAGAAGTCCTTGTCAGGAATCTACAAGGTTCACTTCTGTGTGCCGGGCGTCAGTGGTCGTTCAGAGGAGGACACTATTGGTAGCAATGCAGTGAACATATCCTTCAAGGACAACTCAGAGTACATCTATTCCAAAATACCGATTCAAGCCTCGCTCTCATTCTGCTATTTGCATCCACCGAAGCACCTCCAGCACAACACCAACCAAGACTTCTTCTACCCACGATGAAGCTCTTCTCCACCGCCTTCGCCGCTCTTGCACTCCTCGCAGTCGCCGTCAACGGTTCCACCATGCTCCGTCAAGTAGAGGAAGGAAGCAGCAGCTGCACCCTCACTGGAACGTACAAGTCCGGAACCGACATATCGTCCTGCAGCACTGTCACCATCGGATCTCTATCCGTTCCTGCCGGTGTCACGCTCGACCTGAGCAAGGCCAAGACTGGAGCTACAATTGAGTTTACCGGCACCACCACCTTCGGTACACAGAAGTGGGACGGCCCCCTCGTGCTGCTCAGCGGCAGTGACCTCACTGTCAAAGGATCCGGCACTCTCGACGGACAGGGATCCTGGTACTGGAAGCAGGGCCAATCAATTACCCGTCCCGTCTTCTTCCGCATGAACAAGGTGCTGTCGTCCACTGTGTCGGGCTTCACCCTCAAGAACATGCCCTACCGCACCTTCAGCATCCTCAACTCGCAGAAGACCACTATTAGTGGACTCACCCTCGATGCCAGCGCCGGCAACGGACTCGCCAAGAACACGGATGGATTCGACCTGAGTGGCAACAACGGGGTCTCCATCACGGGCAACAAGATCTACAACCAGGATGACTGTCTTGCCATGCAATCTAGCACCAACACCGTCTTCAGTAACAACTACTGCAGTGGCGGTCACGGTATCTCGATCGGATCGCTCGGTGGTTCGACTGTCAGCTCGTCTGACACTGTCTCGGGCCTCACTGTGAGTGGCAACACCATCGTTAACAGTGTGAACGGCATCCGTATCAAGACCATCATCGGATTGAAGGGTCTTGTATCCAACGCCAAGTACACCAACAACAAGCTCCAGAACGTGGATAACGCCATTGTGATCCACAGTGACTACAGCAAGTCCAAGGGTGGCTACACGGGATCTCCTACGAGCGCCGTGACGATCCAGGGTGTGACCATCTCGGGTCTCTCCGGTACGGCTACGAACCTGTACGACATCGTGGCGAACTCCAAGGTTGTGTCCAGCTGGTCGTTCTCGGGTATTTCAGTGAGCGTCAAGAAGACTGGTTCGTGCAGTGGTCAGCCTAACAGCATCTCGTGCTAAATTTGCGTTCTGCTTCTTTCTGTGACCAGTTCGTTCCCCGTTCTCGTGATAGCTTCTGAAGCAAGCAGTACTGTAGCTACGAAAGGAAGTAGCGCCTTAGTGAAAAGTATCGTGAAAAACATAGATTCAATGTTGTACAAACAAACGAGTGCACTTTCCGCCACGTTGTGCACATCTTCCAAGAGGCAAGATCGACATACGGCGGAACCACTTTGATGGCCACTGGCGTCTGGTTATCGATAACCCCATGGCTCATGCTTGCGCACATTTCGTTAGATCGGACGTACATAGCTGCTCTTACTGTCAATGACTCAGTCAACAGAATCTCCTAACCACCAGCTATCGGTGCATGTATTTCTTGCATCCCCAATTTGTGCCTTAGTAACTGAAGCGAGCGTCAAACTGTTCTCTTCAACTGTGCTACATTTCAGTGTTTCCGTGGATATCTAGCCTGTTAGCGGCTGGTGGCTTCGGCTGTATGGCTGGCTCGCATTGATTTTTTTTTGGCGACGACAGCTTGCCACTAGCAGATCTCAAGAGCTCTCGCATTGACGACAACGAAAGCACAGCATGCTGGCGCTGTGCTTCCATTGCTCGAAGCGCGACTACCGTTTTGTCGAGATGTTGTGAGTGGTGCTTGATTAATAACGAGATCTACGAGAAAAAGTTTTTAATGTGGCCTCTTCTAATCGAAGTGGTGGAAACATGAACATGGAGCTCGCGTTGACACCTCCCGGTGAAATGCAGTCCCAGGCTCAGGGCCTGAGTCAGGCTGAGGGGGTACATGCGTTACTTGTACTAGTGCCCGGTACGTTTCTACGTATATCCACAGTCGCCAAATTCGTTGAAAACACTTGTTGCCCTCGGACGTTGACCAGTGAGCGTGCTTTGACCGCACACGACGCAACGTAGCCTTCAAATTGGGCGACCAAAGGCTTTGGGCTCCGGATGGACTTGGATTTGCTGTGTGACGGGTCTGGTCAACGACAACAATCAGGCAAGGCAGCTGGTTCAAAGAGAGTTTTTGAACCTGTGCTATGCCGTTCGAACACCACAGCGAACTAACGGCCCTGGCTCAAAGCTACGGATTACTCAGTGGTCCGTAGGGACACTCGCTCGTACAACTAGAAACAGCTCGACCACCGATCTCACTTTCCAATTTGCCTCCGTCGAAGCACCTTCACCACAACAACCGACCGAGCACCAAACCATGAAGCTTCTCTCCGCCGCACTCGCTGCCTTCGCGCTCTTCGCCGCCACCGTCGAGGGTTCTCCGATGCTCCGCATGGAGGCTGAAGGCAAGAGCAAGAGTGGATTGCAGCAAGCGCAACAACAGCAGCAGCAGCAGAGCAGCACTAGCACCAGCAGCAGTGGTTGCAACCTCACGGGAACCTATAAGAAGGGCACCGACATCTCGTCCTGCAGCTCCGTCACCATCGGCTCGCT
This sequence comes from Phytophthora citrophthora, assembly GCA_031305395.1. Lineage (NCBI taxonomy): Eukaryota > Oomycota > Peronosporomycetes > Peronosporales > Peronosporaceae > Phytophthora > Phytophthora citrophthora. Next base: position 418,297 of record JASMQC010000023.1, read on the forward strand.
TACCGTGCCTGCTGGTGTCACGCTGGACCTGAGCAAGGCTAAGAGCGGCGCCACCATCACCTTCACCGGCACCACGACGTTCGGTACGGCCAAGTGGGCGGGTCCGCTTGTGCTTCTCGGAGGCAACAGCCTCACGGTGAAGGGCTCTGGCACTCTTGACGGTCAGGGTGCCTGGTACTGGAAGCAGGGTCAGTCGATCACGCGTCCCGTGTTCTTCCGTCTGCAGAACGTTATCGGCTCAACACTGTCGGGTTTCACCTTGAAGAACTCGCCCTTCCGCACCTTCAGCATCGTCACGTCTAAGCAGACGACTCTGAGCGGTCTGACGCTGGACTCGAGTGCTGGCAACGGTCTGGCTAAGAACACGGACGGCTTCGATCTGACCAAGAACGACCACATCACGATCACGGGCAACAAGATCTACAACCAGGACGACTGTTTGGCGATGCAGTCGAGCACGAACACTGTCTTCAGTAACAACCTGTGCTGTGGTGGCCACGGTGTGTCGATCGGTTCGCTCGGTGGAACTGCTGTCGACCAGGGCTCCACGGTCCAGGGTCTCACTGTGCAGGGTAACACCATCCAGGACAGCGACAACGGTATCCGTATCAAGACTATCATCGGACTGAAGGGTCTGGTATCAAACGTGAAGTACGTCAACAACAAGCTTCAGAACGTGAAGAACGCTATTGTCATGCACTCGGACTACAGCAAATCGAAGGGCGGCTACACTGGTTCGCCTACCAGTCAGGTCACTATTTCGGATGTCACCGTGTCGGGCCTGACGGGTTCAGCTACCAACCTATATGACATTGTCGCTAACCCGAAAGTGGTGTCTTCGTGGTCGTTCTCTGGTATCGAAGTGAGCGCTTCCAAGACGGGCAAGGCGGTCGGCCAGCCCAACAGTCTTAACGTCTAAGACTAAAGCTTAACTTGGTCGTTTGTGAATTGGTATCTCAAAGCCAATACGATAAATTTGATGTACGTAGTAATAGATTTTCTTCTTCTAGTTTTTTTGTTTTTTATGGTCCGTATTTTTTTTTCGCAATTTACGAGCCAATGATCATCTTATTTTCCACAAAGTACAGGCAGTGTTAATTCGGCGAGTCTGGCAGATACAGAAGATAATCTGACGATACAGTCAAGTATCAACGTGGTGTACGGTAAAACCAACACCGACGTGAATATCCGCCTCACCGACGGGTACAGCATAGCAGCGACTCGTTGTCGAATGTCCCGACTATTGCAAGTGGACTGAAATTCTTCAGTACTGGATCCTTTACTGTTGATCACCTTAATTCTTCATCTTCTACTTCTGTGACGCAAGCAATGCGGTGGCGATCATGAATAATACGATCGAAGTGACTCACAAAATCGGTGTCCACGCATGTATCTACGATTTCTTGCGAGCGATTCTTGGGTAGCGCCTCGACAATGAGTTTTGTTCGTTTGCGGCCCACCCACCTGTTTTACTCGAAGCCCCAAAAAATATTTTGGAGACCCAGACCACACTCGAGTAGACAACACGAATGCAATAAGCAATTTCACGTATAGGTAACTAACCGCCTTGCCGCAGCGATTTTACAAATGACTGCACGCAACTCCTCGCCTTGCTCAATACAAATTGACATCGATCCGTTGAATGTAGCCATCCCCCCCTGCCCCACCAAAAGCTAGATTCGGAGAAAACACTTGCCAGATCGTTTTGATTTGCTCCCTCGTGGTGTGCCCCTGTTTTAATGATTCGTTATGATTCATTGAATCAACATACTGGTAATTTGTTCTCCAACGACAGGGCTAGCCGCTTTCAATCTACAAACATGTTCATGTCGTCGATCTGGTGCACCAAGCACCAGTGGTACAGTGCAATGATCACAACCGGTAGATACTTGAGCCGGACCACGCTGCACTTTAAACACCACAGCGAACTAACGGCCCTGGCTCAAAGCTACGGATTACTCAGTGGTCCGTAGGGACACTCGCTCGTACAACTAGAAACAGCTCGACCACCGATCTCACTTTCCAATTTGCCTCCGTCGAAGCACCTTCACCACAACAACCGACCGAGCACCAAACCATGAAGCTTCTCTCCGCCGCACTCGCTGCCTTCGCGCTCTTCGCCGCCACCGTCGAGGGTTCTCCGATGCTCCGCATGGAGGCTGAAGGCAAGAGCAAGAGTGGATTGCAGCAAGCGCAACAACAGCAGCAGCAGCAGAGCAGCACTAGCACCAGCAGCAGTGGTTGCAACCTCACGGGAACCTATAAGAAGGGCACCGACATCTCGTCCTGCAGCTCCGTCACCATCGGCTCGCTTACCGTGCCTGCTGGTGTCACGCTGGACCTGAGCAAGGCTAAGAGCGGCGCCACCATCACCTTCACCGGCACCACGACGTTCGGTACGGCCAAGTGGGCGGGTCCGCTTGTGCTTCTCGGAGGCAACAGCCTCACGGTGAAGGGCTCTGGCACTCTTGACGGTCAGGGTGCCTGGTACTGGAAGCAGGGTCAGTCGATCACGCGTCCCGTGTTCTTCCGTCTGCAGAACGTTATCGGCTCAACACTGTCGGGTTTCACCTTGAAGAACTCGCCCTTCCGCACCTTCAGCATCGTCACGTCTAAGCAGACGACTCTGAGCGGTCTGACGCTGGACTCGAGTGCTGGCAACGGTCTGGCTAAGAACACGGACGGCTTCGATCTGACCAAGAACGACCACATCACGATCACGGGCAACAAGATCTACAACCAGGACGACTGTTTGGCGATGCAGTCGAGCACGAACACTGTCTTCAGTAACAACCTGTGCTGTGGTGGCCACGGTGTGTCGATCGGTTCGCTCGGTGGAACTGCTGTCGACCAGGGCTCCACGGTCCAGGGTCTCACTGTGCAGGGTAACACCATCCAGGACAGCGACAACGGTATCCGTATCAAGACTATCATCGGACTGAAGGGTCTGGTATCAAACGTGAAGTACGTCAACAACAAGCTTCAGAACGTGAAGAACGCTATTGTCATGCACTCGGACTACAGCAAATCGAAGGGCGGCTACACTGGATCTCCCACCAGTTCTGTTTCGATCGAAGGCGTGACGATTTCGGGCCTGACGGGTTCAGCCACCAACCTATATGATATTGTTGCCAACCCCAACGTGGTGTCGGACTGGACGTTCTCGGGAATCGAAGTCAGCGCGTCTGCAAATGGTAAGGCTGTTGGCCAGCCAAACAGCATCGACGTGTAAAAGTAACAGCCTTGCATTCTTGTCATGTGAATTGGCATCCCACCAGTCGAGAGCAGACTGATAGAGCGTAGGGATAGCTAGCCAATACGATAAAATTGATGTACGATTTTTCTTCAATAATTTTTGCTTTTGGCTCTTACCCGTAATAACTTGGTTGAGATTCCTTTCAGTGAGGTCCATTGTGGTCACTTTGCAGAACATTAACGACTACCTATGAGAGGTTGAGGTCTTTGAAGCATCCGCACGCAATGTATTATTGTAGAGATACTGTCTCGTTCGCACTAGCGGAGATACATGCGCGTATACTGTAGGAAGTGAACCTTGACGTGTAAACTTCGGTGGCTGTGACTTACATATATAAGTTCAACGAAAACAACGCTGAGTAAGCGTGTCTTGCTGCTACATGTTTTTTTAAGACTGCTTAAAAGCACAGTAATGGTTGATATCTTTACAGTCCAGCCACCGCCAACCCACTGCATAGATATATGTCCATTGATACGACTCGGTAGATGTCCATGCACTACTAACAAACACGACTCCATTGCAGATACAACGGACCATCACGGAACTTGTATTACGGTAATATTGTTCATGTACGTGCTGGCACGCCAGTACCAGCGGTCTATGGTCGTTGGCGTCTGTTTCTCGGTAACCCGATGGCAGGTGGGGTGTCGGAGCGACGACACTATGCCAACGCCATCGTTGCTCGATCAGATTTCGCACAACCACACCAACCGCACTCCATACGATACTGCCGCACGTGTAAGATGGACAAGCAGGTCTATATGGATAGCACCAGTAAACTACAGTACGAGTTCGGTTGGAACGGCGTTCGCTGACTCAGTCCGTGCCCACGAGCTTTTCAGCAGCGTTAGCGGCTGTTTTGCCTGCTCGATTGCAAGCGACAGGTACACGTGGGCGCTCTCTTGCTCTTCATTGACGTCAAGGATTAAAATGTATTAAAAATGTCGACCAAAAAAGTGCTCGCCATCGAAGATCGCAACGGTCAAGCTAGAGCGAGTGAAGTGGCAAATCGATCACATGGTGTTTCAGTCCTGTCAGAGGACACTGATGAGGCCTGGCAACGTAGCAAGCTAATGTTCGCGTTTACTCACTGGCTGAGGAGACACTCCGTAGCGCTGCTGGACTCCAGACGTCACTTTCCAATTACCTCTCGGACAAGCACAACTCACTGAGCCCCACTATCAACGATGAAGCTTCTCTCCGCTGCACTCGCTGTCTTCGCACTCCTCGCTGCTACTACGGAGGGTTCTCCTATGCTCCGTCAAGCTGCTGAGGGAAAGAAAGGGAAAACGCCTAAGCCAGAGGTGGCTCCAGAAGAGCAACAGCAGCAGCAACAGCAGTCACCGATTGCTTCGGGCAAGGGCTGCAACCTCACTGGAACGTACAAGAAGGGAACTGACATTTCGACCTGCAGTTCCATCACGGTCAATTCGCTCACTGTTCCTGCCGGTGTTACCCTCGACCTGAGCAAGGCTAAGAAGGGAGCCATCATCGAGTTCGTCGGCACTACCACATTTGGCACGCAGAAGTGGGCTGGTCCGCTTGTTCTTGTCGGCGGAACGGACCTCACAGTGAAGGGTTCCGGAACCCTTGACGGACAAGGAATGTGGTACTGGAAGCAGGGGCAGGCGATCACTCGCCCCGTGTTCTTCCGTCTCCAGAACGTCCTCAGCTCCACTGTTTCTGGATTCACCATCAAGAACATGCCGTTCCGTACCTTCAGCATCGTCACCAGCAAGGACACGACACTTTCCGGTCTTACGATCGACTCCAGGGCCGGCAACGGACTAGCCAAGAATACGGACGGCTTCGGGCTGACCAAGAACGACCACATTACGATCACCGGCAACAAGATCTACAACCAGGATGATTGCTTAGCTATGCAGTCCAGTACTAACACTATCTTCAGCAACAACTACTGCTGTGGTAGCCACGGTATTTCGGTCGGTTCGCTTGGCGGTAACAGCGTTGACCAGTCCACTACGGTGCAGGGTCTTACCGTCGAAGGTAACACAATCGTGGACAGCGACAACGGTCTTCGTATCAAGACGATCATCGGCCTCAAGGGTCTCGTGTCGGATGTCAAGTATGTTGACAACGAGCTGTCGAACGTGAAGAATGCCATCGTGATCCGTTCGGATTACAGTAAGGCTAAGGGCGGCTACACGGGTGCCCCTACCAGTCAGGTGCAGATCACCGGTGTGAAGGTTTCGGGTCTTACGGGTTCAGCGAAGAATCTTTACGACATTAAGACGAACCCGAAGGTGGTTTCGGACTGGACGTTCTCGGGCATTGACGTGAGCGCTTCGGTCAAGGGTACGCTCGCCGGTATGCCTAACAGCCTTGCCGTTTAAACGCACAACTACCAGTTTGCCGACTACGGATAAAAACACGTCAACAACATACAATAAATTTGATGTTTCATTCTGTTATTGATCATACACTTTTTATCTGAACTACAGCATCCACGAGTACAATCTTCCGTCAGCACGAACAAATCGAGACCGTTTCCTCAAAACCACTTGCTGCTAGCATAGCTAAAGCATTTGCCAATATCCAGTGCTATTGTTGCACCTTCTAATGACATTTCTTGGGGTTGTTCCGGCCGAACAACTCCACGGTGCAGCACCACCGGCTCAGAAAATAGGAAATGCCTTTGTTATGGTTCTGTTCGGTTTGTCGAATTGAACCACAACTGCGATATGCTACGGTTGTCTTCAAGTGTAGGTGTATCGGCTCATGGTTCGCCATCAAATATCTATCGGATTGGCTGCCGTTCAAACGGTACTGTGACGAGAACCTGGTAATTTTGTACTTCCGGCACAACCCGAAGGCCTCACTTTCCAATTTGCATCCAGTCAAGCACATCGACCAAAGTAAACTACCGCCTATGAAGCTCATCTCTGCCTCGCTCGCTGCCTTCGCTCTCCTTGCAGCCTCTGCTAATGGTTCGACCATGCTGCGCCAAGAAGCGGAAGGTGGCAACCCAGTCCAGCAGCAACAGGGTGCCAGCACGTGCAACCTCACTGGTACATACAAGAAGGGCACGGACATTTCGCAGTGCAGCACCATCACCATCGGATCTCTTAGCGTCCCTGCTGGTGTGACTTTGGATCTCAGTAGGGCCAAGAACGGAGCTACTATCCAATTCACGGGCACTACCACGTTCGGAACGCAGAAATGGAACGGGCCACTCGTGACTCTGAGTGGAACGGATCTTACCGTTAAGGGCAACGGCAAGCTTGATGGTCAAGGAGCTTGGTACTGGAAGCAGGGTCAGCAGACTACCCGCCCAGTGTTCTTCCAGGTGCATAAGGTGATTCACTCGACCATTTCTGGGTTTACTATCCTCAATGCACCTTACCGCACGTTCAGCATCGTTGATTCGATGTACACGACCCTTACTGGATTGACGCTGGACTCCAGAGCTGGAAATGGCATCGCTACTAACACGGACGGCTTTGATTTGAGCTCCAACGACCACATTACCATCACCGGCAACACGATCTACAACCAGGACGACTGCCTCGCGATGCAGTCGAGCACCAACACGTTCTTCACCAACAACCACTGCTACAACAGCCACGGTATTTCTGTCGGATCTCTCGGAGGAAACACCGTGGACCGTACTACGACTGTTTCGGGTCTGACGGTGCAGGGTAACCACATCCACGACAGTGACAACGGCCTCCGTATCAAGACTATTATCGGTCTGACGGGTCTGGTTTCGAACGTCAAATTCATTGACAATCAGCTCTCGAATGTTAGGAACGCCATTTGCGTCCACTCGGACTACAGTAAGTCCAAGGGAGGCTACACGGGAGCCCCTACCAGTCGGGCTCAGATCACGGGCGTCACGGTTTCGGGTCTTACTGGTACTGCCACGAATCTCTACGACATTGAGGTGAACCCGAAGGCAGTGTCTAGCTGGAAGTTTTCGAATATCCAGGTCCAGGCGGCGAGCAAGGGCAAGCTCAACGGTGTCCCCGGGGGTGTAGTTGTCTAGAAATTTCCTCACTAAACAGCACTGGAGTCGATAGAGTGTGAACCAAAGAATAAACTTGATGTTATATGCACAGCACACCGAGATTCTGTTGGCGTTGTATCGAGCAGCCACTCGTTGAATTGGTAATGGGGAACATGTTCGGTAGCACCATCGGTTCAAGTACCTGGTGGTGATCACGACGCTGTAGCTTTACGTGTATGGTAGCTTGAACGATGCAATCTTTCCTCCCAAGTGGTGTTTACAGCACAGGCACATGAACACTGTGGTTCAAGGAAAACTAGTCTCGGTGTTCAGCGAGGAAATATCCCCGAGTTGTGGCCATGACGACCTTACCAGTATTGTACCACACCTAGTGCAAGACGCGCTCCAGTCTCGAAACGATGTTCCTTCCCTGAGGTAAGTACTACCCCAGTCAAGGTTACCATGGTAAAAGTCTTCCCGGAAATCCAACCCCAGTTTACACGATATCTTTCACAAGATACCGTCGCATTGGGCGGAACACACGATGCTGGGTGCTGTTTCTTGACTCCCGGCTGGCAATAGTACGTTTAGTCTCTTGTCTTCCGTTCGTTGCTTTGTGCCTTCACAATGTGAAAGCCACAGGGCTAATCATTCGGACAGCAAACAGAGTTTTTGCACGACGGATGTCAGTGCATAGTCCACGCAGAAAATGGCAGTCGGTGTCGCCGAGCTTGCTGGCGTCTTCGCCGTTCGTAGAATAACGAATATAAGTACTTGTGCATGTAAGTGAAACGAACAGTATCAAACTCTACACGGGCTTACATGTAGTGCTACTTAACTTGCATTGCGGTAAACACAAAGATCACATTATCCGACGATAGTTGGTAGTCACTGCCTCCTAGTAGGCAATGACGATCGTCGCTCAATCGAGCGCGAGGCTTTGCACATCATGGAGCACGTCCGCATTGACGACACGAATGCAGCAGCACGCACGCGCGTTAGAGAGTGCGAAGTGGACGACAACGCTCCGCGACGTCACTGCGGTGCCATTTTGCTAGGATGCACGCGGCTTCGACCAGAGAATTACACATTGCAGCAAATAATTTTCAGACGCACAGCACAGTACCAGTATTGCTGCTGCCAAGTCAATTTACCTGTAGCTGTTTCCCTGGTGAATACATGTATGTACCCATGGATAATGGCGATCTCTTCGTTCACGCTACGTTCCCGCAGAGTTTTACCTGCCAGGAGTTTTCATCGGCAGTTCCAGCTGCTGGATTCAGAGGAAACACTTGGTGCAGTCGCACGTGGACAAGTTGACAGCATTCCTGGTCTCTTGTAACCCCTAGCGGCCTGGTCATTTGCTGTAAGGCGGACCTTCGATCCTCTCGCTTTGCTGGCTCATGGGCGAACTAAAGATCTCCAGCATTTTGTCCGCTCGAGCCGGGCGGGTGCTATCCATCTGGCGTCCGGGCACCAATAGAGGGGATGACTGCTGCTTGAGCCGGTCGTTCGAACACCGCAGCGAACTGATGGTCCCGACTCATGCCAGCGTTTACCAGGGGGCACAAGTCGCGGTAGTCGATCAATCATTTTCCAATTCGCCTATTCAGTGCAACACCTCCACTCAACGCGATCATGAAGTTCGTCTCCGCCGCCTTCGCTGTCTTTGCGCTGCTTGCTGCTACCACCGACGCTTCCCCCATGCTGCGTGAGGGCAAGAAGAGCAAGACTAAGACGCCCAAGGTCACCACCCCGGCCCCCGAGGACCCGACGCAACAGCAAGACCCGACGCAACAGCAAGACCCGACGCAACAACAAGACCCGACGCAGCAGTCTACACCTTCTGGCAAGGGCTGCACCCTCACCGGCACGTACAAGGCGGGCACGGACATCTCGTCGTGTGGCACCATCACCGTCAATTCACTCAACGTCCCGGCCGGTGTCACGCTGGACTTGAGTGCTGCCAAGACTGGCGCCACCATCGAGTTCCTAGGTACCACCACGTTCGGTACGCAGAAGTGGGAGGGTCCTCTTGTGCGTGTGAGCGGAACAGACCTTACGGTCAAGGGCTCCGGCACTCTGGACGGCCAGGGAATGTGGTACTGGAAGCAGGGCCAGTCGATCACTCGCCCAGTCTTCTTTAAGCTGCAGAATGTCATCTCATCGACGGTGTCGGACTTCACCATCAAGAACATGCCGTTCCGTACCTTCAGCATCGTCACCTGCAAGGATACGACGCTCACCGGCCTCACCATTGACTCCAGGGCCGGTAATGGTCTTGCTAAGAACACGGACGGCTTTGACTTGACCAAGAACGACCACATCACGATCACTGGCAACAAGATCTACAACCAGGACGACTGCCTCGCTATGCAGTCCAGTACGAACACAGTCTTTAGCAACAACCTTTGCTGCGGTGGCCACGGTATCTCTATCGGTTCGCTTGGTGGCAACGCTGTCGACCAATCCACTACGGTCGAGGGTCTCACTGTCGAAGGCAATACCATTGAGGACAGCGACAACGGCATCCGTATCAAGACTATCATCGGACTGAAGGGTCTCGTGACGAACGTCAAGTATCTGAACAATGAGCTGTCGAACGTAAAAAACGCTATCGTGATGCACTCGGACTACAGCAAGGCTAAGGGTGGCTACACGGGCTCCCCTACCAGCCAGGTGACCATTTCGGACGTTACCGTTTCGGGCCTTACTGGTTCTGCTAAGAACCTGTATGACATTGTCGCTAACCCGAAGGCAGTGTCTGCCTGGGCCTTCTCGGATGTGAAGGTGAGCGCTTCGGTGAAGGGAAAGATTGCTGGTTTGCCCAACAGCCTTTCCATTTAGAGCAGTGATGTTCCTCATCTAGTTTTAGTGCACCAAGAGCCGATTGAAGGCCAAAGAGATAAAATGATTGTAAATAATGCGTAGATGTTTGCAAGGCTTTTGTTCTCTTGAACATACTGACTTGAGGTACAGTACACATTTCATTACAACGCTGTTGTCAAATTTAACAAAACTTTTGTATCAAAATTCATTGTACAGATTGGCGCGTACAATCCTCAATAGAAGACCTTCCTACTTAGTTTTTCAATTCGTTTTCGCCTACATCACTTGTGCTGTACAGTAGTCATTATCTGTCGTAGGCAAATGCAAGATTAATGTACAGTGTATCGCGTGAGCTACCCCACGAACCGAATACTTTCAGAAACAGAGCGGGGCTTTCATTTGCGGTCCAAGTCACCTGGACAAAGTGCCACAACCCCGTCCTAAACATCGGAGCCCGCACCATCCTTATTGCTCACAAGCGATTAAGCGACTAAAATCGCACGTGCGAGATGTGTACGATACACCTGCGAAGCGACCATTCTCCAGCTTTCGAGGTTGCCGCGACTACCATTGCGAAAATCGATGTAAGCTTACTGCAACTGCCAGGCACATTGGACTCAAAAGCGAGTGTATAGGCTTTACGTCAAACCTTATGCAGCCGAGGACCGATGCAACAGCACTGCACCACAACTTCTCGGCAATAAGTCGCAAGATGTGGATGGCGCTTTCTGTGCAAACACTGCGCGAAATGTCTGTACGTACGAACGAAATGGCCCGGTTTAGCACGTCTTAGATCGTGGCTGTACAGATACACTTGAACCGATGCAAGTGAATACATGAGCAGCACGCACTTTCAAGGACAATCCAACAAGCCTCAGGCGCATTGGTTTCGTTCAGTCTCACTTTCAAATTTGCAGCCAACGACGCACCTCAAGCTCCAAGACAATGAAGCTCTTCTCTATCGTAGTCGCCGCTGTTGCGCTCTTCGCTCCTGCAGCCAACAGTCTGCCCATGATGCGCCAGGAACAGGAGGCCAGCGGCCCCTGCAACCTCACCGGGACGTACAAGGCGGGCACCGACATCTCGTCCTGTAGTACCATCACGGTTGGGCCTCTGACTGTCCCCGCTGGCGTCACTTTGGACTTGAGCAAGACCCGCGCAGGGGCCACAATTGAGTTCACCGGCACAACGACCTTCGGCACCGCTAAATGGGAAGGTCCGTTGGTGCGCGTTAGCGGCAATTCGCTAACGGTCAAGGGCTCTGGTACTCTGGAAGGCCAGGGCTCGTGGTACTGGAAGCAGGGCACGTCTATCACCCGCCCAGTGTTCTTCAAGCTGCAGAACGTCATCGGGTCTACTGTTTCGGGCTTCACGCTAAAAAATTCGCCGTTCCGCACGTTCAGTATCGTCACTTGTATTGAAACGACGATCAGCGGTCTCACGCTTGACTCGAGTTCAGGCAATGGCATTGCTAAGAATACGGACGGCTTTGGTCTCACCAAAAATGACCACGTTACCATTTCAGGCAACAAAATCTTCAATCAGGACGATTGTCTCGCCATGCAATCCAGTACCAACACCTTCTTCCGTAACAACTACTGCAGTGGCAGCCATGGTATCTCTATCGGTTCACTTGGTGGCAATGCTGTTGACCAGTCGACGACTGTCACAGGTCTTATGGTTGAGGGCAACACGATCGCTAACAGTGACAACGGTCTTCGTATTAAGACTGTCATTGGCTTGAAGGGATTGGTGTCCAATGTCAAATACATTAACAACAAATTGGAGAATGTGGAGAACGCCATCGCGATCCACTCCGACTACAGTCGCTCTAAGGGCGCCTACTCTGGCGCACCGACGAGTCTGGTAACCATTACGGACATCACTGTTGACGGACTCACTGGTTCTGCCCAGAACATCTACGATATCGTGGTGAATCCCAAGGTCGTGTCAAACTGGAAGTTCTCGGGTATTACTGCGTCTGGAGCGAAGGGCGTCTGCAAGGGTCAGCCCAGTGGTATCAACTGTTAAGAAGGCTGCATCCGCTCTAATCAAGAAGTCAATTACATGTTGAGCCGGACCTGAAGTAGACCAAGCAAGAGAAGCTTGGGAGTAGCGTACATGTAGAGCCGCATCGTTTTAAAAATCAATTGCAACGCTGATTACCGGCGCGATCTGGTGTCTTCTTTCTGCAGATCATACGAACGTTCCGACGGCACGAACGAGAAGGCGATTAAACGATTAAGAGCGACAACAACGTGGTGTAGCAAGTTCGTCGTAGCTATTGAGCACTTGTCCCCACAACAATGAAGAGGGGGCTAGTCGGTCTATTCGGAAAGCTATTGGCAAGAACTGCCACACAATAGCTGCGATAAAATTCTAAACCTACAGGTACTGTACTGCACTGTGTCCTTTTGGTGCGGCCAAGTCGGACTTACGCTCGACAACAATTCGCTTCAGCAAAACCAGTTGGTGCGGACGAAAGTTGAAGACTGCCCGTACTAGCAGACCAATTGTACGACTTCACCTCCTTTCGTGGCATCTATGAAGGGCTTCCGATTTGCGCGTTCGTGGCTTGTACCCAACTCACGCTAGCACTTCGACCATCGGCATGTTGTGTCCGTGCAGCTCGAGCCACTTGGCACGAACAAAATCCAACGACACATCCCATTTCGGTGCCAGTCGGCCGTTCTCAAACTGTTGACTCAAATTCAAGGTTTGTTGTTGGTTAATCCGAGTAGACGTCGATTACTTGGCGGTTCAGTTCATTCTTCAATTTCCCACCAGTCCGACACGATAGTTTTCCCACGAACAATGAAGATTCTCACTTCTGCACTCGTTGGTCTTCTGCTTCGAGCCTCCACTGCGAACTGTTCGCCTATGCTACGTGAAGAAACGGAGGCTGGAGACCCTTGCAACCTCACCGGCACCTACCAGGCTGGCACTGACATTTCGTCGTGCAGTACCATCACGGTTGGGTCGCTTACGGTGCCTGCTGGTGTCACGCTTGATCTGAGTAAGGCGAAGAATGGTGCTACTATCAACTTCACCGGTACGACTACCTTTGGCACCGCAAAATGGCCTGGCCCCCTTATGTCGATCAGTGGTAATTCCCTCACCGTCAAGGGATCCGGTACTTTGGACGGTCAAGGCGACTGGTACTGGAAGCAGGGAGAGTCGATCACTCGTCCTGTTTTCGTAAAGCTGCAAAATGTCGTCGGTTCGAATATTTCGGGCTTCACAGTGAAAAACTCTCCGTTTCGTACGTTTAGCGTCGTCACCTGTCAGCAAACGACCATCACTGGGCTCACGCTGGACTCCAGTGCTGGCAATGGTCGTGCTCAAAACACGGACGGCTTCGATATGACCAAGAATGACCACGTGACGATCACTGGCAACAAGATTTACAACCAGGATGACTGTCTTGCCATGCAGTCCAGCACCAATACGATCTTCAGCAACAATCTCTGCAGTGGAAGCCACGGTATCTCAGTCGGTTCTATTGGTGGTGCTGCTGTTGACCAGACTACGACGGTGTCTGGTCTCACCGTTCAGGGGAACACCATCACCAACAGCGACAACGGTCTCCGTATCAAGGCGCTGATTGGAATGAAGGGGCTAGTCACCAACGTGAAATACATCAACAACCAGCTCAACAATGTGGAGAATGCCATCGCCATCCACTCGGACTACAGCCGATCGGCCGGGGCTTACACGGGGGCTGCAACCAGCTTAGTGACGATCTCGGACATTACTGTGGATGGCCTCACAGGTACGGCTGACCAGATTTACGATATCGTGGTGAACCCAAGTGTGGTGTCAGGATGGACGTTCAACGGGATTACTGTAAGCGGTGCGAAGGGTTCCTGCAAGGGCCAGCCGGCTGGAATCACTTGCTAAGGGTTAAATAACGACCGTTTCCCTCGAATCGACTGACGCAAAGGTTTCCAACAAAGCGGCGATTCAGAATATACGACAAGCTAATACTTGCTAACATGATAGCTTTTCTTTATCTAGCTCCTGAAGGGAAGAGCGCAGTCCCATCGGCTGGTCGTGCTGAATGCCCTGTAGACCTTCAAATTTTCAGCGTCACATATCAGTGTATGCAGGTCATATTGAATTATTTCGCGCTGAGAAGAGGACAAACTCCATTAGACGAAACCATTCAAAAGAGTGTATTTATCAAAGCACATACAATAGAGGACTAAAGAACGATATGCACGAAGGTTAGGATTTCCTCTTGAAACACAGGGGGTACACAGCACCAACCACCAAGGCGATGACACCATGTGAGTTAGACAGCTTAGCACTTGACGGTGCTTGGCTGACCACTGCACTTGCCCGTCTTGGATGCCTTGACAGTAACGCCCGAGAACTTCCAGTTGGACACCACCTTGGAGTTGGCCACAATGTCGTACAGGTTGGTGGCCGTTCCCGAGAGACCCGAGATAGTGATACCCTTAATGGTCACTGCGCTTGTAGCCGAGCCGGTGTAGCCTCCCTTGGACTTGCTGTAGTCCGAGTGCATCACGATGGCGTTCTTGACATTGCTCAGCTTATTGTCAGTGTAAGTGACGTCAGACACGAGGCCCTTGAGGTCCACGATGGTCTTGATGCGGATACCGTTGACGCTGTTGACGATGGTGTTTCCCTTGACTGTGAGGCCTGATACCGTGTCGGCGGAGCTCACACTGGAACCACCAAGCGAGCCGATGGAAATACCGTGACCACCACTGCAGTAGTTGTTGCTGAAGACGGTGTTAGTGCTGGACTGCATAGCAAGGCAGTCATCCTGGTTGTAGATCTTGTTGCCTGTGATGGTCACGTAGTTGTTCTTGCTCAAGTCGAAGCCGTCCGTGTTTTTGGCGGTGCCGTCGCCTGCGCTCGAGTCAAGCGTGAGGCCACTAATGGTAGTTTTCTCCGAGTTGAGGATGCTGAAGGTGCGGTATGGCGAGTTCTTGATCTTGAAGCCTGACAGCGTAGAACCCGTGACGGCGTGGAGACGGAAGAACACAGGACGGCTGATCGATGTGCCCTGCTTCCAGTACCAAGATCCCTGACCGTCGAGGGTACCGGAACCGCTGACCTTGAGGTTGCTACCACCAAGCAGCACGAGCGGACCAGCCCACTTCTTCTGACCGAACGTGACGGTGCCGGAGATCTTGATGTTGGCACCAGTCTTGGCCTTGCTTAGGTCCAGCGTGACACCAGCGGGTACGCTCAGAGTTCCGATGGTGAGTGTGCTGCAGGACGAGATGTCGGTGCCGGACTTGTACGTGCCGGAGAGGGTGCAGGTGGAGGCCTCTTTCGCCTGACGCATCATGGGCGATCCGTTAACAGTGGCGGCGAGGAGTGCGAGGGCTGCGATTGCAGTGGAGAAGAGCTTCATGGGTGTTAGTGTTGGTCGGCGAATGACTGTAAGAATGCAAAATGCAGAATGAGACGGGAGACCGATGATCAACGAGTTAAAGGGAGCGTGTACTGGCTCAGGATAGAACTTCTGCGTTGATGTGGACGCCGTTGAGCCGGTCAGCCGTCTAGACTCAACTTGACCACCAAGCGAGCAGTAGAGGTGAGGCGTGGGATACGTTTTGCTGTTTTTTGGTGCGTTCTTGTCGTTGGGCTGTTCGCTCCAGCATTCGGAGACAGGCTGGCCAGATACGTCCCACCCCATGTGGCAATGCGGCGAACATCACGCGCTCCAAACGGATCACAGCTCGAACAACCATTTTCACGCTACAACACTGAAGCCCACATCTTTCTGCTCATCATGCTAGACCTGATACCAGTCTGCCAATTCGTTGAAGCATTAGAATACGTACGATCGTGGCACAAAAGGAGTTCAGCATCTTTCATCACTGGTGATCTCGGCTGGGAAAATATTTACGGCCGATTTCTAAACAAGACTAGATTTGCTGGTCGTCTCGCCAAGATTCCGCCACTTATTTCGAGTGACGCCGACTAACGCTTTTAGTCTTCAAGGCAATCGACTAAGTTGAGCTACGTAGTTCGGAGCCAAACCAGCGCGTCCTGGCTGCCAGACTGGTCTATATGAAACGGTACCTTGCTTGTGGAGGTATCTACTAGTATCAGCTACTGTTCACCATACAGGTATTTCAGATTCTCACGTGTATAGCGGATCATTGTGATCTCACAGATGCGCAAACAGCTTTATGAGCGCTTCTAACGAACGTATTACGAGAAGAATGCGATAGCCAATTCACGATCGATTTGCGAAGTCGAAGGGGTAATGATCAAAAAGAGGAGGTCAGGCTAAAGATTCCTTCTCACAACAAATTCCAGTGAAGGTGTGCATTCGTCACGTTGAAGCGCTGTGATTTGAGACAGGTGTCACGTCATACCATGGTAGCGACTAGCGAGAGGATTTGATAGTCGCACAATGGACAGAAATGGACGCATGTATTGGGACGGCAGGTTCAACAACAAGCTCAGATTGAGTATGGATGTCAGGTCACGATTACAAGCTTTACCTCGTAATCCAGACCTGATGCCTTGAGGGCAAATAGTGAGGAGCTCCTCGAAGAAAAGCTTGAACCTGACACCACGCTTTGGCTCGCTCCTGTTCGATAGGAAATCACGCCTGAACCGGGTGGCATATCATACGTCGCTTCCTCGTGCGGAAGAACACCTACAACGTGTAGGAGTCTGCACAGTTGACTATACCATACCATTGGCAACGCTTCGTTCACGCGCGAAAGCTAACCAATGTCACTTTCTTCGTTAATAACTCAACAACTCCACACACTCCGTGGCAGATCACACAACAACTTGTAAGACCAGCACCACCTGTACCAAAAATTAACCCACGACAACCATCGTACGTTATTCCCCAACTCATTCTGCATTTTGCATTCTTACAGTCACTCGCCGACCAACACTAACACCCATGAAGCTCTTCTCCACTGCAATCGCAGCCCTCGCACTCCTCGCCGCCACTGTTAACGGATCGCCCATGATGCGTCAGGCGAAAGAGGCCTCCACCTGCACCCTCTCCGGCACGTACAAGTCCGGCACCGACATCTCGTCCTGCAGCACACTCACCATCGGAACTCTGAGCGTACCCGCTGGTGTCACGCTGGACCTAAGCAAGGCCAAGACTGGTGCCAACATCAAGATCTCCGGCACCGTCACGTTCGGTCAGAAGAAGTGGGCTGGTCCGCTCGTGCTGCTTGGTGGTAGCAACCTCAAGGTCAGCGGTTCCGGTACCCTCGACGGTCAGGGATCTTGGTACTGGAAGCAGGGCACATCGATCAGCCGTCCTGTGTTCTTCCGTCTCCACGCCGTCACGGGTTCTACGCTGTCAGGCTTCAAGATCAAGAACTCGCCATACCGCACCTTCAGCATCCTCAACTCGGAGAAAACTACCATTAGTGGCCTCACGCTTGACTCGAGCGCAGGCGACGGCACCGCCAAAAACACGGACGGCTTCGACTTGAGCAAGAACAACTACGTGACCATCACAGGCAACAAGATCTACAACCAGGATGACTGCCTTGCTATGCAGTCCAGCACTAACACCGTCTTCAGCAACAACTACTGCAGTGGTGGTCACGGTATTTCCATCGGCTCGCTTGGTGGTTCCAGTGTGAGCTCCGCCGACACGGTATCAGGCCTCACAGTCAAGGGAAACACCATCGTCAACAGCGTCAACGGTATCCGCATCAAGACCATCGTGGACCTCAAGGGCCTCGTGTCTGACGCCACTTACACTGACAATAAGCTGAGCAATGTCAAGAACGCCATCGTGATGCACTCGGACTACAGCAAGTCCAAGGGAGGCTACACCGGCTCGGCTACAAGCGCAGTGACCATTAAGGGTATCACTATCTCGGGTCTCTCGGGAACGGCCACCAACCTGTACGACATTGTGGCCAACTCCAAGGTGGTGTCCAACTGGAAGTTCTCGGGCGTTACTGTCAAGGCATCCAAGACGGGCAAGTGCAGTGGTCAGCCAAGCACCGTCAAGTGCTAAGCTGTCTAACTCACATGGTGTCATCGCCTTGGTGGTTGGTGCTGTGTACCCCCTGTGTTTCAAGAGGAAATCCTAACCTTCGTGCATATCGTTCTTTAGTCCTCTATTGAATGTTTCTGCTTGGGCAATTAAACGCTCTCATAAATACACTATCTTTAAATGTTCGTGGAGGTTGTCACGACTAGTAGAGCCACTTACAACGTAAACAAAACATCCAGTGTATTTACTTACGCCTTCAAAATGCTGGCGGCTTGACGACATCTACTACGCACCGAGCCTTGACGCCTCTAGCAACTGATGCCACTGGGCTCACCACTGCAACTTCCCGTGTCACCGGACACGTCGATACCCGAAAACGTCCAGCCGGAAACCACGTCCGAGTCCACCAGGATGTCGTACACCGTGTCGGCTGAGCCCGTCAGTCCGTCGATCGTGATGTCCGTGATGGTCACCTTGCTGGTGGCCGATCCTGTGTAGCCTCCTTCTGACTTGCTGTAGTCGCCGTGGATAACAATTGCATTTTCCACATTTGACAATGTGTTGTCTGTGTAAGTCACGTCCGTCACCTCGCCGTAGTCGTCGATGATAGTCTTGATCCGGATGCCATTCACACTATTGACGATCTTGTTGTTCTTCACGGTGAGGCCCGATACCGTGTCCGAAGAACTCACAGACGATCCGCCAATAGATCCGATGGAGATACCATGACCACCGCTGCAAGTGTTGCTAGAGAAAACCGTGTTGGTACTGGACTGCATGGCGAGGCAATCGTCCTGGTTGTAGATGGTGTTGCCGGAGATCGTCACGTCCGTGTTCTTGCTCAGATCAAAGCCGTCAGTGTTCTTGGCTACATCGTCACCGGCACTCGAGTCGAGTGTGAGCCCGCTGATCGTCGTTGACTCGCAGCTGAGCACACTAAAGGTGCGGTAGGGCGAGTTCTTAATGGTAAAATCCGAAACGGTGGACGATATGACTTTGCTCATACGGAAGAACACTGGGCGGTCGATGGATGTGCCCTGCTCCCAGTACCAGTCTCCCTGTCCGTCAAGCGTTCCCGTGCCGCCAACAGTGAGATCCGTTCCTGTAAGGAGAATAAGCGGTCCCTCCCATTTGGACGTCTCGAACGTCGTTGTGCCGGTGAATTCAATTGTCGTTCCGTCCGCGACGTCGCTCAAGTCTAACGTGACACCGGCTGGAACCGTCAGGGAACCGATGGTGATCTTGCTACACGAGGACACGTCCGTGCCGCTGGTGTAGGTGCCCGACAGTGTACAACTACTGGATGATTCGTTCACTTGACGCATCATGGGTGATGCCATCACAGCGGAGGTGATAAGAGCAGCAGTAGTGAGGGTGGATACAACCTTCATGGTCGAACGCAGGGAGAGGAGGAGGAGGTTGGCTGTGCTGTTGAAAGCAAAATCCGGAATGACATTGACACCGGTAGTCTTAATAAAGTGACGGATCCACTCGCCAAGCCAACACAAGTCCTTGGTCGATCTTTGGGTATCGGTAGAGGTTTTACTCGAAGGCAACCAAGTGTCCGGTCTCAGGGAATAATCACCTCAATTTCAGGTTGACGCTTAGATGTTAACCTCTTTAACAAGATACCATCCTGCAATATATGATAATACCATGGCTTTTTAAATGGAAATGGCTCTAAAGTCGGCTCGAAATAATTTAAGGTATCCTGCATACAACGATATGTGACGCTGCGCAAATGAACCAGCTGGTCGGTCGAGCATCCAGCTCTTTGTCATACCCATTCAACGTGACACCACCATACTTCAAAAGGACGCTTGCCACGCTACCGCCCCACGAATCTGGGGCATTCGGCACTACCAGCCGATGCAGCCACGCTCTTCGCTTCATTTTCAACAAGTGACCGACAGAATCGATTGTCGATGGTTACCATTCAAAGACGGCACACGTCAACCAACAAGGAGTTCGCAATTAAAAGTGATAGCCCACTGCATGACTGCCACTCACTATTGTCCACAAAGGGGGTTCTACCGCTTAGCACGATCGAACCCATCCGTGTTGTATTGTTATCAGCACTCGAGTCGAGGGTTAACCCGCTAACAGTGGTGGCCTGCGAGTTGATAATGCTGAAGATACGATAGGGTGAATTGAGGCAGCATTAAGAACAGGAGCGAAGAACGTAATTGGGTAGGGCTTGAATAAATTCGAGGAAATTCCGTTGGAGTCGAGGCAGGAACAAATGGATTGATCCACGTTGAAGCCGCAGGTGTCCGCTCTCAGCAGTTTCAATGCAGCAGTGTTTGAATGGACAAGCAGTCACATGCTATGTCAACGTCTTTCGTCTGCTGCCAGAGGTGGCGATCTGCTTGGAGTGAGGTCTGAAACGCATGCGTCCACCGATCCATCTGGTCCTGGTCAACGCAGCGAATAATGCCTTCGCCATTTCGTGAGACCCATGAAGCATCTACATACCTGTAGTATAGCCACGAAGTCTACGGAAAGAGCACTGCGGCGGAGAAGGCCAAGCGCACGATTACTCGATGTTGGAAAGGTGAACTTTCGCTAGACGCAATGCGCTACATGGTGAAGTACTACCCTTCTGCAGTTTTGTATGGTTTTGAGTTGAGGATAGCGTGGGAGTTCTGTGCACTCCACGTTGTCTTTACATACTGTTGTTGTGCATAGCGTTGTTAATTACTTCAGGAATGTTTATCTGCGTATGGATCAAAGTGTCAAGAAGAACAAAAGAACGTTGAATTCAAGACAAACAGCTATCCAGCTGCTAACTCTCCGTTAAGCTGAACGTAGGTACCAACTCGTAAAAGCAGACATCACTTAGCAGTCCACACTGCTCGGCTCGCCACTGCAGCTGCCGGTCGATCCCGTGACATCGATCCCCGAGAACGACCAACCAGAGACGTACTTGGAGTTCACCAGGATGTCGTAGATCTGGTCCGCCGAGCCTGTAAGCCCATCAATCGTGATGTCCGTGATGTAAACCTTACTGCTGGCCGTACCAGTGTATCCGCCCTTGGATTTGCTGTAGTCGCCGTGAATCACAATGGCGTTCTCCACATTCGACAGCGAATTGTCCGTATACGTCACGCCCGTCACCTTGCCAGTTAAACTGATGATCGTCTTGATCCGGATACCGTTCACACTGTCGACGATCTTGTTATTCTTGACCGTCAAGCCTGAGACCGTGTCCGAAGAGGTGATAGAAGAACCACCAATGGAACCAATAGAGATACCGTGACCGCCGCTGCACGTGTTGCTAGAGAAGACTGTGTTCGTACTCGACTGCATGGCGAGACAGTCGTCCTGGTTGTAGATCTTGCAGCCCGTGATGGTAACGCCAGTGTTCTTGCTCAGGTCGAAGCCGTCCGTGTTCTTGGCAGTGCCGTCTCCATCGCTGGAGTCGAGTGTCAGTCCACTGACGGTCGTAGACTGTGAGCTCAAAATACTAAAGGTGCGGTAGGGCGAGTTCTTGATAGTGAAACCCTTCACAGTGGACGAGATGACCTTACTCATACGGAAGAAAACTGGACGGGTAATGGACGTTCCTTGCTTCCAGTACCAAGCACCTTGGCCATCAAGAGTGCCAGTGCCACTCACCTTCAGTTTGGTTCCTGTAAGGAGGACAAGAGGCCCCGACCATTTCTGTATTTCAGCAAATAACCGGTTAGTTGACGATTTAACCAGTACAGCCACCCCAAGGGTTAAAACTGACCTTCGTGCCGAACGTGGTGGTGCCGGAGAACACGACGTTAGCGCCCGACTTAAGATCGGTTAAATCCAGCGTCACACCAGCAGGAACCGTCAATGACTTGATGGTGACGGTACTGCACGAAGAAACATCAGTGCCGCTCGTGTACGTTCCCGTGAGCGTACAGCTACTGGACTCCGCTGCCTCCGCGTCTTGGCGGATCATGGGGGTGCCACTGACGGCAGCGAGCACTACAGCAGCGGCGGTAAGGATGGGGGCGAAGAACTTCATGGGTGACAGTCGCTTGATCAAAGCTGAGGAAATTCCGGAATGAACTTGAACAGCTACTGAAATCGGAAGCAGTTTACCCAGGACAATGTTCCTTTGGCGCAGGTTCCGTGCACATCAAACAGCAGCTCACAATGCAGGATGAGAGCGGCCAGCGTTATCCCCACTGCAGACAGCGGAATTCCCTCAACAATCGCGATCTGCCGGGCACTTCGCTAGTCGACATCTCATTGTAGGAGCGCATCGGCATTACCATCCGGGCGAGAATTGACCCCTTTACGACGCCCGCTCTTGACATATCGCGTACCGTCGTCGTTCTAGTGTATCTGCGCTGCTACAGAGCTGGAGTTGTGCATCTTGTACTCGGTGGAGGGTAAATCCAAGAAGACCGCTAAGCTGATTGTCAGCGCCAGCGAGTTCGAATGGCTTAAATGCTGCGCTGATCACATTTTTAATCTGCATTTCGCTAGAAACCATCGACCAACGAATGCGATCACTCACTTACAGCTGAGCCGGAGCTGTTGTTCGGTCGCTAGAGCGCGAAGGAGTCAGGAGCTACTTCCTCGATCCCAGTTGGCTCAGCGTGTCATGTTTAACCTACTTTCGTCTTCATTCCATCTTCAACAATCCAATTCTTACGTAAAAAGCGGCTCCAGTTCAGCTGTAGTGTTAGCAGTGACCGCAAGTCTCACCACTGCCCCTAAAACAGTGTCAAGACTCTGCCACTCACCCGCGAGCGTGAATTCCTTCTGCATTCGTGCGACTTCTCTCAAATCCTCCGTGTCCTCCGTCTGCTCTTCAAAGTTATATCTATCTACGTGAAACCCCGCAACACCTTGAAATTTCCCAGCGACATTCGATGACAATTTCTCCGTTAACAATTCATGCAGCCCGTCGAACTCGAACAGATTCGAAGTGCCGATCACCACGCCATCCATGACGCTGCTGCTCCTTGACAACCTCGTATCGTTCCCGTCACTGCTTCGCTCGTGATCTTCACGGTATTTTTCCAGCACGAGCTGCCCCACAACTTCATCGAGCGACATCTGGTGGAGCTTCACGTCGTTCCGTCCGACCATCTCAATGATTTCCTGCTCTAAGAACTCGACAAACGGATGTCCAGGTGGTGCTTGCATGACGTGTAGTCCGATACTGAACCGTTTGCCTCCTGCTTGACTGGCCACCACCAGCTCCTCCTGCACATCCACACCGATCCCTCTCATCAGGAACGTGTTGAAATCGGAGAAGGCCACGCCACCGTTCTTCTTTAAAGCCTTCAACATCACCAACACCTCAACGATTCTTCTTCTCTCTTGTCGGTTTAAGAACGGGGGACCTGCTTCCTTCATATGGTCGAATGACACAGGCGGGAGAACCTGGTGCAGCCCCAAATGCCGCTGACACTGCGTGTACCAGACACCCCGGGGG
Source organism: Phytophthora citrophthora (assembly GCA_031305395.1). Taxonomy (NCBI): domain Eukaryota; phylum Oomycota; class Peronosporomycetes; order Peronosporales; family Peronosporaceae; genus Phytophthora; species Phytophthora citrophthora. The sequence continues at coordinate 441,746 of JASMQC010000023.1, forward strand.
GTCTCCAAGTAGTGCATCATCATCATATCCGGCTTCAGTACGCGACGAGCAGATTGCAGAGCAGAAAACTGTAGATACGTGAACTGTTCCCTGTCTGTTTGCTGTTCCCCAGGCCAGAGCGGCACTGCGTCCAGCGCGACATTTACAAAGTGCACAAGACGTAATTTACTGGTTATTAAGGCTGACTGCACCCCACAACGTGCTTTTAGGGTCTGGGTGGCGTCAGAACGCAGGAATTCCGTGCTGTTGATACCTAAACAGACTGGAACGGACACGGATGTGGGGGAGGCTCGGAAATGCCGTTTGAAGGACGCCACGCGCTGGAAGTCGAAGGTGACGAAGTGGTACACGACTAGAGGCACCAGCACGAAGAAGAAGACCAGAAGGAAGAGCACAGGGCGGAGACTCGCCCGTCGCAGAGCGCGTAAGTCCCGCGGCATTTCTAAAGAATAAGTTTTTTTTTTTTCTAAAAACAGGTATACTATACAGTATACATCAATGACGTTTTCTGTGTAAAACCCAAAACAAAAATATTTGTAACATACGAGGTTCGTCGTAGAGCGTGTAAGCTGAACAATAGTTATTGCTGAACAAAACGGTGTTGCCTAACTTAAGTTGTCGACATTCTGCACGTTCCTCAGAACGAGCACCGAGTAAAGCCTCTGGGCAGTCCACTCGACTCCGTCCCGCTTGAGCGTAGGATAATATTTTTTGTACATCGTGGCGATGTCAACGGGATCAGCACCTCTCTCCACCCAATCTTGAATTCTAGTTTTGGCGCCCGACGTGGTCTTAATCTTCTTCAAGATGTCCTGCAGTACCTTGTCGTTTTGTAACTTGCTCTCCAGTACGTCGTTGGCTTTCTTAGCTGCTGCCAGCACTTCCATTTCATAGCGCAGGAGGGGGTTCTTAATGATACTCCCCACTGCTGCCTATCTTCCGAACCTTCTTCTTCTTCTTCTCCTCTCTTAATCTTCCGCAAGGACCTCGTTTTTTCCACTGGGGCGACGTCAAGAGGTTGTATCAATTTACTCTCTGTGTCAATTGAGGTTGCATCGCATCTGACGAGGGAAATGGTGGCGGCGACCACGAATACGGAGCTCAAACGCATGGTAATACTTGGGAAAGGTGGTTAGAGCAAGTTGAAGAATGGGAAGATGGAAATGACGGCAACGATAGAATTCCGATGCCGAATCACTAGAGTCCATCCCAATGAGATTCCCCGGATATGTTTCATTGGAACATATGAAACTTTCACTGGATCCGATCAAAAAAGTAAGTTAAACTGTGTCAGACCTGAGCAGTGTTGACTGCAATGCTATTACGGCCGTTGTGTGGAGGTACATCATCAATGATGGTATTACGTGATTTGGTGTTGAGGACGCCATCAATGCCTGATTTCACAAATACAACAACACCCAGATTTTACATGCAGCAGACTCGGCCAAGCCTCCTTCCGTCCGACCATTTTAGTCTAAGAACGGATGCCCAGGCGGTGCTTGTATGACTTGAACCGGAGTCCGATTTGTTTCCTGCTTGACTAGCTCCTCCTGCACCAACCTCTCTCATCAGCAACGTGTTGAAGTCGGAGAAGAAGGATTTACTACTGTAGTAGTTGATTAACAGCTATCGGGCTTCTCGTTTTGCTAACCTCGTCGAGTGGTGACTCGGATTCTCCATCCACTGATGACTCAGGCTCCCCGTCGAAGGGTGACGAGGCGGACGTTCAGACTACAATTCTTCACCGTAAACACTGTTGTTGTTGAGATTGTGAGGTCAGTTGCTCGTTCATCTATCACTTCTGCGAATTTCTCTTCCAATCGAGCAACTACAGGATTCAATACGAGTTGCAGTCCTTGAGCTGCTGTGCAGTTGAAGCACAGCACGCTACTGAGAGCTTTTATTACTAGGGTTCGTTGTTCTAGTCATTCTATCATTTGTTTTGGTCTTCTTCTGCCGACCAAAAGTTCTTCGCCTCGTCGTTGAGAATGACAACGGCAAAGCCGAACCGTCATCACCAACTGTTTGTGAAGACCAACAATGTAGGCTTTATGTATGTGGTGACGGATATTTAATCTCGCCGCGAGAGCATTCTACAACACAATTGGTTTACGCGACATTTTCCGTAAACCGATTGTGTTGTAGAATATTGGACTGGTTGATTCATCTTGAGATGGTCTCAAGTGGTGGCGTACATCGGAATTCTTTGCCGTAATTTCAAGCCTGACTGTCTCTTCATTCTGCGTTTCACGCCAATACTCAAGTCAACAACACCCATGCGTCTGAGCTCCATCTTCGTTGTGCTAGTAGCAGCTTTCCTCGTCAGCTGCAATGCCACCTCAACTACCTCGGAGAGAAAGTCTTCAACGCCTGTGCAACCTCTTGACATCCCAGTGAAGAACACGAGGTCCCTGCGAAAGATCAAGACGGAAGAAGAAGAAAGTTCGAAATTGGAAGAGAGGGCTGCAATGGGAGACATCCTTAAGAACTTTAAACGCTCGACGAGCTATCTGAACCACCCCCTCTTGCGTCCACAAGCGGAGGTGCTGGCAGCAGCTAAGAAAGCCGACGAAATACTGGAGAGCAAGTTACTCAAGGACAAGGAACTCGTGAAGATCTTGAAGAAGATTAAGACCACGTCGGGCGCCAAAACTAGAATTCAAGATTGGGTGGAGAGAGGTGTTGATCCCGTTGACATCGCCACGATGTACAAAAAAAAATATCCTACGCTCAAGCGGGACGGAGTCGAGTGGACTGCCCAGAGGCTTTACTCGGCGCTCGTTCTGAAGAACGTGCAGAATGTCGTCAACTTGGGCTAAGCAAGGTTTGTCCGAAGAGAAGATACCATGTTCGGTAGTTACTTCTCAATCTTTTTTTGTGGCAAATATACACATCACTCGCAATTGAATGTCTTCAGAAGGAAAAATAACAACTCTATGATGGTGTCCTCAACATCCATTCTGGCTCTGGTGTCGGTTGTTGCCACTACTGTAGACTACGTTCATGCTCACGGCTACATCGCGAAGCCTGAACCTTCCTGGAAGGGTAAGAAGACCAGCGACTGGGTTGTTGAGATTGAGCCCCAGTGGAAGGGAGGATGGGACGAATCCAAGGGTGACGAAGGTCTTCTCGCTACGTTTAAGGAACTGTCAGCGTCCAATAACTACAAGGACGTTCGTTCGATGATGGACGGCAACTCGGTTTACGGTGAGGACTGCGGCTTCACTGACCCGAACGGAACGCCCGTTGACCCACCGACCGACGGCGCAGCGACCTTCTCTCGTGGTATTGTGCACGCTGGTCCGTGTGAGATCTGGCTGGATGATAAGATGGTCCTTCAGAACGACGATTGCCAGAGTGCGTATGGAGATGGTACGCAGGACACGATTTCGGTCTTCAAGCCTGTCGACTACTCTTCATGCGCTTCGGGTGGCTGTATGCTTCGATTCTACTGGCTTGGACTACAGCGTCTTGATGGGAAGACGGTCTGGCAGGCATACAAGAACTGTATCCCTTTGACGGGACCTGCTGGAGGAGGTGGCTCGCCGTCCACGGGCGACTCCGACTCACCGTCGAGTGGCAATTCGGACGCTCGAGCTACAGTAGTTCTCGTGCTGCGACTTAGCACTTGTCCTATTCACTTTGCTATTTACCGGCAACGGACCACAACCGCACACCACTTTCACTGGTTCCCTTTACTTTCCGCCCCACGACTGGAATCCGAGCCAGTTCGCCAGAGTCTGCGCAAGCAACGGTGTCACCTACCGCAATCAATGCTCTTTCGACAAGGCAAACTGTGACAACAAGGGGGTGCGAGTGCTACATACCGGCATATGCAGGAGAGACAAAGAGCTCGTACGTCGTCAAAAACGCGGACGTTTGTCATCATTGGAACTTCCTCCTCGCGCTTACTTTAGGATCTGTGCCAATCGATAACAACCGGAATACAACACTCTCTGTTCCTTTTAAACCATTTAGATGAAAAGGCCAAAAGCTGGGCCTAATGATAGACCAACGCCTAGTAAGAATTCTCAGTAGGTCTCACTGACATGGCGTCACCGGACAAACTGCTTCAACTACACAGTCTGTATCGGTCTCCTTCAAAGCTCGTAGCAATAGCCTCCCCACCAAGGAAACGAAAACCAACGAACCGTAAACCAGGGACGACAGGACTCTGCCCATTGAATACGGGGAATGACAGTTTTTCACGTGAGCAATGGACGAAGTGGTTGCATGAGGCTCATGAGCTACATGTGTCTTCATCAATGTTTCTTGCCACCACTTCAAGTGCGACTTTGGCTCAATCAGCAACTGAAGGACTGCAACTCGTATTGAATCCTGTGGTTGCTCGATTGGAAGAGAAATTCGCAGAAGTGATAGATGAACGAGCAACTGACCTCACAATCTCAACAACAACAGTGTTTACGGTGAAGAATTCACCTGGAGTGAATAATACTCAGCAATGGAGGCCACGTATCACCAAACCTATGAAACAGAAGAAGACTAGAACCCTTCACATCGAGCCTTTGTTGTCGAACGAGGTGAGTGGCGAGCTTTATAAATCTATAACTCTGCTCAACTTACAGATATTTGTTTAACATTCAGATGCGAAAGAAACTACATGCGCATCTGAAAGAGAAAATCAAAGGTAATTTGTGGGAAAACGAAATCCGATCAAAACTTGCCAGACCGCTCAGTGCATCAACGTTTTGCAGTAGAAGTGAACAGCTACGCCACCCACTCAGTTCGGTGCAGTTTACTACAGAGACTGGGAGCGCAGCACCTAATGTCGTGCCGAAATTCCCGTACTCAAACGAAGCACACGCTTCTGCTAACTGTATTCGACGCTGCGTCACTAAAGCTTGGTTTCGTACAGCACTAAAGGCCCGTGTTCGCGTTGTAGCCATCGCCATTCGAGTACTTCGTCGTCGCGGTATTCCACTTCTGGTTCGAGGTTTCCGTCGTCGAAGACGAGCTGCAATTCGGATTCAGCGATGTTATCGACGCTTCGTTCGTTGGAGAACTGAGTTTTTACGTCCGTTTGTCTGCAGGAACGTCGCTGCCTGGGTACGACAGGGATTGTCCTTAGTAGCGGCTCGTGTGCTACTTGCGCGTGTCGTTACCGCGTTGTATCTGGCACGGAGGGCGAGACACTGGGTGGAGCTTCAACGGGCTAAGCATTTGAATCGATGGGTGGCCAAAACCCGTGTGAGTCTGTTTGTCCATCAGACATGGACGGTTGGCTGGTTTCGAGCCAAACGCAGTGCTAATGTGGACGGCATGAACCAAGAACTGGCACTTTTAGAAACGAGTGACCGCAATGTTCGCCTAAAGTTTACTACCGTCCTTGCTACACCATTAGGCAAAGAAATGCTGAAGAAAGAACTCACTATATGGCGAGTACATATAGGAGCTCGTACAAGTACACAGGAGAAGACAGGCATCGTTGAAGAGAATCTGGATCCAGCAATTCTGAGACTACGACAGTGCTTTCAAGTCTTTGATCTGGATGGATCCGGGACACTCGATTTGGACGAATTCCAGCTCATGTTGTCATATTTACGTGGGAAGAAGAGCAAAAAAGCGGCTCCGAAGCTCTCAACCGCGCAGGTTCGGACCCTGTTCGCTGAATTGGATTGCGATGGCAATGGTGGGATAACATGCAACGAATTTGAGCGTTGGTGGGCAACAGAACACACACGAGCGACGCTATCAACGTCCGCTTCGACCAATTTCCTCTCTCGAGGTCTGGATGGCTTACTGCTTCAGAGTCACGGCCTGCTCTTCTGGCTGCTCGGTCGCAAGCAGCAGTTGGAGCGGAAGTTCGTCAAGAAACTCATGGTGCGTCGCGCAATGGAGAAAGCTAAACGAGAAATTCTGTACCAAGAAATTGATTGTGAGCGTGCAGCTGGGTTGGCTTCAGGTGTGTTTCGTTGTGGTTGCTGTGGCCGTCGGTTTGGACTACGAAGAGACTTGGACGACCACATCGCACACGAATGTAGTAGTGGGGAGTTAGTGGTGGATACGTTTACTCTAAAGAGATGGATCCATGAAGAAGAATTCCGATTGCTCGAAGATATCAAAGGTGGCGATTGAAGAATCAACATTTACGGTGATACGCTATGAATTTTACTCTAGCTGTTGCTAGTTACGGCACTTGAATTCAGATTGTGGCGCAAAACCCAAAACTGCAAACTCAACATGTAGTCACAGGGACAGATTCGCAGACTAGTAGCGACGGCGACGACGGCCATTGCACTTGCTGCTTGGAGCTGGCGTGACTTCGGGCGTATCAACCGAAGGTGACTCAGGAGCAGATGTAGTCTGCACGTCCGCCTCGTCACCCTTCGACGGGGAGCCTGAGTCATCAGTGGATGGAGAGTCCGAGTTACCACTCGACGGAGAGTTTGAATCACCAGTGGACGGAGAGTCTGAGTTGCCACTTGATGGTGAGTTTGAGTTGCCACTCGATGGTGAGTTTGAATCACCAGTTGACGGCGAGTCGGAGTCGCCCGTGGACGGCGAGCCACCTCCTCCAGCAGGTCCCGTCAAAGGGATACAGTTCTTGTATGCCTGCCAGACCGTCTTCCCATCAAGACGCTGTAGTCCAAGCCAGTAGAATCGAAGCATACAGCCACCCGAAGCGCATGAAGAGTAGTCGACAGGCTTGAAGACCGAAATCGTGTCCTGCGTACCATCTCCATACGCACTCTGGCAATCGTCGTTCTGAAGGACCATCTTATCATCCAGCCAGATCTCACACGGACCAGCGTGCACAATACCACGAGAGAAGGTCGCTGCGCCGTCGGTCGGTGGGTCAACGGGCGTTCCGTTCGGGTCAGTGAAGCCGCAGTCCTCACCGTAAACCGAGTTGCCGTCCATCATCGAACGAACGTCCTTGTAGTTATTGGACGCTGACAGTTCCTTAAACGTAGCGAGAAGACCTTCGTCACCCTTGGATTCGTCCCATCCTCCCTTCCACTGGGGCTCAATCTCAACAACCCAGTCGCTGGTCTTCTTACCCTTCCAGGAAGGTTCAGGCTTCGCGATGTAGCCGTGAGCGTGAACGTAGTCTACAGCAGTGGCAACAACCGACACCAGAGCCAGAATGGATGTTGAGGACACCATGAGAGAGTTCGTTGTAGTGGGAAATGACGGCCGTACTGGGGGGAAGGAAGCAAGTTTGGAAATGACTTGTACAAGTGCCGGTTTGTCGATAAAAGCTTTGGACAATAACTCCCTTGCAAATCACGACTGTGTCTCGAATGACTTCGAAGTACCTAGCAGACGGGATCAAGTAAACGGTCTTTCGCGGTGTCCGAAGAATCTGTGCGAACAGCAATTCACTTGGTAGTTTAATCGAGGTGGCCTTTCGATGGTCGCAGATAGACGATGTTCAATCTCTACGATTAATCAGACGTAGCAGATCCAACATGATTATGGATCTTGGTGACATCCTTTACACCTCTGCGAGCCTCTACATGTACATGTGCTCGATAGTGTGCTGTATCGACAAACCTGTGTACGGTACATGTAGAAGACCTCCAACACCCACTATTTCGTTCCTCGTTGTCTGATGGACCATGCGCACGGTCTGGCTGGAAACTTAATGCTGACAAAGACAGTTTAGACGTGCAGAAAATAAAAAATAACATCCTGGATGCAGGATGATAGTACATATCAATTGGTCATTGATTAGCTGGAGAGCGAAGTGGTCATCACGTGTGCCGATCATACATAGTAAATACTAGTCTACGCTTGGATTAAATGACTTAGTATACCATTCAATTCGAACCTGTGCAGACAGAACTTTGGCTGTGCCACTACAACGAGTATTTAATTGAAGACGGATGTATCCAGCTAATTGGCAATTCTGATCGTGCTCCTAGAATGCAGTCATGTAAACACGATATGAGGTCAAGACCAATTGGACATGAGGTTGTACCAGGCAATGGTTCTCAATCGACCAAAGCTGACGAGGTTAAAGAAAATCCTGGGGTATTTGGAATCACGGCGGTTTGGGGTAGCTCCTAATGAAGACATTTAGCGGCCTAATGTAGTGTAGAGGAAGAAGACAAAGTAACCACATTTTTATCTCGTCAAATGCTTGATGGTAACTATTGAAATTCATGAAATGAAGAAGGTCTCGCATTTTCAGAAGAAAGAATTATTTTGCTTAGAGCTCGAACTCCTCTTCATGGACGTCAAAGTGACTACGTCCAATGTCTGCGATAGAGTACTCAACAGCTTTTTTCAGCTCTTCCGGCCCTGAAACGAATACACCGATCGTTGAGTTCCCAGTAGCAGGATACGTCGTATTAAGGACTTGTCGAAACTCCTGGTGTTCTGCGAACGCCAACTTCATGAGCTGCGGGATGTCTGGACGGTGACCAACATCAACGTTGTACTCTGAAAGGAGATCCTGGAACGTGTGAACGTCCACAGCCATTGAAGGAAGACGAGGTGTCACTGCTACCGTTCGAGTGGGGTTTTTAGGGTCATGCGTCTTCTTGTCCAGTGCGATACTTGTGTAGACTGTAGCCATCCCCACGACAATGAGCAACGTGATCTCGACGAAATTCTGCAGTGGCCAGAGGTTCTCGTTGCTCTCCTGTACTTTGTTGCCGTACTTGACGAGGATCACGATGATCAACGTGATCAGGAAGGATGCACCAAACATCGCCACCTTGCTGGTTCGAGTACGCAGAGGCTCAGTGAAAATTCTGGGGGCCTTGGACTTCACGGTAGCGTCGTACTTAGTAGCATCCAAGTGGGGTTTCCCAGCAAGACGTTCACGATCAATAGGTACTTCCAGTTGTTCACTTGTAGGAGCACGCGTGAGGCTGAAGTGAAGACTGAAGAAGTTCTGGTGAGGGTCCAACTCCTTGATCTGCATCAGTACGGGGTGGATCTCTTCCAGGAGCGAAAGTTCGCGGAAGGAGAAGATGAAAATGACCTTCTGACGTAGAGTGTCCCCCCTTTGAGGCTTTGCCACGATATCTTCCAGGATCGAGAGCAATGGAGTCACTCCGATGCCTCCACCCACTAAACACACAGTTGGGTACTCTTCGTACATCTCCAGCGACGCACCGTAGTATCCGTCCATGTAGAGCTTAGGTAAAACGTTGTTCCTTTGACAGAACTCCGAGTACTTGACCAGGTCCTCCGTCCAGTCACCAAGTGACTTCAGTAGAATCGTGAGTGTATCAGGACTGGTACGTGGTGATGAAGAGATCGTGAACGCGTGCCACTGCAGCTTGGAGATGGCGGGGACATTGAGGTAGACAAACTGACCGACCTTGTAGTTACCAGCGGGGGCGGTAGAACGAGCCAGTACTACCTTCACAACGTCATGGGAGAGTGTGGTGAATTCACGTACTCCTACCGGCGTGAACCCGTTGGAGCTGGAGATCGCACGACTGATCGTGTACAGCATAACCGAAGGGAAGATCCACGAGAGGATCGGGTTCCAGTGTAGAACAGCGAAGATTGTACCGATAAGGAAGAGATGGTGCACGTTGTAGAACGTGTTGTACATCTTGCGTCTCATCCACGGAATAGACGTGAGGCCAATAGACAGGAAGGCCAGGAGCGCGATTTCACCGAAGAAATTCATCCACGGATTATGACCATCGTTTTTATTGCCGACCTCACAGTCGAAGCAAGGTAGAGCCTTGTCTTTCCATTCTCCTTGGTGGATCCACGACCAGTAGTACCCGATGCAGTGAAGTAGAGCGGTTAACACCGCGATAACTCCGAGCCAGCGGTGATACTTGATACCGTTAGCGTACGAAATATTGAGGAATTCCATCCACACGCAGTTGCGAGTTGCCGGGAGAAAGAGGAAGGCCATGTTGAAGGTACACACAAACCCCAAGGAGCGTCCAACCGACTCCAGATACAACTCGAAGGTGAGCTCTTTACCCTTTTTGCGGTTCGTCTCCAGTCGGTCCACGTAGTAGAAGTAGCACACGTAGAAATTCCCACCGATCAGGAACGCCAGGAACAAGAGTTCACCCAGACTAACTGGTGCTACCCAGCCGGAGATCTGAGGCTTGCGACGTAGAAAGCGAGTGAAGCTGAGAACGTAGTGCGAAGTGATCCGACGGACGTTGAAATGCTTGAGCAACTCCAGTAAAACTATCGACACTGCAATCGGAACGAAGCAGAACAGGAAGAAATACGTGGGACGGACCATCTCGGAGCGATCTCCAAACCACGATCCGATCGTAGAACTCAGAGCGGAATATGCGTCGGTGAAGTAGAACAGTTGACCGTAAGCGTACGTAGTCATCGCTGCGAGGATCAACAGTTGCAAGAGGTTCCCTAAGAGGTAGAACCGAGTATAGTTGGGTAGAGGTTCATCAACGAAACTCTTGCGCTTGTCTTCGACATCAGGAGTTTTCAGTGACGAATAAAGTGCATCAACGCGTGGGGTAGCGCTTGAGTCTGCGTAGCTCAGTGCCATGATGAATCCAGATCGTCTTGTGCAGTGAAAACCAAGTTACACAATGATCGAGTGTCAAAAATGAAGACTTCCATTGTTAAGCGTGTTGGAAAGACTTTCCAAGTCGTTAGAGGATCGTATACTTCCTATCACGTTGAGTAAGACCGACGAGCGAATGTTTGTCAAGGCAAAAGCTCGACGGCAGACATCAAGATCAGGGGCTTCAGGGCACACGGCCTTGGACCAATGACAGCTTCTGAGTACAGTGTTACCGTGACGTGCATGTTGACGGGGTAGTGCCGTCTCAGCGTCAAAGCATTATGGAGCGAGCACCGCCGGGAAGAAAGGGACTTGCGTGGCCTGGTGTTATCAGTCGCCACTAGATGCCATCGTTGCAAATCTTCAATGCAGTTCCAACAAAGACTTTTTCTTCAGGTATTTACTTTCCTCCACCTACTTCACGCTGTTGTTGCTGTCGCTTTTACTCGTCCACGTTGACATTCTCCAGAGCTTCTGGTTCTGGCAAAGATTCATCCGGAAAAGCCTTTCGAACCAGCTCCACCGAGGCGAGAATCTGCCCATGGCTTGTCTCCTCTGCGTCTCCGTTGAAAACAACCGGCAGCCACTTGGGCTTCGGCTGGTGCGGACGCTCGTTCTGTTTGAGCTCCTGTGACGTACAGACCACCACACTCCCGTCGGGCGTTTCACTATTCGTAGCATCCGACAGCTTCAACGCTGCAGTGCCAATGTACTCGCGAGGCTTCTCGTTCCGAACATGAATCAGTACGTGAGGGGCGTAGCGTAAGTCGGGCAGATTCACGTCAATGCAGAACGTCTGTGCCCACTTGGGCGAGGTCGAAGACTCCTGAGTTTCAGTACTTTTCGTCGTCTTCAGGACGCCGTCCCAGCACTGCACAGTGGCGCTCGCGACGATCGTTTTGGTGCTGTCGTGTAAGGAGACCAAGTTCCGAGCTTCGTGGATGCGGACGCGAACTTGGTACGACTTGCGGTGGTTGACATGCTCCAGCATCGCCCGCTGGTCCCAGGACTGGGCAGTAGCTGTCTCAATGGGGCCAAAACCCAGACGCACCAGCACTTTGCCAGTGTACTCCTCTCGCGGCTTAGCCTTGTCCACTGCACGGTCGGCCATGAGCGGGATCCACTCCATCTCTCTCTCAAACTGAGACATCAGCAGCTCCTTCGCCTTGAAGCGCTTGTAGCAGATTGCCACACGTTTCTCATCATCTTTCTCGCATAGATACAAAAACACATCCGGTATCTGGTTGACATCCACCGGGAAGACCATTTTGTCGCTTTCCTCGGTCTCATTCCACTTGATACTCCCATTAACAGCCATTTTCCTCGTTGAAGTGATCTTGCGTAGCCCACATGAAAGCACCAGCGATAGTTTCGGCTTGCCGTTGGCCACAGCTGCTGGTAAACCAACTGCCTGCACGAAATGAGCTCTCATCCGATACACACAGCTCTCCGGGTAACTTTCCATCGGTAATTTGCGAGCCAATCGCTTCTGATGTTTGGCCTCGTACGATTCTGATGACTTGGTGCGGATACGAAGCGTCAGTAGCACACGCCCACGGTATGTAGAAGCCAAATCCGAGTTGTCATTCATCATCTCTGCAGATCGACTGTTATTGCTGCAGCCCTTCACGGGCGCACCATACAAATTGACCCAGAACGGCAGATTCCCATGGATTTTCGCAGCAGCTTCGACGTTCTTAAGCTCAAACTTGCCGACAATTTCATCTCCACCCACTGGATCCCAGTCCATCACGTTAAAACTCACATCGTGGCTCTTGGAATCCTTCTCATCAGGCAAAAACAGCATCAAACTCTCTCGGAAGTTGACGTTCAACTGCTCACGACGTCCCTGCTTGGTCCGCACACGGGTACGTACGAAATCTTCAGGCTCAGATGACAGAGCAGCAGCCACATAAGCGTCAATCCCTCCTCCACTGTGCTTGCGTCGCTCGCCCTTGTCAAACAGGATCGAGTCCATGGGCGGGAGGTCTTCCACGCGGTGGATTGTAGCGACTGCGAACTTGAGGATCCTCGTTCCAGGAGGAGGAGGAGGAAGCGAAGCCACGTCAACATCATCTTCACTCTCAGCATCCAGCACCTCGTCGTCTTCGTCATTCAACTCGTCATCAGAATTATACGGACCGTCAGGGCTAGTCACACGCATCGACTTCTTGAGGGACTGTAGAATAGACTTTTCCTTCTTCTTCTTGGACGTCTTCGTGATGGACTCAGCATTGGGGTCGTACACCCACCGCAGTCGGAGCTTCAGAGTACCTCGATCCTTGTCGTTCTGCAATTTCCTGTCCAGTAAAGTGACCGTCACAGTTTTCTCCTCATTCGGCACGATCACATCTGCCAGCACCAGCTGAGCACGACCTAAAAAATCGTTAATTGTGCGATCTTCGTCCTCCGCCAGCAGCTCCAGCGTCGTGTGTGCGTCCTTCAAGAGGAACGCAAAGCGTTCGTCCCAGTGAGGCTTGAGGGTCTTGGCCACTGTTTCCGTCTGGTGTCGTTGACCTACAACTGATAATTTTACAAGAGGATCACTACTGTTATTGCGATCCATAGGCAATAAATCTTTGCCTGAATCAATAGTAACATAGAGTAAATTGGGACTCTCGTCTTCCCCTTGGAAAGCTACAGACTTGGCTTTCCCTCTGCCCTCTGAAGTAGCAGCAGCAGGTTTCTTAAACGTTAAGTGAAGTTCCCCTTTAGCGTCTGAAGTCATAGCGTCCGGTACTTTCATAATGCGGTACCAGTCGTCCATGGGTTCCGTCTCACACGTAACGAGGTCCAGTGGCACTTCCACGACGCCCAGGACATCGTCTCGCTTAAGTCCGTCGAAGTCGAACACCATGAAGCGCAGAGACGTCGCCAGGCGCAGGTCGAAGTCTCTGGATCCGATAGTAAAAGTTTCGTTCCATTCAGGGGCCAGAGTTCGCTTGGAGACGCACGTTTTAAAGGTCCCAGCGGCGGTTAAAGCGTTCCCCTTGGCGTCCAGCACCGTCAGCTGCACGAACGGGTCGCTGGAGCCGTTCAGGTCCCCTACGAGGAGGTCACGCGCGCCGACGACGCCCACAACGAGCTGCGTTAAAGCTGGCATCTTGTAGTATGATCGCTGTGGGTTAATGATTTTTTTAAAGGAAATATATCAGATTTCATAGGGATTTTTTTACTTCGTTACTTCATAACACTACTTTCAAATGAAGGCAAAAATAATATTGGAATTTGCTAGGAATTCAAGTAGAGGTTTGGAATGATGAACATTACTACCGCTCGTTTTGTAAAATGTGTAAAACGTTTCCGACATCTCGCTCGATATCTAAACTTGTGTTCTTACTGCAAGCTTTCCACCATGGCAGGAATTTCTCGAAAGCAGTCAACAAATTCCCTTTAGACGATACCAGCCATTTTTTGCACTTCGAGCGTGTACCTTCGACAGAAGACGTGTCACGATAGCCGAAATGCAAATATTGTGAAGTCCAGCAGCGCATAACTTTCGTCTTGTATTTCCACCAGTGAAGATCGAGATAGTCTGCGAGTTCCGAGTTAAAGTTACGAATTTCTGCGCAACACTTTACGAACTCGTCCTCATCCGGCAAATCAGCAGCCTTGTAGTACAAATCCATAAATTGACTGGTCTCGACAATGTTCTCGTACGTGTCTTGACCAGGAGCAGAGTTCGGATCCTCAACTTGACCAAGAACTGTACGGGTTTTGGCAAGAACATTTTGGTTCATATGCCACCGACCGACAAGAGCAGGGACATCTGGATACATTTGATCCAGCGCATTCATACAGGCTTGATCACGAACGGTGAGAATATTCGATGGCATCGAAATTTCGCACTTTTCAATCATCTCCTTCAACTGTTGTAAGTACCAGATGAAATCTTCTTCTTTTTCACCAGGCAAAAACCATTGGGCGACTTGCAACACCATGTTCATATTGGTCATGACTCCGATGTTAAGCAGTGGCAAATCGTAAGTATTGGTCTTGTACGTGTAATCCATAACCACGACATCAGAATATAGTGTTTCCCATGGCAAATGTCACTGTAGTTGTGACGCACCAGTTCGCGAACGCATTTCGACGGTTGCAGCGTTTTTGGGCCAGTTCAATACCGGAGCGGCTTCCCCACTGGGCTCCGTTACAGCTACAATATTGGGCACTCAACCAGGGATTGGAATACCAATATTAATAGACTGGAACCTCTACGGTCCCAATCCGATCGCGTTAACGTCAATGTGGCGGCTGCGCCAACTCTCATGCAATAATCTGCTTCCTCGCATTGCCCATGCTTTGGGCGAGCGTACCCATGCCCTGACCTTATACCAACTACACATCACAGCTTCATCCGCTGCAGCCTCTCCCAATACGGGGTCCCGATTGAAGGCCGAGCTTTTCATATCGCCGCATTCTATTTCGTGAACAGAGCCAACGCCAATGCCATGTTACCGTCGAAATGCGTTCACGAACTGGTGCGTCACAGCTACAGTGACATTTGCCATGGGAAACACTATATTCTGATGTCGTGGTTATGGATTACACGTACAAGACCAATACTTACGATTTGCCACTGCTTAACATCGGTCCTGCGAATGTCCCACCGTTCTAAAAGATGGTGCCAGTGCTGTGAACAGAAAACCCCGGCGCTATCTACCAGCAGTGCGTAGTTTTCTGCATGAGTTTAACATCAGGCTTGTTGAACTCGGTTGGGTGTACGAGAATCCCCATAGTCGTTGGGCTACCCCGTTCTGCCTGTGCACAAGCAAGGACTGGCATCTATCGTGAAATCTAAGTGCGAGTCAATTTACGCGCCATCCTCTAACGTTAGTGTCGACGAGATGATGGTGCGTTTCTCGGGGAGGTCTAAACACAGTCTTCGAATGAAGAACAAACCAATTTCAGAAGGTTACAAGATCATGGCTCTTTGTGGTAAAGGATACTGTTTTACTTTTGAATTTGTTTCTTGGGTGGATAAGTTTCAGGTCTCTACGACACCTCACCAAAGCAACACTGGCAACTTGGTCGAACACATGTGTCGAAAGCTTCCTTTTTCGAATTTCGAATTTGACGTTTACATGGACATTTTTTTTTCTTCAATTCCTTTGTTTTCATATCTACGGAGTATCGGAATTGGTTCGTGCGGTACCGAGAAATCCAACTCAGCAAAGTACCCAAAAGATATGCGCTTTCGCAACGATAAAACACGAAGTGATTGAGATCGCATGCGTTGAAGATGGAAAGTGTATTTAGTCGACGCTATAGCAGGTGGTGTCTGTTCCTGGGAGGCTAAGTTTCGCCGTCGTAGTCAAAAGAGAGGACCGGCTCGGTTTCCATTTCACCACTCTCTATCTGTTCACTATCATCTGTACCTTCGGAGCTCATAGCACTTGTACACGACTCATCTTCAGCCCTATCTGGGAGTTCATCCTCCTCATCGGCACTAACCTCCGACTCCACAATGTCGGAAATGTTAGGCAGTCTTGATGCTCGAGGAAGCTGGAACCTGTTCCTTCGTGGCGGTGCCGCTATACTGGACTGGACAGCTACGTGTTCAATAACGTACTCGCGAGCAAGAGACTCAATCGTGCCGACAAAGCGGGTAATAGCAGGATGTGGTACTTTGAGTTTTTCATTCAGACGACGGTGGAAACATTCAAGAGGATTGTTAGTACGACTAACAAGATCTCTCATCATGCCGTACACGTTCCAGTATGTTGGAGGAAACATCACAAGCCAAGTCCTCAGAAATAGTTCCAAAAACTGCGATATTGTTGTCGAGAGTAGATGACTTTTTCGCAGCACAAGTTTGTTTAATATTGTCCTTGACCCACGCAATCCCCTGAACTTCAATTAAGCTTGGCTCAATTACCGTCAGAACGTCAAACACACTTGGTGTTATTGCCAGCTTAGCTTCATCTCGTGGAATCCTGTACTCTTTCAGCTTTCGGCGGCAATCCTGCTTAAAGTGAAATGAGCAGCCGATAATACGAATATCAGGGAAGAAATCTCGTATAGCTTCAATAAGAGCGCTCTCGAAATCGCATACAACTTCCTTAGGAGTCAGCGCTCGGCCGACACAATACTGTACACACCTCAAGAGCTTAAGGTAAGCTTCCTTCGCCATCGATGTTGTCAGTGTGAAAATGGCAGGGATGTACAGGTCAGTCGATGGGTCATGAACCATCACAGTTACACATTGCTTGTATTCCTTAGGAGCACAGCGGAATGTACCATCAATAAACCACGAAAGATTTTCAAAACGGAGCAAATTCCGTAACTCAAGGTGTGCCCACGCGATGACACGATCTACTCCCACAGAATCCTTTAGTGCCTTGCTGTCATCGTGCCAAGAGTACTGAATTGAAAGAAACCTTGTGTAGAATCTTTCACTTTTGACAACGAAGGAATTTCAATGGTCCGACAACGATTGCCTCCTGATTGTTTTGCGCGGTTGTATATTACATGGTTTTGGACAGCGTTCTTAGACTGAAGCCAGCTGAGCGTAACTACCCCGTACATGACAAGGAGCTCCTTGCCATGAAGTATGCACTCGCAAAGTCCGAGTGTATCTACTTGGGAGTAGCCGTTCGTGGTCTATACAGACCACGCATCATTGCGGACAGCGATTAAGTCGCCGCACATCTCGCAACGTATGGCGAGATGGTGTCCGGGCTGCATATATTACTTCTGCATCACGAATCCAGATGTCACCTTGAGTCATGTTTGTTCCCTCCGAAAGTTTGTCGACTTCATCCAGAATAGCGGCTCTTACGTCCGTGCAGTGACTGACACCGCTAACGGCTACTTCACTTTGCCGAGCTCGGGTTGGTGTACAGGTATGAGGTACAAGTTCGCTGTAGTCGTAGGTTTGCGTGTATCAGCAACGAAGGCAAAACGGGCTTTGCATTTTTTTCTTTGTACGAGCTGCATCTGTAGGAGATCTTCGTGTCCGTAATGGTCAAGCGTGTAAATGAGTAACCTTGTAACCACACCGTCGTACGACCATCTCGTATAGTGATAGTTGGACGGGACGTTAGGACTGTTGTGTTGGTTGGTCCATGCATCGACACGGCCTCGGCCGCTCCATGAGGAGAATCAGCAGCATTGTCACGTGGGGTCGCTGAGATAAGCGCCGTTGAAGCGGTTTGTTGCAATATAGCTGTCGTCAATGTTGAGGGAGCAGTAGATAATTCAGTTCCTACATTTTAAGGCAAGGTTGTCCCTTTGTTGGCTGCGCTCGTATCGACTTGGGTACAACGCTGCTGACGTTGCACTGGATGTGTAGCAGCCTCGGTCTCGATGCAATCTGGCAATGCCGAATCAGCTTGGGTCGCACGCTGAGAATGCGTTTGACGCCTTGTCATGGGGGAATACCGAGGGCGCTGTTGGCGTCCAGAAGGCTGATGTGGTATATCGATCGATAAAGGAGGTGCGACTTTTTTGCTTTACGCCGAGGCATTCCGCTCAAAGGACTTAGTTGCTGCTGGAATGTCCTATTTTGAAATGACTGAGATATCTCCTATGGCTTGGAGTAGTGAGGCTTAGAGACGTTGGTTTCGTAACCGCTTTTTGTGGTTTCTAGTGCACTCGAGGCTCGTTGGTTTTAAAACCACTTCAGCTTGGGATCATTCGTTTATTGGTCACGTGGCCTAAGCAGTATTTTCTACGAGAAGTGTGATCTATTTGCCTTCCCATCATGTGACCAGTTCTTCGGATTGACCTGTATTCACTTGTACGGATAAATTGGTTTTGTCTCCTCGATCGTCTCCAGGTGAGATTATGTGCGGGCTGGTGCAGGCTGTGATCCGCCACCCGACAGCCGACGAATAAAAACTTTCTTTCAATATCACCTTTTGATTTTACTTTACCTGAAAGTGCATTCTAAAAAAGGAGCTCTGCTTCGGGAAAGCCGCCAGCGAATCTGTTCACTGCTTTGTAGATATAGCACTTTTTAATAACGCCTGGAATTGGAGCTGTTCCAGAAATATATTCCGTCAAACTCTTCATTCTTCGAGTATTGGAACAGCAGCCCGTATTTTACTTCAGGAAAATCCTTAATCTAATTAGGATTTTCCTTCTTCCAAAACCTAAAGTGATCTACTGACAACAGTTTACCTCACCTAAAAACGAAATGAAATGAATCGCCCACGGATAGCAACTGCATAACCTAGTGAAGGCCTCACTTCCATGCGAACTCTATTTCATGTATTACTTGGTTTCGAGTTTGCCAATACTACCTGCCTACTAAATTTAAAATTTAGAAATAGTATTGCTAGATTTAGCAAACTCACCTTTTCCACCCCCTAGAGTCCCCTTGCCACGTCCTGAGTCGCGTCCAAACACTATTGGTTGGACGAATGCCAACGGCGGTATTAACTCTCCGGATCATCGGACAGAAGTGGGGATTTCGTTGCCTCAAAAACTGGGCGCGATTACATTCACCCCCGTTCGGGTAGTCGTATCAAGCAGGATGTGGACATAACATCGTGTTGATCCCATCTCAGGAATTCCAGTCCTTGACTTTGAACGAGGTCGAAACAAAGTCCCGCGCAGACAAACAGAAAAGTTCAAGGGTGATGCACAGAAGCAGATTAATACGGTTCTAAGATGTCGATTACTGGTATGACACCATTGGCGTCGACAGTTTTTGGAGAGTTCTCGTGGTGAAATGATCCACATGAATGGTCAGCTCTTCGTCAGCCATTTCATTCTTGAATTACCCGACTTCACAGCATGGTCAGATGGAAGGAGATCATAACTACCGTTCTAATGTACACAACAGTGACGTCCACACTAGTTGTCAATGCTGAGCATCTTGAGGTTGGACCACTCGTCAACACAATCGACACAGTGGAGTCAACGTACAGGAACTGGGTGGGTCTGACCATCGGCGAGCCGGACCGTGGCGACTGGGCCTGCTACCGTAAAGCCTACATCATGGACGAGTGTCCTATTGGCTTTAACTACAAGTGGAAGACCTGCTGGACCCAATGTCCGCTATCGTATCCCGTACAGTGTGGCATGGAGTGCATCCGTCAGAACGACGACTGCGGCTTTGAAATCTACGCCAAGACAGCGAACGTAGTGCAGACGGCCATCTCTCTCGCCACGATGGGCCTCTTCGGTCAGCTTACTACAGTCGCTAAAGGTATCGTCGAAGGTGCCAAATGCCTCCGATCCATGATCGGAAACATCAAGATGCTCAACAGCTACATCCGCAGTATCAAAGTGTACGATCCGCAGATGCCCCGAGACCAGATCATGAACATGGTGTACCACACGAGCTACTTCACGATTGATTTTCCGGTCGCTATTGCGGATTGTTTGGGCTATTCGTATCCTGGGGCTTTAGATCCTGCCAGTTGGATGGTGGATACAATGCAGCTGATGCTTGGAGAGGTTCTCGACAATGGAGACAGTCTAGTTCGAGGCTGGGATCGATTCAAGGCTTTCTTACGTCGCGTCAACTTCACCCAACCATTGTCGGAATTAAACGAGACCGATATTTCATCGTTGAAAAGCGGAATAGCTTCGAATTCAACGTGTGGTCATGAACTGAAGCGTCTGACGGACAGAACGTGGATGACTGTGGCTCAAATGAAGAGAAACAACCCAAAAATGACCCAGGACCAACTCCGAATTGCAATGTACGAGTCGGATCTCGTGGTGAAAGACATCCCGACCGTAACGAACAATTGTATGGAGCAAATGATCGCCGAATCGACCGAGGACACCGCCTACCAGACTCGAGACACGCTGCGTAAGACGCTTGGGGTGATTGTGGACGACCTGATTGACAAAGGGAAGAGCGACAACGGTACTTCTCTTACTGCTAAGGAGTACACGCGTGTTATAGCGGATAAACTCGCGATGACTATGTTCGTGATCTCGCTGTTCGACGAGACTCGGGTCATCGGTATTATTACTGAGTACATCCAGCCAATCTGCGGTCCGACTCAGTTTATCGGAGAAATTGACGATGGTAGTGATCCATATACGCTCGGTCTCAATATGGTTCGGAGGGCTTTTCAAGGCAGCAGTTCGTCCTGGAAGAGAAAGGGCGATGGAGTCGTTACAGTTTACTTTGAGAGCTCCGATACCGAGTATGTGACTGTGAATATTTTCTCTGGGGGTCGCAAAATCGATGAAATAGACGTTGAAGCAGGAGGCATTGCGACGTGGACTTCGAACGTTACAATACTGGGTGGGAAGACGCTGTATTTGGACCGATGGAGACCAGGCTTCCTGGGTCTACCTGGCACTGGTGGTGGATCTTTGAAGTTGTGGGTGCCACGAGCAAAAGAAGGAGGTCATTTGGATCTACAAGTGAAACTCAACGTTAGTTAAATAGAAAACACATTAATATGAAAATGATTTCCAAGTTTCTAGCCGAAAGCCTTTTCTTTTGTTCCCTGCAATGACACATTCTTCAATTGCGATGCTTTAATCTTACGCTACTGTATGAAAATATACGTAGAATGTTATGGATAAAGAGATGACGAAGTACATGTACAAGTATGAATACAGTTGGTGTCCTCGAAAACGTCAAGATAAAACGGAACAGAATTGCATTGAAAAGCAATTATTATGATACCCAATTAAATGTTTCAGCAGCAATAATTATTTCCCACTAAGTCCGATCGACGAGTCTCAAGTACAATGCCCTCTGTAGCAACGACTTTTCTTTCAAATTTGACTCGCAGGCTGCAACCCAAACGAATATCAGTTGACAAAGCTCTGCGATCAGTATCGGCAGCAGTTGCTGCTTCCTCGTTTAAAGAAGTGCCTCCATGAATTTGTGTATTTGGTCAATCAATTTGTATCATGGATACACCGAAACCTATTGTTATTTTTCGCGTCAGAATCCGACCGAAATGTAGAGCACGCTGAGAAGCGAATCTAAGGCTGAAACTCGGTACACATGTAGAAGACGCTCTGGTGTGTCTGGTAGATGTAGTAGGAAGATGGGGTCGCGCGTGCAGCGCGCCCAGGACACGTGAATACACAAAATGAGGGGACCAAATCACATTACGCGTCGGAATCCGACGCATAATATTCGTTTTAAAAATGTCACTGGAAAATGTTGCTTAAAACAGCAGTGATTAAAACACAATTAGACACCCTTACCCCCCCCCCCCCCCTCCAAGAAGGAGGTTGTACTGTTGTTCAGCCTGCTCATGCAATGGATGTTGCGTGATCGGGGGTCTCTTACACTCGGCGGATTAACAACGCAAAATGTATTGAAATTTGAAAACGACTTATGTAACATGTACGTGAAAGCTGGGGGCAGCTCCTTCCCGTAATCTCTAGCTCTAATCAGAGCTCGAACTCCTCCTCGTGGACGTCGAAGTGACTGGCGCCAATGTTCGTCATGGCATTTTCCGTCGCGTTCTTGAGGGCTCCCGGGCCAGAGATGAAGACACCCACCGACGAATTTCCCATAGCTGCAGCATCCGGATGGGTACTGGCAAACTGCTTGTGGCCGTTGTACACCTTCTGCATGAGATCGAGCATATCCGGACGCTGGCCGACGGCCACGCGATATTCAGCCACGAGATCACGAAGCGTGTGGCCGTCACTGCCGTAAGGTTGGAAACCGCCGGGTGTTGCCAATGATCCAGAGAATCCAGCCGACTCCTTCTTGTTCTTGTCCTCCACGTACGTGAACGTGTAAACTCCAAAGAACGCGACGGAAATGACGAGAACAATCTCCACGAAGTTCTGAAGCGGCCAGAGGTTGCTGTTGTCGGCCTGCACCTTCGTTCCGTACTTAACGAGAATCCAGATGAGGAAGGTGATGAAGAACACTACCGTGTACATGACCACCTTACTGGTACGGGAACGAAGAGGCTCAGCGAACGGTCGAGGCGCCTTTGACGTCGTAGCAGTATCGTAACGGGTGGCTGACACATGAGGCTTCCCAGCGAGCCGTTCGTGGTCAATTGGTTGATCCAGTTGATCGTTGGTAGGTGCACGTGTGAGACTGAGGTGGAGACTGAAGTAGTGTTGTTGAGGGTCGAGCTCTCGGATCTGCATGAGCAATGGGTGGATCTCTTCAAGGAGAGAAAGCTCGCGGAATGTGAAGATGAAGTAGACCTTCTGACGCACAGGTTCTCCGCTTTGGAGCTTGGCCACGATGTCCTCTAGGATGGAGAAGAGTGGGGTGACACCGATGCCTCCACCTACCAGACACACAGTAGAGTACTCGTCGTACATCTCCAGTGATGCGCCGTAGTATCCGTCCATGTAGATTGTAGGTAGAACGTTGTTCCTCTTGCAGTCCTCCGAGTACTTGACCAGGTCCTCCGTCCAGTCACCAAGTGATTTGAGTAGAATCGTGAGTGTATCAGGACTGGTACGTGGTGATGAAGAGATCGTAAACGCATGCCATTGCAGCTTGGAGATGGCGGGGACATTGAGGTAGACAAACTGACCAACCTTGTAGTCACCCGCGCGTGTGGTAGAACGAGACAGTACTACCTTGATCACATCATTCGAGATGGTCGTGAACTCACGCACAATCACTGGCGTGAACCCGTTGGAGCTGGAGATCGCACGGCAGATCGTGTACAGCATAACCGAAGGGAAGATCCATGCGATGACCGGGTTCCAGTGTAGAACAGCGAAGATCGTGCCGAGGATGAAGAGGTGGTGCACGTTGTAGAACGTGTTGTACATTTTGCGTCGCACCCACGGGATGGACGTGAGGCCGATAGCCAGGAAAGCCAGCAACGCGACCGTTCCGAACGTGTTCATCCACGGGTCTTTACCTTCCTCGCCCACTGCGCAGTTAAAGCAAGGTAGAGCCTCCTTCTTCCACGTGCCTTCCTTGACCCAGGCCCAGTAGTACCCAACGCAGTGAAGGAAAGCAGTCACAACAGTGACGACGCCCACCCAGCGGTGGTACTTGATACCGTTAGCGTACGAAATGTTGAGGAATTCCATCCACACGCAGTTACGCGTAGCTGGGAGGAAGAGGAAAGCCATGTTAAACACACACACGAAGCCGAAGGTGAGTGCGATCATCTGGAGGTACGTTGAGAACTCAAACGTCTCCACACGGGTCTTCATCCGTTCTACACGCGCCCGGTAGTAGTACTGGAAGACGTAGATGTTACCACCGATGAGGAACGCGAGGAAGAGGAGGTCGCCCAGGCTCCGGTTGATCACGCGTCCCATGATCCGAGGCTTTTGACGAAGGAAACGAGCCAGATTCAACACGTAACTGGACGAGATGCGACGTACGTTGAAGTGACGGAGGAACTCAAGCAGTAGAATAGCCACTGCCATCGGGATGAAGCAGAACAGGAAGAAGAACATCGGACGCACCATCTCCGAATGGCCACCGGCTCCTTTCCCTCCACCGGGAGGAACACCAAACCATGTGCCGATGTCGGAGCTTACGGTAGTGTACGCATCCGAGAAGTAGAACAGTTGTCCGTAGGCGTACACGACGATAGACGCAAGGATTACGACTTGTGCCACATTCCCAAGGAACGCGAACTGATCGGCCCAAGGCGAAGGGCCGAACTTATGGTCCATGAGACTACCATTCTTGTCTTGCAGGTTGTCGCCCGCTGGAGTCTTCAAGTGGGTAAACTCCACATCCGGGTGGGGGGTCATGGCGGTCGGCGCCATAGTCGCAGCAGTTGAGAGGCTCGAGTTGCGCAGTCGAGAGGAAATCGATGAATGAATCGATGGGAAGGAGCGCTCTACTTGTTGCTACAGCTAACATTTCGCGTTGCTGATCCCCAGTCCAGTGCGAGAAGCGACGCTAGCGAAACGATGGCCAGTGTTGATATTTCTCTTTTACTGCAACGCAGAGTGGGGATCTGCTTGGGGGCGAAACACTCGAAAGAAAAACGGGCGGAGCACGCGCTCCCAGCGGTTTGCAACGCGCACTTCTTTCTGAAACGTGTTGGTCTTGTCGAAGTCGAGGCGTTAATAGCATGCGTTGCCCCCTATTGCTGAGCCGTTCAGCGCTGTAGCGTGCGTCCTCGAGCCAATAACGGCGGACTAATATGCCTTGACCACCAATACGGTCGTTCTCGCCATTGATTTCGAGTGCTTTCTGACCAGATCCACCGCAGCGTCCATTATGAGAGGGACACGAATCTTTCGATACAAAACCGCCTTAGTCCGCCGGACACTGAATCATTCGGAGCATTCATCACCCAAATGGTTGGTTTTACAGTATACAAGCCGTTGCGATCCCTTGAATGCGGTTCAGATCGGTTGGATCCGTGCGGTGCCAAACTGAACTTGAATTTGGATCGGCGCGACTTCAGTTTGAGACTTTGTCTGTGGACGCGTGTCCCTTGCCAATGAAAAGCTAAGCAGATACACTGTAGTCGTACGATTGCCATTTCGGATACAACCACGGCGTTTTCCAAAGATACCGTCGAAGATACATGCGCTGTAAGACGTAACCTCTTTTAGGCGTAGCCCATATATTTAATATTATAGATAGAGGAATGGCTCCACCGTGATGGCAATTGCGATCTTAGCGCACAGTGAAGCTATCACTGCAATACTCTCAGCTAGTGCGTCTGCACTTGAGACGGGGGAAAGAGGCCATGAGATCTTGTACTGTGCTCTAGCCAAACAAACGCTTTTTGTGGAAAATCTTGACGAAACGTTATTTTAATGGATCAAACTACTACTCCAAGTCGACACTCCACCAGAATGGATAAGGCCCAGAGCTTCCACGTAACGACAACCACCGGGAAGCTCATTGGAGGGTGGCACAAGCCAACTGACCACTTCATGGCATTCGACCACCAAAATCGACGGATGGTCTCAGATGTAAATCTCTGCTTTTCAGCCGGCACGGTGCAGTAGCTATCGCCCATACTGATGCTCTAGAGATGGTTTGACGCTTACAAATCGACATGACGAGGTTGCACTGAATGGCTTTTTGGATACGCAACTCATATGAATGTAAAAAACTTGATACCAGCCATTTTTAGCGAGAACATCACTGTCTGGTTCTGGAAATGAGGTCGGAGAACGCGTGCTCCATCAATTGGTTGCGTTGTAGGATGATACCAAAGATGTGGAGTTTTATGCGCGAATTCAAGTGTTTGGAGCGAGTTGGGGCTTCACAGTATCAACAATTTCATCGAAACGCATCACATTAAAGCACCTAGGTGCTTCGTCAACCGACGATGTAGGGAACCGATGATACACGCCACCAGAAAACTCGGCTACAAGGCAATGCACCGAGGTTTCTAAGCCAGAAAGGGCCCTCAACAGCACAATTGCTCTATCTGTAACGTACGACAAATCGTGCATTAATACTGTATCTCGAAACTCCGAAAAATTTAAGAAAACTTATCGTTTCGTGTCCCTTGCGCCGCACACGCTGGGCTGGGGTGTTGAGTTATGACATCTTTTGTCCAAGCTTTGGTGACGAGCAGCGCCGTCGGAGTTGATCACCGCTTTCGATCTCTCATCGCTGCTCTTCTCGCCGTCGGATCGATCTTGTATTATGGATATCTTCAGTACTCTTATTCACTTGCAATTTGTAAGACAAGTCTTCTATTGTGGTGACTCCGAGACGCCGTCGGACAACTTTCAATGCACAACTCAGCGGCGGGCACTTCCTTGTTAAACCCGGCACCACTGGTCCTGAGTCCACTAGGTGAGAAGAGACTGCCAATCAATTGGTGAAAAGCACATCGTGTAGCTCAAAAGGTGGTCGGTCCGATCTTCCTAAAATACAATTTTTAAAGAACGACTCGTTTAAAAAAGAGAATGATTCGTTGACTCCAAACCTTGGAGGGACTTGGACAGCCCTGCGTTCAACGTAGCACCAGCTTACATCCATTTGTCGCAGTCCCATTTTCAACCGCCGCTGTCCGACGGCGTGGTTCTCATCAACAAATTCTCGTCCAAATCAACATCGCCAGTCTGCAAAAGCATGAATCTGGCCGTGCATAAGGAGGTCGGCACCAGCGGTTGTGCATACCGACTCGGCAGTTCGAGGGCCGAGAGCAAGCCTGCGACAACGCTCGAGGAGGTGTCGGCGGTGCGTGCTGCATGTACAGCTCTTGGTTTTCGCCAGCATCGAAGACCACCGGCCTGTCCTCGGCATTCGTCGACAATTTGCGTTAGCACCAGCTGCAGCGGCTCCGAGTCCCAATTGGTTCGAGGCACGTCGTCGGCATACGTTTCCAGCATTCACCGGACCATCGGACAGCAGCAAAGCGGCATCTCGTGGTTGTTACTTCTGTTCGAACGGCTGGCGGCTCAAAGACGCGACGAAATTTAATATGCCAACGTGAAGCTTGCAATTGCACGTTTACTGCTGGCCAACAATCGCCAAAGTGAAGGGAAAGCGGCTTGAACAATGCACACAAAGATGTACGGTATGATACCTTAGGCAAACTTTGGAGCGTGGTCACCACGCCGTGGTGGTCGAGCACATCGTCGAGCTGTTCTGCGCCACTTTTGGTCCAGAGTTTCGAGTGAACCTGGAGACACATCGCTGTCAAAGGGGGCACCTGTTATCAATCACCAACGAAACTGAAGGTCGCTCTCGGCCGGCTCTCTTAGTGAGACCGCAGTAGGTCAAAGCAGGTGCGAGCTCTCAATTTTCTTGCAAAAGGCGAACGGATGTGCCGGAAGGGAGCTCATGAAGAGGAGGCCGCGCGACAGGCGTGCTAGGGTTCATTTGCTCAACCACCGAGATCCGCTGTGCCAGTCGAGCACATTTCTGTTTTTACGGTGAACTGCACAAGCCTTCAGGATGGCAAAATGGCTCAAGCTGCTGGTGTTCGTGGCAGCGGCAGTCGCCTCCAGTTCCCAGGCGACGCCGTCCGTCGTTATCGGACGCACGTATTCTCCCGGAAGTGTCAAACCGACGGTGGTAGTGCCCTCCACTTCATTAGATGACGTCGATTCAGACGATGAGTCATTCGACGATATTGCTTCAGGCTCCGGTAGTGATCTCGATGATTCGGATGATACCGCAACTTCTTCGGCGTCTAGTAGTGATTTCGATGACTCGGACGATGATACCGCGTCTTCGTCATTTTCCACTGCGTTAGCGACTGTCAAGGTACCTGATAACATCAAGATCGGCTCCACCGCTAATACCAAGGACAAGATCGTTTCGACTTATCGTAACTGGGTGGGCCCTACCATCGGTAAGCCGTCGGATCCTGCATTTGACAAAGCGTGTTGGCGGAAAGCTTATATCATGGACACGTGCCCCTACGGCTTCGACTACAACACGAAAATGTGCTGGGCGCAGTGTCCCATGCACTACCCGGTAGAATGCGGCTTCGAATGTCTCCGACAGAACGACGACTGCGGCTCGGAAGTGTACGCAAAGTTTGTGAGTGTAGCCAACGCCTTCTTCTCCGTGCAGATCTTGGGCGTCTTCGGAGCGTTTGCCAAGCTCTCGAGGAATGTGCGTGTCGGAATTAAATGTGCACGAGCCATGTTTGGAACAATGCGAGCTATCGTCAACTACGTTCGAGCACTGAAGGTGTCGGACCCGCAGACGTCGCAGGATAAAGTCCTTTTGGCGTTGTACCAGACCAGCTACATCACGATCGACCTGCCGGTTAGTATTGTTATGTGTATGGGTCGAACATACAACTGGCAGGTCCTAGATCCTGCCAGTGTTCTAATGGGAACGATGCAAGTTATGTTAGGTGAAGTATTGGCTCGACAGGACGGTATCTTGAAGAGTTGGGGCAAGTTCAAAGCCTTCCTCACCCGATCCAACTTCACGTACGCTGTGAACGACCTGAATGAGACGGAGATTTCGTCTTTGAAGAAGGGAATGGAGTCCAATTCGACGTGTGGCTACGAACTTCAACGGTTGACCGACCGCACGTGGAGAACTATCGCCGAGATGAAGGAGAAGAACCCCGAGATCTCCACTAAGCAGCTCCGCGTGCAGGTGTACAAGTCCGACCTCATGTTGAACGACATCCCGACCGTCACCAACAATTGTATGGATCAAATGATCATGGAATCCGACGAAAACACTGCGTACAAGACGCGCGACACGCTCCGCAAGACGTACGGGGTCATCGTGGACGACTTGATCGACAAAGGGAAGAGTGACAACGGCACGTCGTTAACCGCCAAGCAGTACACGCGTGTAGTAGCCGATAAAGTGCTCATGACGATCGCCACTCTGTTCTACATCGACCTCACGCGTATCTCCGGTCTGTTATCCGAGTACATCCAGACCATCTGCGGCCCCACGCAGCTCGTAGGGGAGATCGACGACGGTACAGACCCCAATACCCTCGGACTCCGTACTGTTGGCAAGGCTTTTAAGGACAGTGGTTCGTCCTGGAAGCGCCGAGGCGACGGCGTCGTGGAAATCACCTTCGTGAGTAGCGACACGAAGGACGTGACAGTGAATATCCTCTCAGGAGGCGACAAGTTCGCCGAGAAGGACGTCCCGGCGGGTAAAACCGTGAAATGGACATCAACCGTGAAGGAGCTGGGGGGCAAAACGCTGTACCTTGACCGGTGGCGTCCTGGATTCCTTGGTCTCCCCGGTACTGGCGGTGGCTCCCTCAAGCTCTGGGTGCCTCGTGCGAGCGAAGGTGGCCACTTGGAGGTCACCGCGAAGCTCAATGTGAGCTAGATAGACAAGTAGAAAGTAGTAAAGTGCAGAACTGATCAAATAACTTAATGGTATGCGTTCGAGAGTGAAGCAATGAAGCAAGTTGAGGAGCCAAAGAACCGTCGGCACAGAACGGTGAAGTTCCACGGGAAATCGGATCGCGAATCCGACGCGTGCCTCGACGAGAAGAGACGGCAAGAGTCGACGACTGCGGTGACTGAAGCGCATTCTCTGCACCACCGGGATCACGGGAGATTTGGCGTCGAGGCGCGTGGCTTTCACCAATAGAGACGCACGCGATAGCTTCAGGATCGGGAGACACGGCCGTCGGACAACCGTCTCGATCGGTTGGACCCGGAGCGTTCGAACAGCGAGGGAATCAAGCCGTTCTTTCTTACTGTCGACAGTCGACTCGAATCGACTGTGCATGTGTTTGTACACTACCCTTGGACTAAACTGAACTATCCAGGATTTGCCAATACTTCAAAAGTAGTAGAAAAAACATTTATTAGCAATAAGCAACTTGGTGTATTGGTTTTTGAGACTTTGAATGCAGCAAACCTCGTGTTGTAGGCTGATGGAGACTGCAATGAAGCTAAGTTGGTGGCAATTCTGAGACGAGGGCGTCGAGTAAAGACGTATTGTCTGTGCACCATCTGGTTACGAACTTCAGATTTCAGCACGAAAGATACTTTGCATGCAAATGATTTTTGGACACATTTCAATAAAGCACAACCTCTTCGTTTGTGGAAGTGTCGACTTGGTTTTTTTTTTCACTTCGGGAGTGAATTAAAATGAAATACCGTACAGTGTACACTGTAGCAACTTTTGGTTCTCCGATAACAGCAACTACAGCAAATCTATCGCCCCCATTTACGCGTCGGCCACAGCTGGCTCGTCATGACCGGAACAGACCAGTCGATCTGGCCATCCGAATCCCTCGTCCGGGTCTGAGCGCCGCAACTCTCATCACGATGTCATTGGCGCAAGGCACGAGGGCCGCAGTCTTTCCGATACGCCACCAAGATTTGAACTCGAAAACACAGTTCCACCAGGCTCGACGCAGCTGGAAATCGCGACGATATCCGGTCGACAAGACATGAAGTCAGATGAAGCATTTTAAGTTTCATCAATCACTGAAAACATTCATTTTGGACGCTCTTCTACTCGAAAGATACATATCCAAGTCTCCGTTAACCCTCTGCAAGCAACTAGAGAAAACTCTCCATAACACTAGAAATTTGAATGTCATGGAATCGTGTGACGAGTGAGTGATAACACCAGCCCACGCAAGCCTCTGCATTCCTGCGGTGCCACTCCTGATGCTTTGTCGCTGAGACGGCACCTCCCAGTCAACATGAAACGCAGGTTACCACGGTAAGAAAAAGCTGCCATTGGCCCGAGGGCGTGTGCCCTGAAGCTCCTCGTCCAGCTCTTGCATCGCTTCGACATACACTCGTCTGTCATCCAGCTTCTTCCACTTCGTGAGCCCCACAAACCCCAAACCGGGAACTTCTACGCCTTCAACGTCTTTCGTCCACCAAGTTTTTAGCAGTTAAAAATCACTAACAAGTCTCCATTCTGTGATTTGCCGTCGACTGCACAAGTCGATCCTGATCGTCCATCATGGCACCGAACGCGGACTCAACCACCACTCCACGCGTTGATACGGTCTTTTCGACGTTGAAAACTCCCGATGTCGAGGATAAACGCAACAGTCTCGTGGGAGAACCGCGGATCTCCACTCGCGTCTCCAGTTACCCGTCGCTCAGTCGGTATTCGATCCTTGGGAATCTTTTGCAACTGCTGATCATCGCGTGTATGATCACATACACTTACGGTCAGTTGTTCTACTTCACCGAGAGCTATTCCGACCTCAGTACTACCATCGGCACGTGGTTTGGCGTCCCTCCCAATGCTGAAAAGGGGGATACTACCGGCCATTCGGAGATGATTCGCCCTACGTATTTCTTCCTGCTCTGTTTCCTCCCGATCGCGGCGTCACTGATCTTCCAAGAGTTGCTCAAGCACTTCAACGTCCGTCGGATCACGGCGCACTACGTTCTCAGCTTCACTCGCGTTCTACGTCGCAAGCCTCGGATCTTCGGCTGGGTAGCACGTGTCAGTCTGGGTGAACTGTTGTTCCTGGCGTTCTTGGTCGGTGGCAATTTCTACGTGTTCTACTTCTACTACGTCCATCGAGTGGAGAGGAACCGCAAGAGAGGTCGGGAATTCAACTTCGAGCTGTATCTGGAGATGGTCGCTCTAACCTTGGGCTTCGTGTGCATCTACAACATGGCCTTCCTCTTCCTCCCGGCTACTCGTAACTGTGTGTGGATGGAATTCCTCAACATTTCGTACGCCAACGGTATCAAGTACCACCGTTGGGTGGGGGTCATCACGGTCTTAACCGCTCTACTTCACTGCATCGGGTACTACTGGTCGTGGATCCGACAAGGAGAATGGACGAAGGAGGCTCTACCTTGCTTTAACTGCGCAGTGGGCGAGGAAGGCAAAGACCCGTGGATGAACACGTTCGGAACCGTCGCGTTGCTGGCTTTCCTGGCTATCGGCCTCACGTCCATCCCGTGGGTGCGACGCAAAATGTACAACACGTTCTACAACGTGCACCACCTCTTCCTTATTGGTACAATCTTCGCTGTTCTACACTGGAACCCGATCCTCTCGTGGATCTTCCCTTCGGTTATGCTGTACACGATCAGTCGTGCGATCTCCAGCTCCAACGGGTTCACGCCGGTAGTAGTACGTGAATTCACCACACTCTCCCATGACATTGTGAAGGTAGTACTGGCTCGTTCTACCGCCCCCGCTGGTAACTACAAGGTCGGTCAGTTTGTCTACCTCAATGTCCCCGCCATCTCCAAGCTGCAGTGGCATGCGTTCACGATCTCTTCATCACCACGTACCAGTCCTGATACACTCACGATTCTACTGAAGTCACTTGGTGACTGGACGGAGGACCTGGTCAAGTACTCGGAGTTCTGTCAAAGGAACAACGTTTTACCTAAGATCTACATGGACGGATACTACGGTGCGTCGCTGGAGATGTACGAAGAGTATCCGACTGTGTGTTTAGTGGGTGGAGGCATCGGAGTGACTCCATTGCTCTCGATCCTGGAAGATATCGTGGCAAAGCTTCAAAGGGGGGAAACTCTACGTCAGAAGGTCATTTTCATCTTCTCCTTCCGCGAACTTTCGCTCCTGGAAGAGATCCACCCCGTACTGATGCAGATCAAGGAGTTGGACCCTCACCAGAACTTCTTCAGTCTTCACTTCAGCCTCACGCGTGCTCCTACAAGTGAACAACTGGAAGTACCTATTGATCGTGAACGTCTTGCTGGGAAACCCCACTTGGATGCTACTAAGTACGACGCTACCGTGAAGTCCAAGGCCCCCAGAATTTTCACTGAGCCTCTGCGTACTCGAACCAGCAAGGTGGCGATGTTTGGTGCATCCTTCCTGATCACGTTGATCATCGTGATCCTCGTCAAGTACGGCAACAAAGTACAGGAGAGCAACGAGAACCTCTGGCCACTGCAGAATTTCGTCGAGATCACGTTGCTCATTGTCGTGGGGATGGCTACAGTCTACACGAGTATCGCACTGGACAAGAAGACGCATGACCCTAAAAACCCCACTCGAACGGTAGCAGAGACACCTCGTCTTCCTTCAATGGCTGTGGACGTTCACACGTTCCAGGATCTCCTTTCAGAGTACAACGTTGATGTTGGTCACCGTCCAGACATCCCGCAGCTCATGAAGTTGGCGTTCGCAGAACACCAGGAGTTCCGACAAGTCCTTAATACGACGTATCCTGCTACTGGGAACTCAACGATCGGTGTATTCGTTTCAGGGCCGGAAGAGCTGAAAAAAGCTGTTGAGTACTCGATCGCAGACATTGGAAGTAGTCACTTTGACGTCCATGAAGAGGAGTTCGAGCTCTAAGTTGGTAATTATACGTCTGTATGTTGTTTATAGTTCAAATTCTTCTTCGTGAACGTCAAAGGCGCTGGCGTCTATCGCAGCTACAGCTCTCGCTGTTGCAATCTTCAGACTTTCAGGTCCAGATACTAAAACGCCAATTGCAGATCCGGAACATCTCAGACGATGTCCAGAATGGAGATCCCGCAGTAGACGTTCTACATCTGGTCGTCGACCAACTTCAACGTCCAGATCAGTTACCAGATCGCGGTACGTCGACATGTCGGGGATGAAACTGGTTCCTCTGGTCTGTGGCAAGAGATTCTCCTTCAGATTCCACTCCACATCGCAGTGAGACTCTTTCAAGGCTGTTCGGGGGTCTCTAAGCCAGCGTAGAACCAATACAACACCGTAAACGAACACTCCAGAGCCGAATAAAGCCGAGATTTTGACAGCAGATTGCACCGCCCACACTGCATCCTGTAGCCCATTGATCAACACGCCATTGTCGAACTGAAACACTGTCAAAAGTCCCAAAACGGATCCAAAAGCGACCAAGTGAAGGATACCGTCAATACGACCACCGAATGGACATTCATTCTTCATGACAGGAGTGAATGTTCTGGCCTGGGAGGAACCGTACGCCTTCCGCTTGTCATAAATCGAATAATCCAGCTCCTCTGGTCGAGGAGAAGTCGTTATTGTCAAGTGTACCGATACGTAACGTCCTTGTGGGTCGACATCTCGAATTCGAGTCAATAACGGGTAAATCTCCCTCAGTAGTTCCAGTTCTCGCATCACAAATATCGCCGAAACTCGACGAGGAAGAGGAGATCGACCTTGAGCTTGTCGAGTCTCTGCTTCCATGCAAATATCTTCAAAAACGCTGAGTAATGGGGTCATTCCAACGCCTCCACCTATTAAAACCACCGTGTTGTAGCTCTGGTACGTATCCTTTAGGGACGCTCCGTAGTAACCATCGACGTACACGTCTGGTTCTACCTCACGGCTGGTACACAGTTGCTGGTAGATCATGAGCTTCTCTGTCCAATCTCCCAATACTTTGACCAGCAATGTCATACTGGAGGATCCTGGGCACGAAGCGATCGTGAACGCGTGCCATTCGAACCGGGAGATGGCAGGGACGTTCACGTACACGAACTGCCCCACTTGGAACTGTTCCCTCTCAATAGACACCACAAGTTTGCACAACGCAGGGGACAGGGATGAGAACTCGACCACTTTCGCAGGGGCAGAACCATTATACCTCGACAATACTCGACTGGTAAAGTACGCGACGAAGGTGGGCAGTAAGAACCACAGCGCTCGCGTCCAGTGAAGCCCTGTGAATACAACAGACAGGAACAGGAGTTGATGGACGTTATAAAAGACGTTGTACAACTTCCGTCGTACCCACGGGATCGAGGTGAGTCCGATCAGTAAGAAACACAACAGTGCCAGTTCTCCAAACACGTTGATCCAGACTTTTCGGCCTTTCAATTCCCTTAGAGAACAGTCCCAACATGGCAACGCCATGTCCATCCACCGTTCGTCCTGTATCCATCCGTAATAGTAGCAACCGCAATGCACGATACCAGTTAAAACTGCAGCGACACCAATCCACCGATGAAACTTGATGGCGTTCGCGTACGAAAGACCGAGGAATTCCATCCACGAGCTGTTCCGAGTAGCTGGTAAGAAGAGCAACGTCATATTGAACAGACAGTTGAAACCCAACGCATTTCCGATCATCCGGACGTACGGGACGTTGGGGACGTCTCTAGGTCTCCGTCCGCGGCGCTTGTTGAAGCCGTACCAAAGCACTACAGCGTTCCCAAGTACTAGGAACAATAGGAATAGTAGTTCTCCATAGCTGAGACTGGTGGGTGTCGGTCTTCGTCGTAGAATCTGTGCTATATTGGATACCTGACGTGAACGTGGTCGAAAAGAGTGGATAATTACGATACACAGCAACGTCGGTGCCACCCCAACCAGCACCAGATACGTAGGATCGACCATTTCGTCGTGTGAACCCCAATACGTCGCTATCAGTGGCCTGATGTGGCTTCGGTAGAGTGGAGTCACATAAGCAGCTTGACCGGCGATAAAAAGCAGGAAACACGCTGCAACTAGGAGGTGCAATGTTGTAGTGGTTACCTGTCGCCATAGACTGGAAGAGGGACGAGGTTTGGAGCGGAGACGCGGAGAAAGAGGTTCCATCTCTGGTTCTTCATACCAAGTCGACATTGAGAAAGTTCCAAAGTGAGCTCTCTCCATGTAGTTGACATCTATCGAAGGGAATAATCGACAGAGCGTGGTGCTGATGACCTATGGGCACGCGGCCGACACGCGCAATGGGTCGTGATTGGCTCTAGGCGTGCATGGCAACTCGCTGACGTTGAAGAGGAGTTACGAGCTCATCCTGCGCACTTCAACATGCTCACGTTGGACTTATCCTATGAAACCTGCTCATGGTGCAGAATTCGTGATGTAGTGCATGTACTACCTACCACAAATACAACTTCCTATATTTGTAGTTCGTCCATCTTAAGAGTAACAACCGCTTTCCTATTCACCAAGTAGGAATGCAGCGGCTACTATCGTCGAGGCAAGCGTCTATCGGTCCAACCCCTGTGATCAGTATTGCAGCCCCTATAAATGAAAGATCTCGTCGAAGACACTCTCGAATCGAAGAGGGTTTGCACCTCCAGCTAAAGCCTGGAATGTTTCGACTGGCATGGCTTCTCGTCATCAGTGCGCACTCACTCTGTGCGATGTTTCTTCTCATCTTCGCAGCCACATACTACTACCTCACGGATCCGATAATGGGCTACTACGTGCATCTTTGGGCTCCTGAAAAGGGTAACGAGCACTACGAACTATACGCTATGGTGTTCGCAGCTATGTATTTCCTCCACTTGAGTCGGGTCTTAACACTCATTTACTGTTCCATTCGCGAATGCCAACTCGCTTTCACTCGAACCAGAAAACACAAGAAGACAGCGTCACCGAGACGCCACAGCCAACGCATTAATAGAGGAATTGTAGCGGAGTCTCGCCACCATATCAAGACCTTATTACGACCTGCAAGACGACTATGGATGGGTCTTTTCTCCAATAACGGACTATTCGGAGTGGAAAGCGAGCATTTCCTCACTGTTTTCGTCCTGCGGGAACTGCTGGAATTATCGACACAAACGTATCAAGCGTACCAGTTCAGTCGCTTCCTGCCTCGTGTATGGCTCAATACACTGTTAGTATCCTTGTTGTTGGCCAACTGCTGGTCGACATTGGCTGTACAGCTTTTCCTAGGCTCAAAACCAGCGCTGGAACGTGTCGTTGCGTTATCAGCTGACGCAGCCATTTGTATCGCCATCAGCGTTATCGTCCCGTGTTTGTTGGTCGCTCCGTACGCAGACGCGATGGACACTGCCAACTCAAGCTTCAAAGACCCAGATCAGCTTTACGATCCGGTGTTCGTCACGAGGCTGGTGCTCGAGTTTCAGCTGACTTTTGCCTCCAGTTTGACCGATTTTGCCGCAAAAATCTTCCCTCATTTCGCTCTCTACATGTCCCTCGTCACTATTGGCTCACTGCTTACTCGTTCGTCAACTTCATCGGCTTCTGTTGCAGTTTCCAAGGTACCTCGACGGTGGGTGGATGACAGTTCCATTACCAGTCAAAGTCTTCGGTCTTCACCGCAAAACAGTGCCAGATCAGAAGGAAAATTACCAAAACCAGACACAAAACCATCTACGTTGACAAAAGTGGCGTCGTGGAGACTACAACGCTCAAAACACGGAGCGAACGCCCACAAAGCAGTGAAAGCAATTCTGGGTCTATGGGGAGCTCTGATAGTGGTGCTTCACCTGCACGCAGCCATAGAATCACACCTGACGTCTGTCCAGGACTGCCGAGCGTTTACTCGCCCGTGGTTTACGAGTAGTTCATCTTGCGTCAGTCTGGTGATCAATTGCCATTCGAGAGGAATTGAATCTCCAGATGACACTCTGTTCGCTTCTATCGATGAAAAAGCACTTGCAACACTGACGTTCGCCCACTGTCCAAGTCTTCACGTGCCTCCAGCCATCCAGCGGTTCAGCAACTTAATGGTCTTTCACATTTACAACTCCACAGTTGTCGAGTGGGGGACGAATGCCAACTCCATCACAGCTACAGCCCACCCGCGAATGTTTTTCACTGCAATATCACGCACGAAGTTCCCCTTAGGCTTCCCTGCCGGATTGTTGGAGCCGCTCCCGACCTCCTTACTCAGTGTTATGTTCTGTGTGACGGATCTGAAATCCATCCCAGTCGATTTACCGTCCCGTTGGCACCCGATGGCAGTGGTAGCGTTTGAATACGGCGAGATGACGGAGATCCCAGCGTCGCTCTTGTCGCTCCAGGTCTACACTTTATCGCTTAAAGGGAATCGAATCGAGACGATTCCTCAACTATCCGATATGCCTCCAGCCCTGACGATTCCAGAGTTGTCACTGACTGGAAACCCTTTGAAAGAACTACCACAGACGTTGGGATCCTCCACGAGTTTCATCATTCGTTTGGATCTTCAAGAGACGAATTTGACTGCTCTACCTGCGTGGGCTGGGACGCAAGTTCTAAAGAGGAGCTACATGCACGGAACCCCTTATTGTGCTCAAGTAGCAGCGGAATTCCAGCCTTCTAATGTTCATTGTGGACCTCGCTCAGTGGTGGACCTGAATTTGGACTTCCCACTAGCGTATATTGACGAACTTTACGCAATCGATAGATGAAAGACGTCTTCTTTTGTAAAGCTTCATCCCAAATCCACAGTGAGGAGAAGGCACAAAGTCCGACACAGACAGTGAGCAACCTCAAGGATTTCTCGAGACGGCACGAAAGAAACAAATCGGTTGTCCATCGTCGTCTTTGTCAGCACTTGTCGTACATGTCATCTTCACCTTGGAGAATATACAACTCCTATCAATACATGGATACAATCGACCAATAAACTTTATCATCATCTTCTCCTCTGTCAAGCCATCGTTCCACAGTGCATTTCTCCTCCACGTGGCAAACTCCCACCAGCTGTAGCCATCTGGTCAAGGCGAATGGAATGGCTTCGTTCCTAGCAAAGCCCATGATGCCCTCCTCTGCGGTGCCTTCATATCGCCCAGTAATCCCTTACCGTTACTTCCGCATTACTTTACATCCCGCGTGTCTCTCTTTGCCACTTCACTTCGTTACTTCCCAACTCAGTCCGCAATTTGACCCCTATATAGCAGCTCATGGGTGGGGAAGACGCCGCGTTCAACAGCAACTCTGCGCGCTACGCCGAGCGCGCGGAGAACGCGGACATGCTGCGCGCCACGCAGGAGGAGCTGGCCACGAAGATCAAGGAGCTGCAGATCTACGAGACCAACTACGTGACTCTGAAGAAGGATTTGTCCCGCTGGAAGAAGAAGTTCGAGTACGTCTTTAGGGAAAATGAGCTGCTGGCGCTGGAAACGGGGAAATTAGACGCTTCTCATAAGCAGATAGCCTTTCTACAGCAGGAGATTAAGTTTAAGGAGGAAGAGGGGGCGGCGTTACGCGGTTTAGTCAGTGCGTTAGAGGCAGCTAATAAGAAACAACGTGCGAAACAGTTAGAGGCCGCTAAAGCTCGAGATTCCGAGCTGGAGGCGGTGGCAGCTCTTGCAGCTGAGAGGAAGAGCAACGAGGACACGGACGCTGCTCTACAGGCAGAGAGACAGATCAGACAGGAGGAGAAGGAGAGGTACACGGCGGAAATTTCCGCTTTGAAGGCGGAGAACTCCCTATTACTTAAGGATGTGGACAGGAAGGATGAGGAGCTCCATAGACAGGAGGAACAGGTCAGTGCCCACAAGGCACGCATCGAAGGACTCGAGATGCAGCTGAAACAGGAACAGGAAGCTGGGATGACGCGACTTAAGGAGAAACAGGACAAACTCGTAGAGATGGAGAGGCAGATCCAGCAGATGCAGATGAGGAGGAGGTCCAGTGTAGCGGCAGCTTTGGCCCAAGCAGAGGAGGAAGGGAGAGACACAGTGGGCTTCGGACCTAAGGACAGACTCAAGGCCAGTCACATTAGCGAGGGCGACGAGAACTTCGGAAGCGACGAGGAGCCGGATACGCCTCCTGGAACGCCTCCACCTATTTCTTCTGGTGGCCTATTGCCTCCTGAGGACCCCACAGCTGATCAGACTATCCGAGACTGGACGGAGGACAGGAAGATCAAGGCAGCACGCAGCTATGACGAGGCGTTGGATCTGGACAGACTCGAGGAGCTCATTAGGAAGCTTCCGTACGAACACCAGGAAGGTGCTAGTCGTGTGTTGATGGGCGCTTTGGACCCGGACTCGACTGCGGATCCCGTGAACGAGTCGCAGATTGTGCTGCGTCATTTATCGAGCGAGCGACAGGCAGAGCTCAAGGAGTTCCTGCTGCCTCTGCTCAAGGCCCACCCGGCGCTCAGGGTCTCGTACTCGACCATGGAGCGCCGTACTCTGGTTACGGATGTGCGGATTCAGATCGAGCGTCGCCGCGACTCAGTTCTTGGCGGATTCGTGCCAGGAGAGCTGCGCTTCGGCAAGGACCACGCGTTCATGGGTCCGTCCATCGAAGACGTGGGCAAGCTCGTGCCACACAACCCTCGTGTGATTAGCACGGGCAGCAAGGCCATTTACATTTCCAAGCCCAAGCATATGGAGGTTCAAGCTCCTGTTGCCGCTTCTTCTCCGTTAGAAAGAGGAAGCGAGCACACGGAGGACATGGACACGTCATCCGAGTCGGCAGAGATCCCAGACGTCACCACTTCCAAGCGCATGTGGGGCGGCTTGAACGCTGCCAAGTTCATCGGCACCATGGCAGCAGGCGCCAAGCAGCGAGTGGCTGCTACTTTCAAGAACTCCAAGTACACGCACGAGGGCACGTCGTGCCAGTTCTGTAAGATGACGCCCATCGTTGGAGAACGCTACTCGTGTGAGACGTGTGTGGGCTTCGACCTTTGCGAGAACTGTTACTCGCTCGGTGGTCACGGTCTGGAGAACTCGGACGAGCTGTTCTACCGCGTGCAGGAGCTGGTACTGGCTCGCTGTCCTCGTCTCGCAGAGGAAGTGGATCTGTTGGAACTCATGCGGTTCGAGATCTGTCGGTCCAATCTCCGCAAATTCAGTTTCTGTCTCAATTGGCTGGCAGATATCGTCAACGGCAAGACATCGAGGGATTTACAGGCTCGAGCACTGGAGATCCCCAGTATCCGACGCGACGTCCGCAAGGTCTTCGTGCCGCTCCTTATGCGCGTGTGCAGTGACCGTGAAGATATCGAGGTTAAGACCGAGTGGGAGCTCGAGGATGATAACCAGGCGCCAGTGCGCAGTGTGGGAGGAGGAGTCAGTGAAGGAGATGGTCGGTTCCTCGAGACGCTGCGGATTTGGGTGGCAGATCAGTACCGGACCACTTCGCCGTTCGTGGAGCGGAGCCTGCTCAAGTACCGGGAAGGTGAAGAAGGTGAAGAGGGAAGCGAAGACGGAGACGAAGACGGTGCTAGCGACGGTGGACACTCGCACGAGAATGGAGTTCATGATCACAACGAGCCAGGTGAGCCAGGTGAGCCAGATGACGACCCTTACGGCTCGGCTGAAGACCCCTACGGAGCCGTGGAAGGGACCAGCAGCCAGCCAGGATTCGTGGAGCGCAATCGCATCCACAGCGACGCGTTCTAGAGAAGCGATCGGTAATGCGTGTTTGATGGAAGGTATAGCGACGATAAGCGAAGCAAAAGCACTTGGTGAACTACATCGTCCTGCCCTGAACCATTTTCCCAAACGAATATTATGCGTCGGATTCCGACGCGTAATGTGATTTGGTCCCCTCATTTTGTGTATTCACGTGTCCTGGTCGCGCTGCACGCGCGACCCCATCTTCCTACTACGTCTACCAGACACACCAGAGCGTCTTCTACATGTGTACCGAGTTTCAGCCTTAGATTCGCTTCTCAGCGTGCTCTACATTTCGGTCGGATTCTGACGCGAAAAATAACAATAGGTTTCGGTGTATCCATGATACAAATTGATGGACCAAATGCCACAAATTCATGGAGGCACTTCTTTAAACGAGGAAGCAGCAACTGCTGCCGATACTGATCGCAGCGCTTTGTCAACTGATATTCGTTTGGGTTGCAGCCTGCGAGTCAAATTCGAAAGAAAAGTCGTTGCTACAGAGGGCATTGTACTTGAGACTCGTCGATCGGACTTAGTGGGAAATAATTATTGCTGCTGAAACATTTAATTGGGTTCCATAATAATTGATTTTCAATAAGTGAATGAAATCCAATACTTGCTTACAAAACAATTATTGTAAAACAAACCCTCTATACGGACTGACATGCTATAGGGTGGGGGAAGCGAGCAAGCATCCTAAGGTCAAAATGCCCCGCCAAAGCGCGCGCCTCAAAGTGGCGGCTGAGAAGGTCGTTAGCGCCGCCACCTCCGCATCCTCCGCCACCTCAAAGAAGCGCAAGAGTGTGGTCAAAGTTTCTGCGCAATTGTCCACCTCCGAGTCGTCCCCCACGCCCAAGAAGGCCAAGACCAATGAGAATAAGAGCGCCTGGGGGGCACTATTCTCCGGAGCCAAAGCTAACGCCAAGAAACAAGATCGTCCTCGTCCACTGACTGCAGAGCCCATCTCCACTGAACTTCAAGCGAAGATCGACGAGTTTCCGTCCTTTGAGGACGTTTCGAGACGTTCGGCGGACGATATTGACATGAAAATCGTCGCGTGGAACGTCAATGGCCTCCGAGCTGTCCTCAAGCGGGACGAAAGTGTCCACCTCCGAGCTTACGTGGCTCAGGAGGACCCAGATATTTTCTGTCTTAGTGAGACGAAGATTTGTCGCGAAGAGCTCCAGAAACTCGAGGATTTTCTACCTCAGTACGAGCATCA
This sequence comes from Phytophthora citrophthora, assembly GCA_031305395.1. NCBI lineage: Eukaryota > Oomycota > Peronosporomycetes > Peronosporales > Peronosporaceae > Phytophthora > Phytophthora citrophthora. The sequence goes on from JASMQC010000023.1 coordinate 483,724, forward strand.
GTTTTGGTCTTGTGCAGTCAAGAAAGGGTACGCTAGTACGGCCATTTTCAGCAAAACTAAGCCACTAAGTGTCAAGGATGAGATTGTAGTGGGGGATCACGAGTCCAAGGGGGTCTCTAAGGCCAAAAATGACGGAAAAGACCAAGAAGGACGCTTTCTAGCGCTCGAGTTCCCTAAATTCTGGCTCGTCCATACGTACGTCCCTAATGCTGGAGGTAAATTGGAACGGCTGGAGTTTAGAACTACTCAATGGGACAAGGCGATGTTGCGGGAGATGAAGGAGATGGAGAAGACAAAGCCTGTGGTCTGGTGCGGTGACTTGAATGTCGCTCATCAAGAGATCGACATCCACAACCCCAAGGGCAACCACAAGAGCGCAGGCTTTACGGACGAAGAGAGAGAAAGTTTCGGGAACATCTTGGACAACGGATTTGTCGACACGTTCAGAAACTTACACCCGGAGAAGGTCGAGTACTCGTACTTTGGATACCGACACAACATGCGGGCCAAGAACAAGGGCTGGCGACTGGACTACTTCGTCGTGTCCGAGGCATTGATGCCGAAAGTGGTACGTACTGTTGACTGTGGAGAATTGGTTGGGGGTATGGTCGACTTACTCTTTTGTTGATGTCTTACAGCGGTCGTCATTCATCCGACAAAGTGTTGTTGGTAGTGACCATTTGCCTATTGGTCTGGAGTTTCACAGTCTCGAGTAGAATGAAAAGTGAAAACGAGTTTTAACCCTCTCTGTGTATTAAGAAGTTAGTCCTACCTTGATCGTAGTACGGAAAACCTTAGAATCCGGTTGGGTTGAGAGAGCTGAACTTCCTTCCCGAAAATGCACTATAGAGCCGAGAGGCCTCCCAAGCGACATCATTCTGGGGGATTTTTTTCCTCTTTAAATCCTTAATAACAGATAGCGGCGAACGCTTGTCCGTCTTCCACAGCTTAATCTGGCTCTTGATCAATGGGTTCGCCTCGATCTTGCGCATGTTGTCAATGTCGATGTTGGTGAACGATTTCTTCCCATTTTTAGTCATGATAGTGATCTTCTTCACGCCCTTTTCGCTGGTGACCAACTGCTCCACTCCGCCTTTTCCCCTGGCGACCAGCTTCTTGAGGACGACATCATCCGCTAGGTTCATCTGCTTCAGTATATCGTCGACCTTGTCCAGTTTGCCATAGAAGATGAGTCGCTCTTCCTCCTCGGGATCGAAGCTGTCTTCACCCACTTGCGTCTTCGTTTCGGCCCGCAGGAACCGAGAAGGAGCAGCATCAGTCGAGACCTTGGCCACACTTGTGGACGACTGTGGGGCAGCATTGGAGATGGAAACCAACGCGGCGGCGGCTACGAGAAGGAGATTTAGACGCATCGGGAACTGCTGGTTGACCGGTCGAGCGAGAATCGGGAAATGAGGTTGGTCTCGAGGGAAACTAACGCAACACTCCGTAAATCACTGTCATTTTTTGTTACTACAAATTCAGTAAACATGTAGTATAGCTACAATGTACTAGACGTAAGTAGTAGAGAAGCAGTTGGAGAATCTTTGTGATCTGTCGGGTAGAATGTGTCCAATCCAGAAGGTTACGTACATTTGTGAAGTCCAAACTTGTGCTTCCTTGTCCGATCATCGGGTGGATGTGTCCGAGCTCCGGACTCCGAGATTGAAATTTAGGATGCTACAGTGGGAGAGCTTAACATCTGTGGTAACAATCGGCTAACAAAAGGTGATCTGTTAGGGGCAGGTCGCGAGGCCTCTCTAGGTCGAGAACGTACGTGCTGGAGAATCTTTGACGCTCTGTGATAGGCTGGCGCGAAATTCCAACGACACCCATTCATTGTTGTCTCTTGTCGCGAGCGACATCCTATAGAAGAAACCTACCTATACAGTACATGTCATGTCATGTAAATCTATGACATGAAGAAGAAGTTGATTAACTACTTCGCTAGCGATGTTATATCTACTTACGACTTCTTAATTACTGGCGGGGGGGGGGGGGGGGTCCATATTCGGTCGCTTGATTCGGGTAAATTTCTTGGTTTGGGTGGATTGAAACCCATTTCTTGAAGAACTGAAATCACTGCATCACCTTCCAGCTCCAGGTCCTCGCTATGCAGATAGGTAGGTAAAAGTTGATTAACTTTAGCTGGACTACATCTTGCAGACCTATGATATTACCAATGTCTTACGTCTAGCTTTCGTGGAGTCCATATTCGTTGTCGTGGGAGGTTAGGAAGAAGTTCAATCTGCTCAGATTCAAACCCCAAGCGCCTAAGCACTCGGTTTAGCGCTTCACCATCAATATTCCAATCAGATGAATGCCTAAACAAGAAATGATAGTGACTTCGAAATGAAGCCTGCACGTTAGCGATATTTGGTGACATCGCCTGTGTTTCACCGAAGTAAATGTCATTGCGCAGTCGCCATGTTGCGTGAAATACTATTGCAGTGTGCATTCTCCACAGTAGCAACAGGTAGTCCTGGTCGTCTCTCCATCTTCTAGCAATATCCCGGTTAGACGGGAACAGCAGGAGCTTCCACTCCAACGCGCTTCGAAATGCTTTACGCCATTGACTCTATAGTATTTGCCGCATATGCGTTAACTCCGGACAAGTGAGAAAACAATGTTCCAGTGTTTCAATTGAATCACAACCCTCCCGAACACAACATTGTGCTTCCGGATTGCTAGTAACCAAGAAAAAGAGTCTTGAACCTCGCTATGCAGATAGATATGTTGGTATCGTAAATCTATTACATGACATGTATTGTAGTATTGTATAGGAAGGTTTCTTCTATAGAGACAACGATGAACTACGATTAACGGTTACAGATAGGTTTGCCACGCTGTATCGCCAAGTTGAGCCATTACCTGCATACATTTTTTTCTTGAATTGTCTTTTGCCCTTATGTACTGTTCATATAAACGGGCTTCGCGCTACCGAAGTGACTCAACTTCCTCAGGATTCGGGCAGTCTCTCGTTCTCTACATTTCTATTAAGTGGTGCGTATGCAATAAACACCTCGGTTAAATTCTTCCAGACTGCACGATGCTGAGCACATAGATGGAGCCACATTGAAGTCGGAATCCGTCTGGCGGTAGTGCTCAGTGATTGCTAAAAAGTCTCGACTTCAGCTCTACTGTAATCACAATCAAAGGAAATACTACGGTTCGCAGTGCGAACCGTAGTATTTCCTTTGATTGCGAACTTCGCACCATTGTGCATAATCCAAAATTTGATCGCGTTGGTTCTACTCTGAGAACACTTCTCCAACAATTAAACCTTTGCGTCCTCTATGATGAAACAGATTGGCGATAGGCGGAGTCCCATCGGGATCGCAGTCCGGGCAGGTAGGGAGTATGGAAGGGTCAGTCTGTTGGCGTCAACAGTGCGGCTGCAGACCTGGTTCGTGCCATTGCCAGTAGTTGAATTTTGAACGATAATTCGATTGTCTATTGTATTTCGATTCTCAAATAATATCATTGCATATATTTTTTGGGTGTGTGGTGAGGTATATTGTGTTTTCTCTCTCTCTCACTTGCTATGCAAGCCTCTCTCTCTCTGTTGCAGCAGTCCTAGCTGCGTCTTCCTCTTGTGCTTCGTGTTTAATGACTGAACTAGGGTCGGAAGCCTTCCCTTGTGTTCTTGTCTCCTTCACAGGTCTTCCGGGGGAAAGGGCCGGGGGAGGGCGGACACGCTAGCGAGACGTCAGTCCACTAACAAGTTTATCAATGTCTTTTTCTAATCCGGAATTAATAACAGATTGAATAAATTACCCAGAACGGGTACGTATTTTTTATTTAGTTTATCACTTCTCATTTTGCTAACCCACTCGATTGAAACAGTTAAGCATTGCCTATTTGCGTGTCCAACATTGGCTTCAACATGACGCCAGATATGGACTCCATGGACATATTTCTTTCGGTCGTCATTGACTTGGCGATTGTTGCTTTCCCTGAGCCTCGTGATATTCAAAGCACCTGGAGGAGGAACCAAAAAGTACTTCTTATATTGTGGAAAGTTCAAACAGCTATTGTTTTTCATGCGGTTTGGAGACTTCGGAACGACATTTACTTCCGTCAAACATTAGCTCTAACGCCAAATATCGCCAATCTGCAAAATTCCTTCAAGAAGCACTGCCAATTTATCTACCATCACGCGGTTGAACTTGATTGTGATCGATCTACTTTGGAGAAGCTAACCCGTAAACTGGGGTTTGAACCAACGACGAATGTAATCCCTGAAAGGGCAAACAACATCTGGATTCCGCTGGTTTAGTGTAGTTTTAGAATCGTCGAGATAGAATCACACAGACGAGAAATCCGCTAACTAGTTAATCAACTCTTTTTCCTCCTTCTCATTTGGCAAATGACATTTGCTAACTAAAAATGAAAGATATCAAAGTTTGAAATCGCCTGACCAATTCGTCATTACGTATCAATTTGATAGGTAAAACTTCAGCAGTAGGTGGATCAAAACGAGTTGTTGAAGGGCGGGTAACGTAATTTAGTCAAAACCATCGAAGAATACTAGATACCGAAGACTCTGATCATTACTCAATCTACCAAAACCGACAACGATACAGTCCAAATGGAGGAAGCTACACAGACTTCCCAATCACTTCCGTCAAAGATCCTTCGAGGTGGTTCCTTTGGAATACACCACACTACCACAACTGCCAGAGAGGTGATGTACTACAGGATACTGGAAATTCGTACTCGGAATTACCAGCAAGACGTGCCGTCAAGACGAACGAGAGGCCCAACTGCTCAGTGCTCAGTTTCATTCGCGTCCTCTCTGACAAAAAGATTGGCGAAATCCCCTCGCGATGAAACGATTCAAGCGACGAATCCTTTATAAGCTTGGAAGTGACAACTAACTGGTTAACACGCGAACGAATCGAGTTTCAACATGTTGACGTGAAATTGAGAGATCTGTTCGACTACCACACGGTCAACGGAGTGCTCAAGTGCTGAGGGTGGGTTCAATTCAAGTATGTGGTGAGGATCATCTGAATAACAATCCGAAATTTAAGTGCCATCTGAGTCGAGTTCAAGCATTTATTGCGGATAGAGGCGTCTAGCGCTTGAAGAAAATGGAGTAGCACAAAAGTCTTTTGAGTTGATTACAGTTGTCAGACTTCTTTTTTTTTCTTTTGATACTTACGATTACAACGTAATGTAAGTGAGTGTTGTACGCAATCCCTCGACTCGAAATCCTCAAAACCTCCACGTAGTATGGGAAAAAAAATGTAGTATGTAACTGCCAAATGTGTTTTGTGCCAATACTCCCGGAGGTCACTCGGTTTTGAAAATAATGGGCACAAGAAAAATAATGCTCAGCATGACCACTACAACGGAAAGAAGAAAATGAGTTGATTAACTAGTTAGCGGATTTCTCGTCTGTGTGATTCTATCTCAAGATTCTAAAACTACACTAAACCAGCGGAATCCAGATGCTGTTTGCCCTTTCAGGGATTACATTCGTCGTTGGTTCAAACCCCAGTTTACGGGTTAGCTTCTCCAAAGTAGATCGATCACAATCAAGTTCAACCGCGTGATGGTAGATAAATTGGCAGTGCTTCTTGAAGGAATTTTGCAGATTGGCGATATTTGGCGTTAGAGCTAATGTTTGACGGAAGTAAATGTCGTTCCGAAGTCTCCAAACCGCATGAAAAACAATAGCTGTTTGAACTTTCCACAATATAAGAAGTACTTTTTGGTTCCTCCTCCAGGTGCTTTGAATATCACGAGGCTCAGGAAAAGCTACCACTACAACGGAAAGATATCGAACTTGTTGCTTACCATTTTGCAACAATTATTCTTTTCCTTGCGTTTGATTCTTGGAAATGACATTCAGATTGCCTTACTTCAGTAGCCTCAGAATTCCGACGACTACACAAGAACTAAAGGTTTACATCAATTGAAATGTAGAAAGGAGCAAGCACTACGCACTGTCCCATCACATCCGTCAAAGATTGTTCCAAGTGGTTCCATTGGGGAGATCCACAATACTCAACAATTTGGGACGCTGGGTCTTCGTGCTTGGAACCACCAGCGAGAGATGCCACCGAGACGAGCGACAGACTCAATTGCTCAGTTTTATTCGCGTCCTCTGTGATAAAAAGATTGGCGAGATCACTTCAAGATGGAACGATTCAAGGGACGACTCTGACTCCTGGCATTTGGATCACGGGTAGATGTACCAGAACTGGGATAGCTGCGAACGAATCGAATTTCGTCACACTCAAGTGAAATTGGGAGACCTGTTCGACTACTACACGACGAACGGGGAGTTTTCGTTCCCGCCGTGGGTTCAGTTCAAGTACGTGGTGAGGATTATCTGCAGAACAATCCGAAATTTAAGTATCACCCGAGCCCTCGATGAACCTACCAGCGGATTGGAAGTCCAAGCGTTCATCGAGGTTAAAGGTATCGACCGCTTGGAGGGAGTGGAGAAGACTACCGACAGTATTTCTTGAATATCTTTTAACAGCGTTGGATTATATTCAACTGTCTCCCCTGAATACTTAACCCAGCATGAGATTGATCTCAAGTTGGTTTCTTTTAACTGCAGTCAATAGTTGACGTTTTATCTTCAGTAGTTCCAGACTTCCTCCACCGAAAAGCTCCTTCCACTTGGAGATATCGTAGTTATGTGCATTTTCCCCGAGGGTCATGACATATTTCGCATAAGTACCAAAGCCGTCTGCTTTCGTTAGAGCGCCATCCGCTACGTTATTCAGTCCCAAAGTGTTGAACACTGACGTAGTAGATGCCTCTTCCTTCAGCCACATACCGACCTTGAAATCCTGGAAATGCGAGTACTTGGGGGCGTTCACCAGTTCTTTCCCTGTCAAAGCGCTTAGTCCCAGTCTGGATAGAACGTATTCGTCCGTCCTCTGCTTCCTGACCCAAGATTTAATCTTCGAGTCGATTCTCCATCTCATGAACGATTCCTTGAGGTACGATGGAAATCCTCCTCCCCTCTCTTCGGTTGAGTCCACTACCCGCAACAATCTTCCACGTGAATCCGCAGCGTTGGAGAATCCGCAGAGCAGGGTGAAAACCGCCAACAGGAAGACGCGATAGATTGAGCTCATGGCTTCACAACTTGGTTTGAGCTCGAAAGGGAAAATACGGAACTGGTGGCTTGGAGAATCTTGGATGGGGCTCACTCATGATAGTGAGTCCATACGAATAGCCGGTGTGGCACAGAAGACTTTCATTGAACAGGAGTACACAACAAACCTCACACTAGAGCAAAAAATGGTTGAATTTACACAATATTCATACAATTTTATAGTAAAATGTGCATGTACCATGTATTTTAATACAGTTGTGTACAAGAACATATTTAAAACGAGATTGATTGTGCGGTAGGTACATTACACAATCACTCCCTCTGCGAAGATACGGTATCGCACTTGCAATAGGATTTGAACTCTGTGAAGTTCCACAATCTATTGAAACAATAGTATTGATTGTGGATTGTTTCTTCAATACTGCTCTTAGGCGTGCTGTTTTAGTTTCGTTCAATGTCGTACATTTTGGCAAACACACCAAACGGTAGCTCCAATCCTGGGTCTGTGGTAGGCCGAGGAGAACACACCACGTTTCGATGTAGAAGTTGTGGCGGAGTCATCTCACAATAGGGAGTATTGTGCATGTAGATGACCCCCAATACTTGTGTCAATGTCCACGCCGGCAATACTGTAATATTCGTGTCTTGGAGATCCACTTGCACGAAATAACTATACGGAGACCCTAGCGTCTCTGGCAATTCTCGAAGGGGGTTCTCTCTCAGCTCCAGCCCATAAACCATGTTTCCTGCCGGTATTGCAGCAAGTTGCGGCACCGTTTCAAGTCGATTTCCCTTCAGAGAAATGGCGAATGCTTGCACTGACATCAAAGCTGCCGGCAATACTGTCAATTTCGTGTAGTCGAATGAAACAATAGTCATCGGGTGGGCACTCCAGGGCAATACCAAAGGGATATTGGTGATATTGGTATCACAAAATTGCACCACCGACAGTGAAATTGGCAATACCAGCCCTTGTGCTGCAGTGGAAGTGACGTTAGATCGAGCCACAATCAAAGTAGACAGTCGGGGGTTCGATGCAATACTTTCTTCACTTCCCCAGGCCACCACAGTCGCGTTGTACACGTGTAAAATCAGAAGATTGTGGAATGTTGGGAATGGGGAAGGCATGGTTAAAGCTGGACAATGTGCGAATGTAAGTGTAGCCAAGATGGAAGTGTCTATCTGTTCGAAGATCATGTCGTTGGCAGTATTGGTGCCGTATTTGCCACAATTCACCACCAAACTGGAGCAAGAGATCCGACTCGTTAACCACGGCCTTGTGGACGCCCTACAGCCATGGACAACGGTCGATTTGGAGACAATCACAGCGTGTACATGGAGGGCAAGAACCACCACTCCCCATGCACAGAATATACCTTTGACCGCTCGATTGAACCATACTGAGGGCTTGAGAGGCTTTTGTAGTTCTTCTGTCTCGGTAATACTAGGTCTTTGTGGGACAGACTTAACTTTTACTCGTATCGAAGGTACTTCAGGGGAGATTGAAGTCCGTTTTCGAGTTACCAAGCCGCTAATACTCACGAGCGACAGGTAAAGAGCGAAATGAGCGACAATCTTCGCAATAAAGTCGGTCAAACTCGTGGCTAGAGCTAGTTGAGCTTCCAGGACAAAGACCGCCATGAAAACTGGATCATAAAACGAAATGGTCGGACCAAATCTGTAATTGGGAATGTCGAATACAGAAGCGTACGATATGAATAGTATTGCCGGTACTACGATCACCATGATGATACAGATGAAGGCGTCGGCAAACAGAGCTGCGACTCGTTCAAGTGCTGAGTTATGGCCGAGGTACTGCTGAATCGCAATAGTAGACCAGCAGTTAATTACCAACATCGCAACCAGAATATCATTCAACCACACACGCGGTAGTAAATGACTGGACCGATGAGCTTGATACGTCTGAGTACAGAGCTCCACAATTTCACGTATGACGAAAATGGTAAGGAAATGCTGACCTTCGACGCTAAAAAGTCCCGTTCTCGAAAATAAAGCTCTCCAGCCTAGTCTTAGCAGGCTGATCGTGTTAATCTGCTGCTGGGTGATCGGATTTACGGTTGAAGAGCTCCGATTTGGTTGGATCTTACTGCGACGAAAGACAAGTTGGCGGTCACAAAGAGATCGGTATACCAGTTGTAGAACTCGAAGAGTATGAATTCCACTTACAATACCACAAACGATAGCGTAGATTCCGTAGTATTCGTTACCCTCAGTTGGAGACCAAAGTTGAACGTAGTACGCCATGATGGAGTTGGTCAGGTACGAGTACGTGGCAGCTGAACCAGCGAGAAAAACGGCGCAAACCAAGTGGAAGACTACAACAACTATCCATGCGATGCGAAATGCTGCCGGGGATAAAGTGAGAGCTGTGACGACATTCTTGGAATTGATCAGATCAGAGAGGAAACGACGGGAGTTTAGTGCTAACTGTTGGGAGAAATTCCTCGGCGCTGGTAGCTCCAATACAGAAGGCTGGTTCGATGGGGAAAGCCCCATTGGAACAAGTCAATAGACAAAGGGAATGAAGACAATGTAGTCGAAGTTGGACGGAGCCCAGAATAGGATGAAGATTTTGAACAAGAATACTCACGATATTTGTTTTTTAAGCACTAATGACTTCATTGAACGATCGCCATCGTATCGGAGAAATCGGGTTACAGGTAGCTCCGTAGAGTGAGTTGGTCAAACGAGTTGGCCAATTCTGGAATCTGCAGAAATGCCGTTTCCCTGCGCTTGTGCAAGGCTTCAGCAGCTAGAAGTTTCTGAGCTGCGAGTTTTTCACGACGAAGTTGGGCCTTGTGAGCGCGGTAGGCCCACCGAAAATTATGTCGTCGACAGATGCGCTTGAGCGTGATGGAAAACTACACCGAGCATTTCAGCTGCGTCGGCTTGGGGGTAGATCGAATACTCCCTCAGAACTTCAATGGGGAAGTTGTATGACGAGGGCGGCGATGGAATTGTCACGTTCATAGTGAGGTTGGACGAGTGAGCTGGAGAGGGGAAATTGAGAAATGAACGAGAGCAGGAGGCAATTCAAAGCTCTCAGGGCAGAAAGAGGTTGGAGGGACTTGACCGTGAAATTCTGGATGTAACTGCGAATCCTACGGAGCGGAACGTCATTTTACAGCTCCGGGTGTGAGTGCTTGCCACGCAGTACAGGTCAAATCTCCTCATCCTTTTCGAGCTGTCGAAGGCTATTGGAGTGGGACGGACTTGCCGTAGTATTCTCCGATTCTACTTTGTTCGTGTACGAACTCCAGTACTATATTTTGCGGGAATTTGCTGGAACTATGCTCACCAAGATGATGCAGATGAACGCAGACTTTGAACAACGTTACTTGTTTTTAGACACTAGCAGTGTAGTATAAACAGGGTAGAACGACGTAGTACACAGAAGATGTTGGAGGTTGTCCTCATTATACGTGTGTTGGTTCGTCAAAGCCGTTAGGTCTCGCAAGGCTGCGAGATGGGAACTGAGGGGCAGTTGGGTAGAAGGAAGCTCCGTAGATTGGGCTCTTGTAGTCGGGGGTCGAATAGAAGGAGCTCGCACGGTGCTTCTTCAGGAGCTGAGAAAGCGGCGGTAGCGGTCGTACTATGTTCGAGGTCCTTGACTCAGTAGTGAGGGGGAACTGGGACTTCTGTTGTCTTGGTACATCGCTGACCGACGTTGGGGAGCAGTAAACGGCCTTGCTTCTCTCTTGACTCAGTGACAACAGCACCTCTGGGATCCGAAGTGAAGGTGACGTAGGTGTTTCCCTCCGTCTCTGCAAGGCTTCAGCAGCTCGAACTTTCTGAGATGCGAGTTTTTCACGACGAAGCTGAGCCTTGTGGGCGCGGTAGGTCCATCGGTAGTTCTTACGGCGACAGATGCGCTTGAGCGTGATGGAAGCTACACCGAGCATTTCAGCGGCGTCGTCTTGGCGGTAGATGGAATATTCCCTCAGGGTTTCGATGGGGAAGTCGTATACAACTCGACTCTTGCGCCCAGCGCGTGGAGACTCGCTGTCCATCATGGGGGACGAGGGCGACGATGGGATAGTCACGTTCATAGTGAAGTTCGTGGAGTGAGCTGAAGAGGAGTAATTGAGAAATGAACAGGAGACGATGAAAGCCTCCAGGCTCATAAGGGGCGGACCAAGACGTCTTGAAGGGGTCACCATTGGCCTCTTGACATCCAGAGTGAGTTACCGTCGTGAAATTCTGGATGCCATTGACCCACCACTGTGAATCATACGGGGCGGAACATCGTTCTACAACTCCGGATGCAAGTGCTTTCTAAGCAATCCCGACTCGTAAGAGCCCACGAATGACAGTGACACGTTCATCTATCCGCTCGGTCCGACAACGGAGCTCCATCTCTCTGCACCCCTTCGTCGGTGAAGAGCCACACAGTATAGAGATGGAATCTCCTCTTCTCCTCATCCTTTTCGAGCCGTCGAAGTCTAGGGTCAACATTGGAGTGGGACCAACTGCAGTGGACTCGCCCCATTATTCTCGGTGATGTTTTGAATCCGGGTAAAGGACTCGAACGGAGCCCATCGATCGGCATCCAGCGTCACCTTAGTACCACGTCAATAAACTTCATTGGTGTGGACGGACGGAGCACTACAAAGCCTGTTAAACGGATGCGCATCAACTTCAACACCAAAGATATATAAGTTGCATATTGTTGCATAAGAACTTTTTTAGAATAGAACTCGTAAAAATACCCGATCGAGTTGGAGGCATCTGAGGTCTTGATCGTTGTGGAAGCCAGTGGAAAAGTGAGCAGAATGTCCCTCACGCGACGCAATGTGGGCCAAGCGGATGGAACTCGGGAGACTCGAGGCTCGTCTATCTGGGAGGATGAAGCTGACGAATACTGGAAGAAGATGGAGCCGGCTCAGCGTTGTCGAAGAATCACCAGCTATCTCGGAGGACTTGTGGCCGCTTTGCTGCTCTGTGGTGGCGCGTTCTACGGTGCTCGAACTGCTTTCGATGCGGAGAATTTGGCAGCATTGAAAGCCAGATTCGCCTTCCCCGTCACTCTAGAAAACAGCACGAAAACCGACAACCCCGTGCCAATTGCTGCTGTTCCAGATAGTACTCCTAATCCAGTCCCTATTGCGACAACTCCAGCCCCAATTGCCACAGTTGAAGCGTCCGGTACAGAGCCAATTGCTACAACTCCAGCTCCAATTGCTACAGCTGCAGCGGTTGTAGTTGATCAGGAGAAACTCCGCGGACTTTGTCGCGTGCGTGGCGTACAGTCTCGTTGGCACGAAGAAACGTGCAGGAAGCTTTGTGTTCGGTAAGTTGGAGAATGGCCAAGTCTTGAATCCTCTAGAAAAAAATAACCGGTTGATTCCTGTCTGTGATGCCAGAGATCCGCACAACGCTGCGTGTATGAACGGATGCTCCTACGGGTCCCTCACAGTCACCAAACTCGTGTGTGACAAGATGGAGGCCACGGAGGTCGCCACCGCCTCGAGGTGCCCCGACGGCGTGAGCTGTATGGAAGCCTGTCGCGCCTACGACGACGAATTGCCCTTCCCAGACCTACGCAACTCGTGCGTCCGTGGCTGCTCCAACATTGTGCCATCGGCTTGTGCTCGCTCTCTGCAGATTTACCGGGACCTCGTCCAGAGCGAGCAGTAAAACTATTCCATTCTGGAACAATGCACATTTATCCCCAAAAAAATAAACTAAAACTTTAATCGTCACCTAAAGTCTGGAGGCTGGTGACGGGCAACTTCAAAGCTTCAGTCGCCTGATTGTACGCATCCCAATTGTACCCGTGAAGATGTAGTCGCGTTGTGTCGGAAGACTTACGACCACCATCTCAAATGTGTGGGCTCCGATGTGGTTTTTAGGGATGAGCGTTTGACGGGGAAAAATTCACCAACAAAGTCTCCACTGGCGCAGACTGGGGCATCCTGGGGACGTTCCGTCTTTCGCTGGTTAACACAGGGCGATGAACTTTTCGGCATTGGTGCTGGAGCTGTCCAGACTCGCACCCATCCGATCCATCGAAGTCGCCAAGTGGTGCTGTGTATATCAGTCATGACCTCTCGGTATTCAAAGTTCAAGAGTAACCTCAAATCTGGTGTCATCAATTCCGCTTCAACATCCCCAGTCTCTTCCAGCTACAGTAGTAGTGAGACCCCGTGGTCTCCTACTGTCAACATCCGCTGCAATGGCTCAGTTCCCAATGCAATGAACGTCCTTCCGACAGCTCATTCCCCAATTTCCCAACTTCGTCTCAAGTGTTTTTTTTGCTTTTTACTCTCCAGCTATGGCAAAAGCCAACGTCACGCCTTCAACACCAGTCAAGAAGACGAAAACCAATCGTAAACGTTCGTCCCCTAAAATTCAACCGGCCGACAAGAAGACACGCAAAAGTCGACTCCAATACAAATTCACCAAGGAATTCCTCTCGCAATACTTCCATGTATCCCAGAGAGCAGCTTCTGACCTGTTGGACGTCTCCGTCATCACTGTCAAGCGCTGCTGCAAACGCGAAGGATTCAAGTGGCCCTACCGAGCGAACAAGTACCGACTGGCGAAGGAGGCCAAGGAGAGGGCGAAACGGGAGCGGGAGGAAAAGGCGAAACAGCAATGGACGGACAAGGCCATCGCATTTCACCAGTTGCCATTTGACTGTCTCAAGGAGGCGGACAACGAAGAGATCGAGGAAGTCGAGAGCGAATGTTTGACTGATACGGAGAGCGTTGAAGAGGAGCAGGAGAAGCAGAACGCGTGTGTCAGCTTGGTCATGCTCATGAAAGCGGTTAGTCCGTGTATGGGGGTCCAGCGTAAGATTCAGCTTTAAAAAAGGCTGGTACAAGAGCCCCTCGGTTTGAGGATCAAAGACTAACTTGTAGTGAAATGCACTTGAGTAATAGCGATTATATACTAAGTATATTCCTTGGTACGGTATTCAGTATCGCATTGTCGATTCCAGAAACAAATTAGCCAAAGTTTGTAACTTCTCGTTCAGATTTTTCTACTTGTATACGGATTCCAGCTCCAGTCTCCCACTGCGTGCTGGGAAACCAGCAGCAGTTTAATGTGGAGCTTCACTGTGGTTCATCCACAAGTTGCATCTTCGAATTTTATCCAGATTATACTCGGTCGAATGTAGGGAAGGAATGACCACCCGAAAAGAGTCGGCGGGATCCGCTAGATTCGTGTTAAACCACAGCCAATTCGCTGGATAGATCTCGTATCTCGCCACAAAATCAAGATCTCCGGTGACTGGCAACGTCCGAAATTGGCCGCATGCAACACTTGTCCTCCATTTTCACTTCTCAACTTGTCCACTCCGCAGCACATCTATTCGACCATCAAAATGCCCCACTACTTCGTCATCGACGCTCGTTTCAGCCTCAGTACAGAACCCACCTATCCCCCAAGCAGTCGTCACATCCACGTCTGCGACCTTCAAGAGCCATTCATCAAGTCTCGATATGGCAAAATGCCTCGAGTTCGTAGTGGCTCAATCTCCATCGCGTCACTCAGTAACTTCCCGCCATCCCCAGTCAACCGATTGGCTCAATCTGTCGGCCCTGAACGCCTTCAACCCACGAGAGAAAACGTCTGGAGTCGACACACTACGCCTGCCATGTCAACGCGACGTGAAAACTGCTTCTTCACTGATTCCCCGGACTTGTACGCTGCGAAATCGAACCGAAGAAGCGTATGGCGTCGATTCACCGAGAACGTCGACAAGTGCGTGTTCCGAGTCGTCAGCAAGTTCTACAGGTGAACCGTTCATAATCTTTTGTGTGCTTTTCTGTAGCTAGTGCAGTGTGTAGTTCCCCCCATTTTCCAGCTCAATGGTAGGCGGAAGTTGGGGGTTGTCGATATTTAAATTGTCAGTCAACAAATTGTCCATTTTCAACGTTTCAATTTCTTCATCACACGCCGATACGCTCCATTTCAGGGATCCGAGAGACGCTGCGGCAGAAAAGCACTTGAGCAGCCACTTCAATGTCCAGTCGAGCTTTCTTCTCTCGCATCAATTGGCCATAATTCGTGAAGGCTTCCTGAAATGGGGTCGACACTGCACTGATACACAAGTACTTCTTCGCCAGACGAGCTAATGACGGGAACAATCGCTGGTAGCGACTCCACCATTCGAGAGGGTCGTGCTCGGTCTCATCTGTGGCTGGTAAAGATGGCGAGTCCAAATACTGTTGCACCTGCGTCTTCAGCTTATCCAGCTCAGTCGCAGGTTCGTCAAGAGGGAAAAACTCGTGGAGTAAAGCTGCTGTCTTCTTGTTGGCGAGGGAAGCACTTGCCACGGGAGTTTTGGTACTTTGATCGAGTTTCTTCTGTTCTTCAGTTGAGTTTTCCCCAGTCACTGGATCGTGGTGCTGGACATCGACACTGTCGTCCTTGTCGTTTACACCTAGAAGAAGGTAGAGTGATTCCACTAGTCGTTCCTTCTCGACAGCTTCCAGGAACGGTAACGACTTGAAGCGTGGATCCAATAGACACGCCAAGTACGGAGACGATGGAGCATCTCCGGAAGAACAGAGATCCATATTCAGGTTATTGACGATGGTGTGACGAACTGAAGCCACAAGGGGGTCTGTTACCCACGTGCCAGCATCAGCGAGATGCTTCTTCAGTGAGTGCAGAAGCGGATAGACGATCGACAAACCAGGATACGCCAGTGGAGACACATGCACTAGCCCTTCAATGGGCTCCAGCAGTCGAGCCAGTTGTTTGAGCGACGCCCACTCCTCTGGAGACAGCTCGCAGCACACGAAGCGAAGCTGCATTGGACGTCGAGCTGGATTAGTGTCACTTTCCAGTCCTGTTTTGTATTGCAACAGCATCAGCTCCAGTTCGACAATGCGGCACATCATCTGCGTCGTTGAGTTCCAGCGATCATCAAAGTCGCAGATCACAGGCAGAGCCTCACCACTGCAGGGATTTGAGCCTGAGGTCGGTGGTATCGTGCTGGCATTTTCAGACTGGGAACCTCCATCATCCGCTGTTGTATCCGTATTCTGGCCTTCCTTGTTGCCGTCAAGCTCGTCTCCCAACGTAGCATTTCCACCCTCCGCAATGCTCACACTGACCCCATCTGCTGTGGCCACAATGGATGCTGTTTGAGCGGATGCAGAGGCAGCAGAGGCCTCTTCACCCATACTGCGCTGAAGAGCGAGGAAAATCTGGTACTCGGATGGATTCTGAATAAAGTACGACACATAGTTCCTGCACCTGCGAGTGAGGTCTGCACACTCGCGCAACCCACCAGCCACGGCGCCTTCCAGCTCCTCCGCAAAGCATCGAACAACAGCCAAACCCGGGTACTCGCTGTGGATTGTGGTTGCCTCAGCTTCTGCTTCTGCCTGAGCTTGTGCAACAGTCTGAGAGCTGTCACCCTCCTCTTCTTGCACTGTACTGGTCGTTGGCGTGTGTGGACGCATCGTGAGCGCTGCCACCTTGGCCGACGGGATCTCCCACTTATCCATGACGTCTCGAAGCAGCGCAATGGTGTTAACACGCTCGTCCAGAGGCAACACATACACTTCCAGCACGCAGTCCCTACGTCGAAAGCCTCGGGAGATCCAGTGTCCACTCACAGTGAGTACATTCTGTCCAAACGCCGACGTCCAATTGTTCAGCGACAAGCTCAGCACTTCGACATCAGCCATCACCTCCTTCAAGATCTCCCGCTGAGAGTAATACAAATTTGCTAGTGCTAGCTTGATCGTGTCCTCAGACGGGAGTTTCGGTACGTTTCCTCCCATTCCTCCGCCAAATCCGTAGCCAAAATTTAGTCCAGGTGTTGGCCACTCCGTAGATCCTCCAAAGAGCAGCATACTGAGCTCAGCACCCATGTGAGAGACATCCAAAGGCTCATACTGGGCGATGAGGTACTTTAACAACCGATGTGTTAGGATCTTCTGGTTGGCAGCACTGTTGACACTGCTAACCCCAGAGCTGTTCCCACTGATACTGGAGCTATGTCGCCTGCCCCTCCCTGTAGTCGACGCCCCCGACAGCGTTGAATAGTCGAAGAACCTCTGATCCAAGCCCACTCCCGCCATCTCAATACCAGCGTCACTTAACTCAAACCCTGCTGGAAACTGCAACGCTCCTGACGTGTTGGTCGTCGTACTACCTGGCAACGTCACAAACCCTGCCGGGTCGAACTCTGTACCAGCTACTGTCAATGTATTGGTCGTCTCCGTCTGTTCCGCCAATAGTTTCCTTCTCTTCGCTGCTGATCCACTTGCTGCTCTTCTTCTGGCCGTCCGAAGCTCCAACAACTGATGTCTCTGCTTGCCCATTGGCTCTCCAGGTGACAAACTACCTATTATCCCTGTATCCGACGGTATTAACGTTGAAACAGCAGTAGAAGCTGGAGGAGGAGACGTGACGGCCTGTAGACGACGGTGAGTGCCTCGCGGGTACTCATAATCTGCCGCGCATTTCCCAGGTGCGTATTTCTGGTGTTTCTTACGTAAATGCCTGTTCATAGTGCTCGTCCCGCCCGAGTAGGCGAAGCGCGTGGTCTGAGCGGGACATAAAGTGCAGATAACGAACTTCCCGCTCGCGTCCTTGACGAAATAATCCCAGATGAAGCTGGGCAGGACCATGGCTGGCTCGGTCTTGTCGCTGTTGAGGCGGTTGGAGCGCACGCGGCGACGTCCGAGCGCCTCGAGCGCCACGTCGGCCATGGCGGCGCCATCGTCCACTTCTTCAACTGCAACAGCCTTAGAGTGATGGTCACTCCCGACAGCTTCAGCTTCAGGTACGGCCGGCGGTTCGAGCGAGATGAGCTCGTCGGTGTTCATGTCTTTTGACCGCGAAAAGCTTGGAGAATGTATGGCAGCGCGGTTCGGAGATGGAACGGGTGCAGTAGATGGGGAACTAGTGTTACCGACAGTTTGTTAAAAAGTTCTCGTTCTTCAATATGATTGGTTCTAATTCCTGATTTGGTCGATGAAGTTTCAAGGACAAGTAGGCGTATGTACACTATGGAGCATTCGGAACAGAAAGATTTTCGACGGTGAAATCATTACACGGCAGGAAGCCAAACGCAGACTGATGAAAGTGGCCGATTTCCAAACACAAGCTGTGATCAAAAGATTAGCTACAAGACCCGCGACACACGAACTTGGTTTCAAGGTAGCTGAATGCTATGCGGTTTTCAGAGCAATCGATCCTTCGGACCGACCGATGTCTCTACAGCAGTGGAACGTGGTATTTCACTCGGTTAAGCTTCCAGCGATGATCGGAAGACGTCATTATAAGGGAAGAATCGGAAGATATCTGCTGGATGGGGTTTCTCCAAGAGCAGCAGCCGACAGCAGAAGCCGCAATGGCGTGGGAGCTTGTCAAGAGAGCATTGTATCAACTGAAGCAGCAGGAACTTTTGACGATAGTCCAGTTAAGACTACAAGGCGCTAAGCATGTGCTGAAGGCACTCAAGGAAAATTCGGGGGCTAGGAAGGCATTACAAGAGGTAGTATCAATAGTATGGATATCAAGTCACAAAACGGCAAACAAAGCCGTTGCAGCGATTATCAAGTCGAAGGAACTATCCAGGTCCACTGAAGAAGTACTAGCTGGAGATGAAATTTCGCCATCGGTACGGGACTGCCTCCAGAACTGGGTTTCAATGGCAGAAAACAAACCCCAAGACTCCAAGACCATCCGACAAAAGCTACAAGAATACCATGACTTTATAGCCCTACCATAAAGAGTCATCAAAGACAACAGAAAAATCGAGTAAAGAGCCCAAACAAAGCCGTTGCAGCGATTATCAAGTCGAAGGAACTATCCAGGTCCACTGAAGAAGTACTAGCTGGAGATGAAATTTCGCCACCGGTACGGGACTGCCTCCAGAACTGGGTTTCAATGGCAGAAAACAAACCCCAAGACTCCAAGACCATCCGACAAAAGCTACAAGAATACCATGACTTTATAGCCCTACCATAAAGAGTCATCAAAGACAACAGAAAAATCGAGTAAAGAGCCCCTAGCGATTCCAGGAGTGTATAGTTCGTAAGCTAACACAGATACATGACCTCAAAAACATCCCAAGGACAAGTAGGCGTTAATACGCTTCTTCTCGAGAGGAAATGTCATTTGATGCTCGTTGAGTCTGCTGACTGTTGTTGTGCTACGGCCATGACTCATGGTTGAAGTTTTGTCACAAACCTGAGCTCATTCATGTATCAAAGGACCTTTGGCAAAGGCAATCGAATGAAAGTATCGATACCGTTGGATACGCTGGACATGTGGAGGCGGGGAACAGGAGGAAGTGTTTGTGCAAGATTTATGCTTGGAGGTACCCCAGTCTGGAATCTAGACCAAAACCTCTACTTTTACACTTCGAATTGCCGTAATTTTCCTGCCAGAGTGGAGTTCACGAAACGTGGAGGTGGCCAATTCAAGCCAGAGTTACCACCATTGTAACCATGGTTACCTCGCGGTGAGGCTCGACGTGGTTCTCGGTGATGATCACTGTGGAAGCGTTAGTCCTTTGCAGCACTAGTTGTGCGCGAGCGCACCGAAAGGAACAGATAATAACAATTCCTGATGTGAAGCCCGTGTCAGGTTATCTGCCACGACACGGAACTAAAGTGAATCTGGAAAAGCTCTTGTGGAGCTTCTGTTTCATCCTGCCTTTTGCAAGTCGCGGGCTGAGTGTCGGCGAGTCATACATGTACAAGTAGTCTGTGACCCAGCACTGTTAGCAGCAGAAGAACCGCTTCCGTATTTTACAAAGCCATGACAGAATAAGCCTAAGGTGGCACCGAACGAGCTTGGCCCGTTTGCCTGAGGAGGTGCTGCCGCGTCTGAAGTTGCCTTTGGAGCCCGTGCGTCGCTCATATATATCATCGCTCCTCCTGGACCAAATATTGAGGCACGAGCGTCGCAACGACCTCCGTCTCCGCACGTTTCGATCGCGCGTCGATCCCTTTATCAAGCGCGAGGCTATCTGTCAAAGCGATGGAGCTGGAATCCATCGCTGGGGTGGAAGAAGAAGTCGAGGAGGTACAGCTCCGTTCTGCTTCAAGGGCTCTCTAGCAGAGACGACATCCATCTCGACAGTCTCCTCAACACGAAGGTCGCCTGTATCGAGTAGCATCGACAACGCCTGTCCCCAGAGTTGAGCCTTACGACCCACAAAAGTTGTCAAAAGGCCCCGGAGCACTTCGGATCGAGCGCGTGAGTCACCTTTCGCCAGTTTGCAGCGAGTGGGACTTGCACCGTTCGGAGACTTTGGGAAGACGCCACCAAGCAACGCCACCTCATTTGCACCCTCCCCCACTTGAACTTGACGACTTCTTTAGTTGTGCTGCTGGCGCCTTTGCAGTAGTAGAAACCGTAGCACGTGTGGGCTTTGATCGGGGTGCACGGCTAGACAAACCAGATATGACCGAGGAAGGGCTCAAACTGTCGTGTAAACTCGCAATCTATCGGATTGTATTTCATTCACATGCATCTAACATGAAGCAATAGGATAATAGTACACTACAGGCAGTACGTCACTCAGCTCTAATAGCTTTCTAGTTGCTGCAGTCCATGCAGTCCAGTGGCAGTCGTGCGAAGGCGCGACCAGCCTCCGTCAGATCGACACCGCTGTTGCTACTACTGGAACTGAGCATGGTAATGACCTTAGCAGCAGCCTCGTCATCCGAAGCATCGGACGAGTGGCTGCTTGACGTTGACCGACTGCGGCTGCGACTCCGACTAGAGGGCGAGCGACCGGCCTTGGCACGCTCGAGCGCGCACTCCTGGCGAATGCGTTGCGCGTCCTCGCGTGAGATGGCCGACCAGTCGATGGCATACTTCTTGGACTTCATGAGGCGGTAGGGCCAGACGATGCCCAACCGACGACAATTGCGCTTGACGGTGACCGTGGCGACGCCGAGCTGCTGCGCGGCCTCGCGCTGGGACATATGGAAGTACTTGGCCATCTCGTCCGTGGTGAAGTCGAACACGACGCGGCTCTTGCGCGCTTTCTTGTTGGGGCTGACGGCGGGCTCTACGCGCATCTTGTTGCAGCTCATCGTGGGCGACACAAGCTGCGACGGAGACGCCAAGGGCGTGCAAGTGTCGATGGACATGTGCACCGACTGGTTGTGGCTCTGCGGACAGAAGACTGTCCGTGTACCATGCAGCGGATGCACAACGTTGAAGGTGCTGGATGCCGCGGGGAACGGTGACATGCTGCTCATCATGGTGGTGGCGACGTATTTCGGTGTCTTGTGTTGCGGTGTGACTTGGTTGTGGGGCACCGGGCGAATTCGCAAATGACTTGTTCCGACCGTCGCATCGGCTGGCCTCGGAGCGCGAGATTCCAGCACAAGCAGCAAGCTCCGCTCCGGACGCACGGCTTCCTTGCTAATTAGTGCTGACACGAGCGGCACTGGCGCCAACCGGCCATTTGGGCGCGTCATCGCCTGTCTCGCCCTACGGCCATCTTAGTCTGCAGACGCGGCGTGTCCGGGCCCAAAGTACCTACGTGTGGCCCAGCGCGGTCGACGCCATCTCTGAACGCCGCCACTGGCGACAAATGAGCCTGCCACGCGGGACTGGAGCCCTTTGAAGTTGGAATAAGAAAAATAAAGATCGCTTGAGCGCTCAGTTTTGCAGAGACCGGGCGCACGACCCACTTTTGGCCACTCCACCGAACGCAAAATGGCTGCACTGCGTTCTGATTGGCCGTAGCGGCCGTAGCTGCTCGGACTTCTGTGCTTGACCATGAACAAGGAATCTGCAGCGGCCGGCTCACAGGTTGTTGCTCTTGCATGGGCCGCTTTGTCTAGCAGACCGCAGAATACCCACTCGTTCGTGCTTCCATGAGATACTTGACTCACTTCGGCATGTCACCGCAGCGCTGCCGCCTTCGCAGAAAGGAGCGACCGTTTCAGCCGCATGGGTAAGATGCGGATGACATGTACTGCACCCCACTGCACAGCGAAAACTATCCACTTCAACGTCGATCGATCTGTAGTTCGAGTCATAACTATATAATAATGCATTCAAGTATCGCACCCCTGAGAGTTCGGCACGAAAATCTGCCTGGCCAGCGCCGCCAAATCAGCGAAAACCGGTTTCAACGTCGCTGTTTGGTTTCGGGTCTGGATACTTTTTGACAGGCGCTGCAGGCCGGGGAACATCAAGGCGAGATGGCATCCTTTGCGCCGTCCCCATCCTTGCGGTGGTCAGCGCCCGAGCGAGCTCCGCTAATTTTTGTGCCCACTACTTTGGTGTGTCTTACGGCACTTGCCACCCGTGCGTAACTCCGAGCAGTGTGCGCTCAAAACAGATAGTAGCGCCAGCGATCCAAGGCACAGCCACCGAGAAGTTTGCAATGATGATTGAGTTGCATCGATGCGTTGTGCGCACATGGCTGAAGTAGCCAGTCGAGCACAAAATCGTCGGGCCCACACGCATCAGCCACACGCCCCTGAAACTTCATTCGTGCTGGCCAGGAGCTCGTGGCTTGAGCCTGTGTGCCAGGCTCCGTTCACTGGTACTGGCTACAGGAGATCACCAGCTACTCGGTATGAAGAGCTATCTTACAGAGGTAATCACCACACACTGCTCAATGCAGCGGGAAGGATTCCAGTCTATACATTGCGCCTCGCGTCCGTGGCGTTCGTGGCTGGGAAACTTCCGTACATGCATCGTCGCCTTGAAGGCCACGCGAATCGCACCACTGATAATGGGGGAATCGTACGCACGTATTGTTTTAGTAGCGACTGTGGAGTACAACGCTGTTCGCCGTCGGCGAAAACGAATGATTTTGAATCTTCATCATCCGAAAGCTCGGACCGAAACCATTCTTTCCAGGTCATGGCAGTATACTACCTGTACAGGAGCACACAGATCATATCAAGGATGGATCCCATTGCAAAGGTGTGAGTTTGGCTTGCCCCGTGTACCCAGGGCTGGACAATAGATCTGAACTGAATGAGCGGGGACTACGTAGGCCAAATTGCATTTGACGAACGCACCCCCGCTTGCCGCGCGGTACGATATCGGGTGGCCAAGGAGCGAATACGCTTTTGACTAAGATATGTTCGAGTTGATCTGGTGAGCGCAGCGTCCAGACTCGTGCTGTCCACTCGACCGGGGTTTTGCAACGCTAGCAGCGTGCCTCGCGTCATCCTACAGCCAATTGGATGCTACTGCGCTTTGTTGTACTGCAGAGAGCTCTTGCCATTGGCGAGACAACAAGTCGATGTCAAGAAGAACCGATCAGTTAGCACTGCTAACTTAGCACCCGATATCGTACCGCGCGGCAAGCAGGGGTGCGTTCGTCAAATGCAATTTGGCCTACGTAGTCCCCGCTCATTCAGTTCAGATCTATTGTCCAGCCCTGGGTACACGGGGCAAGCCAAACTCACACCTTTGCAATGGGATCCATCCTTGATATGATCTGTGTGCTCCTGTACAGGTAGTATACTGCCATGACCTGGAAAGAATGGTTTCGGTCCGAGCTTTCGGATGATGAAGATTCAAAATCATTCGTTTTCGCCGACGGCGAACAGCGTTGTACTCCACAGTCGCTACTAAAACAATACGTGCGTACGATTCCCCCATTATCAGTGGTGCGATTCGCGTGGCCTTCAAGGCGACGATGCATGTACGGAAGTTTCCCAGCCACGAACGCCACGGACGCGAGGCGCAATGTATAGACTGGAATCCTTCCCGCTGCATTGAGCAGTGTGTGGTGATTACCTCTGTAAGATAGCTCTTCATACCGAGTAGCTGGTGATCTCCTGTAGCCAGTACCAGTGAACGGAGCCTGGCACACAGGCTCAAGCCACGAGCTCCTGGCCAGCACGAATGAAGTTTCAGGGGCGTGTGGCTGATGCGTGTGGGCCCGACGATTTTGTGCTCGACTGGCTACTTCAGCCATGTGCGCACAACGCATCGATGCAACTCAATCATCATTGCAAACTTCTCGGTGGCTGTGCCTTGGATCGCTGGCGCTACTATCTGTTTTGAGCGCACACTGCTCGGAGTTACGCACGGGTGGCAAGTGCCGTAAGACACACCAAAGTAGTGGGCACAAAAATTAGCGGAGCTCGCTCGGGCGCTGACCACCGCAAGGATGGGGACGGCGCAAAGGATGCCATCTCGCCTTGATGTTCCCCGGCCTGCAGCGCCTGTCAAAAAGTATCCAGACCCGAAACCAAACAGCGACGTTGAAACCGGTTTTCGCTGATTTGGCGGCGCTGGCCAGGCAGATTTTCGTGCCGAACTCTCAGGGGTGCGATACTTGAATGCATTATTATATAGTTATGACTCGAACTACAGATCGATCGACGTTGAAGTGGATAGTTTTCGCTGTGCAGTGGGGTGCAGTACATGTCATCCGCATCTTACCCATGCGGCTGAAACGGTCGCTCCTTTCTGCGAAGGCGGCAGCGCTGCGGTGACATGCCGAAGTGAGTCAAGTATCTCATGGAAGCACGAACGAGTGGGTATTCTGCGGTCTGCTAGACAAAGCGGCCCATGCAAGAGCAACAACCTGTGAGCCGGCCGCTGCAGATTCCTTGTTCATGGTCAAGCACAGAAGTCCGAGCAGCTACGGCCGCTACGGCCAATCAGAACGCAGTGCAGCCATTTTGCGTTCGGTGGAGTGGCCAAAAGTGGGTCGTGCGCCCGGTCTCTGCAAAACTGAGCGCTCAAGCGATCTTTATTTTTCTTATTCCAACTTCAAAGGGCTCCAGTCCCGCGTGGCAGGCTCATTTGTCGCCAGTGGCGGCGTTCAGAGATGGCGTCGACCGCGCTGGGCCACACGTAGGTACTTTGGGCCCGGACACGCCGCGTCTGCAGACTAAGATGGCCGTAGGGCGAGACAGGCGATGACGCGCCCAAATGGCCGGTTGGCGCCAGTGCCGCTCGTGTCAGCACTAATTAGCAAGGAAGCCGTGCGTCCGGAGCGGAGCTTGCTGCTTGTGCTGGAATCTCGCGCTCCGAGGCCAGCCGATGCGACGGTCGGAACAAGTCATTTGCGAATTCGCCCGGTGCCCCACAACCAAGTCACACCGCAACACAAGACACCGAAATACGTCGCCACCACCATGATGAGCAGCATGTCACCGTTCCCCGCGGCATCCAGCACCTTCAACGTTGTGCATCCGCTGCATGGTACACGGACAGTCTTCTGTCCGCAGAGCCACAACCAGTCGGTGCACATGTCCATCGACACTTGCACGCCCTTGGCGTCTCCGTCGCAGCTTGTGTCGCCCACGATGAGCTGCAACAAGATGCGCGTAGAGCCCGCCGTCAGCCCCAACAAGAAAGCGCGCAAGAGCCGCGTCGTGTTCGACTTCACCACGGACGAGATGGCCAAGTACTTTCATATGTCCCAGCGCGAGGCCGCGCAGCAGCTCGGCGTCGCCACGGTCACCGTCAAGCGCAATTGTCGTCGGTTGGGCATCGTCTGGCCCTACCGCCTCATGAAGTCCAAGAAGTATGCCATCGACTGGTCGGCCATCTCACGCGAGGACGCGCAACGCATTCGCCAGGAGTGCGCGCTCGAGCGTGCCAAGGCCGGTCGCTCGCCCTCTAGTCGGAGTCGCAGCCGCAGTCGGTCAACGTCAAGCAGCCACTCGTCCGATGCTTCGGATGACGAGGCTGCTGCTAAGGTCATTACCATGCTCAGTTCCAGTAGTAGCAACAGCGGTGTCGACCTGACGGAGGCTGGTCGCGCCTTCGCACGGCTGCCACTGGACTGCATGGACTGCAGCAACTAGAAAGCTATTAGAGCTGAGTGACGTACTGCCTGTAGTGTACTATTATCCTATTGCTTCATGTTAGATGCATGTGAATGAAATACAATCCGATAGATTGCGAGTTTACACGACAGTTTGAGCCCTTCCTTGGTCATATCTGGTTTGTCTAGCCGTGCACCCCGATCAAAGCCCACACGTGCTACGGTTTCTACTACTGCAAAGGCGCCAGCAGCACAACTAAAGAAGTCGTCAAGTTCAAGTGGGGGAGGGTGCAAATGAGGTGGCGTTGCTTGGTGGCGTCTTCCCAAAGTCTCCGAACGGTGCAAGTCCCACTCGCTGCAAACTGGCGAAAGGTGACTCACGCGCTCGATCCGAAGTGCTCCGGGGCCTTTTGACAACTTTTGTGGGTCGTAAGGCTCAACTCTGGGGACAGGCGTTGTCGATGCTGCTCGATACAGGCGACCTTCGTGTTGAGGAGACTGTCGAGATGGATGTCGTCTCTGCTAGAGAGCCCTTGAAGCAGAACGGAGCTGTACCTCCTCGACTTCTTCTTCCACCCCAGCGATGGATTCCAGCTCCATCGCTTTGACAGATAGCCTCGCGCTTGATAAAGGGATCGACGCGCGATCGAAACGTGCGGAGACGGAGGTCGTTGCGACGCTCGTGCCTCAATATTTGGTCCAGGAGGAGCGATGATATATATGAGCGACGCACGGGCTCCAAAGGCAACTTCAGACGCGGCAGCACCTCCTCAGGCAAACGGGCCAAGCTCGTTCGGTGCCACCTTAGGCTTATTCTGTCATGGCTTTGTAAAATACGGAAGCGGTTCTTCTGCTGCTAACAGTGCTGGGTCACAGACTACTTGTACATGTATGACTCGCCGACACTCAGTCCGCGACTTGCAAAAGGCAGGATGAAACAGAAGCTCCACAAGAGCTTTTCCAGATTCACTTTAGTTCCGTGTCATGGCAGATAACCTAACACGGGCTTCACATCAGGAATTGTTATTATCTGTTCCTTTCGGTGCGCTCGCGCACAACTAATGCTGCAAAGGACTAACGCTTCCACAGTGATCATCACCGAGAACCACGTCGAGCCTCACCGCGAGGTAACCATGGTTACAATGGTGGTAACTCTGGCTTGAATTGGCCACCTCCACGTTTCGTGAACTCCACTCTGGCAGGAAAATTACGGCAATTCGAAGTGTAAAAGTAGAGGTTTTGGTCTAGATTCCAGACTGGGGTACCTCCAAGCATAAATCTTGCACAAACACTTCCTCCTGTTCCCCGCCTCCACATGTCCAGCGTATCCAACGGTATCGATACTTTCATTCGATTGCCTTTGCCAAAGGTCCTTTGATACATGAATGAGCTCAGGTTTGTGACAAAACTTCAACCATGAGTCATGGCCGTAGCACAACAACAGTCAGCAGACTCAACGAGCATCAAATGGCATTTCCTCTCGAGAAGAAGCGCATTAACGCCTACTTGTCCTTGAAACGTCATCGACCTACTGCAAATACCCGAAAATCATTGACAAACATCATAACGAGAATGCAACACTGTTCTGCTAGGAAAAGATAACAATATCCAGTTTCATGTCATTCTAGGCACATCAAGAACTTATGGGGGTAGCCAACATTCTCACTGCTCCATCACGTGTTTAATTTGGCCGACCCACTCGTCGTAGTGTACCTCCGTCACGGCTTGCAACAGAATCCTAAAACAAAACATAGATACAAGTCAGTTCAATGCGAGTCAATACGGACAAAGCTCAAATACCTTACCTGAGTTGTCTTCGCTTGTTGCCAACGATGAAGATCTGGTAGAGACGGTCTAAAATCGTGGGGCTATCTTCCTCCAACTGACGCTCTTCAGGAGATTTAAGCGGTAGTTTTGCCTGAAGATCCTCCACACACCAGACCACGCGCTCGTACTCGCCACGGACTAGGTTGTCCCACACGAGAGCTGCTAGCTGCTCGTCGATGCTGGTTCCAATTTGTTTTGTTTCACGAGAGTATGACGAGTCATCGAAAGGCGGGTGTTCCCAGTCACGCGCAACCCGCACGACATGCTGAGCCAGCACCCACTCCTCCTGGTCAATGCACTCTTTCAACAGCTCAGCAGCGCTCTCCATTCTCAAAGGTAAAGACGAACCCGATGCTGTCGAACATTCCTCCAATATGAGCAAGAAGTTGGCAGCTGTGCGGAGCTCCGATCGCTGCTGACAAATCGCCAACAGATCCATCGGGTCTCCAGCAGCAGGGAACAAAACCTTTAGTCGTGATGGCTCACTCTTACGAGCCACGTGCGCCACAATCTCGCAGTACTCCGCTATGTCGACCTCTGGTTGTTGTTCGCCCTCTCCAGGACGTAAGAGCTGAATGGCCGTGTGTAGTTTCTCTTCTGGGCACTTTTTAGAAAAGCACGCTTCGAGCATCGAGTGCAGGAAAAGCTCTTGCGTTGGTGTAGACAACCCAAATTGTTTCCGAACCCCGTCCAGCACAAGACGAGCCCACGAAAGCTGCTCATTCTGAACCAGGAAGCAAAGCAAAGTGTGGAAAATTGGCTGCACACGGGCGAACACATCGTAACATGGGAGCAGCACGCCTGAAGGCACATAGACGTCCTGCGATACGCCAACAAGCAGGCCAAAAGCCTGTTCAGCACCCAGCACTTTAACATCAAAGTCAAACCGCAGCATACGATCCTTTGCTGAGAGATCATCCACTGAAGTCACGCACCCCCGCATATTCGAAAACCCGTCCTTTAGCGGCATTCTACCAGTTCCGACACCAACTCCGGTGCCATTTGATAGGAATCCATCCAATGAAATTCCGTACTCGCTGATGACTTGCTCATACAGTTCTGCGGTGGCTGGTGCGGTGCCAAATTCAATTTCGTACGTTTTGGCACGCAGCGGGTCATGACAAGCCAAAAAGGTCTCAAGCCGACGGTTGTCTTGCTCAAAGGCCTTTGTATGCGTCATGTATACACCATCCAGCAGTGGAAGCCATAATTTCATGCCCTCGGGACCGTAGAGTCCGTAAATTAGACGGCATGGCGCTGGCCACGAAGCACAGGCCTGAGGGGTAACAAATAATCTCGCCATCGTACTTACATTAGAGCACAAAAGTCGCTGTGAACGATTCTCCGGATCCCAGATAATCACATCACCTGCGCTGTCCAGGAATGCAAACCGTGGTAGGACTTCTTCAGGGGTATATTGGTCAGGAACCTCCCCACCCACCAGCATGTTCACAAAACTGGAAAGCCAGCCTTCATCATCGTGTTCATGTTCGCGTTCGGCCTGGTACTTTCGCTGCTGCTGTTCGCGCAATCTCTCGTCTTGAATGTGCAGAAAGCGCGGGAGCACAGCAAAGTCCGAGATGGCATTTCGCTTGCAAGCCCCTACAGCCTGCGACTCTACCACACGTGATGGAAGATTTACCTGTCGTTTGAGCTGAATCTCCATGCGCAGGTTGTTCTGCTTGATGCTACCTCCGTGCTTCAAGTCGAAGCACCACAGCTCGCTTCTGGAAACGCAAAACAGATTCTTCTGTGAGTTGTCGCTTTCCATGACAAAGAAACAATCCTCGGCATCGTCCCCAATTGAATAACCACCTGCAGCCACTGCTTCCCGCGTGCGAGCTGCATTTTCACCCTCACGAGCGAATACCAACTGCTCTAAAATGGATTCCTCGTCCAGGTGATTCCTCGGGTATGCCTGCAAGTGTAGGGACTGGTGCTTTTCGCTGAATCGGGTGAAGTTCACCACAATCGCATCTTCGTTGACCCACAACAGCGAGTACACATACATATCTTGCTCATCATTCACGTTGCCGAACATTCGCCACTTCCCAGTCACAACATTTAACAAACAGAAACCACGTTGTCCAGCCACAGCCATGTGGTTCCCACTGGAACTTAACGCCACGAGACGAAGAGGGCAGCACTTCTCAAATTCAGTAGGCACACTCCAGTTAATGCAGGAAGTTACAGCGCATGGGTCATCAAGCGAGGGGGCAGCCACCAATCGGACGCTCTTGCTCTCCAGAAGAGCCAGGCTAGATGATTTCCCGCCAGACAGCGGCACAGTTCTTGCGAAATCAAACTCAGCAAATGCCGTTGTCGGCCTCTGACGCAGTTTCACAAGTTGGCGGTGATCGTGCAGCTCCTTAAGTCTCTTCTGCTTGGCGATGTAAAGCTTCTGAGCAAGCACAGCGTTCCAGTACTCCGTAATGACATTCAAGAAGTGATTCGGGTTCCACACTGGAAAAAGCGCAAACAGCAGCTTCACGTACTTGTGCTTAGCAACTCGAGATGACGTGCCCTGAATAGCTTCCCAGCCGTCAAATTTTGCACGGCGTTCGAACTCCATAAGAGATGGACGCTCTTCTAGGTCGCAGTCTCCGTGTAGAGCTTGCATACGAAGTGCAAACTCCCGAATGCAAAGGTTTTCATCGTCTAGCATGTGAATTCCGTGAGCTTCCATGAACTCAGTAGAAGACAGCGCTTCCACTGCCAGTGGGAAAACCGCCTCCCAGTCCAGACGCATGAACGTAAGTACCACTTCCTCATTATCCGGCAGGTCCTTGAGCTCACTCACAATCTGTTCAAACGGAAAATTCACCACCTTCAGATTCTCATTGACGCCCACCAGCAGGTCACCACCTTGGATCTGACCGCACTCCTCCGCTGGACCAACGCCACCGTCGCGCGCTCGCTTGGTAAAACTTTTGTCGCTTCGAACCCAAGCACCACAGCGTCCGGGAGCTCCAGAGAGCGACAGACACAGCCCGTCTTCTCCTTTCTGCACTTTTGCTTCTACCGTTTCGAACAAATGCGTCACTTCCGTCACCTCAACATCGTTTTCATCTTCGACTTCTCTTAAAATCTCATCTTCCGGTAGCTGGACCAACTGCGTCGACTGCTCACCTCGCGGGACCACAATCAACGAGTTACTGTCCTTCGTCCACAACAAAGCGAGTACACCGTAAGTACACACTTCCTTCAGGTTGTGCTCGTCGATCTTCTCTGGCCTCTCCTGGTTATGCTGCGGTAAGGTCGACATCAAGCGACACCCATCAGTGGAGAAAAGTGAAAATCCACGTAGTTCGTACCCCACGACAACACTTCGGCCATCATGAGACCACGCCAACGCCGTTACAGCCCCAACATCTTCAGGCGCGTACCCCCAGGCCACAAGACTCAGTTCCCGCATCGGTTCCAGCGTCAACGCCATCTGTACCTTTGCGTCTTTCTTGATAATGATTTTACCCGCATCCTCCACCTTTTTCAGCGATAATCTGAACAACGAGACTCCTCCGTCCGACCAGCCCAAAGCAAGTCTCGATCCACTGGCATCCAAACTCGTGGTAGTGCAACGTCCATTTCCTGAAGTCGAATCGTTACCCTCCCTCTCCGTGTTAACCAGCGACAGTAACTGGTCAATACTCTTCTTGGCTGGAGATAACAGCATGATAAAACATTTGCCACCTTCGAAACTTGCAACAAGATACAGCGACGAGATCTTCGACGGGCGGTCAACCGTAGCGCTACTGAGTTCGTAGCAACTGAGAGGCTCCGCGTCTTCAGGCACTGCCAAGTGCGTGCGTACATCAATCTTCCAGATCTTCGTGGAGCTGTCTGCGGTACTGAACCACGAGTCTTGGCCGTCTTTCCCGTCCGACGACTCGGCAACTTCCACGACGCAGATCATTCCACTGGCCATGCCCACAAACACGTATCTACTCCCAGAAACTGCAGTCATAGAGGCAGCAACATCTTCATAATCACTCTGAGATCCTCCTTGGTTCAAAGGATAATCTTCAACGAACTTCGCAGCAAGTTGAAGTCCCTTTGAAATCGCCTTCAGGCCCTCGTTTTCCTCTTGTTCAGGCTCTGTAAACGACGGCTGATCCAGCATAGCATTAGCATCTACTGTAGCGTCCTCTGTATGTGTACCGGGCGTCTCAGCACGTTGTAGCAGCTCCTGCAGCCCTTCGAAAGCGTAAAACTCGACAGACTGTGAATCTTTCTCCACCACAGCCAGACGATCCCCCGAGACCCACGTGGCCCACAGTTGACGCATCCCTTTCTCCTTTAAACGTCCATCACTGTCCTCTTCGTTGTCCTCCATCTGCTCCACCCATTGACCGCCGCGACGACAACGCGCCAATAAACGTCGTCCGACGCCCGGAAGCCCCGGCGACGCGTTCCACAGCGCCACACGCGAGGATGTGACGCGCGCAAACACTCTCTGGGACATGTGCATGGTCAGCGCCACATCCTCCACCCGCTCGCGCGCTGAGGAGGCCGCGTAGGTGCGCGGCGGACCACTGCAGAAGAACATGAAGAGCGACTACGTGGCCTGATCCGTGCAATAATGCGGAATGGTACACTGTACCTTGTAAGGAGTGAATGTTTATGTATACCACATGATTTAAAAAAATGTACAATACACCATATTATTTATTATCGTACTTAGTGCGAATCTCCGGTGAGTGAGAGATTTCATAGTCAAGAAGGATGCTGAGTACCGTACGTGGACGGATGATGGCGGCGGCTAAGCGCCCGCTGGGACGCGCGTGTTTCGCTTCAAGTGCGGACGGAGCCGGGACGGAGGCGGAGCAGGCGATGCACAAGGCGCTGCAGGCTCAACTGGAGGCTGTGCATGTTAAGGTGACGGACGTGTCGGGCGGTTGTGGCTCCATGTTTGATGTGGAGGTGGCGTCTCCGCAATTCGCTGGCCAATCACGCGTCAAGCAGCACCGCATGGTTAATGAGGTACTGTAGTGTTTTGTTCGAAATGATTGTCATAGTGCTAAACGTTGTGGCTGCAGATTCTAAAGGAGGAAATCAAGAGCATGCACGGACTGACCATCCGGACCATGACGCCCGAGCAGTTCCAGATCAAGTAGAAGGAGTTCTACAGCTACGAGAGTGTAATTGGCACAAATATATAGACGGAGCAGCTTCACATGGCTCAAAGATGGATAGTGAAAGCTGTGGAAGGGATACGTGAATGTGGTAGGCCTTTGTCGACCGCACAGAGGTGTAGTTAACACATTGAGACACTTGTCTCTCTAGGAAGCAGAGGCGTATTTGGCTATGCCCGCCTCGTTGATAATGCAGATGTGGTCCAGATCGCGGAAGATCTCGTTGTAGTCCAAGCAGTAGCCGATGACGAATTTGTCCGGGATGTTGAAGCCCACGAAGTCAGCCAGGAAGCCGCAGCTCTCCGGATTGCGCTTCTCCAGCAGACTGGCCACACGCACACTCTCGGGCTCGTACTCCTTGAGCATCGGCACCAGCTTAGCCATCGTCTTGCCTGTGTCGATGATGTCTTCCACCAGCAGCAGGTTTTTGCCCTTGAACTTTGTCAAGTCTGCGCCGGAGACCTGCACATTGCCCGTACTCTTGGTGCCTGCGTAGCTCTTGACTCGGATGAAGTCGAAAGTGAATGGTACGTAGTCGCACTTGTTGTACTTGTGGAATAGCCGCAGCTTCTCCACGAGTGCGTGGAAGAAGGAGCTACCGCCCTTGAGTACACACAGTAAGTGCACCGTCTTGCCCTCGTAGGCGTAGCGAATGTCCTGTGCCAGCTTCTCCACGCGGTCTTCGATGAGGCCCTTGGGAATGAGCACAGACTCGACGCTGTCTAAGTAGTGGTGGGGGATGAGGAACTGCGTCTTGTCGTACGTGGCGTCGTCCGACAGGTAGATGACGCGCTTGGGATCATGCGTAGCCTGTGGGTCAGTACATGTTAGTGCAAGCGGTTGATGGAGCTATACAGTGCGTGCACGTACAGCCATGGTGGAAGGAGAGCAGTTGGGTCTGACGTGGTCAATTGACTTATGGCAGCCAGCCAGTCACCTAGCACGTAGTTTTGTGTCGCGTACACAAAGTGAAGTTGACGACCAACGTTTGCCATCATCCTGAACAAACAACAAAGGCACTTCAAGTGACCAAACAACAAAGGCACTTCAAGTGACCAAACACTGCAAGTCTTGAAGATGAAGTTTACGATCTGATGATGGAGAAAACTACAAATCGATGTTCAATGTCGATCTTTTTCAATTAAGCGAAACGAAAGTCGGGGCGGATATTCGCGTTTGAGAGAACGGTGGACACGTCTTGGAGGTTTCCCAAGAGCTTTAACATCGGAGTGATCAGATCGTACTGGTCTATAATCCGTACAATGCGGCCAAATGCGCAGTCCCATTCGAAGCGCTGTGAGTTCTGTACAACCATCCGCCGACCCACGAGTTTATCGACAAGTGGTGACCTACAGTATCCGTCGTTTGCAACAAGATGAGGGAATACATTGGTCACTGTAGCTTCGGTGATCGTGCAGCTCACAGTCGTCGTAGCAACCACCCAGTCCTCCGTATCCTGATTCAAGCTAATCAGTCGGCATTCAACGTCTCCAAAGAACTTTGAAAGCCTCTTCCAATGCATCAGCAAAGCCTCCACGCCGTGCCCTGAACCGTGAAGGATATTCACATCCATGGCTGCCCGCATAAAGTCAAGTCGGGTGCAGGAAGGCGCCAATCCGGTGGTAGAGCTGGTAGGCGGCTGGTAACCATAGCGGAAGAGGTGGAAGTACTGAGCTATGGCGTTCCAGGCAGTCTCCTTTACTGGCATGGCAGCCAGAATGGCTTGGTGACGATGCTGCAGCGCGTTGATCTCGACTTGCAACTGCTTTGTATCCTTCTCCAGAGTTTTCGCGAGATTGTCTTTCTTCTTCCGGTATCGAAGCTGCCTCAAGCGTCGAAGCTCCCGTTGTCGATCTTTCTCGCCGAGTATCCCTTCCACAATTTGCGCGAACTCACCGTCAAACTTGCGTGATCGCTTGCACTTCTCTTCACGTTCATTTGGAACTCGACTGAGGCGTGGTGCCTCCAGCCATCCTTGGTTAAAATGAGTGGTCCTTATCTCGATGGCGGCGCCCGAAACTAGTTTCGCAGGCATAGAACGGAGAATGACACTGCCAATTACGTCGTCGCTGAATAGCTCACGGTGGAGACAGGAATTCATCGTGCGTGGCGGTGGAAAATCGACGAATGGCACTTGAGGTCGTTAAGCACTGCTTTCACGTCATTGATGTCAACAGCGTTGCAACTTCATGTAAGGCCAAATCCTATGATTCCACGCATTCGAAGTGTTCTAAACTGCCCAAAACATGCGCACATAAATGGTTGTCTACACTATTCGAACGAGAGTTTGTGAGCGATGTCATGCGTGCAAATCTCTTGAAACCCCACGCGCGTACAGATTACAGGTAAACAACTAAATCTTTGCAATAAAGAATGTAAGGTTTCACCAATGACGTGAGATTGATCTGCCAATATGTTGTGGTCGTCAGTTGTACTTGAATGGTGAGGCTGTCACAGCGTGGCTTAGTAACATGAACCAAACTGTAGTTGTTGGCAACCCAGTTCGTTCGTCATTGAATGCTGTTTCCGCAGTAAACCCCAGAGTCGGCGTACGAAGTTGCCAAGTTCTGTTACATCGTAAGAACACACACGGTCG
Organism: Phytophthora citrophthora; assembly: GCA_031305395.1. Classification (NCBI taxonomy): domain Eukaryota; phylum Oomycota; class Peronosporomycetes; order Peronosporales; family Peronosporaceae; genus Phytophthora; species Phytophthora citrophthora. The sequence continues at coordinate 519,075 of JASMQC010000023.1, forward strand.
TTCAAAATAGCTAATGAAGAATTATTGTGAACTGCTGCTGCAATAGCGGCTCAACCTAATGGTATGCTTGGACGGACTCGCACACGTTGGCCAGGAATAACAGCGGGAAGTCACGGTCGAATTGATTGAGATCCAACAGCGGCAGATTATTTTGTCGATCGTGGAGGTGAGGCGTCAATGTATCTGCCATTATCAGCTGCGAGGATTGGACGGTGTCCGGGCAATTGTGCTGGTGAGCCGAGAGAATAATATGATCTTTCTCCTCTTCTAGCTGTCGCAGTTTGTCGTGGAACTGTGCCGGTGTGACAGATACCGAGTCGCGGTGGCTTCTCTCGTCCCTGACGACTGGGGGCGCTCCTGTACGACCTAAAACGGAGTGAGCAACTTCCAAGGTGACCATATCCATTCTACCACCACCTTCAGTCCCAGAAATCACCACGGCATATCGGTTTTTCAGCTCTGCGATGCGCCGACGTACAGACGAGAGCTGTCTGTACGGCCACTTGTGGACATGATTGCGTCTGCAAATTCGTTTGAGAGCAGCCTCACAAATCCCCAGTCGTTCTGCAGCCTGAACATAATTCAAAGGCCCCGATCGTCACTATCATAGTACTGCAGCTTGAATGGTAGTTTCTTTCAATTCTCTACTGTTTTCTGCAGCGCTCACCGTCTTCAGTGGCAGGTGGTAGACGGTCTGTAGCTGCTCGACGTTGAAATGAATGCGTTTTCGCTTTCTCTTGCCACTTGTGGGGTCTTCAGCTTCCGAGTCACTTCCAACTGTCTGGTTCTGCCTGGCTTCCTGGTTACTGGTGTCAATGAGTGCTGCTGCGTCCTCATCACTGTTGCTGTCGCTTCTGGTGTGGCTGGAGGTCGTTTGAATACCCTCTTTGGTTATCTGGAGACTGTTCAAATGCGAAGAAGAAGAAGGTTCCGAAGACGACGGGGAGCTCATGTTGTTTGAGCTCTTGCTGGCAAATAAGAAATGTGAAGAGTGAATGTTGTTGAAGCGCTTGTGAAGATTCTTAGTTGATTGATCTGTTATATTCGACAGAATAGGTCTCGATTTCTATATATCCTTTAATTTCTTTCCTGTTTAATCTAGATCAAAAGGGAAGTAAGTAGCAAGTGTGAAGCTGCAGGTATAAGGTGCAAAGGTCTTTGAATTTCTTGTTTGAAATGCTGTACTTGTCAAGTGATTGATTTTGAGATATGATTTTGGATTCGCGAATCGCGGAGCTGTCCATGTTCTTTTTTAACGAAAGAATGACGTTTGTTATTGTTGTGGTGGCGATGACGAAGAAGAAATTAGTTGATTAAAAGATGTGATACTTCTCGTTGTGCAATTGTGGTATCAAAACCTAAAGACGCATTAAACCACGTAAACTTTACGAGGAATCCAAATCCCGACGTTCAGAGTTTAATCTGTAGGTACATGAAAGTCAAATTTTCAAAGAGTTTAACTCAACTGCATGAAAGAAAGAATTTAGTTGATTAACAGTTATCGGACTTCTCGTTTTGCTAACAAAAACTTAAGATATCAAAGCTGGAAATCGCTTGATCAATTCGCCATTACGTACGAGGAATCCAAATTCGATGTTCAGGAGGAGGTAGAACTTCTGCAGTCGGCGGTTCCAAACCAAGATGTCGAAGGATTTCGACGACTACGGCCTCATCAACACCAATCTTTTCCGCATGAGAGTAGATGAATTGACAATGTCTGCGTAATGAACCTAGCACCGCTTGTGTGCTCGGTCTCTCAACTCGTGTTTCACGAAAGTGTATATCATTTCGGAGTCTCCACGTTGCATGGAAAACAATTGCAGTATGAACCCGCCAAAGAACGAGGAGAGACTTGTGCCTCTGTCTCCATTCCAGGTTAAGATCGCTCGGTTTCGTAAATAGTAGTAGCCGCCAATCTAATGCCACAGAAAAAAATTCACTCCATGGAACCCAAAGAGATCGCCACATCTCTTCTTGCGCTGGACATGATAAAAAGCAGTGTTCAACTATCTCAATCGCTGTGCATGAATCTCGAACAAATTGCTGGACAGTAGGGTTAAGCGTTTTCAAGAAATATAGTCGTGATCCAAGTATGAGATCTCCAAAAACCATTCGGAGCATCACACCATGGACAACTGGGAGAAGACAGCGTCGCAGCGATACATATTCCGATAATGTCTTGTGAATTCGGGCTTGAGGGCATCCAAGCTCCGTCAGTGGATGAGGGTTCACCGACGTAGTTGAATAGAGCACATCGATCCAATCATCTCGGTTCAAGTTACGAAAGAAACTTGTTCCTTTTCCAGACTGAACGTCAAACACCGGTGGAAAATTCCTCGAGTAGAGGTTCGTATTTCTCCAACCGTTGGGCGAGGCAGCACTCGATCAAATATCTGGGATAGTTGGTGATACAACGCGAATATGTCCGTCCCACGCACCCGAGGCATGATTGGTCGCATACCATCAAGAATCTCACAAAAGAATTCAAAAGCCGTCGGCCACCTGAAGCCGTCACTTAGGAAATCCGTCAGGCATAACTTCTGCATAGCTGAGATCCCTCGGCATAGATGTTTGAACTTGATACTTCCTTCACCCAATGGAGTTGGCGGTAGGTCTTGCTGGTGCAAAACCTGAAAATCAATTGACGTGTTCCACCATATTGTGGAATATAGAGCTCGTTGGATAACTTTTGCTCGTGTAAGCTGTAGGGACATGCGATCCGGCCATTTTACTCGTTTCCAGTCAAGAAGAACTTTCCGCCACCAGATCGGAAGCAGCTAGTGTGTGTCGATTTGATGTTAGTAAACTTTACTAGACACTAACTAACTGATAGCGGCAAATGTTTGTTCAGTGTTGGCCGAGAAGTTAGTAAATGGATCCTCACTTTGCAATCCTGGAATATGTCCTTTGAATTTTGACTGCTCTTGAAGTCGGTAGCTATTGTAGAGCGTTCCATCATCCAATTCTAGGTGCGCATGCCATTGGCAAGCTATCACCCTAGCTGGAACTCCGTTTACCAAGCAGCCCATGGTCCAACACTCCAATAATATTGGGATGCTGGTGCGTCAATTACATGTTTTGCAAATTTTACTAGACACTAACAAGCTGTTTTCTAACCGTACAGCTAACTATACTGTTAGTGTACAGGGAGTACACTAGAAGCAGCGCTTGTCTCCATCCTGGTGGTTTTGGGGGATTCTGAAGCAAAAATCTCCAGTCCATCTTCGTGAATAACTTCCATAACGACGTCGTAATAATGCAGCAACCACACGTCTTCACACTCGTCTGTGTGATTCCTTAGCACTTGAATAAGCGTTTTGGAGGAGCATGAATCGTTGTCGACGGATGCTTAGTGCCAGGATAGGTACTCCGATGCCATCATCTTCTTGCCGCTGAGTGGCAAGGCCTTAACGCAACTGCATGGTCGGCAGTACCTGCGGAAAGAGCTCAGCACGGGTTTCACGAAATGTCGAAGCCTCCAATCAGTATGAAAAACGATTGCTGCATTCGCCACAGCATTAAGCGTAGTTTATATATATGATATTTGTCTTCGCCATCGATATCGCTTGGTTTAGAAACTCTACCAAGCACCGCTATATCCAAGATAGCACACATATCTTATTTTTTTTACTTCACCGACAGATTTTCATGCAACATCATATATTTTAGCGCGTAGATCGCTACATGTTTGTGGCTAAATGCCTAAATCCCCTCTTTTCCCTGCTCTACCATGGATAGGCATCCTCAAGATTGTCAAGGAAAGTTTTAGTCTTGAAAGGCACCGTTGCGCTGCCGAAATCGTTGAGGTTTAGCGCAGCCCGTGCTGCAGCAGGCATGTCTTCCCACATGACTAACTCCTGGAAGTCGCCTGCCACAGTCGTAACGTTCACGTAGTGACTGAGTGTCTTCGCCTTGTACTGCACCTTGACACTGGTGCCATCAACCATGGCACTCGTAGGGGGTATAACAGTAAAATACTTGCCATCAGAGACAGATGCCGACACGGCGGAAATCTTCTGGGTAGCACCTGACCTCTTGATCCACAGGATAACATGCTCCCAGGCATGTCGGTGACCGACAACACCTTTACGGTCTCTTGGGAAATACCAGGCGTACATGATGGCATACGAGTCTTCGTAGGTGGTTGCACGACCGTAAACTTGAGATCCAAGGGATGGCTCGACGCAGCTTTTGAGGCTAAAGATGGAGAGGCCGCTGTTGGTGTTGCCATCAGCGTCGACGGCAGGGTATGGATGACAACCACTGGCGATGTTGAGCTGAGGCTGGAACTTCAGCCCAAGTGAGTACTCGGTAGTAGACGCCGTCGTCTCTGGAAGCGGGATCACGCTGTTGTAGGCCAGCTCTTCAGCTTGGGCGGAGACCAGAAGACTTGCCAGGACGACAACAAGATACAAGACTCCCATTGTTGTCCGTAGATGGATGAATCGCGAGTGAGAGACTCAGCGATAAGCATTGGTTTGCAGCGCATCAATTCGGATCAGCATTGCTCAAGATGCAGATGCGCACTGTGCATTGCACAGTGCACGCACGGTACTATCCAATGGATAGTATCCATACTGCATGTACCTACGGTAGGTAACCTACCTATTACTGTACCAGACCTTTTCTGGCAGACTGTAACTATGTTGCTGATGCATTGCTTATTCTCCTTTTTCGTTATCGATTTGAGTACCATGCGGTAGGAGGATGGATGTCATGGTTGCTTGCAAATGGTGATCTGTGGACATATATGTAACTAGAGCGCCTGCTACAGAGCGTCTGCGACGTAGCTGGGAATCCTGTACTACAGGAAGTACATGTACATGATGTGAACGTGTGTGTGTGTGTGTGTGTGTGTGTGTGTGGGGGGGGGGGGGGGGGGGGGGGGGGGGGCATAATGAAGCTCGATCTACGAAACAACACTGCTGGTAGCTGGACTCTCAGTGACTACGAAAGAAGAGAACGAATGCGAATATGACGGGGCGTGTCTGCGTGAATTTAAAGATATCTACCTCAAAAAGTCTAAATTGACCTGCAGCATCCGGTTCAATCTTCTCGCTGTCTACGTCGTCCCAAAACTTTATCTTAAATGGAAGCTTGCGAGTCTTCGTTCTCTGCTTTGATTCTAACGTTTTTGTGCTGCTTTCCAAAGCGTTCACCATGTTTGTGCGTCGGAGATCCAGCAGCTACTCCAACTGTTCTTGACGTGCGTAAGGATAGCGACGTTGCTGTCGACAAGGATGTTGACCCAGTACCAGACAATAAGACTGGTGTCAAGGAAGCAGCAAATGGAGACGCAGTAGATAACAAGTATGCCAGCGTCTCCATCTCTTTGAGGTGAGGACATCATTCTCCGGTTGTTAACCCATAACCTTATTGTATTCGGTCGTCAACCAGCACAATCTACTCACCAAACTGCACTTCCAAAACTTCCTCCGCAGTCTTAATGAACTGAGGGTTGCTGGACATGTTCGCCATCTGCCGACGCTTGATGGAGTTGAGATGAGCGTACTTTTGCCTGCATTTGGGTAACCCACAACAGCCATTTAATAGACTTGTCCGTCTTCTCGGCCAGTCCATCCAGAAACTGCACTTCTCCATTGACACGCATACCGCTGATCTCCTGCAAACGGTTGTACAGAGCCCTGTAGCCCTTCACCTGCTTCGTCTTCTTGGATATCTCCGCGATCTTACTGTTGAGTGCGCGCACGGGGGTGGTCGAGTGGAAATGACGACGCAGATACGTGACCCACTTCTTAGCCGTCAAGGCCGACGCCGGGTCGACCTTGTTGACACCTTCTTCTGGTCCTTGTCCTCCAGATCCCGGTCACGAGCATCAATGACACTAAATTCCACTTCAGCCGCTAGCACCGCGTCCTTCAGATCCATTTTCGCACTCAACGGAGTGGTAAGAGCCACCCGGTTGGCATTGTTACACTTGAACTTGGCTGGCCTTGTTCTTGCGACTCAATTTCAGCCAAACACCTGCAGCAGTAGCTCCTCCTTGAACGGACAGTTGCTGGCGATTTCAGAGCCCTTTTCTCCTTATGTTGATTAAGTCTCTCCAACTTCCGCTTCTGGCGCTTGTGCTCGCACTGTACGCGCAATATCGTAGATCTGTGGACATATTCGTAAAGGTTATGTAAAAACGAAACATTGTGAAGTACTAAACAATATTTTACACAGAGAGCTAAGTTATGCACAGCGCATGTCATCAAAGATTACTTCTGGCAAGGCCGGTACAGGTCAAAACCGATCAATTGACCAATTCCCTTAGGTGGATTATTGATCGAAATTGATCAATGAATTCCACAGTGTCCATCATGTACGATGCATACAGCATTTGATCCTCCCACGCATTGCCGTACATGTAACCTTCTGGTAAGAGGGAGGTCGGTGAGGTCGCGAAGCTGTGCGACGTGTGTGGATCACTAAAGCATAAACGGCACTTATATTTTAAACGGTTGCAGACAGCAACTTGCTGTAGTTAACTAATTAAGGGGTTGAGCGAAGTGTTGTCAGCAGTGTCAACAGTTCACTCGCAACACCTTAATTGACCTTGTTGCAAAAGCCAAGCGAAGTAGTAGCAACCAGGAATAATCAGTTAATCAACTTCAACTTCCTTAATTGACCTTGTACAATAGCAAACCTGGCACCTCTGGGCTGAAGGGTATGTAGATGCCAGCGTCGGAAGTTCTTGCGAGGCGAAGAATTCATCTGTAGGGAATGTTAGTATTGTTCCTGGAAGACTAGGGCTGGTGACGCCCGCTACACGGGCGCGGTTTTTTATTTAGCAGATATTATTTAGCCGAATAGGTAGACATTTTAGCAGCAAACTACCCTGGTATTATGAAATACAGTTTACTACTGAAAAAATCTCTCGATATACTAGGTAGATTCCTACGTTGTGGATCGACTGGTCTTGTGCCTTGTTAATTGTCATCGCGAACGCTGGTACGACAGGGAACTGTTTACGTCTCAACGCAAATGGAAACTCCTTATCCTCATCATCGCTGATAAACACGATACGTGGGATGAACACTCGTTGGCCGCGCCGAGTTCCCGACATTATGGTCGCGTCAATACACTTTTCACGCGACGACACCACTCGCAGACGCGCCCCGTTGCACAACCCTTCATCACTATTTAAGTTGCGGATCATAATGATAGGAGTGTCAACTTTGAGAACCATCTTGTGAGGTGGAATCCCTGAGAAATTGAGAGAATTCAAAAACTCAGTCTCAAATAGATTTTGATCTCCGGGTCCGTCGAGACTATCGTTGTTACGATACTCTCTTGTCTCTCCAGATAACCGTTCGGCTACCAATTCGTTGATTCTGCGAACGCTTGCATTGGTGGGAGCCAAAATTGCACGGTTCACAAAGTACTGATTTGGTCTCAACTCCGGGATAAACAGAATCAATCAATGTGTTGACATTTCGGGTACGGTGGTCGTCATCCGACTCGTGTTCGCTTACAGACACGATAGGTGGTAGCAAAGCGAAGTTTGGGAATTCATATTCTGAATCATCGTCCGATGACTCACCTGCTCTCGAAGCATTACCACACCCTGACGTCCCGACGCACATAGTCTTTGGGATGCAGATATCGCTATCATCGATGTCGCGGTTCACAGGATAGCGCCCCTCACCAATCTGAAGCGAGAAATCTGAAAATTCAGCTAACTCTGCCGCGCTGTCTGGATCAGGTGCTGTCTTCATGCGCATATTTTCGATTAGTCGTACTTGTCGAAGATACTTCCATAGTGGAGATGACTTGAAACACACCTTTAGCGTCTCTGCCCTGGTGGCATTCCTCAAAACAGGAAGTATCTGACGATGGTCTCCACTGAAACCCATAACCTTCCCGCCAAACAGTTCCACTTCGTTGTTCATATTGTCACGCAAGGTCCTGTCCACAGCTTCAAAACACACTCCTTGCATCATGGGGGCCTCATCCCAGAGAATAAAGTTGGCTCGGCGTATCAACTTAGCCTTCTGGCTCTGTTTGGAGATGCTACAGGTGGAAAGATCGTTCAATTTTAGCGGAATACGAAATGTAGAATGCGCCGTATGACCCCCTGTCAGCAATGTTGCTGCGATTCCACTGAAAGCGACTGCCATAGCTACCCCTCCGTCCAAAAGTACTCTGGCAAGAATTTGTTCGAGCAGGAACGCTTTCCTGGTACCACCTGGTCCGTCGATAAATAATAGTTTCTGACCAACTTCTGGATTCTGTGCTGCACCAATCACTTGATCAAAAATGACCCTTTGACCGTCGTTCAACTTATCTACACCCGCGACGGAACTCTCCAATTGTTCCAACGGGTAGACGTTGTTCTTGTTCCACCACATTACACCGGGTCCCATTACCGATATCTGGGTCCGGGGAGAGGCAGACAGCCCGGCAATGCCGGCTTTTATCGCTGTTTGTGCTGCCCCTTACCCCGGGTTGGGTATGAGACTTCCCATACTGCTTGCGGGCAGCATGGGCGCCTCAGCATCGGGCTCCAAAGAGCAAGAGGGGTGGTAGAGCAAAAAATAGGGTAGAAAAGAAATTATTATTATAAACATTCACATACATTGTCTGTAAGCTTCACTTTCGCCGGTGTCCGCTGTTCCCTGTCCTTGCTGCCGCGTCCTTGGCCGCTCTTTTCGAAATGACGAACTTTTGAGGTAGTCGGAACTTGAATCGTACTTAGTGTAACTTTGTCCAATGAAAATTTTGTGTCCGGGTGTGCGGACCACGGACAGACAGACAGACAGACAAACAGGTGGTGATTTTAAAGTCTCGGGGATAAATAGCTACGGACGTCAACTATGTAGAGCTGCGGTGTCTGGTGGAAGTGCAAATTAGTGTGATGGCTATAACTACTGAGAGCGATAAATAAGCAAATACGACAAGTTCTCTCTCCTGATGATCTTCTATTCGAACATGACTAAGGCGCGAACATGCCGCTACTCCGACCCCACATACGCCGACAACTTGGAGTAGGCCGCGACGACACTCGACGGCTGCTTGTACTTGCCATCCAGGAGGAGCTTCTTGCCGCTAGTGACGTCAAGTACTCGCGAATCTCGGAGGCCGGAACGTGGCGAAGATGTTGACGTAGCCGAAGAACACGACTAGGGATCCCCTCGCCGACGTACATTAGCCCTGGTGTTGTACGTACTTGATATTAGCCGTAGCTGCGCGCGATTAGCATAGAGGCAACTTTGCGGTGGTGTAACGCGCCTTCGGTGGCTTGATATGCGTCCACTGCCGGCACAGCAGCTACTTGAGTGACGCTGGAGTGGCACCTTAGTCGACTAGCACTTTGGCATCGCGAGTACCCCGACTGCTTGAGAGACTACGTGGCAGTTTAGGTGGTCAATCTGACGCGGTTGACTGATCGACGACTTGAACGACGTGAGCGACTCATCGGTGGTTGGAACGGTGACATGCTCACTTTTCACGACTGCTTGCGTATCTTGGACGAAAGGTGTTACTTGGTTGATAGTCCGAACTTTGACTCGATGGACCCGATAACGAGGACCCTGACGCTGTACCGAGACTTGCTAGGCCAGATCCAGACACTATTTTTGCTGCGCCACATCCATTGAAGTTCTCCACACGCTTTACGCAGTTCGGGCCAGCCGCACTGCTGGTCCGCACCGCCGAGGCACAGAGCTGCCGCCAATGCCCACTGGGAACTCGTACACTGTGACAGTGGACCTGCAAACACTCTTGCTTCGTGGCAAAGCACAGCTGTCAGCATTGATCATACATGATAGATCAATACTAGAGACACCCACCTTCCAAGTTGCGTGAAGACGTCCAGCTCCTTGTCCATGACTAGGAACCATAGGTGCTCCTTGACGTGGCGGTAGACTGTAGCAGCTAGTGGCGCTTTCTCTCTCCAGACTGAACGTTTTATCCAGAACAGCAAGGGTTGTGCCAGACGACTGGAACATGCCGAAAGATCACCACTGAAGGTGCAGTGTCGGTGTTTCGGCTGGCCACTACGACTGCAGATCTTCACCGACTGCTGAATTGTGAGGCGACCCCCTCACACCTTGCCCGACTACCAGTACACGTACGGTGGAAATACAGTGCACAGAGTGGCACGGAGCGCTTGTCTTGTGTGTGTGGGGAAGAATTGCGAGTGTCGCTGTTGGTCAACCAACCAAAATCGTACTTAAAGCCCTAATCTTGTTCAAAACCCTTGATCAAGTCCGAAATGAGGTTTTGACCCGATTTGACCAGTGCCGGTATTGGTCCATTTAAAATCCTTCGCACCAATTCAAAGCAGCTTCGTCGGTTAGGATTCCTGGTTCAGGAGTCGACGCACTAGAAGTACGTAGCTCACCTCAAACACTTTGCTATTTACCAGCAAGTAACGTCAACACATCAGATATGATGAGGCTCTGCCAGGACTTTTCCCAGTGTCTACGATTCGTCGTGTGTTATAAAACCTTGCGATAAAATACTACTTCATGTAGCTGTAGTACTTGTTGTCCTTGTTGTTTTATGCATTTCCCAGAGAATACTATAACTGCGAATCCGCTGAAAGTTTTCAGCGGGGATACGGCTGTACTATTTGAAAAGGTTACATTGGTTGAAGATCGCTCCCAGGATGAAATATGTTTGGTGCTTTTAGAGTACACTGCGACCGCAACTCAATATACGCGAGTATGGACGGTGAAACAGAGCGATATGATTGCGCGACGGATAATCATAGTTATGGTTGGATTAATTATAGCTAATGATAGATATGAACGCTCTGGATGCACCTTACCTCACAGTTGGGTTTCGGCACGATTGTGCGGAGTCAAACACCTAAGGATGTTCTTACGCTTGGGGTTCTACGGTATACTGACACAAAACAGGTCGTGTGGAACGATCCCGAAGGCATTGGTAAAGTGGTACCACACGCCGGCCTTGGTTGATTAGAGAGGCCACCACACCACAATCGTTCATCCTGCGGAAGTCTTGGTCGCTGGAGCATGGCGGTCATTGGTGTTGAGCCAACATGTAAACCGGCGAGCCATCACGCCGGCGTAGAGCTAGTAGATCGCTTGCTGTAGCCAGATTGGGCGCCATTTGGCAGGGTCGAGCCAATCTCCCTTCTTGAAAAATAAGCGGGCTACGCCAAGCTACCAGCTTTGAGGCACTTGTTGATGCCTCTAGCAGTACTCGAATGCTGCGTGCAGGACCAATAGAAGCTGGGTAGTGAACGCCTTGTAATGTCGTAGCCGACGCCATCTAGTCTCAGGCTGGAGCTACTGTGAACCCGCTGTAGCTGGCCTTCAATGTCATCCACGGTGGGGGCCTCGCAGAGTAGGTCCATCCGCTCCTGTGCTGCTAGGTGCTCCAGGGCTTGACGGAACGTCTCACCGGTAGCCACCACCGCGTCGTTGTTGCCCGCTTCGCGGCGAGGATGCCGTCCGCCCACCTTTTCCATCGTCTCGAACTGGCGGTGGTGTAGATACACCCCACCCATCGTCGAGCCTTGGAGATGACGCGCTGGTGCACTCATGGCGAAGATGCCCCGCACCTGCTGGATGACGAGGGTGCTGTCGCCTTCCACGCATAGGCATTTCACTCCATGATCGGCGGCGGCCCGGACGCCGAGCAGCAGCGCGGTGTACTCAGCCGTGTTGTTTGTCTCGCTGCTGCTCGGCATGTAGCAGGAGCACGTCCACACTACAGGGCCGTCGGGCTTGAACAGCGCTGCGCCGGCGCCGCCTGGCCCTGGGTTGGCTCGGCAGGCGCCGTCGAAGCGCAGAAGCCACTCGCCATCCTCGTCTCCATGATCAGGTCCGCCGTCGTCCTTGTCCTCCTTGGTCTCGTCGTCGCGCGTCACGGCCGGCGGGAGCAAGCGGTTGGCAATCCTGGACGCCACCATGCTGCGCGGCAGTGGTGGGCCCCAACGAGGTGCAGGGACTTCACTGAGGCGTGTGGCTACACGCTCGGCAACCAGTTCTCGGGGCAGCGGTGGGTCCCAACGTCCACGATCCTGCTGCACGGAGATCTGTGCTGCAACTGGTAGGGAGCTCGTCAGTGGGGGGACGCTTCGAGCTCCGGGGTGTCTTGGCGGGGCGGGTCGAGTACGGTGTTGGCCGCCGGAGCGGTGGCGTTGAATGCATCAGCAGTGGGGTTCAACTCCCCTGCTGCTGGCGCAATCGTAGCTGAAGAAGAGTGCGTGAGGCTGGCGCACGTTTGCGCGTGTCTTGCTGCTGCCAACCTCGACGCGAAGGGCGTGCCACACGAGCAGCCGGCGGAGAACTTGTCCCGGAAGGCGGCACGCCGGTGTCATGAGTCTCGGTGGCGCGTCAGCGCTGCGAAGCTGGCGGCCGAGTACACGCACAACGTGCAGTTGAAGCGCTGTGTGCTGTGCGCGTACACGGCCAGGACGGAGGCCGGATGGGCACTGGCTGCAGATAGCCTAGGCGCCGGGTTTTGAGTGCCGGCCTGCTCCTCATCGAGCAGCAGGAGCTCGGCCAACTCACGCATGTCTTCGTCGTCGCTATCGTCCTCATGCAGCCTCGTGCTGCTAAAGCTTCGCCAGGTGCTGGACACGACGCCGACTAGAAGCTCCGGACGTGGTACTCCACGGCGGCGTGTGCAACAGGAGACGGTGATTGGGCAGCTGTGACTCATGCCCTGTCGGGTATGGGCGGCACATTCGCGGGTCTGCAGTCGTAATGGCTACTCCACCGCCGTCAACATGCCTGCCGCCCTGCCGGGGGGGGGGGGGGTAGCCATCAGTCGCGGGGTCTTGGGGCGGCACAGGAGCGGCGGCGGCGTCGTCTTGGTCGTCGTCGTCGTCGCTGCTGTCGCTGGGGTCGTCCTCGGCCACGGTAGAGCCCGCCAGAGCGCGAGCCGTGGCGGCTACGAGCGCTGCCCCTGGTGCTGGCCTGTCGGACAGCATGCCGCCCGCCCTGCCGGGTAGAATCGCATCACTGGAGGCAGGTAGGGCGGTGGCAGGCGGCTGGGAGGCTGGCGGCGGGTCTTCTCTAGCTGAACGGCGCGCTTGGGGGTCCGGCGGTGGGCTGGGGGGTCCACTGTAGCCGTCGTTCGCAGCGCCCTCCTGGGCGGCGCCTGCCTCGGCCGAGGCGGCGGCTTCGAAGCCGGAGGCAGAATCTGTCGCCTGAGCGACCAGGGATTCTCCCATACTCAGGCCGAGTATGGGAGACCCCGGCCCTGAAGTGGGAGGGTCCAGGGGACAGGAGACGGGCGCAGTGGCGCCGAAAGGACGCGGCGGTGCGGTCGCAGACCGGGTGTTTGTTTGGGCGACAGGAGGCCCGGCCCGCGACACGGCTTGGGGGACGACGGGGCCAGAGGGTTGCCAACCCCTGGCCGAAATTGCAACGCCGGGCTCCACGCCGTCGCGGAGCAGCGGTGGCGCGCGTGGAGCCTCCGGCGGCGCCGTTTCGGGCTCGCGAGAGCTCAAAACGGGGGCTAAAGTGTGCAACCCTAGCCCGAGCGGGTCCACTAGCGGATCCGCTGGTGGATCCACTCCGCGAACAGCCGCCAAATCGGCGACGTCATCGAGCGCGTCATAGAACGACGCGTCGCTAGCGAGGCTCGATTGGCTGGCTGTGGACGCCTCCGAGTCGGAGGACGCCGAGCGATCTCTCATTGGCCAAAATAGACGCATGTCGCAATCTAATTGGCCAAAAAGATGTCCACGTGGACACTCAAAAAAAAGGGACAAGGCCGAGGGGTCGTAAAAGAAAAGAGAGATAGAAAAGAGTCAAATGCAGTTGGCCTCACGAGGTAGACGGTGAAAGACCTCGGAGACCGTCTCGTAAACGCCCAGCAAGCTGGCCGACACGGGATGTCCAAAAATGAATGTGAAAAAGATCCCCCAAAAATGAGGAAAACCAGTTTTCACACTGATTAGAACAGAATATGTGTTCGTGTTTACCAGTTAGTAACCTCTCCGTAACTGAAATGTAGCCTAAAAATATGTATGTCACTAAAGGGAGGGTGTTCGTATCTTCCTGGGTTTCTGGAGGGCGGTTCCCTACCTGGGTAGTGCCCTGTCGGTCAAAAGACCAGCTTATCGCCGTGCCCTTGCCTGCGATGCGCGCCGCGGGGTCCCCCCAGACCCACGCGGTGCTCGCGAGGCGTTGCCGCTTCGTTGTCCTTCGCGGTGGCGCCGGCAGTGCCAGCCCCAGATGCGGTGGCTGGCACGGATGCAGTGGCTCGACAACTGAAGGTCCAGTTGTCGGGCCTCGCGCTTGTGCAACTTCAACTTCTCGGTGTACGTCTTGAAGTTGCTGGGCTGCACGGAGCCCAGCGACCCGTACACAATCGCCGCGGTCTGCACCTGCCATCCCTGCACCCGCAACTCCGCCACAATAGGTTGGTACTTGAGTGTCTTGTAGTCGTGGCTGAGTTGCAGGGAGGAGTGGCGGGCGCCGGCCGCATGATCCTCGAACGTGACCGCCAAGTCGGCGATCACCATCTTCTTGGCGGTCACGTTCCGCAGGACAATGTCGGGTCGCAGAGCTGCGCCTGTATACTCAGGCACCGTCTGGTTCAGGCGCAGCTCCGTGGTTGACTTGGCGCGCTCAAGTGCGCCGCGGATCTTGGACCCGATCTGCTCCAAGGCGTCGTCGTGGCGCTGGCGGATGGCGTCCATGTTGGACGCGCAGTGGTTGAGAGTGTGGGCCAGCGTCTCGGCCGAGGAGCAGGTCGGGTCCCTGCAAGTCTTGCTGGACCGCAGCCGCTTGCGCTTGAGCACAGCGTTCGTGTCGACTTGGTTGAGGCGGGCCATGATGCCGAACCGGTGCTCCGCGTCCGAAAGGCCCGCCCCCGTCGTCACGAACTTGGCTCCGAGGCCGCCGTGCACACGCACCGTTTTGCCTTGGTCCACCAGGCCCTTCCACCGGGTCTGGTGGCGTATCTTCATGTGCAACTTCACGTGCCGCAACACGGTCTTGTGGTCAAGCCACTTGGTGTGGTGTGGCACGCGAAGTGCCAGCTCGTCCTGGCCGTCGCGGTCGTCTTGAACCGTCAGGCTGAGGTGGTGGAGGCAGAGCGTGCGCTGCACGTCCGTCCACATTGACCCGATGTCGCCGTTGCGGCGTAGCTTCTCAGCGTGGGGCGAGGCGGCGAGCTCGGAGTTGAGAAAGAGTCGCACGAGCTCGTCATCGCGTCCTCGCCAGTGCTCCTCCTGCAGGCGAAAGCGCTTGCGTGCCACCTGGCACACCTGAGTCTTGGCCACGGCCACGACTGCTGGGTCCTTCGAGTGCAGCATTTGCCACGCGTGTGCCACCTGCAGAGCCTGGTGCATCTCCACCAGCGACTGCAGGCCCAGCCCACCACCAGATGTAGGCGTGTAGAAGAACTCGGTGGTGGCGGACTGGGGGAGATGCATCAGGTGGCGTAGTCCTCGGACTACGGTGCGGTCGAAGCCTTGGAGCTGGGACTGAAGCGGGCGCAGGTGGCGAAGCGCATACTCTACCTTGGGGTACACATAGGTCTTGAGTGCCTTGACTACCTGCCACGCGGCCAGACCTGACTGCATCAGCGCCACCGCCTCTCGCTTGATCTGTTGGATCTTGGGCTCAAGCTGGAGGCGGTGGCGCACGTGGTCGAAGCCATCGCCCACTCCCAGGTATCTGTAGCTTTCTTTGAGGCTGAGAGAGGTGATGGCATCGTCGTGCAGTTCCAGCTGCACGCTCTCGTCGCGAGCCGGATTGCCGCGGGCGTTCGTGGTCACCGCGAGACTCGCACACTTGGCAGCGTTAGCTCGCAACCCAGTCCACTCGAGGAAGGTTTTGACGACGGCATGGCAGCGCTTGATCCCTGCTGCGCTGTCGCTGAAGACCTTCAAGTCATCTGCGTAGGCGGTGGCGCAAGGCCGCACGCCGTCCGCCAGTGAGACGCCAACGTTGTCAAGCTGCTCGAGCGCACGGAGGAGCGGTACGAGTGCGGCGATGAACAGGAGGGGGCTTAGCGGGCATCCTTGATACACACCCACCTCCTGTCGCACTGGATCCGTCGCCCCGTCCGCAGCGTTCCCCACCACGAAGAAAGAGTCTTGGTAGATGTTGCTGCAGCGCGTGATGAAGTCGTGCTCGACGCCGAGCAGGCGGAGCACGTACCAGAGCATGTCTTGGTGGACGGAGCCAAACGCATTCCTCAAGTCGTACCAGACTTGGTACAGCTTGCGGTGCATGCGGCGGGTCTGGTCCAAGAGCGTGGTCGCCACGAAGTTGTGCTCGTGGCAACCGTTGAACGCCCGGAACCCCTTTTGCGCCATCGGTAGAAGCTCGTTCCCCTCCAGGTACGCGGACAGCCGCTGTGCCAGCAGGCCACTGTAGAGCTTGTAGATGGCGGTCTGCAAGCAGATCGGCCGCCAGTTTGCTGGGTCACCCGGGTTGCCCTTCTTGTGGACGAGTCGGACGAAACCCACCTTCCACAAGGCGGGTACACGGCGGTGGCGCCAGCAGAACTGGAATGCTGCGTGTAGGAGAGGCAGTAGCTGCGCCGCGAACTTCTTGTAGATGTCGTAGCCCACGCCGTCGTGACCCGGGCTGGACGTTGCCGTTGTCCGTGCGAGTTGGTCCTCCACCTCATCCTCCGTCAAGTCGTCCGTGAGCGCGTCGCGCTGTGAAGGTGGTTGGCCAATGCCGGCCATTGCACGTCGGAACTGTTCGCCGCACGCTTCGTCGGGCAAGAAGTTGATGCGCGGTGTGTTGACGCCCGTGAAGTGGTCGTGGAGGTCGGACGCGCTGATCGGGCACGTTTCCGGGTGTTCGTCCTCGGCCGTCTCGGCCGTCACGCTCTTCAGGATTCTCTCCACGCACTTCGCTTCATCCTTCGCGAAGGTCTGCCTCAGCTCCTGTTTCGCCATTGACGTGCGCACCCGGCCGACACGTCGCCGTGCCTTCTGTACGGCCCGCTGGTCCATCGGTGCTGCACGCTGCACGGCGTGCATGTCGTCCAAGGCCTCGTCGAGGTGATGCTCACGCTGGGTGCGTGTCACACGTGGTGGTCGGCTGCCGTGCTGGTGCGGCCGCTGTGCAGATCTGGCTGGTGGTGTGGTGGAGTACGGCTGGAGAACTGACCGGATGCGGTCGGGGATGGCGCTGATGTAGCCCTCGCCGGAGGCCCAGCTGTCAGCGTCGACGACCTTGCATGCCAACTCTTCCGCCATGGTCTGGAGGGCTGCAGCTGCAGCGTCCTGCTCTTCGTCGGTCCGGAGGCGGAGTCGCAGTCGAGGCTGCCGCGCTGGAGCAGATCCTGGGCCAATGGGGAGCGTAGGGAACGTCTCTCCTCCGTCACGCGCGGCAATCTCGGCTGCGACCTCCTCGTCCTCGTCCTTTTCATCGTCTAGTGGCGCCGTAGCTCTCGGGGCTCGTACGGCAGGAGACGGCCGCTCTCGCTGCAGGCGCTCAGGAAGCACCTGCTGGACACAGGTCTCCATTGCTGCCTGGTGCTCGTTGCACTCTGCCACCGTTCGCTTGAGGTCGAGCGCCCGGTTAGCCAGCCGGTCCGCGTGCGCGTTGGCCTTCCTGTCGATATGTCGGAGCGTGTGCGACGGTAGCGAGCGTAGCACGTGACGAACCCGGTTCCGGAGCTGGCGCAGGCGCTGGTTCCTGCACGCGAAGGAGCCCTTGACCTGCGCCACCACTAGGTGGCTGTCACCCTCGATCACTAGGTCCTGGGCACCGTGGTGGACAGCGCTTCGCACTCCAAGCAGCAGCGCCGTGTATTCTGCGGTATTGTTAGTTTCGCTGCTGCTTGGCATGTAGTGCGAGCACGTCCACGCGACGGTCCCGCTCGGCTTGAACAGTGCGGCTCCTGCTCCACCTGGACCTGGGTTGCGTCTGCACGCACCGTCGAAGCGGAGTATCCACGGGTCCGGCGGTGCAGGTCCGTTGTCGGCATCCGTTCCCGCTCGCGTAGTCGTGTTGGGGGTCTCTACCGGCTCCCGAAGTTGGCCCGTGGCCCCGGAGGCGCTGGCAGGAAGTTGGCCGAAGGCCCCTGCCGCGCGTGGAGGTCCCCACCTCGATGCTGGGCGGCGTGCAGCACGTGGGATGCACACCTTGGGTCCCCAGCGTGTCTGGAGGCGACGTCGTCCTTCATCGGGCTTCTCCGGGCGAGACACTAGGGCTGCCTTGGTCGGTAGGCCGGTGGCCAGCGACGCGATCGCTGCAGCACCGACAGCTCGGTGTCGTGGACCCCATCGCGAACGGGTGGGTGCTTGGTGCTGTGGCTCCAGACGTCGATCTCGCCGCGACGGTGCAGGTGCAGCCGCAGCCTCACCAGTAACCAACTGCGCGATGGCTGCAGCTGCCACTGCTTTGGGGTGCGGTCCCCAGCGTGTCGTCTTGGACGTGGCGGCGGTGGTGGCCGTGAATACCGGTGTCGGCGGCGCGTGCAGCTCCTCCTCCGCTTCCTGCATCAGTTCGTCCAGGTCAAGCTGTGGGTCGATCGGCGGGTTGAGTCGGCGGCGTTTGCCGGCAACTCGATGTTCTGGAGGTGGCGAGAGTGGCTCCAGTGCGTGGGGGTCGTACTGGAGCCCAGGAGTAGCGGTGGGCACGGCGCTCTGCAGGGTGGCAGTATCTGCAGCTGTAGTGTCACTTGATGCGGCTGCTACAGCTGCAGATGCTGCCGCGAGGAGAGGACCGGAGGGTACAAGGTCCTCCTCCTCGCTGTCGACATGGAGCACACTGGAGGTCGGGTCGCGCGCGACAGTCACGGCGGTATGTGTGCTGTGTACACAGGCTTGAGCGTGTCGCGTGGCTGCCGCGCGCGACCGGAAGCCGATGCCGCACGTACACCCGCTGTGGAAGTGATCCACGAAGCGGATGCGGTGGTGTGCTGAGTGGAGGTGCTTGGTGAGGGCAGCGAGGTCGCGAGCAGTGTGCGCGCACAACGCGCAAGAGAATGCAGAGGCGTTGTGCGCGTACACTGCCAGCACCGGGTCCAGGGAGCCGATGTTCGGCACATGATGTTGAGTTCTTGGACCCGGTGCTGCTTGAGCGGCCTTGAGCTGTGCTGCCACTGCGTCGCTGTCCTCGGTCTTGGCCTCGTCTCCGTCGGTCGCATAGCGTCCGCTCCTGCTGGTCGCGTCGCTGTCTTGAAGCTCCGCGCGCGCGCGAGCCAGGAAGGCATGGTCTTGGTACGGCTCAGCGCGCGCGTGGTGCTCCACGGCGGCGCGTCCAGAAGGAGGTGCTTGTGCAGCTGCGACTACTGCGACTCGATGAGCAGCAGCAGTCACAGCTGCGGCGGAGACTTGGGCGGTGACAGCCAACACAGAGGCGTCACCGTCGGCGAGCATGCCGCCCGCCCTGCCGGGTGAGCGCACGGCATTCGCAGGGTCCTTGGTGGGCGTGGCGGCGGCGGTCTTGCCCGGCGTGGCGTCTGCGACGTCGCCAGGTGCACGGCGGTGCTGGTTGGCGGCAGCGGCGGTAGCAGGAGCGCGGTCTGCAGTCGCTGTGGCTACTCCACCGGCGGGCAGCATGCCTGCCGCCCTGCCGGGGGGGTAGCCATCAGTCGCGGGGTCTTCGGGCGGCACAGGAGCGGCGGCGGCGTCGTCTTGGTCGTCGTCGTCGTCGCTGCTGTCGCTGGGGTCGTCCTCGGCCACGGTAGAGCCCGCCAGAGCGCGAGCCGTGGCGGCTACGAGCGCTGCCCCTGGTGCTGGCCTGTCGGACAGCATGCCGCCCGCCCTGCCGGGTAGAATCGCATCACTGGAGGCAGGTAGGGCGGTGGCAGGCGGCTGGAGAGGCGAGCTGCGGGTCTTCTCTAGCCGAACGGCGCGCTTGGGGGTCCGGCGGTGGGCTGGGGGGTCCACGGGAGCCGTCGTTCGCAGCGCCCTCCTGGGCGGCGCCTGCCTCGGCCGAGGCGGCGGCTTCGAAGCCGGAGGCAGAATCTGTCGCCTGAGCGAGCAGGGATTCTCCCATACTCAGGCCGAGTATGGGAGACCCCGGCCCTGAAGTGGGAGGGTCCAGGGGACAGGAGACGGGCGCAGTGGCGCCGAAAGGACGCGGCGGTGCGGTCGCAGACCGGGTGCCCGTTTGGGCGACAGGAGGCCCGGCCCGCGACGCGGCTTGGGGGACGACGGGGCCAGAGGGTTGCCAACCCCTGGCCGAAATTGCAGCGCCGGGCTCCACGCCGTCGCGGAGCAGCGGTGGCGCGCGTGGAGCCTCCGGCGGCGCCGTTTCGGGCTCGCGAGAGCTCAAAACGGGGGCTAAAGTGTGCAACCCTAGCCCGAGCGGGTCCACTAGCGGATCCGCTGGTGGATCCACTCCGCGAACAGCCGCCAAATCGGCGACGTCATCGAGCGCGTCATAGAACGACGCGTCGCTGGCGAGGCTCGATTGGCTGGCTGTGGACGCCTCCGAGTCGGAGGACGCCGAGCGGTCTCTCATTGGCCAAAATAGACGCATGTCGCAATCTAATTGGCCAAAAAGATGTCCACGTGGACACTCAAAAAAAAGGGACAAGGCCAAGGGCCGGAACGTAGGTGGAAAAGAGAGTAGAAAAGAGTCAAATGCAGTTGGCCTCACGAGGTAGACGGTGAAAGACCTCGGAGACCGTCCCGTAAACGCCCAGCAAGCTGGCCGACACGGGATGTCCAAAAATGAATGTGAAAAAGATCCCCAAAAATGAGGAAAACCAGTTTTCACACTGATTAGAACAGAGAAGTTTGTGTATTTACCATTTGGTTATGTCCTTTTTTTGTCTATCTGATACCTAGCAGTGAAGTGGTAACGTATCTGATAAGTCGGATTCGATCACCGAAATGGGTTTCGAGGGCGGTTCCCTACATGGGTGTGGCCCTGTCGGCCGCAATGGGCCCGTGTTGCCGTTTTCCGGCGGTCGGTGCGTGGTGAAGTCCCCCCGGTCTCCACCACTCGCCTGCCCCTTGAACTGCGGCGTGTCTGTTGCCGCGCCCGATGCTGGCTGCAGTGCAGGTTCCAGATGCGGCGGCTGGACTGAATGCATGCCCCCGAGAGCGTCCGGTCCAGCCGCTTCGCATCACGCTTGAGCAGGCCAAGGTGCTCGGTGTAGACCTTGTGGTTGCTGCCGGCGACCGCGCCAAGCGACCCGTACACGAGCGCCGAGAGGTGCACCTTCCACCCTTGGCGCTCGAGGTGTCGCTTGACGCGGTCATACTTCTCGCGCTTGTGAGCGGCGATACGGGCCAGCGCCGAGCTGTCCGGATCCTCGCTCACTTGCTCCTCGAACGCTACGGCCAAGTCGACCACCGCCACCGTCTTCTTGGTGTGGTTGTACAGCTGGAGGTCGGGCCGTAGCGCGAGGCCGGCGAGCGACGGCACGGTCTGGTTCGTGCGGAGCTCGACACGGTCCTTGCCGTCGCTGGACGCCGCGATGAGCGCGCGCTCGATGGTCTTGAGCGCGTCGTCGTGCCGGCCACGGACCGCGTCCATGGTGCCTGGGCAGTGGTTGAGCACGTGCGCCAGTGTCTCCACCCTGGAGCATCCCGGCTGCCGGCAGCGGTCGTGGGCCCGGAGACGCCGCCGCTTGAGCACGCTGTGCGTGTCGAGCTGGTTCAGGCGGGCGGCCACCGCGAAGCGATAGTCAGCTTCCCACATGCCTCGCGGCCGCGTGAGGAAGCTGCTGCCAACGCCGCCGTGCGCGTGTGCCGTCCTGCCTTGGTCGCGCATGGCCGCCCACTTGGACCAGTGCCTGTTCTTCATGTGAAGTTTCACGTACCGCAGCACGTTGGTGTGGTCTAGCCACTTGTCGTGGTGCGGCACGCGAAGCTGTAGTGTGGCCGCGGCTGTGCCGGTGTCTGCACACGCCGGTGCGGTCTCGAACTTGAGGCCGAGGGTGCGGAGGTGGCGCTGGACGTCGACCCAGAGCGAGCCGATGTCGCCGTTGCGGCGCTTTGGTGGCGCGTCGGGCGACGTCCCGAGCTGTGAGTTAAGCAGCAGCTCACACAGCTCGTCCTCGCGGCCTGCCCAAGCCTGAGTGTCGACGCGGTGTCGCGCGTCGGCGATCTGCCGGAGCTGTACGCGCGCGATGCGCTGGGTGGCAGGGTCAGACGAGTTCAGCATCTGCCACCCGTATGCCACTTGGAGCGCTGCGTGCAGCTCCGTCAGTGGTAGCAGCCCCAGGCCGCCGCGCGACGACGGCGCGTAGAAGAACTCCGTCGTGGCGTTGGCCGGAAGGCGCAGCAGGTGGCGCAATCCACGCGCGAGGTGGCGGTCGAAGCCCTGAAGCTGTTGGGCGAACGGCCGGAGGTGCCTGAGCGCGTACTCCACACGCGGGTACAGGTATACCTTCACGGCCTTGACGACTTGCCACGGTGTCAGGCCAGACAGCAGCAGCGCCGTCGCATCGTGCTTCAGCTCGGTGAGCGTGGGAGCAAGCTCCGTGCGGCGGCGCACGTGGTCAAACCCGTCTCCGATCCCCAGGTACGTGTACGCGTCAGCCATGCCGAGCGCTGGGATCGGAGACCCGTCCAGCCGGACGCCGATGTCGCCAGTCTTGAGCACGCCGCGACCATCTCGCTGGACCGACATCGTACTGCACTTCGAGGGGTTTGCCTTCATGCCAGTCCAGCGGAGAAAGTCGGCGACCACCGCATGCTGGCGCTTGACGCCGTCGACGGTGCTGCTGAACACCTTCAGGTCGTCTGCGTACGCCGCCGCGCCGGGACGATCTTCGCCAGACATTTGGACGCCGGTGTCCGGCAGCTGCTGGAGCGCGTGGAGCAGCGGGCTGATCGCGGCTGTGAAGAGGTGGGGGCTAAGCGGGCAGCCTTGAAACACCCCCACCTTCAGGTCCACTGGCGAAGTGCTGCCGTCGGCTGCATTACCCACTGTGAATGCAGCACCGGCGTACAGTCCTTGGCAGCAGGCGATGAACTCGGCGGGCACTCCCAGTCGCTGAAGAATATCCCAAAGCAGAGCGTGTGGCACACTCCCAAAGGCATTGGCAAAGTCGTACCACACGACGTGCAGCTCCCGGCGCTTGCGTCGGGCTTGGTCGATCAGGGTGGCTGCCAGGAAGTTGTGCTCGCCACAGCCGTTCATCTTGCGGAAGCCCTTCTGCGCCGAAGCGTGTCGGTCGTTTGCGTCTAGCCAACGTGTAAAGCGGCGAGCCATCACGCCAGCGTAGAGCTTGTAGATTGCTTGCTGTAGGCAGATCGGGCGCCAGTTGGCAGGGTCGTCCCGATCTCCCTTCTTGAACAGCAGGCGGACCACTCCGAGCTTCCAGCTTTGCGGTACTCGTTGATGTCGCCAACAGCTCTCGAAAGCTGCGTGCAGGACCGGCAGTAACTGTGTCGCGAAGGTTTTATAGACGTCGTAGCCGACACCGTCTAGGCCCGGGCTAGAGTTTCCACGTACACGCAGGAGCTGATCTTCAATGTCATCCACGGTGGGGGCCTCGCGGAGCAGTTCCATCCGCTCCCGTGCTGCTGGCAGGCGCTCCAGGGCTTGACGGAACCTCTCACCGGTGCCCGCCATCGCCTCGAAGGTGTGGGTGGGCGTGTTCACTGCCGTGAAGAACTCGTGGAGCCGTTCGGCCGGTATAGGACAGGTGCCAGCGTTGGCAGGCTCTGACGGAGGCGGGGCCGTGGCTGCTGGGCCGGTCGACGTCCGCTTCGCGCGCGCCGCGGCGAGGATGCCGTCCACGCACTCTTTCTCTGAGGTGTCGAACTGGTGGCGGAGTTGCTGCTGTGCAACCGCAGAGTTGATGCGCCCCACCCGTCGACGCGCCTTGGCCACGGCACTGCGATTCCCTGGGGAGTGTCGTTGCACCGCGTGAAGTTCGTCGAGGGCTTCATCAAGGCGATGTTCCCGGTGGTGGCGCGTCACTCGTGGAGGTCGGCGTCGACGACGTCGTCGGGATCGGCGTTGTTGCCTGTGACGGCTGGTCGTGGTCGTGCGCGGGTGGCGCTGAGGATTGGCTGGCTGCTGGCGCTGGTCGGGCAGCGGGTCCCGTGGAGCGTGCGACGGTCGTGACTGTGGTTGCCCTGTGCGCGGCTGAGGAGGATGCTTGGCGACCTGGGAGTACGGCTGCAGCTTGTCGTACAAGAGGTGAGGGAGGGCCGTGATGTAGCCCTCAGCCGTCTCCCAGTCACTAGCATCCGTGATCTTGGCCGCGAGCGACGCTCCGAATCGCTCCACCATCGCACCAACCACCTCTGCCTCTTCGTCAGGGAGTTGGCGTAAGCGGAGGCGGGGTCTGCGCTGTGGGACTGCGTCCGGTCCGACTCGCATTGCTGCGTACACCTCACCATCGTCGATGTCGGCGAGGTCATCGTCTTGGTCGTCTGGATCAGTCGGTGTCCGGGGTGGAGGTCGAGCGACAGGTGTACCAGGTGCTGCCAGTGTCGGTGCGTCCGTGGTGGTGCGGGTGCAGCCGGTGCCGTCGACGTGAACGCCGCACTCCAACTTGGTACGACGGCGGTCGAGGGCGGCGTTGGCCAGGCGGTCGGCGTGGGCGTTCGCTTGGCGGTCGATGTGGTGGAGCGAGAAGCTCCCCACACGCGCGAGTTCCCTCTTGACGTGCCGGCGTAGCTCCCTGAGCCGGGTGCTTCTCGTGGCGAAGATGCCCCGCACCTGCTGGATGACGAGGGTGCTGTCGCCTTCCACGCATAGGCATTTCACTCCATGATCGGCGGCGGCCCGGACGCCGAGCAGCAGCGCGGTGTACTCAGCCGTGTTGTTGGTCTCGCTGCTGCTCGGCATGTAGCAGGAGCACGTCCACACTACAGGGCCGTTGGGCTTGAACAGCGCTGCGCCAGCGCCGCCTGGCCCTGGGTTGGCTCGGCAGGCACCGTCGAAGCGCAGAAGCCACTCGCCATCCTGGTCGCCATCTCCATGGTCAGGTCCTCTGTCGTCCTTGGTCTCCTCGTCCTCCTTGGTCTCCTTGGTCTCCTCGTCGCGCGTCACGGCCGGCGGGAGCAAGCGGTTGGCAATCCTGGACGCCACCATGCTGCGCGGCAGTGGTGGGCCCCAACGAGGTGCAAGGACTTCACCGAGACGTGTGGCTACACGCTCGGCAACCAGTTCTCGGGGAAGCGGTGGGTCCCAACGTCCACGATCCTGCTGCACGGGGATCTGTGCTGCAACTGGTAGGGAGCTCGTCAGTGGGGGGGGCACTGCGAGCTCCGGGGTGTCTTGGCGGGGAGGGTCGAGCGCGGCGGTGACCGCCGGAACGGTGGCGTTGACTGCATCAGCAGTGGGGTTCAACTCCCCTGCTGCTGGCGCAGTCGCAGCCGAAGGAGGGTGCGTGAGGCTGGCACACGTTTGTGAGTGTCTCGCTGCAGCCAGTCTCGACGCGAAGGGCACGCCGCACGCGCAGTCCGCCGAAAACCGGTCAAGGAAGGTGGTGCGGCGGTGCCGAGAGTCACGGTGACGCGTCAGTGCTGCGAAGCTGGCGGCCGAGTACACGCACAACGTGCAGTTGAAGCGCTGTGTGTTGTGCGCGTACACGGTGAGGACGGAGGCTGGATGGGCACTGGCTGCAGATAGCCTAGGCGCCGGGTCTTGAGTGCCGACCTCCTCCTCTGCGAGCAGCAGCTCGACCAGCTCGCGGATGTCTTCGTCGTCGTCGTCGCTGTCATTCAGGCGGCGACGCTTGCCGCCTACGCGCAGCTCAGGCGGCGGTGACAACGGTCGCTGTCCGGGTGTCGGGCACTGGGCGTCTTCGTCAACGTCCATGGGGACGGCGGCGACGACACGGTCTTCATGGTCTTGATGCATGTCGTCGCCGTCCTCCTCCTGCAGCCTCGAGCTGCTGAAGCTTCGCCAGATGCTGGACACGTCGCCGACTTGGAGCTCCACGCACGCGCGAGCCGAAGTTTCTTGGTCTTGAGGCGGCTCAGCGCGCGCGCGGTGCTCCACGGCGGCGCGTCCAACAGTTGGCAGTGCTTGTGCAGCTGCAACTGCTGCGACTCGATGAGTAGCAGCAGTCGCAACTGCATCGGCGAGCATGCCGCCCGCCCTGCCGGGTATGGGCAGCACATTCGCGGGGTCCGTGGCGGTTGTGGTGGCGGTGGTCTTGCCCTGCGTGGCGGTGCCGTCATCACCAGGCACATGGCGGTGCTGGTTGGCGGCGGCACCGGCCGCAGAAGCACGGTCTGCGGGCTTAATGGCTACTCCACCGGCGGGCAGCATGCCTGCCGCCCTGCCGGGTGGGTAGCCATCATTCGCGGGGTCTTCGGGGGCGGCAGCGCCGGCGTCAGCGTCGCTGCTGCTGCTGGAGCCGCTGTCGGAGGCGGAGGGAGTCGCTGTAGCGCGAGCCGTGGCGGCTGCAAGCGCTGGAGCAGGCACGGCCTGGTCGGGCAGCCTGCCGGCCGCCCTGCCGGGTCGTGCGAGCTCACGGGAGGGGTCTTGGCGAAGCACAGGAGCGGCGGCGTCGTGGTCTTGCCCGTCGTCATCGCTGCTGCCGTCGCTGGTGTCGTCGCTGGGCTCATGGCAGACCGCCAGAGCCGCAGCTGTTGCTACTTCCAGCGTTGCCCCGGGCGCTGTCCAATCGGGCAGCGTGCCGCCCGCCCTGCCGGGTGAGATTCGACCACTGGAGGCAGGCAGGGCGGCGGCAACCGGCGGAGAGGCAGGCGGCGGGTCTTCTCGAGCCGAACGGCGCGCTTGGGGGTCCGGCGGTGGGCTGGGGGCTCCACGGGAGCCGTCGTTCGCAGCGCCCTCCAGGGCGGCGCCTGCCCGGGCCGGGGCGGCGGCTTCGGAGGCCGTACGGCGGAGTCGGGCTTGGGCGCTTGAGGCGTCTGGGCGCGTCGCGGCTGGGGGAGCAGACGGGCCAGACGGCCGTGGACTTGAGGCTGCCGTTTCGGCAGCCGAAGCGGCGCCGGTGCCGAGCAGTGGCACCGCGCGTGGAGCTCCGTCGGGCCGATTTCGCCGGTCAGCGGGCTCAAAACGGGGGCAAAACTGTGAAGGCCTAGCCCTAGTGGACCCGCTGGTGGACCCACTAGTGGATCCGCTGGCGGATCCACTGCCACGTCTCGTACAGCCTCGCCAGACGACGCGCTATAAAAAGACGCGTCGCTGGCGAAGCTGGAGTGGCTGGCCGTGGAGCACTCACTGTCGGTGGACGGCGAGCGCTCCCGGGGCTCCCAGTCCGGCCACCAGAAGCGCATGCGTCGATGCGTTGGTGAAGGGCCGTAAAAGAAAAGAGAGATAGAAAAGAGTCAAATGCAGTTGGCCTCACGAGGTAGACGGTGAAAGACCTCGGAGACCGTCCCGTAAACGCCCAGCAAGCTGGCCGACACGGGATGTCCAAAAATGAATGTGAAAAAGATCCCCAAAAATGAGGAAAACCAGTTTTCACACTGATTAGAACAGAATATGTGTTTGTGTATTTACCATTTGGTTATGTCCTTTTTTTGTCTATCTGATACCTAGCAGTGAAGTGGTAATGTATCTGATAAGTCGGATTCGATCACCGAAATGGGTTTCGAGGGCGGTTCCCTACATGGGTGTGGCCCTGTCGGCCGCAATGGGCCCGTGTTGCCGTTTACCGGCGGTCGGTGCGTGGTGAAGTCCCCCCGGTCTCCACCACTCGCCTGCCCCTTGAACCGCGGCGTGTCTGTTGCCGCGCCCGATGCTGGCTGCAGTGCAGGTTCCAGATGCGGCGGCTGGACTGAATGCATGCCACCGAAAGCGTCCGGTCCAGCCGCTTTGCATCACGCTTGAGTAGGCCAAGGTGTTCGGTGAACACCTTGCGGTTGCCCCCTGCGACCGCGCCAAGCGACCCGTACACGAGCGCCGAGAGGTGCACCTTCCACCCTTGGCGCTCGAGGTGTCGCTTGACACAGTCGTACTTGGCCCTCTTGTGGGCGGCGATCCGCGCCAGCGCCGAGCTCTCCGGGTCGTCGCTCGCCTGCTCCTCAAACGCCACGGCCAAGTCGACCACCGCCACCGTCTTCGTGGTGTGGTTGAAGAGCTGGAGGTCGGGCCGAAGCGCTGGGCCGGCGAGCGACGGCACGGTCTGGTTCGTGCGGAGCTCGACGCGGTCCTTGCGGTCGCTGGACGCCGCGATGAGCGCGCGCTCGATGGTCTTGAGCGCCTCGTCGTGGCGACCGCGGACCGCGTCCATGGTGCCCGTACAGTGATTCAACACGTGCACCAGCGTCTCCGAGCGCGCGCATCCTTGGTGTCTGCATTTGTCGTGCGCTCGGAGGCGCCGGCGCTTCAGGACACTGAAGGTGTCCAGTTGGTTGAGGCGCCCGGCCACCGCAAAGCGGTAGTCGGACTCCCAAAGTCCTCTGGGTCGCGTGAGGAACGCGCTCCCCGTTCCACCGTGGCTTCGTGCCGTCTTGCCCTGGTCCTTCATCTCCGTCCAGCGCCGCCAGTGCCTGTTTTTCAGGTGTAGTTTTACGTGCCGCAGCACGTTGGTGTGGTCTAGCCACTTGTCGTGATGCGGCACGCGGAGTTGCAGCGTGGCAGCAGCAGCGCCAGTCTCCGTGCACGCCGGTGCCGTCTCGAGCTTGAGGCCGAACGTGCGTAGGTGGCGCTGGACGTCGACCCACAGTGAACCGATGTCACCGTTGCGGCGCTTTGGTGGTGCGTCGGGCGACGTCCCCAGCTGCGAGTTGAGGAGCCGCTCGCACAGTTCCTCCTCGCGGTCCGCCCACGCTGGGGCGTCAAGACGGTGGCGCGCGTCCGCGATCTGCCGGAGCTGCACGCGCGCAATGCGCCGGACGGCTGGGTCCTTGGAGTGCAGCATCTGCCAACCGTGTGCGACTTGGAGCGCCGCGTGTAGCTCCGTCAGCGGCAGGAGCCCGAGGCCACCGCGCGACACCGGCGCGTAGAAGAACTCAGTGGTGGCTGACACTGGCAGGCGGAGCAGGTGTCGGAGGCCGCGTACCAGGTGGCGGTCGAAGCCGTCCAGTTGCTGCTGGAAGGGGCGAAGGTGGCGAAGCGCGTACTCCACCCGAGGGTAGAGGTACGTTTTCAGCGCCTTCACCACCTGCCACGGGGCGAGACCGGACTGCAGCAGTGCCGTCGCGTCGTCCTTCAGTTGCTTGAGTGCCGGTGCGAGCTCGATGCGGCGGCGCACGTGGTCGAAGCCGTCCCCGATGCCAAGGTACGAGTACGAGTCGGCCATGCCGAGCGTGGGGATCGGGTCGCCGTCCAGCTGCAGTCCGAGGTCGCGCGTCTTGAGAACGCCGCGATGGTCGCGCTGGACCGACATGGCGCAGCACTTGCTTGGGTTAGCTGCCATGCCGGTCCAGCGTAGGAAGTCGACCACGAGCGCGTGCTGCCGCTTGATGCCGTCCTCGGTGCCGCTGAAGATCTTGAGGTCGTCGGCGTACGCTGAGGCACCGAGGCAGTCGTCGGCGGACAGCTGCACACCCGTGTCCGGCAGTCGCTGCAGCGCGAAGAGCAGTGGGCTGATTGCGGCATTGAAGAGCTGTGGGCTGAGGGGGCACCCTTGAAACACGCCCACCCGCAGTGAGACCGGGTCCGTAGTGCCATCCGCGGCGTTCCCGACGACAAACGCTGCACTCTCATAAAGCCCCTTGCACATGGCGACGTAGTCGTCGGGAACGCCGAGTCGCGCCAGCGAGTCCCATAGCAGCGCGAATGGCACACTGCCAAACGCGTTGCGGAAGTCGTACCAGACTTCAAAGAGTGTACGGCGCTTGCGGCGGGCTTGGTCGACTAGCGTGGCCGCGAGGAAGTTGTGCTCCCCGCAGCCATTGAGCGCTCGGAACCCCTTCTGTCCTGGTGCGTGGCGGTCGTTGGCGTCCAGCCATCGCACCAACCTTCGCGCAAGGACGCCGCTGTAGAGTTTGTAGATGGACTGTTGGAGACAGATGGGCCGCCAGTTCGCTGGGTCTTCTCGCGCGCCCTTCTTGTGGAGAAGTCGCACGACTCCGAGCTTCCAGCTCTGTGGCACCTTCTTGGCCTCCCAGCACTTCCTGAACGCTGCAGCCAGCACCGGTAGCAGTTGCGCTGCGAACCTCTGGTATACATCGTATCCCACGCCGTCGAGGCCGGGGCTGGAGGCGCCACGGACGTGTTGGAGCTGTGTCTCGATGTCGTCCAGCGTCGGCGCCTCCGTAAGCAGCTCCCGAAACCTGGACGCGGCTGGCAGGCGGGCCATGGCGGAGCGGAAGGTGGCGCCCCTTGCTGCGTTCGGGGCAAACTCCTGCTGTGGCGTGTTAACGCCGTCGAAGAATCGCCAGAGCTCGACGCCTGGGATGGGGCACGTGCCGTCGTCCACGACAGCAGCCACCGGAGGTGTCGGGCGTGGCGCGGTGTCGTTACAGGAACCCGTCGTTCTCGCTGACTCTCGCTGCGTGCGCGCCGTGGCCAGAATTTCGTCGACGCAGGCCTTCTCATCCTTGTCGAAGCGGCTGCGCAGGCGCTGCTGTGTGATGGCCGAATTGACGCGGCCGACGCGGCGGCGGGCCCGACGGATAGCGGTGCGATCGCTGGGCGAGGTCCTCTCTACCGCATGGAGATCGTCCAGGGCCTCGTCGAGGCGGTGCTCTCGGTGGTGTCGGGTCACACGGGGTGGCCGTCGTCGGCACTGTCGCCTGGCCCCACCAGATCGTCCGCGTCGTCTGCGCCTCCGCCGTCTCACTGCGTCCTGCTGGCCGCGTCTGCGGTCGTCACCGTCTCGCTCACCATGCTCGTCGTCGTCGTGCCGTAGTTCCCGTCGCGGGTGGCCGTCACGCTGTTGGCTCTGAGCTGGCTGTTGTCGCTGATGCTGTTGTTGGTGGCGTGGCTCGGGGCGTCGATGAACCTGGGAGTACGGCTGCAGTTTGTCGTACAAGAGGTGAGGGAGGGCCGTGATGTAGCCCTCAGCCGTCTCCCAGTCACTAGCATCTGTGATCTTGGCCGCGAGCGACGCTCCGAATCGCTCCACCATCGCACCAACCACCTCTGCCTCTTCGTCGGGGAGTTGGCGTAAGCGGAGGCGGGGTCTGCGCTGTGGGACTGCGTCCGGTCCGACTCGCATTGCTGCGTACATCTCACCATCGTCGATGTCGGCGAGGTCATCGTCTTGGTCGTCTGGATCAGTCGGTGTCCGGGGTGGAGGTCGAGCGACAGGTGTACCAGGCGCTGCCAGTGTCGGTGCGTCCGTGGTGGTGCGGGTGCAGCCAGTGCCATCGACGTGAACACCACACTCCAACTTGGTGCGACGGCGGTCGAGGGCGGCGTTGGCCAGGCGGTCAGCGTGGGCGTTTGCTTGGCGGTCGATGTGGTGGAGCGAGAAGCTCCCCACACGCGCGAGTTCCATCTTGACTTGGTCACGGAGGCGGCGGAGAGCAGCGCTCCTTGTGGCGTATATGCCGCGCACTTGTTGGATGACCAGGGTACTGTCGCCCTCCACCCGCAGCGACGTCACTCCGTGATCGGCGGCGGCTCTTGAGCCGATCAGCAGCGCCGAGTATTCGGCAGTGTTGTTGGTCTCGCTGCTGCTCGGCATGTAGCAGGAGCACGTCCACGTCACGGTGCCGTCGGGCTTGAACAGGGCTGCACCAGCGCCGCCAGGGCCTGGGTTGGCTCGGCAGGCGCCGTCGAAGCGCAGAAGCCACTCGCCATCCTCGTCTCCATGATCAGGTCCGCCGTCGTCCTTGTCCTCCTTGGTCTCGTCGTCGCGCGTCACGGCCGGCGGGAGCAAGCGGTTGGCAATCCTGGACGCCACCATGCTGCGCGGCAGTGGTGGGCCCCAACGAGGTGCAGGGACTTCACTGAGGCGTGTGGCTACACGCTCGGCAACCAGTTCTCGGGGAAGCGGTGGGTCCCAACGTCCACGATCCTGCTGCACGGAGATCTGTGCTGCAACTGGTTGGGAGCCCGTCAGCGGGGGGGGACACTGCGAGCTCCGGGGTGTCTTGGCGGGGCGGGTCGAGTACGGTGGTGGCCGCCGGAACGGTGGCGTTGACTGCATCAGCAGTGGGGTTCAACTCCCCTGCTGCTGGCGCAGTCGCAGCTGAAGAAGAGTGCGTGAGGCTGGCGCACGTTTGCGCGTGTCTTGCTGCTGCCAACCTCGACGCGAAGGGCGTGCCACACGAGCAGCCGGCGGAGAACTTGTCCCGGAAGACGACACGCCGGTGTCGTGAGTCTCGGTGGCGCGTCAGCGCTGCGAAGCTGGCGGCCGAGTACACGCACAGCGTGCAGTTGAAGCGCTGCGCGTTGTGCGCGTACACGGCGAGGACGGAGGCCGGATGGGCACTGGCTGCAGATAGCCTAGGCGCCGGGTCTTGAGTGCCGGCCTGCTCCTCATCGAGCAGCAGGAGCTCGGCCAACTCACGCATGTCTTCGTCGTCGCCGTCGTTCAGGCGGCGGCGCTTGCCGCCTACGCGCAGCTCAGGTGGCGGTGACAGCGGTCGTTGTCCGGCTGTCGGCCACTGGGCGCCTTCGTCAACGTCCATGTCCATGAGGCCGGCGGCGACGACACGGTCTTCATGGTCTTGATGCATGTCGTCGCCGTCCTCCTCCTGCAGCCTCGAGCTGCTGAAGCTTCGCCAGATGCTGGACACGTCGCCGACTTGGAGCTCCACGCACGCGCGCGGTGCTCCACGGCGGCGCGTCCAACAGTAGGCAGTGCTTGTACAGCTGCAACTGCTGCGACTCGATGAGTTGCAGCAGTCGCAACTGCATCGGCGAGCATGCCGCCCGCCCTGCCGGGTATGGGCAGCACATTCGCGGGGTCCGTGGCGGTTGTGGTGGCGGTGGTCTTGCCCTGCGTGGCGGTGCCGTCATCACCAGGCACATGGCGGTGCTGGTTGGCGGCGGCACCGGCCGCAGAAGCACGGTCTGCGGGCTTAATGGCTACTCCACCGGCGGGCAGCATGCCTGCCGCCCTGCCGGGTGGGTAGCCATCATTCGCGGGGTCTTCGGGGGCGGCAGCGCCGGCGTCAGCGTCGCTGCTGCTGCTGGAGCCGCTGTCGGAGGCGGAGGGAGTCGCTGTAGCGCGAGCCGTGGCGGCTGCAAGCGCTGGAGCAGGCACGGCCTGGTCGGGCAGCCTGCCGGCCGCCCTGCCGGGTCGTGCGAGCTCACGGGAGGGGTCTTGGCGAAGCACAGGAGCGGCGGCGTCGTGGTCTTGCCCGTCGTCATCGCTGCTGCCGTCGCTGGTGTCGTCGCTGGGCTCATGGCAGACCGCCAGAGCCGCAGCTGTTGCTACTTCCAGCGTTGCCCCGGGCGCTGTCCAATCGGGCAGCGTGCCGCCCGCCCTGCCGGGTGAGATTCGACCACTGGAGGCAGGCAGGGCGGCGGCAACCGGCGGAGAGGCAGGCGGCGGGTCTTCTCGAGCCGAACGGCGCGCTTGGGGGTCCGGCGGTGGGCTGGGGGCTCCACGGGAGCCGTCGTTCGCAGCGCCCTCCAGGGCGGCGCCTGCCCGGGCCGGGGCGGCGGCTTCGGAGGCCGTACGGCGGAGTCGGGCTTGGGCGCTTGAGGCGTCTGGACGCGTCGCGGCTGGGGGAGCAGACGGGCCAGACGGCCGTGGACTTGAGGCTGCCGTTTCGGCAGCCGAAGCGGCGCCGGTGCCGAGCAGTGGCACCGCGCGTGGAGCTCCGTCGGGCCGATTTCGCCGGTCAGCGGGCTCAAAACGGGGGCAAAACTGTGAAGGCCTAGCCCTAGTGGACCCGCTGGTGGACCCACTAGTGGATCCGCTGGCGGATCCACTGCCACGTCTCGTACAGCCTCGCCAGACGACGCGCTATAAAAAGACGCGTCGCTGGCGAAGCTGGAGTGGCTGGCCGTGGAGCACTCGCTGTCGGTGGACGGCGAGCGCTCCCGGGGCTCCCAGTCCGGCCACCAAAAGCGCATGCGTCGATGCGTTGGTGAAGGGTCGTAAAAGAAAAGAGAGATAGAAAAGAGTCAAATGCAGTTGGCCTCACGAGGTAGACGGTGAAAGACCTCGGAGACCGTCCCGTAAACGCCCAGCAAGCTGGCCGACACGGGATGTCCAAAAATGAATGTGAAAAAGATCCCCAAAAATGAGGAAAACCAGTTTTCACACTGATTAGAACAGAATATGTGTTCGTGTTTACCAGTTAGTAACCTCTCCGTAACTGAAATGTAGCCTAAAAATATGTATGTCACTAAAGGGAGGGTGTTCGTATCTTCCTGGGTTTCTGGAGAGCGGTTCCCTACCTGGGTAGTGCCCTGTCGGTCAAAAGACCAGCTTATCGCCGTGCCCTTGCCTGCGATGCGCGCCGCGGGGTCCCCCCAGACCCACGCGGTGCTCGCGAGGCGTTGCCGCTTCGTTGTCCTTCGCGGTGGCGCCGGCAGTGCCAGCCCCAGATGCGGTGGCTGGCACGGATGCAGTGGCTCGACAACTGAAGGTCCAGTTGTCGGGCCTCGCGCTTGTGCAACTTCAACTTCTCGGTGTAAGTCTTGAAGTTGCTGGGCTGCACGGAGCCCAGCGACCCGTACACAATCGCCGCGGTCTGCACCTGCCATCCCTGCACCCGCAACTCCGCCACAATAGGTTGGTACTTGAGTGTCTTGTAGTCGTGGCTGAGTTGCAGGGAGGAGTGGCGGGCGCCGGCCGCATGATCCTCGAACGTGACCGCCAAGTCGGCGATCACCATCTTCTTGGCGGCCACGTTCCGCAGGACAATGTCGGGTCGCAGAGCTGCGCCTGTATACTCAGGCACCGTCTGGTTCAGGCGCAGCTCCGTGGTTGACTTGGTGCGCTCAAGTGCGCCGCGGATCTTGGACCCGATCTGCTCCAAGGCGTCGTCGTGGCGCTGGCGGATAGCGTCCATGTTGGACGCGCAGTGGTTGAGAGTGTGGGCCAGCGTCTCGGCCGAGGAGCAGGTCGGGTCCCTGCAAGTCTTGCTGGACCGCAGCCGCTTGCGCTTGAGCACAGCGTTCGTGTCGACTTGGTTGAGGCGGGCCATGATGCCGAACCGGTGCTCCGCGTCCGAAAGGCCCGCCCCCGTCGTCACGAACTTGGCTCCGAGGCCGCCGTGCACACGCACCGTTTTGCCTTGGTCCACCAGGCCCTTCCACCGGGTCTGGTGGCGTATCTTCATGTGCAACTTCACGTGCCGCAACACGGTCTTGTGGTCGAGCCACTTGGTGTGGTGTGGCACGCGAAGTGCCAGCTCGTCCTGGCCGTCGCGGTCGTCTTGAACCGTCAGGCTGAGGTGGTGGAGGCAGAGCGTGCGCTGCACGTCCGTCCACATTGACCCGATGTCGCCGTTGCGGCGTAGCTTCTCAGCGTGGGGCGAGGCGGCGAGCTCGGAGTTGAGAAAGAGTCGCACGAGCTCGTCATCGCGTCCTCGCCAGTGCTCCTCCTGCAGGCGAAAGCGCTTGCGTGCCACCTGGCACACCTGAGTCTTGGCCACGGCCACGACTGCTGGGTCCTTCGAGTGCAGCATTTGCCACGCGTGTGCCACCTGCAGAGCCTGGTGCATCTCCACCAGCGACTGCAGGCCCAGCCCACCACCAGACGTAGGCGTGTAGAAGAACTCGGTGGTGGCGGACTGGGGGAGATGCATCAGGTGGCGTAGTCCTCGGACTACGGTGCGGTCGAAGCCTTGGAGCTGGGACTGAAGCGGGCGCAGGTGGCGAAGCGCATACTCTACCTTGGGGTACACATAGGTCTTGAGTGCCTTGACTACCTGCCACGCGGCCAGACCTGACTGCATCAGCGCCACCGCCTCTCGCTTGATCTGTTGGATCTTGGGTTCAAGCTGGAGGCGGTGGCGCACGTGGTCGAAGCCATCGCCCACCCCCAGGTACCTGTAGCTTTCCTGGAGCGAGAGGGTGGCGATGGCATCGCCATGTAGTTGTAGTTGCATGGTGTCGTCACGGACAGGGTTGCCGCGGGCGTTCGTGGTCACTGCGAGGCTGGCACACTTGGCAGGGTTCGCACGCAACCCGGTCCACGCGAGGAAGCGAGCGACAACACCGTGACACTTGCGGATGCCGGCGGCGCTGTCGCTGAACACCTTGAGGTCATCCGCGTAGGCGGTGGTGCACGGTCGTACACCCTCCGCCAGCGGCACACCCACTCCGTCGAGCTGCTCCAGTCGCCGCACAAGCGGCACCAGCGCCGAGATGAAGAGGAGGGGGCTCAAGGGACATCCTTGGTAGACGCCCACCTCCTGGCGCACTGGGTCCGTCGGTCCGTCAGCTGCGTTGCCAACCACGAAAGCCGAGCCATCGTAGATGTCTTGGCAGCGGGCGATGAAGCTGTTCTCAACGCCGAGGTGGCGGAGCACGCGCCACATGAGCTGCTGTGGCAGCGAACCAAATGCGTTGCGCAAGTCGTACCAGACTTGGTACAGCTTGCGGTGCATCCGCCGAGTCTGGTCCAGAAGCGACGTCGCGGTGAAGTTGTGCTCGTGACACCCATTGAAGGCTCGGAAACCCTTCTGTGCCATCGGTAATCGCCCGTTGCGCTCCAGCCATCGCGACAGTCGACGTGCCAGCAGCCCGCTGTAGAGCTTGTAGATCGTGGGCTGCAGGCAGATCGGCCGCCAGTTGGCTGGCTGCATCGGGTCGCCCTTCTTGTGGATGAGGCGAACGATGCCCACCTTCCAGAGGGCAGGTACGCGCCGATGCAGCCAGCAGAACTGGAACGCGGCGTGGAGGAGCGGTACAAGCTGTGCCGCGAAGCGGCGGTAGATGGCGTAGCTGATGCCGTCATGGCCGGGGCTGGAGTCCTTGGCCGAAGAGGAGAGCTGGTCCTCCACGTCGTCCACCGTGAGCTCGTCCTCGAAGGCGTCGGTCTCCGCGGTGGCCGGCAGGAAGCTGTCCATTGCCGCCCGAAATTCCTGGCCCTCCGTTGCGTCGTAGTGAAACGGTGCGGGTGCCGTGCTGGTGCCGGTGAAGTGGCGGTGGAGCTCGTCGCGGCCAATGGGGCACGTCTCTGGGTGCTCCTCCCCCGCCGTCTCCACCAACACGCTCTTCAGGAGCCGCTCCACGCACTTCGCTTCGTCCTTGGCGAAGGCCTGACGCAGTTCCTGCGTCGCCATCGACGTGCGCACCCGGCCGACGCGGCGTCGTGCCTTGCGCACGGCGCGTTGGTCTGTCGGCGCTGTTCGCTGTACCGTGGATAAGTCGTCCAAGGCCTCGTCCAGGCGGTGTTCGCGCTGGGTGCGCGTCACGCGAGGTGGGCGGTTGCGGTGCTGGTGTGGTCGCGGCGCCGAGTTGACGGGCAGCGTAGACGAGTACGGCCGTAGCACCTCGCGGATGCCGTCAGGGATCGCGCCGATGTATCCCTCACCTGATGCCCAGCTGTCAGCGTCCACAATCTTGCTCGCCATGGCCTCGGCGAACGTCTGCAAGGCGGCGGACGCGGCGTCGTGCTCGTCGTCACTGAGCTGGCGAAGACGAAGCCGAGGTTGCCGCGCTGGAGCTGATCCGGGGCCAATAGGTAGGGTGGGGAACGTTTCACCTCCGTCACGCGCGGCAATCTCGGCTTCGACCTCCACCTCCTGGCGCCGTTGAACCTCGTCACCGTCGTCACCTGAGCTGTCTCCCGCAGTGTAGACAGGTGCAGGGGTTTCTGCGCTCGGCGTTGGCGTCCTGGCTGTGGTTGGCTGGTAGCAGGCGGTCGGAGTCTGGTCGTGCGGGCCGCACTCCGAGGAGGTACGTCGCTGGTCCAGCGCCTTGTTGGCCAAGCGATCCGCGTGTGCGTTGGCCTTACGGTCGATGTGCTGGAGCTTGTGGTGTTCCAGGGAACGTAGGCCAAAGCGCACGCGATTGCGGAGGCGGCGCAATCTGGCATTCGTGCAGCTAAAGGTGCCTCGCACCTGCGCGAGCACCAGATTGCTGTCTCCCTCGACCCTCAAGTGAGTGACGCCGTGGTGAAGCGCACTCTGCACTCCGAGCAGCAGTGCCGTATACTCGGCGGTGTTGTTCGTTTCTTGGCTGCTCGGGAGGTAGTGGGAGCACGTCCACACCACGGTGTCACTCGGGTCGAAGAGCGCTGCGCCAGCTCCACCCGGTCCGGGGTTGCGGCGGCACGCGCCGTCAAAGCGTAGTGTCCACATGCTGCTTGGTGGTTGCCCCGTGTCGGAGTTCATTGTCTGTGCGTTCGGGGTGACAGCCTCCATCGGCTCCGGAAGTTGGCCAGTGGCCCCGGAGGCGGGCAGGAAGTTGGCCGAAGGCCCCTGCCGCGCGTGGAGGTCCCCACCTCGATGCTGGGCGGCGTGCAGCACGTGGGATGCACACCTTGGGTCCCCAGCGTGTCTGGAGGCGACGTCGTCCTTCATCGGGCTTGTCCGGGCGAGACACTAGGGCTGCCTTGGTCGGTAGGCCAGTGGCCAGCGACGCGATCGCTGCAGCACCGACAGCTCGATGGCGTGGACCCCATCGCGAACGGGTGGGTGCTTGGTGCTGTTGCACTGGTCGTCGATCTCGCCGCGACGGTGCAGGTGCAGCCGCAGCCTCACCAGTAACCAACTGCGCGATGGCTGCAGCTGCCACTGCTTTGGGGTGCGGGCCCCAGCGTGTCGTCTTGGACGTGGCGGTGGTGGTGGCCGTGGATACCGGTGTCGGCGGCGCGTGCACCTCCATCTCTATGTCCTGGAGCAGCTCCTCCTCCGCTTCCTGCATCAGTTCGTCCAGGTCAAGCTGTGGGTCGATCGGCGGGTTGAGTCGGCGGCGTTTGCCGGCAACTCGATGCTCTGGAGGTGGCGAGAGTGGCTCCAGTGCGTGGGGGTCGTACTGGAGCCCAGGAGTAGCGGTGGGCACGACGCTCTGCAGGGTGGCAGTATCTGCAGCTGTAGTGTCACTTGATGCGGCTGCTACAGCTGCAGATGCTGCCGCGAGGAGAGGACCGGAGGGTGCAAGGTCCTCCTCCTCGCTGTCGACATGGAGCACACTGGAGGTCGGGTCGCGCGCGACAGTCACGGCGGTATGTGTGCTGTGTGCACAGGCTTGAGCGTGTCGCGTGGCTGCCGCGCGCGACCGGAAGCCGATGCCGCACGTACACCCGCTGTGGAAGTGATCCACGAAGCGGATGCGGCGGTGTGCTGAGTGGCGGTGCTTGGTGAGGGCAGCGAGGTCGCGAGCAGTGTGCGCGCACAACGCGCAAGAGAATGCAGAGGCGTTGTGCGCGTACACTGCCAGCACCGGGTCCAGGGAGCCGATGTTCGGCACATGATGTTGAGTTCTTGGACCCGGTGCTGCTTGAGCGGCCTTGAGCTGCACTGCCACAGCTTCGTCGCTGTCCTCGGTCTTGGCCTCGTCTCCGTCGGCCGTAAAGCGTCTGCTCCTGCTGGTCGCGTCGCTGTCTTGAAGCTCCGCGCGCGCGCGAGCCAGGAAGTCATGGTCTTGGTACGGCTCAGCGCGCGCGTGGTGCTCCACGGCGGCGCGTCCAGAAGGAGGTGCTTGTGCAGCTGCGACTACTGCGACTCGATGAGCAGCAGCAGTCACAGCTGCGGCGGAGACTTGGGCGGTGACAGCCAACACAGAGGCGTCACCGTCGGCGAGCATGCCGCCCGCCCTGCCGGGTGAGCGCACGGCATTCGCAGGGTCCTTGGTGGGCGTGGCGGCGGCGGTCTTGCCCGGCGTGGCGTCTGCGACGTCGCCAGGTGCACGGCTGTGCTGGTTGGCGGCAGCGGCGGCCGCAGGAGCGCGGTCTGCAGTCGCTGTGGCTACTCCACCGGCGGGCAGCATGCCTGCCGCCCTGCCGGGTGGGTAGCCATCAGTCGCGGGGTCTTCGGGCGGCACAGGAGCGGCGGCGGCGTCGTCTTGGTCGTCGTCGTCGTCGCTGCTGTCGCTGGGGTCGTCCTCGGCCACGGTAGAGCCCGCCAGAGCGCGAGCCGTGGCGGCTACGAGCGCTGCCCCTGGTGCTGGCCTGTCGGACAGCATGCCGCCCGCCCTGCCGGGTGAAATTCGACCACTGGAGGCAGGCAGGGCGGCGGCGAGCGGCGGAGAGGCGAGCTGCGGGTCTTGAGCAGCCGAACGGCGCGCTTGGGGGTCCGGCGGTGGGCTGGGGGCTCCACGGGAGCCGTCGTTCGCAGCGCCCTCCTGGGCGGCGCCTGCCTCGGCCGAGGCGGCGGCTTCGAAGCCGGAGGCAGAATCTGTCGCCTGAGCGAGCAGGGATTCTCCCATACTCAGGCCGAGTATGGGAGACCCCGGCCCTGAAGTGGGAGGGCCCGGGGGACGGGAGACGGGCGCACTGGCGCCGAAAGGACGCGGCGGTGCGGTCGCAGACCGGGTGCCCGTTTGGGCGACAGGAGGCCCGGCCCGCGACGCGGCTTGGGGGACGGCGGGGCCAGAGGGTTGCCAACCCCTGGCCGAAATTGCAGCGCCGGGCTCCACGCCGTCGCGGAGCAGCGGTGGCGCGCGTGGAGCCTCCGGCGGCGCCGTTTCGGGCTCGCGAGAGCTCAAAACGGGGGCTAAAGTGTGCAACCCTAGCCCGAGCGGGTCCACTGGCGGATCCGCTGGTGGATCCACTCCGCGAACAGCCGCCAAATCGGCGACGTCATCGAGCGCGTCATAGAACGACGCGTCGCTGGCGAGACTCGATTGGCTGGCTGTGGACGCCTCCGAGTCGGAGGACGCCGAGCGGTCTCTCATTGGCCAAAATAGACGCATGTCGCAATCTAATTGGCCAAAAAGATGTCCACGTGGACACTCAAAAAAAAAGGGACAAGGCCAAGGGCCGGAACGTAGGTGGACAGTAGTAGAAAAGAGTCAAATGCAGTTGGCCTCACGAGGTAGACGGTGAAAGACCTCGGAGACCGTCCCGTAAACGCCCAGCAAGCTGGCCGACACGGGATGTCCAAAAATGAATGTGAAAAAGATCCCCAAAAATGAGGAAAACCAGTTTTCACACTGATTAGAACAGAATATGTGTTCGTGTTTACCAGTTAGTAACCTCTCCGTAACTGAAATGTAGCCTAAAAATATGTATGTCACTAAAGGGAGGGTGTTCGTATCTTCCTGGGTTTCTGGAGGGCGGTTCCCTACCTGGGTAGTGCCCTGTCGGTCAAAAGACCAGCTTATCGCCGTGCCCTTGCCTGCGATGCGCGCCGCGGGGTCCCCCCAGACCCACGCGGTGCTCGCGAGGCATTGCCGCTTCGTTGTCCTTCGCGGTGGCGCCGGCAGTGCCAGCCCCAGATGCGGTGGCTGGCACGGATGCAGTGGCTCGACAACTGAAGGTCCAGTTGTCGGGCCTCGCGCTTGTGCAACTTCAACTTCTCGGTGTAAGTCTTGAAGTTGCTGGGCTGCACGGAGCCCAGCGACCCGTACACAATCGCCGCGGTCTGCACCTGCCATCCCTGCACCCGCAACTCCGCCACAATAGGTTGGTACTTGAGTGTCTTGTAGTCGTGGCTGAGTTGCAGGGAGGAGTGGCGGGCGCCGGCCGCATGATCCTCGAACGTGACCGCCAAGTCGGCGATCACCATCTTCTTGGCGGCCACGTTCCGCAGGACAATGTCGGGTCGCAGAGCTGCGCCTGTATACTCAGGCACCGTCTGGTTCAGGCGCAGCTCCGTGGTTGACTTGGCGCGCTCAAGTGCGCCGCGGATCTTGGACCCGATCTGCTCCAAGGCGTCGTCGTGGCGCTGGCGGATAGCGTCCATGTTGGACGCGCAGTGGTTGAGAGTGTGGGCCAGCGTCTCGGCCGAGGAGCAGGTCGGGTCCCTGCAAGTCTTGCTGGACCGCAGCCGCTTGCGCTTGAGC
Source organism: Phytophthora citrophthora (assembly GCA_031305395.1). Classification (NCBI taxonomy): domain Eukaryota; phylum Oomycota; class Peronosporomycetes; order Peronosporales; family Peronosporaceae; genus Phytophthora; species Phytophthora citrophthora. The sequence continues at coordinate 560,630 of JASMQC010000023.1, forward strand.
ACAGCGTTCGTGTCGACTTGGTTGAGGCGGGCCATGATGCCGAACCGGTGCTCCGCGTCCGAAAGGCCCGCCCCCGTCGTCACGAACTTGGCTCCGAGGCCGCCGTGCACACGCACCGTTTTGCCTTGGTCCACCAGGCCCTTCCACCGGGTCTGGTGGCGTATCTTCATGTGCAACTTCACGTGCCGCAACACGGTCTTGTGGTCGAGCCACTTGGTGTGGTGTGGCACGCGAAGTGCCAGCTCGTCCTGGCCGTCGCGGTCGTCTTGAACCGTCAGGCTGAGGTGGTGGAGGCAGAGCGTGCGCTGCACGTCCGTCCACATTGACCCGATGTCGCCGTTGCGGCGTAGCTTCTCAGCGTGGGGCGAGGCGGCGAGCTCGGAGTTGAGAAAGAGTCGCACGAGCTCGTCATCGCGTCCTCGCCAGTGCTCCTCCTGCAGGCGAAAGCGCTTGCGTGCCACCTGGCACACCTGAGTCTTGGCCACGGCCACGACTGCTGGGTCCTTCGAGTGCAGCATTTGCCACGCGTGTGCCACCTGCAGAGCCTGGTGCATCTCCACCAGCGACTGCAGGCCCAGCCCACCACCAGATGTAGGCGTGTAGAAGAACTCGGTGGTGGCGGACTGGGGGAGATGCATCAGGTGGCGTAGTCCTCGGACTACGGTGCGGTCGAAGCCTTGGAGCTGGGACTGAAGCGGGCGCAGGTGGCGAAGCGCATACTCTACCTTGGGGTACACATAGGTCTTGAGTGCCTTGACTACCTGCCACGCGGCCAGACCTGACTGCATCAGCGCCACCGCCTCTCGCTTGATCTGTTGGATCTTGGGTTCAAGCTGGAGGCGGTGGCGCACGTGGTCGAAGCCATCGCCCACCCCCAGGTACCTGTAGCTTTCCTGGAGCGAGAGGGTGGCGATGGCATCGCCATGTAGTTGTAGTTGCATGGTGTCGTCACGGACAGGGTTGCCGCGGGCGTTCGTGGTCACTGCGAGGCTGGCACACTTGGCAGGGTTCGCACGCAACCCGGTCCACGCGAGGAAGCGAGCGACAACACCGTGACACTTGCGGATGCCGGCGGCGCTGTCGCTGAACACCTTGAGGTCATCCGCGTAGGCGGTGGTGCACGGTCGTACACCCTCCGCCAGCGGCACACCCACTCCGTCGAGCTGCTCCAGTCGCCGCACAAGCGGCACCAGCGCCGAGATGAAGAGGAGGGGGCTCAAGGGACATCCTTGGTAGACGCCCACCTCCTGGCGCACTGGGTCCGTCGGTCCGTCAGCTGCGTTGCCAACCACGAAAGCCGAGCCATCGTAGATGTCTTGGCAGCGGGCGATGAAGCTGTTCTCAACGCCGAGGTGGCGGAGCACGCGCCACATGAGCTGCTGTGGCAGCGAACCAAATGCGTTGCGCAAGTCGTACCAGACTTGGTACAGCTTGCGGTGCATCCGCCGAGTCTGGTCCAGAAGCGACGTCGCGGTGAAGTTGTGCTCGTGACACCCATTGAAGGCTCGGAAACCCTTCTGTGCCATCGGTAATCGCCCGTTGCGCTCCAGCCATCGCGACAGTCGACGTGCCAGCAGCCCGCTGTAGAGCTTGTAGATCGTGGGCTGCAGGCAGATCGGCCGCCAGTTGGCTGGCTGCATCGGGTCGCCCTTCTTGTGGATGAGGCGAACGATGCCCACCTTCCAGAGGGCAGGTACGCGCCGATGCAGCCAGCAGAACTGGAACGCGGCGTGGAGGAGCGGTACAAGCTGTGCCGCGAAGCGGCGGTAGATGGCGTAGCTGATGCCGTCATGGCCGGGGCTGGAGTCCTTGGCCGAAGAGGAGAGCTGGTCCTCCACGTCGTCCACCGTGAGCTCGTCCTCGAAGGCGTCGGTCTCCGCGGTGGCCGGTAGGAAGCTGTCCATTGCCGCCCGAAATTCCTGGCCCTCCGTTGCGTCGTAGTGAAACGGTGCGGGTGCCGTGCTGGTGCCGGTGAAGTGGCGGTGGAGCTCGTCGCGGCCAATGGGGCACGTCTCTGGGTGCTCCTCCCCCGCCGTCTCCACCAACACGCTCTTCAGGAGCCGCTCCACGCACTTCGCTTCGTCCTTGGCGAAGGCCTGACGCAGTTCCTGCGTCGCCATCGACGTGCGCACCCGGCCGACGCGGCGTCGTGCCTTGCGCACGGCGCGTTGGTCTGTCGGCGCTGTTCGCTGTACCGTGGATAAGTCGTCCAAGGCCTCGTCCAGGCGGTGTTCGCGCTGGGTGCGCGTCACGCGAGGTGGGCGGTTGCGGTGCTGGTGTGGTCGCGGCGCCGAGTTGACGGGCAGCGTAGACGAGTACGGCCGTAGCACCTCGCGGATGCCGTCAGGGATCGCGCCGATGTATCCCTCACCTGATGCCCAGCTGTCAGCGTCCACAATCTTGCTCGCCATGGCCTCGGCGAACGTCTGCAAGGCGGCTGACGCGGCGTCGTGCTCGTCGTCACTGAGCTGGCGAAGACGAAGCCGAGGTTGCCGCGCTGGAGCAGATCCGGGGCCAATAGGTAGGGTGGGGAACGTTTCACCTCCGTCACGCGCGGCAATCTCGGCTTCGACCTCCACCTCCTGGCGCCGTTGAACCTCGTCACCGTCGTCACCTGAGCTGTCTCCCGCAGTGTAGACAGGTGCAGGGGTTTCTGCGCTCGGCGTTGGCGTCCTGGCTGTGGTTGGCTGGTAGCAGGCGGTCGGAGTCTGGTCGTGCGGGCCGCACTCCGAGGAGGTACGTCGCTGGTCCAGCGCCTTGTTGGCCAAGCGATCCGCGTGTGCGTTGGCCTTACGGTCGATGTGCTGGAGCTTGTGGTGTTCCAGGGAACGTAGGCCAAAGCGCACGCGATTGCGGAGGCGGCGCAATCTGGCATTCGTGCAGCTAAAGGTGCCTCGCACCTGCGCGAGCACCAGATTGCTGTCTCCCTCGACCCTCAAGTGAGTGACGCCGTGGTGAAGCGCACTCTGCACTCCGAGCAGCAGTGCCGTATACTCGGCGGTGTTGTTCGTTTCTTGGCTGCTCGGGAGGTAGTGGGAGCACGTCCACACCACGGTGTCACTCGGGTCGAAAAGCGCTGCGCCAGCTCCACCCGGTCCGGGGTTGCGGCGGCACGCGCCGTCAAAGCGTAGTGTCCACATGCTGCTTGGTGGTTGCCCCGTGTCGGAGTTCATTGTCTGTGCGTTCGGGGTGACAGCCTCCATCGGCTCCGGAAGTTGGCCAGTGGCCCCGGAGGCGCTGGCAGGAAGTTGGCCGAAGGCCCCTGCCGCGCGTGGAGGTCCCCACCTCGATGCTGGGCGGCGTGCAGCACGTGGGATGCACACCTTGGGTCCCCAGCGTGTCTGGAGGCGACGTCGTCCTTCATCGGGCTTGTCCGGGCGAGACACTAGGGCTGCCTTGGTCGGTAGGCCGGTGGCCAGCGACGCGATCGCTGCAGCACCGACAGCTCGATGGCGTGGACCCCATCGCGAACGGGTGGATGCTTGGTGCTGTTGCACTGGTCGTCGATCTCGCCGCGACGGTGCAGGTGCAGCCGCAGCCTCACCAGTAACCAACTGCGCGATGGCTGCAGCTGCCACTGCTTTGGGGTGCGGCCCCCAGCGTGTCGTCTTGGACGTGGCGGTGGTGGTGGCCGTGGATACCGGTGTCGGCGGTGCGTGCACCTCCATCTCTATGTCCTGGAGCAGCTCCTCCTCCGCTTCCTGCATCAGTTCGTCCAGGTCAAGCTGTGGGTCGATCGGCGGGTTGAGTCGGCGGCGTTTGCCGGCAACTCGATGCTCTGGAGGTGGCGAGAGTGGCTCCAGTGCGTGGGGGTCGTACTGGAGCCCAGGAGTAGCGGTGGGCACGACGCTCTGCAGGGTGGCAGTATCTGCAGCTGTAGTGTCACTTGATGCGGCTGCTACAGCTGCAGATGCTGCCGCGAGGAGAGGACCGGAGGGTGCAAGGTCCTCCTCCTCGCTGTCGACATGGAGCACACTGGAGGTCGGGTCGCGCGCGACAGTCACGGCGGTATGTGTGCTGTGTGCACAGGCTTGAGCGTGTCGCGTGGCTGCCGCGCGCGACCGGAAGCCGATGCCGCACGTACACCCGCTGTGGAAGTGATCCACGAAGCGGATGCGGCGGTGTGCTGAGTGGCGGTGCTTGGTGAGGGCAGCGAGGTCGCGAGCAGTGTGCGCGCACAACGCGCAAGAGAATGCAGAGGCGTTGTGCGCGTACACTGCCAGCACCGGGTCCAGGGAGCCGATGTTCGGCACATGATGTTGAGTTCTTGGACCCGGTGCTGCTTGAGCGGCCTTGAGCTGTGCTGCCACTGCGTCGCTGTCCTCGGTCTTGGCCTCGTCTCCGTCGGCCGTAAAGCGTCTGCTCCTGCTGGTCGCGTCGCTGTCTTGAAGCTCCGCGCGCGCGCGAGCCAGGAAGTCATGGTCTTGGTACGGCTCAGCGCGCGCGTGGTGCTCCACGGCGGCGCGTCCAGAAGGAGGTGCTTGTGCAGCTGCGACTACTGCGACTCGATGAGCAGCAGCAGTCACAGCTGCGGCGGAGACTTGGGCGGTGACAGCCAACACAGAGGCGTCACCATCGGCGAGCATGCCGCCCGCCCTGCCGGGTGAGCGCACGGCATTCGCAGGGTCCTTGGTGGGCGTGGCGGCGGCGGTCTTGCCCGGCGTGGCGTCTGCGACGTCGCCAGGTGCACGGCTGTGCTGGTTGGCGGCAGCGGCGGCCGCAGGAGCGCGGTCTGCAGTCGCTGTGGCTACTCCACCGGCGGGCAGCATGCCTGCCGCCCTGCCGGGTGGGTAGCCATCAGTCGCGGGGTCTTCGGGCGGCACAGGAGCGGCGGCGGCGTCGTCTTGGTCGTCGTCGTCGTCGCTGCTGTCGCTGGGGTCGTCCTCGGCCACGGTAGAGCCCGCCAGAGCGCGAGCCGTGGCGGCTACGAGCGCTGCCCCTGGTGCTGGCCTGTCGGACAGCATGCCGCCCGCCCTGCCGGGTGAAATTCGACCACTGGAGGCAGGCAGGGCGGCGGCGAGCGGCGGAGAGGCGAGCTGCGGGTCTTGAGCTGCCGAACGGCGCGCTTGGGGGTCCGGCGGTGGGCTGGGGTCTCCACGGGAGCCGTCGTTCGCAGCGCCCTCCTGGGCGGCGCCTGCCTCGGCCGAGGCGGCGGCTTCGAAGCCGGAGGCAGAATCTGTCGCCTGAGCGAGCAGGGATTCTCCCATACTCAGGCCGAGTATGGGAGACCCCGGCCCTGAAGTGGGAGGGCCCGGGGGACGGGAGACGGGCGCACTGGCGCCGAAAGGACGCGGCGGTGCGGTCGCAGACCGGGTGCCCGTTTGGGCGACAGGAGGCCCGGCCCGCGACGCGGCTTGGGGGACGGCGGGGCCAGAGGGTTGCCAACCCCTGGCCGAAATTGCAGCGCCGGGCTCCACGCCGTCGCGGAGCAGCGGTGGCGCGCGTGGAGCCTCCGGCGGCGCCGTTTCGGGCTCGCGAGAGCTCAAAACGGGGGCTAAAGTGTGCAACCCTAGCCCGAGCGTCCACTGGCGGATCCGCTGGTGGATCCACTCCGCGAACAGCCGCCAAATCGGCGACGTCATCGAGCGCGTCATAGAACGACGCGTCGCTGGCGAGACTCGATTGGCTGGCTGTGGACGCCTCCGAGTCGGAGGACGCCGAGCGGTCTCTCATTGGCCAAAATAGACGCATGTCGCAATCTAATTGGCCAAAAAGATGTCCACGTGGACACTCAAAAAAAGGGACAAGGCCAAGGGCCGGAACGTAGGTGGACAGTAGTAGAAAAGAGTCAAATGCAGTTGGCCTCACGAGGTAGACGGTGAAAGACCTCGGAGACCGTCCCGTAAACGCCCAGCAAGCTGGCCGACACGGGATGTCCAAAAATGAATGTGAAAAAGATCCCCAAAAATGAGGAAAACCAGTTTTCACACTGATTAGAACAGAGAAGTTTGTGTATTTACCATTTGGTTATGTCCTTTTTTTGTCTATCTGATACCTAGCAGTGAAGTGGTAATGTATCTGATAAGTCGGATTCGATCACCGAAATGGGTTTCGAGGGCGGTTCCCTACATGGGTGTGGCCCTGTCGGCCGCAATGGGCCCGTGTTGCCGTCTAGTGGCGGCCAGTGCGCGGTGGAGTCCCCCCGGTCTCCACCACCCGACTACCCCGTGACGCTTGGCGTGGCTGCTGTTGCCGCGCCCGATGCTGGCTGCAGTGCAGGTTCCAGATGCGGCGGCTGGACTGAATGCATGCCACCGAAAGCGTCCGGTCCAGCCGCTTCGCATCACGCTTGAGCAGGCCAAGGTGCTCGGTGTAGACCTTGTGGTTGCTGCCGGCGACCGCGCCAAGCGACCCGTACACGAGCGCCGAGAGGTGCACCTTCCACCCTTGGCGCTCGAGGTGTCGCTTGACGCGGTCATACTTCTCGCGCTTGTGAGCGGCGATACGGGCCAGCGCCGAGCTCTCCGGGTCGTCGCTCACTTGCTCCTCGAACGCTACGGCCAAGTCGACCACCGCCACCGTCTTCTTGGTGTGGTTGTACAGCTGGAGGTCGGGCCGTAGCGCGAGGCCGGCGAGCGACGGCACGGTCTGGTTCGTGCGGAGCTCGACACGGTCCTTGCCGTCGCTGGACGCCGCGATGAGCGCGCGCTCGATGGTCTTGAGCGCGTCATCGTGCCGGCCACGGACCGCGTCCATGGTGCCTGGGCAGTGGTTGAGCACGTGCGCCAGTGTCTCCACCCTGGAGCATCCCGGCTGCCGGCAGCGGTCGTGGGCCCGGAGACGCCGCCGCTTGAGCACGCTGTGCGTGTCGAGCTGGTTCAGGCGGGCGGCCACCGCGAAGCGATAGTCAGCTTCCCACATGCCTCGCGGCCGCGTGAGGAAGCTGCTGCCAACGCCGCCGTGCGCGTGTGCCGTCCTGCCTTGGTCGCGCATGGCCGCCCACTTGGACCAGTGCCTGTTCTTCATGTGCAGTTTCACGTACCGCAGCACGTTGGTGTGGTCTAGCCACTTGTCGTGGTGCGGCACGCGAAGCTGTAGTGTGGCCGCGGCTGTGCCGGTGTCTGCACACGCCGGTGCGGTCTCGAACTTGAGGCCGAGGGTGCGGAGGTGGCGCTGGACGTCGACCCAGAGCGAGCCGATGTCGCCGTTGCGGCGCTTTGGTGGCGCGTCGGGCGACGTCCCGAGCTGCGAGTTAAGCAGCAGCTCACACAGCTCGTCCTCGCGGCCTGCCCAAGCCTGAGTGTCGACGCGGTGTCGCGCGTCGGCGATCTGCCGGAGCTGTACGCGCGCGATGCGCTGGGTGGCAGGGTCAGACGAGTTCAGCATCTGCCACCCGTATGCCACTTGGAGCGCTGCGTGCAGCTCCGTCAGTGGTAGCAGCCCCAGGCCGCCGCGCGACGTCGGCGCGTAGAAGAACTCCGTCGTGGCGTTGGCCGGAAGGCGCAGCAGGTGGCGCAATCCACGCGCGAGGTGGCGGTCGAAGCCCTGAAGCTGTTGGGCGAACGGCCGGAGGTGCCTGAGCGCGTACTCCACACGCGGGTACAGGTATACCTTCACGGCCTTGACGACTTGCCACGGTGTCAGGCCAGACAACAGCAGTGCCGTCGCATCGTGCTTCAGCTCGGTGAGCGTGGGAGCGAGCTCCGTGCGGCGGCGCACGTGGTCAAACCCGTCTCCGATCCCCAGGTACGTGTACGCGTCAGCCATGCCGAGCGCTGGGATCGGAGACCCGTCCAGCCGGACGCCGATGTCGCCAGTCTTGAGCACGCCGCGACCATCTCGCTGGACCGACATCGTACTGCACTTCGAGGGGTTTGCCTTCATGCCAGTCCAGCGGAGAAAGTCGGCGACCACCGCATGCTGGCGCTTGACGCCGTCGACGGTGCTGCTGAACACCTTCAGGTCGTCTGCGTACGCCGCCGCGCCGGGACGATCTTCGCCAGACATTTGGACGCCGGTGTCCGGCAGCTGCTGGAGCGCGTGGAGCAGCGGGCTGATCGCGGCTGTGAAGAGGTGGGGGCTAAGCGGGCAGCCTTGAAACACCCCCACCTTCAGGTCCACTGGCGAAGTGCTGCCGTCGGCTGCATTACCCACTGTGAATGCAGCACCGGCGTACAGTCCTTGGCAGCAGGCGATGAACTCGGCGGGCACTCCCAGTCGCTGAAGAATATCCCAAAGCAGAGCGTGTGGCACACTCCCAAAGGCATTGGCAAAGTCGTACCACACGACGTGCAGCTCCCGGCGCTTGCGTCGGGCTTGGTCGATCAGGGTGGCTGCCAGGAAGTTGTGCTCGCCACAGCCGTTCATCTTGCGGAAGCCCTTCTGCGCCGAAGCGTGTCGGTCGTTTGCGTCTAGCCAACGTGTAAAGCGGCGAGCCATCACGCCAGCGTAGAGCTTGTAGATTGCTTGCTGTAGGCAGATCGGGCGCCAGTTGGCAGGGTCGTCCCGATCTCCCTTCTTGAACAGCAGGCGGACCACTCCGAGCTTCCAGCTTTGCGGTACTCGTTGATGTCGCCAACAGCTCTCGAAAGCTGCGTGCAGGACCGGCAGTAACTGTGTCGCGAAGGTTTTATAGACGTCGTAGCCGACACCGTCTAGGCCCGGGCTAGAGTTTCCACGTACACGCAGGAGCTGATCTTCAATGTCATCCACGGTGGGGGCCTCGCGGAGCAGTTCCATCCGCTCCCGTGCTGCTGGCAGGCGCTCCAGGGCTTGACGGAACCTCTCACCGGTGCCCGCCATCGCCTCGAAGGTGTGGGTGGGCGTGTTCACTGCCGTGAAGAACTCGTGGAGCCGTTCGGCCGGTATAGGACAGGTGCCAGCGTTGGCAGGCTCTGACGGAGGCGGGGCCGTGGCTGCTGGGCCGGTCGACGTCCGCTTCGCGCGCGCCGCGGCGAGGATGCCGTCCACGCACTCTTTCTCTGAGGTGTCGAACTGGTGGCGGAGTTGCTGCTGTGCGACCGCAGAGTTGATGCGCCCCACCCGTCGACGCGCCTTGGCCACGGCACTGCGATTCCCTGGGGAGTGTCGTTGCACCGCGTGCAGTTCGTCGAGGGCTTCATCAAGGCGATGTTCCCGGTGGTGGCGCGTCACTCGTGGAGGTCGGCGTCGACGACGTCGTCGGGATCGGCGTTGTTGCCTGTGACGGCTGGTCGTGGTCGTGCGCGGGTGGCGCTGAGGATTGGCTGGCTGCTGGCGCTGGTCGGGCAGCGGGTCCCGTGGAGCGTGCGACGGTCGTGACTGTGGTTGCCCTGTGCGCGGCTGAGGAGGATGCTTGGCGACCTGGGAGTACGGCTGCAGCTTGTCGTACAAGAGGTGAGGGAGGGCCGTGATGTAGCCCTCAGCCGTCTCCCAGTCACTAGCATCCGTGATCTTGGCCGCGAGCGACGCTCCGAATCGCTCCACCATCGCACCAACCACCTCTGCCTCTTCGTCAGGGAGTTGGCGTAAGCGGAGGCGGGGTCTGCGCTGTGGGACTGCGTCCGGTCCGACTCGCATTGCTGCGTACACCTCACCATCGTCGATGTCGGCGAGGTCATCGTCTTGGTCGTCTGGATCAGTCGGTGTCCGGGGTGGAGGTCGAGCGACAGGTGTACCAGGTGCTGCCAGTGTCGGTGCGTCCGTGGTGGTGCGGGTGCAGCCGGTGCCGTCGACGTGAACGCCGCACTCCAACTTGGTACGACGGCGGTCGAGGGCGGCGTTGGCCAGGCGGTCGGCGTGGGCGTTCGCTTGGCGGTCGATGTGGTGGAGCGAGAAGCTCCCCACACGCGCGAGTTCCCTCTTGACGTGCCGGCGTAGCTCCCTGAGCCGGGTGCTTCTCGTGGCGAAGATGCCCCGCACCTGCTGAATGACGAGGGTGCTGTCGCCTTCCACGCGTAGGCATTTCACTCCATGATCGGCGGCGGCCCGGACGCCGAGCAGCAGCGCGGTGTACTCAGCCGTGTTGTTGGTCTCGCTGCTGCTCGGCATGTAGCAGGAGCACGTCCACACTACAGGGCCGTTGGGCTTGAACAGCGCTGCGCCAGCGCCGCCTGGCCCTGGGTTGGCTCGGCAGGCACCGTCGAAGCGCAGAAGCCACTCGCCATCCTGGTCGCCATCTCCATGGTCAGGTCCTCTGTCGTCCTTGGTCTCCTCGTCCTCCTTGGTCTCCTTGGTCTCCTCGTCGCGCGTCACGGCCGGCGGGAGCAAGCGGTTGGCAATCCTGGACGCCACCATGCTGCGCGGCAGTGGTGGGCCCCAACGAGGTGCAAGGACTTCACCGAGACGTGTGGCTACACGCTCGGCAACCAGTTCTCGGGGAAGCGGTGGGTCCCAACGTCCACGATCCTGCTGCACGGGGATCTGTGCTGCAACTGGTAGGGAGCTCGTCAGTGGGGGGGGCACTGCGAGCTCCGGGGTGTCTTGGCGGGGAGGGTCGAGCGCGGCGGTGACCGCCGGAACGGTGGCGTTGACTGCATCAGCAGTGGGGTTCAACTCCCCTGCTGCTGGCGCAGTCGCAGCCGAAGGAGGGTGCGTGAGGCTGGCACACGTTTGTGAGTGTCTCGCTGCAGCCAGTCTCGACGCGAAAGGCACGCCGCACGCGCAGTCCGCCGAAAACCGGTCAAGGAAGGTGGTGCGGCGGTGCCGAGAGTCACGGTGACGCGTCAGTGCTGCGAAACTGGCGGCCGAGTACACGCACAACGTGCAGTTGAAGCGCTGTGTGTTGTGCGCGTACACGGTGAGGACGGAGGCTGGATGGGCACTGGCTGCAGATAGCCTAGGCGCCGGGTCTTGAGTGCCGACCTCCTCCTCTGCGAGCAGCAGCTCGACCAGCTCGCGGATGTCTTCGTCGTCGTCGTCGCTGTCATTCAGGCGGCGACGCTTGCCGCCTACGCGCAGCTCAGGCGGCGGTGACAACGGTCGCTGTCCGGGTGTCGGGCACTGGGCGTCTTCGTCAACGTCCATGGGGACGGCGGCGACGACACGGTCTTCATGGTCTTGATGCATGTCGTCGCCGTCGTCCTCCTGCAGCCTCGAGCTGCTGAAGCTTCGCCAGATGCTGGACACGTCGCCGACTTGGAGCTCCACGCACGCGCGAGCCGAAGTTTCTTGGTCTTGAGGCGGCTCAGCGCGCGCGCGGTGCTCCACGGCGGCGCGTCCAACAGTTGGCAGTGCTTGTGCAGCTGCAACTGCTGCGACTCGATGAGTAGCAGCAGTCGCAACTGCGTCGGTGAGCATGCCGCCCGCCCTGCCGGGTATGGGCAGCACATTCGCGGGGTCCGTGGCGGTTGTGGTGGCGGTGGTCTTGCCCTGCGTGGCGGTGCCGTCATCGCCAGGCACATGGCGGTGCTGGTTGGCGTCGGCACCGGCCGCAGAAGCACGGTCTGCGGGCTTAATGGCTACTCCACCGGCGGGCAGCATGCCTGCCGCCCTGCCGGGTGGGTAGCCATCATTCGCGGGGTCTTCGGGGGCGGCAGCCGGCGTCAGCGTCGCTGCTGCTGCTGGAGCCGCTGTCGGAGGCGGAGGGAGTCGCTGTAGCGCGAGCCGTGGCGGCTGCAAGCGCTGGAGCAGGCACGGCCTGGTCGGGCAGCCTGCCGGCCGCCCTGCCGGGTCGTGCGAGCTCACGGGAGGGGTCTTGGCGAAGCACAGGAGCGGCGGCGTCATGGTCTTGCCCGTCGTCATCGCTGCTGTCGTCGCCGGTGTCGCCGCTGGGCTCATGGCAGACCGCCAGAGCTGCAGCTGTTGCTGCTGCCAGCGTTGCCCCGGGCGCTGTCCAATCGGGCAGCATACCGCCCGCCCTGCCGGGTGAGATTCGACCACTGGACGGGGGCAGGGCAGCGGCGAGCGGCGGGGAGGTAGGCGGCGGGTCTCCTCGAGCCGAACGGCGCGCTTGGGGGTCCGGCGGTGGGCTGGGGGCTCCACGGGAGCCGTCGTTCGCAGCGCCCTCCAGGGCGGCGCCTGCCCGGGCCGGGGCGGCTTCGGAGGCCGTACGGCAGAGTCGGGCTTGGGCGCTTGAGGCGTCTGGGCGCGTCGCGGCTGGGGGAGCAGACGGGCCAGACGGCCGTGGACTTGAGGCTGCCATTTCGGCAGCCGAAGCGGCGCCGGTGCCGAGCAGTGGCACCGCGCGTGGAGGCTCCGTCGGGCCGATTTCGCCGGTCAGCGGGCTCAAAACGGGGGCAAAACTGTGAAGGCCTAGCCCTAGTGGACCCGCTGGTGGACCCACTAGTGGATCCGCTGGCGGATCCACTGCCACGTCTCGTACAGCCTCGCCAGACGACGCGCTATAAAAAGACGCGTCGCTGGCGAAGCTGGAGTGGCTGGCCGTGGAGCACTCGCTGTCGGTGGACGGCGAGCGCTCCCGGGGCTCCCAGTCCGGCCACCAGAAGCGCATGCGTCGATGCGTTGGTGAAGGGTCGTAAAAGAAAAGAGAGATAGAAAAGAGTCAAATGCAGTTGGCCTCACGAGGTAGACGGTGAAAGACCTCGGAGACCGTCCCGTAAACGCCCAGCAAGCTGGCCGACACGGGATGTCCAAAAATGAATGTGAAAAAGATCCCCAAAAATGAGGAAAACCAGTTTTCACACTGATTAGAACAGAATATGTGTTCGTGTTTACCAGTTAGTAACCTCTCCGTAACTGAAATGTAGCCTAAAAATATGTATGTCACTAAAGGGAGGGTGTTCGTATCTTCCTGGGTTTCTGGAGAGCGGTTCCCTACCTGGGTAGTGCCCTGTCGGTCAAAAGACCAGCTTATCGCCGTGCCCTTGCCTGCGATGCGCGCCGCGGGGTCCCCCCAGACCCACGCGGTGCTCGCGAGGCGTTGCCGCTTCGTTGTCCTTCGCGGTGGCGCCGGCAGTGCCAGCCCCAGATGCGGTGGCTGGCACGGATGCAGTGGCTCGACAACTGAAGGTCCAGTTGTCGGGCCTCGCGCTTGTGCAACTTCAACTTCTCGGTGTACGTCTTGAAGTTGCTGGGCTGCACGGAGCCCAGCGACCCGTACACAATCGCCGCGGTCTGCACCTGCCATCCCTGCACCCGCAACTCCGCCACAATAGGTTGGTACTTGAGTGTCTTGTAGTCGTGGCTGAGTTGCAGGGAGGAGTGGCGGGCGCCGGCCGCATGATCCTCGAACGTGACCGCCAAGTCGGCGATCACCATCTTCTTGGCGGCCACGTTCCGCAGGACAATGTCGGGTCGCAGAGCTGCGCCTGTATACTCAGGCACCGTCTGGTTCAGGCGCAGCTCCGTGGTTGACTTGGTGCGCTCAAGTGCGCCGCGGATCTTGGACCCGATCTGCTCCAAGGCGTCGTCGTGGCGCTGGCGGATAGCGTCCATGTTGGACGCGCAGTGGTTGAGAGTGTGGGCCAGCGTCTCGGCCGAGGAGCAGGTCGGGTCCCTGCAAGTCTTGCTGGACCGCAGCCGCTTGCGCTTGAGCACAGCGTTCGTGTCGACTTGGTTGAGGCGGGCCATGATGCCGAACCGGTGCTCCGCGTCCGAAAGGCCCGCCCCCGTCGTCACGAACTTGGCTCCGAGGCCGCCGTGCACACGCACCGTTTTGCCTTGGTCCACCAGGCCCTTCCACCGGGTCTGGTGGCGTATCTTCATGTGCAACTTCACGTGCCGCAACACGGTCTTGTGGTCGAGCCACTTGGTGTGGTGTGGCACGCGAAGTGCCAGCTCGTCCTGGCCGTCGCGGTCGTCTTGAACCGTCAGGCTGAGGTGGTGGAGGCAGAGCGTGCGCTGCACGTCCGTCCACATTGACCCGATGTCGCCGTTGCGGCGTAGCTTCTCAGCGTGGGGCGAGGCGGCGAGCTCGGAGTTGAGAAAGAGTCGCACGAGCTCGTCATCGCGTCCTCGCCAGTGCTCCTCCTGCAGGCGAAAGCGCTTGCGTGCCACCTGGCACACCTGAGTCTTGGCCACTGCCACGACTGCTGGGTCCTTCGAGTGCAGCATTTGCCACGCGTGTGCCACCTGCAGAGCCTGGTGCATCTCCACCAGCGACTGCAGGCCCAGCCCACCACCAGACGTAGGCGTGTAGAAGAACTCGGTGGTGGCGGACTGGGGGAGATGCATCAGGTGGCGTAGTCCTCGGACTACGGTGCGGTCGAAGCCTTGGAGCTGGGACTGAAGCGGGCGCAGGTGGCGAAGCGCATACTCTACCTTGGGGTACACATAGGTCTTGAGTGCCTTGACTACCTGCCACGCGGCCAGACCTGACTGCATCAGCGCCACCGCCTCTCGCTTGATCTGTTGGATCTTGGGTTCAAGCTGGAGGCGGTGGCGCACGTGGTCGAAGCCATCGCCCACCCCCAGGTACCTGTAGCTTTCCTGGAGCGAGAGGGTGGCGATGGCATCGCCATGTAGTTGTAGTTGCATGGTGTCGTCACGGACAGGGTTGCCGCGGGCGTTCGTGGTCACTGCGAGGCTGGCACACTTGGCAGGGTTCGCACGCAACCCGGTCCACGCGAGGAAGCGAGCGACAACACCGTGACACTTGCGGATGCCGGCGGCGCTGTCGCTGAACACCTTGAGGTCATCCGCGTAGGCGGTGGTGCACGGTCGTACACCCTCCGCCAGCGGCACACCCACTCCGTCGAGCTGCTCCAGTCGCCGCACAAGCGGCACCAGCGCCGAGATGAAGAGGAGGGGGCTCAAGGGACATCCTTGGTAGACGCCCACCTCCTGGCGCACTGGGTCCGTCGGTCCGTCAGCTGCGTTGCCAACCACGAAAGCCGAGCCATCGTAGATGTCTTGGCAGCGGGCGATGAAGCTGTTCTCAACGCCGAGGTGGCGGAGCACGCGCCACATGAGCTGCTGTGGCAGCGAACCAAATGCGTTGCGCAAGTCGTACCAGACTTGGTACAGCTTGCGGTGCATCCGCCGAGTCTGGTCCAGAAGCGACGTCGCGGTGAAGTTGTGCTCGTGACACCCATTGAAGGCTCGGAAACCCTTCTGTGCCATCGGTAATCGCCCGTTGCGCTCCAGCCATCGCGACAGTCGACGTGCCAGCAGCCCGCTGTAGAGCTTGTAGATCGTGGGCTGCAGGCAGATCGGCCGCCAGTTGGCTGGCTGCATCGGGTCGCCCTTCTTGTGGATGAGGCGAACGATGCCCACCTTCCAGAGGGCAGGTACGCGCCGATGCAGCCAGCAGAACTGGAACGCGGCGTGGAGGAGCGGTACAAGCTGTGCCGCGAAGCGGCGGTAGATGGCGTAGCTGATGCCGTCATGGCCGGGGCTGGAGTCCTTGGCCGAAGAGGAGAGCTGGTCCTCCACGTCGTCCACCGTGAGCTCGTCCTCGAAGGCGTCGGTCTCCGCGGTGGCCGGCAGGAAGCTGTCCATTGCCGCCCGAAATTCCTGGCCCTCCGTTGCGTCGTAGTGAAACGGTGCGGGTGCCGTGCTGGTGCCGGTGAAGTGGCGGTGGAGCTCGTCGCGGCCAATGGGGCACGTCTCTGGGTGCTCCTCCCCCGCCGTCTCCACCAACACGCTCTTCAGGAGCCGCTCCACGCACTTCGCTTCGTCCTTGGCGAAGGCCTGACGCAGTTCCTGCGTCGCCATCGACGTGCGCACCCGGCCGACGCGGCGTCGTGCCTTGCGCACGGCGCGTTGGTCTGTCGGCGCTGTTCGCTGCACCGTGGACAAGTCGTCCAAGGCCTCGTCCAGGCGGTGTTCGCGCTGGTTGCGCGTCACACGAGGTGGGCGGTTGCGGTGCTGGTGTGGTCGCGGCGCCGAGTTGACGGGCAGCGTAGACGAGTACGGCCGTAGCACCTCGCGGATGCCGTCAGGGATCGCGCCGATGTATCCCTCACCTGATGCCCAGCTGTCAGCGTCCACAATCTTGCTCGCCATGGCCTCGGCGAACGTCTGCAAGGCGGCGGACGCGGCGTCGTGCTCGTCGTCACTGAGCTGGCGAAGACGAAGCCGAGGTTGCCGCGCTGGAGCTGATCCGGGGCCAATAGGTAGGGTGGGGAACGTTTCACCTCCGTCACGCGCGGCAATCTCGGCTTCGACCTCCACCTCCTGGCGCCGTTGAACCTCGTCACCGTCGTCACCTGAGCTGTCTCCCGCAGTGTAGACAGGTGCAGGGGTTTCTGCGCTCGGCGTTGGCGTCCTGGCTGTGGTTGGCTGGTAGCAGGCGGTCGGAGTCTGGTCGTGCGGGCCGCACTCCGAGGAGGTACGTCGCTGGTCCAGCGCCTTGTTGGCCAAGCGATCCGCGTGTGCGTTGGCCTTACGGTCGATGTGCTGGAGCTTGTGGTGTTCCAGGGAACGTAGGCCAAAGCGCACGCGATTGCGGAGGCGGCGCAATCTGGCATTCGTGCAGCTAAAGGTGCCTCGCACCTGCGCGAGCACCAGATTGCTGTCTCCCTCGACCCTCAAGTGAGTGACGCCGTGGTGAAGCGCACTCTGCACTCCGAGCAGCAGTGCCGTATACTCGGCGGTGTTGTTCGTTTCTTGGCTGCTCGGGAGGTAGTGGGAGCACGTCCACACCACGGTGTCACTCGGGTCGAAGAGCGCTGCGCCAGCTCCACCCGGTCCGGGGTTGCGGCGGCACGCGCCGTCAAAGCGTAGTGTCCACATGCTGCTTGGTGGTTGCCCCGTGTCGGAGTTCATTGTCTGTGCGTTCGGGGTGACAGCCTCCATCGGCTCCGGAAGTTGGCCAGTGGCCCCGGAGGCGCTGGCAGGAAGTTGGCCGAAGGCCCCTGCCGCGCGTGGAGGTCCCCACCTCGATGCTGGGCGGCGTGCAGCACGTGGGATGCACACCTTGGGTCCCCATCTTGTCTGTGTCCGGCGCCTTCCTTCACCGAGCTTGTCCGGGCGATACACTGGGGCTGCCTTGGTCTGTAGGCCAGTGGCCAGTGACGCGATCGCCGCAGCACCGACAGCTCGGTGCCGTGGACCCCATCGCGAACGGGTGGGTGCTTGGTGCTGTTGCACTGGTCGTCGATCTCGCCGCGACGGTGCAGGTGCAGCCGCAGCCTCACCAGTAACCAACTGCGCGATGGCTGCAGCTGCCACTGCTTTGGGGTGCGGGCCCCAGCGTGTCGTCTTGGACGTGGCGGTGGTGGTGGCCGTGAATACCGGTGTCGGCGGCGCGTGCACCTCCATCTCTATGTCCTGGAGCAGCTCCTCCTCCGCTTCCTGCATCAGTTCGTCCAGGTCCAGCTGTGGGTCGATCGGCGGGTTGAGTCGGCGGCGTTTGCCGGCAACTCGATGCTCTGGAGGTGGCGAGAGTGGCTCCAGTGCGTGGGGGTCGTACTGGAGCCCAGGAGTAGCGGTGGGCACGACGCTCTGCAGGGTGGCAGTATCTGCAGCTGTAGTGTCACTTGATGCGGCTGCTACAGCTGCAGATGCTGCCGCGAGGAGAGGACCGGAGGGTGCAAGGTCCTCCTCCTCGCTGTCGACATGGAGCACACTGGAGGTCGGGTCGCGCGCGACAGTCACGGCGGTATGTGTGCTGTGTACACAGGCTTGAGCGTGTCGCGTGGCTGCCGCGCGCGACCGGAAGCCGATGCCGCACGTACATCCGCTGTGGAAGTGATCCACGAAGCGGATGCGGCGGTGTGCTGAGTGGCGGTGCTTGGTGAGAGCAGCGAGGTCGCGAGCAGTGTGCGCGCACAACGCGCAAGAGAATGCAGAGGCGTTGTGCGCGTACACTGCCAGCACCGGGTCCAGGGAGCCGATGTTCGGCACATGATGTTGAGTTCTTGGACCCGGTGCTGCTTGAGCGGCCTTGAGCTGTGCTGCCACTGCGTCGCTGTCCTCGGTCTTGGCCTCATCTCCGTCGGCCGTAAAGCGTCCGCTCCTGCTGGTCGCGTCGCTGTCTTGAAGCTCCGCGCGCGCGCGAGCCAGGAAGTCATGGTCTTGGTACGGCTCAGCGCGCGCGTGGTGCTCCACGGCGGCGCGTCCAGAAGGAGGTGCTTGTGCAGCTGCGACTACTGCGACTCGATGAGCAGCAGCAGTCACAGCTGCGGCGGAGACTTGGGCGGTGACAGCCAACACAGAGGCGTCACCGTCGGCGAGCATGCCGCCCGCCCTGCCGGGTGAGCGCACGGCATTCGCAGGGTCCTTGGTGGGCGTGGCGGCGGCGGTCTTGCCCGGCGTGGCGTCTGCGACGTCGCCAGGTGCACGGCTGTGCTGGTTGGCGGCAGCGGCGGCCGCAGGAGCGCGGTCTGCAGTCGCTGTGGCTACTCCACCGGCGGGCAGCATGCCTGCCGCCCTGCCGGGTGGGTAGCCATCAGTCGCGGGGTCTTCGGGCGGCACAGGAGCGGCGGCGGCGTCGTCTTGGTCGTTGTCGTCGTCGCTGCTGTCGCTGGGGTCGTCCTCGGCCACGGTAGAGCCCGCCAGAGCGCGAGCCGTGGCGGCTACGAGCGCTGCCCCTGGTGCTGGCCTGTCGGACAGCATGCCGCCCGCCCTGCCGGGTGAAATTCGACCACTGGAGGCAGGCAGGGCGGCGGCGAGCGGTGGAGAGGCGAGCTGCGGGTCTTGAGCAGACGAACGGCGCGCTTGGGGGTCCGGCGGTGGGCTGGGGTCTCCACGGGAGCCGTCGTTCGCAGCGCCCTCCTGGGCGGCGCCTGCCTCGGCCGAGGCGGCGGCTTCGAAGCCGGAGGCAGAATCTGTCGCCTGAGCGAGCAGGGATTCTCCCATACTCAGGCCGAGTATGGGAGACCCCGGCCCTGAAGTGGGAGGGCCCGGGGGACGGGAGACGGGCGCACTGGCGCCGAAAGGACGCGGCGGTGCGGTCGCAGACCGGGTGCCCGTTTGGGCGACAGGAGGCCCGACCCGCGACGCGGCTTGGGGGACGACGGGGCCAGAGGGTTGCCAACCCCTGGCCGAAATTGCAGCGCCGGGCTCCACGCCGTCGCGGAGCAGCGGTGGCGCGCGTGGAGCCTCCGGCGGCGCCGTTTCGGGCTCGCGAGAGCTCAAAACGGGGGCTAAAGTGTGCAACCCTAGCCCGAGCGGATCCGCTGGTGGATCCACTCCGCGAACAGCCGCCAAATCGGCGACGTCATCGAGCGCGTCATAGAACGACGCGTCGCTGGCGAGACTCGATTGGCTGGCTGTGGACGCCTCCGAGTCGGAGGACGCCGAGCGGTCTCTCATTGGCCAAAATAGACGCATGTCGCAATCTAATTGGCCAAAAAGATGTCCACGTGGACACTCAAAAAAAGGGACAAGGCCAAGGGCCGGAACGTAGGTGGACAGTAGTAGAAAAGAGTCAAATGCAGTTGGCCTCACGAGGTAGACGGTGAAAGACCTCGGAGACCGTCCCGTAAACGCCCAGCAAGCTGGCCGACACGGGATGTCCAAAAATGAATGTGAAAAAGATCCCCAAAAATGAGGAAAACCAGTTTTCACACTGATTAGAACAGAGAAGTTTGTGTATTTACCATTTGGTTATGTCCTTTTTTTGTCTATCTGATACCTAGCAGTGAAGTGGTAATGTATCTGATAAGTCGGATTCGATCACCGAAATGGGTTTCGAGGGCGGTTCCCTACATGGGTGTGGCCCTGTCGGCCGCAATGGGCCCGTGTTGCCGTCTAGTGGCGGCCAGTGCGCGGTGGAGTCCCCCCGGTCTCCACCACCCGACTACCCCGTGACGCTTGGCGTGGCTGCTGTTGCCGCGCCCGATGCTGGCTGCAGTGCAGGTTCCAGATGCGGCGGCTGGACTGAATGCATGCCACCGAAAGCGTCCGGTCCAGCCGCTTCGCATCACGCTTGAGCAGGCCAAGGTGCTCGGTGTAGACCTTGTGGTTGCTGCCGGCGACCGCGCCAAGCGACCCGTACACGAGCGCCGAGAGGTGCACTTTCCATCCTTGGCGCTCGAGGTGTCGCTTGACGCGGTCATACTTGGCCCTCTTGTGAGCGGCGATACGGGCCAGCGCCGAGCTCTCCGGGTCGTCGCTCGCCTGCTCCTCGAACGCTACGGCCAAGTCGACCACCGCCACCGTCTTCTTGGTGTGGTTGTACAGCTGGAGGTCGGGCCGTAGCGCGAGGCCGGCGAGCGACGGCACGGTCTGGTTCGTGCGGAGCTCGACACGGTCCTTGCCGTCGCTGGACGCCGCGATGAGCGCGCGCTCGATGGTCTTGAGCGCGTCATCGTGCCGGCCACGGACCGCGTCCATGGTGCCTGGGCAGTGGTTGAGCACGTGCGCCAGTGTCTCCACCCTGGAGCATCCCGGCTGCCGGCAGCGGTCGTGGGCCCGGAGACGCCGCCGCTTGAGCACGCTGTGCGTGTCGAGCTGGTTCAGGCGGGCGGCCACCGCGAAGCGATAGTCAGCTTCCCACATGCCTCGCGGCCGCGTGAGGAAGCTGCTGCCAACGCCGCCGTGCGCGTGTGCCGTCCTGCCTTGGTCGCGCATGGCCGCCCACTTGGACCAGTGCCTGTTCTTCATGTGCAGTTTCACGTACCGCAGCACGTTGGTGTGGTCTAGCCACTTGTCGTGGTGCGGCACGCGAAGCTGTAGTGTGGCCGCGGCTGTGCCGGTGTCTGCACACGCCGGTGCGGTCTCGAACTTGAGGCCGAGGGTGCGGAGGTGGCGCTGGACGTCGACCCAGAGCGAGCCGATGTCGCCGTTGCGGCGCTTTGGTGGCGCGTCGGGCGACGTCCCGAGCTGCGAGTTAAGCAGCAGCTCACACAGCTCGTCCTCGCGGCCTGCCCAAGCCTGAGTGTCGACGCGGTGTCGCGCGTCGGCGATCTGCCGGAGCTGTACGCGCGCGATGCGCTGGGTGGCAGGGTCAGACGAGTTCAGCATCTGCCACCCGTATGCCACTTGGAGCGCTGCGTGCAGCTCCGTCAGTGGTAGCAGCCCCAGGCCGCCGCGCGACGTCGGCGCGTAGAAGAACTCCGTCGTGGCGTTGGCCGGAAGGCGCAGCAGGTGGCGCAATCCACGCGCGAGGTGGCGGTCGAAGCCCTGAAGCTGTTGGGCGAACGGCCGGAGGTGCCTGAGCGCGTACTCCACACGCGGGTACAGGTATACCTTCACGGCCTTGACGACTTGCCACGGTGTCAGGCCAGACAACAGCAGTGCCGTCGCATCGTGCTTCAGCTCGGTGAGCGTGGGAGCGAGCTCCGTGCGGCGGCGCACGTGGTCAAACCCGTCTCCGATCCCCAGGTACGTGTACGCGTCAGCCATGCCGAGCGCTGGGATCGGAGACCCGTCCAGCCGGACGCCGATGTCGCCAGTCTTGAGCACGCCGCGACCATCTCGCTGGACCGACATCGTACTGCACTTCGAGGGGTTTGCCTTCATGCCAGTCCAGCGGAGAAAGTCGGCGACCACCGCATGCTGGCGCTTGACGCCGTCGACGGTGCTGCTGAACACCTTCAGGTCGTCTGCGTACGCCGCCGCGCCGGGACGATCTTCGCCAGACATTTGGACGCCGGTGTCCGGCAGCTGCTGGAGCGCGTGGAGCAGCGGGCTGATCGCGGCTGTGAAGAGGTGGGGGCTAAGCGGGCAGCCTTGAAACACCCCCACCTTCAGGTCCACTGGCGAAGTGCTGCCGTCGGCTGCATTACCCACTGTGAATGCAGCACCGGCGTACAGTCCTTGGCAGCAGGCGATGAACTCGGCGGGCACTCCCAGTCGCTGAAGAATATCCCAAAGCAGAGCGTGTGGCACACTCCCAAAGGCATTGGCAAAGTCGTACCACACGACGTGCAGCTCCCGGCGCTTGCGTCGGGCTTGGTCGATCAGGGTGGCTGCCAGGAAGTTGTGCTCGCCACAGCCGTTCATCTTGCGGAAGCCCTTCTGCGCCGAAGCGTGTCGGTCGTTTGCGTCTAGCCAACGTGTAAAGCGGCGAGCCATCACGCCAGCGTAGAGCTTGTAGATTGCTTGCTGTAGGCAGATCGGGCGCCAGTTGGCAGGGTCGTCCCGATCTCCCTTCTTGAACAGCAGGCGGACCACTCCGAGCTTCCAGCTTTGCGGTACTCGTTGATGTCGCCAACAGCTCTCGAAAGCTGCGTGCAGGACCGGCAGTAACTGTGTCGCGAAGGTTTTATAGACGTCGTAGCCGACACCGTCTAGGCCCGGGCTAGAGTTTCCACGTACACGCAGGAGCTGATCTTCAATGTCATCCACGGTGGGGGCCTCGCGGAGCAGTTCCATCCGCTCCCGTGCTGCTGGCAGGCGCTCCAGGGCTTGACGGAACCTCTCACCGGTGCCCGCCATCGCCTCGAAGGTGTGGGTGGGCGTGTTCACTGCCGTGAAGAACTCGTGGAGCCGTTCGGCCGGTATAGGACAGGTGCCAGCGTTGGCAGGCTCTGACGGAGGCGGGGCCGTGGCTGCTGGGCCGGTCGACGTCCGCTTCGCGCGCGCCGCGGCGAGGATGCCGTCCACGCACTCTTTCTCTGAGGTGTCGAACTGGTGGCGGAGTTGCTGCTGTGCAACCGCAGAGTTGATGCGCCCCACCCGTCGACGCGCCTTGGCCACGGCACTGCGATTCCCTGGGGAGTGTCGTTGCACCGCGTGAAGTTCGTCGAGGGCTTCATCAAGGCGATGTTCCCGGTGGTGGCGCGTCACTCGTGGAGGTCGGCGTCGACGACGTCGTCGGGATCGGCGTTGTTGCCTGTGACGGCTGGTCGTGGTCGTGCGCGGGTGGCGCTGAGGATTGGCTGGCTGCTGGCGCTGGTCGGGCAGCGGGTCCCGTGGAGCGTGCGACGGTCGTGACTGTGGTTGCCCTGTGCGCGGCTGAGGAGGATGCTTGGCGACCTGGGAGTACGGCTGCAGCTTGTCGTACAAGAGGTGAGGGAGGGCCGTGATGTAGCCCTCAGCCGTCTCCCAGTCACTAGCATCCGTGATCTTGGCCGCGAGCGACGCTCCGAATCGCTCCACCATCGCACCAACCACCTCTGCCTCTTCGTCAGGGAGTTGGCGTAAGCGGAGGCGGGGTCTGCGCTGTGGGACTGCGTCCGGTCCGACTCGCATTGCTGCGTACACCTCACCATCGTCGATGTCGGCGAGGTCATCGTCTTGGTCGTCTGGATCAGTCGGTGTCCGGGGTGGAGGTCGAGCGACAGGTGTACCAGGTGCTGCCAGTGTCGGTGCGTCCGTGGTGGTGCGGGTGCAGCCGGTGCCGTCGACGTGAACGCCGCACTCCAACTTGGTACGACGGCGGTCGAGGGCGGCGTTGGCCAGGCGGTCGGCGTGGGCGTTCGCTTGGCGGTCGATGTGGTGGAGCGAGAAGCTCCCCACACGCGCGAGTTCCCTCTTGACGTGCCGGCGTAGCTCCCTGAGCCGGGTGCTTCTCGTGGCGAAGATGCCCCGCACCTGCTGAATGACGAGGGTGCTGTCGCCTTCCACGCGTAGGCATTTCACTCCATGATCGGCGGCGGCCCGGACGCCGAGCAGCAGCGCGGTGTACTCAGCCGTGTTGTTGGTCTCGCTGCTGCTCGGCATGTAGCAGGAGCACGTCCACACTACAGGGCCGTTGGGCTTGAACAGCGCTGCGCCAGCGCCGCCTGGCCCTGGGTTGGCTCGGCAGGCACCGTCGAAGCGCAGAAGCCACTCGCCATCCTGGTCGCCATCTCCATGGTCAGGTCCTCTGTCGTCCTTGGTCTCCTCGTCCTCCTTGTCCTCCTTGGTCTCCTCGTCGCGCGTCACGGCCGGCGGGAGCAAGCGGTTGGCAATCCTGGACGCCACCATGCTGCGCGGCAGTGGTGGGCCCCAACGAGGTGCAAGGACTTCACCGAGACGTGTGGCTACACGCTCGGCAACCAGTTCTCGGGGAAGCGGTGGGTCCCAACGTCCACGATCCTGCTGCACGGGGATCTGTGCTGCAACTGGTAGGGAGCTCGTCAGTGGGGGGGGGGCACTGCGAGCTCCGGGGTGTCTTGGCGGGGAGGGTCGAGCGCGGCGGTGACCGCCGGAACGGTGGCGTTGACTGCATCAGCAGTGGGGTTCAACTCCCCTGCTGCTGGCGCAGTCGCAGCCGAAGGAGGGTGCGTGAGGCTGGCACACGTTTGTGAGTGTCTCGCTGCAGCCAGTCTCGACGCGAAAGGCACGCCGCACGCGCAGTCCGCCGAAAACCGGTCAAGGAAGGTGGTGCGGCGGTGCCGAGAGTCACGGTGACGCGTCAGTGCTGCGAAACTGGCGGCCGAGTACACGCACAACGTGCAGTTGAAGCGCTGTGTGTTGTGCGCGTACACGGTGAGGACGGAGGCTGGATGGGCACTGGCTGCAGATAGCCTAGGCGCCGGGTCTTGAGTGCCGACCTCCTCCTCTGCGAGCAGCAGCTCGACCAGCTCGCGGATGTCTTCGTCGTCGTCGTCGCTGTCATTCAGGCGGCGACGCTTGCCGCCTACGCGCAGCTCAGGCGGCGGTGACAACGGTCGCTGTCCGGGTGTCGGGCACTGGGCGTCTTCGTCAACGTCCATGGGGACGGCGGCGACGACACGGTCTTCATGGTCTTGATGCATGTCGTCGCCGTCGTCCTCCTGCAGCCTCGAGCTGCTGAAGCTTCGCCAGATGCTGGACACGTCGCCGACTTGGAGCTCCACGCACGCGCGAGCCGAAGTTTCTTGGTCTTGAGGCGGCTCAGCGCGCGCGCGGTGCTCCACGGCGGCGCGTCCAACAGTTGGCAGTGCTTGTGCAGCTGCAACTGCTGCGACTCGATGAGTAGCAGCAGTCGCAACTGCGTCGGTGAGCATGCCGCCCGCCCTGCCGGGTATGGGCAGCACATTCGCGGGGTCCGTGGCGGTTGTGGTGGCGGTGGTCTTGCCCTGCGTGGCGGTGCCGTCATCGCCAGGCACATGGCGGTGCTGGTTGGCGTCGGCACCGGCCGCAGAAGCACGGTCTGCGGGCTTAATGGCTACTCCACCGGCGGGCAGCATGCCTGCCGCCCTGCCGGGTGGGTAGCCATCATTCGCGGGGTCTTCGGGGGCGGCAGCGCCGGCGTCAGCGTCGCTGCTGCTGCTGGAGCCGCTGTCGGAGGCGGAGGGAGTCGCTGTAGCGCGAGCCGTGGCGGCTGCAAGCGCTGGAGCAGGCACGGCCTGGTCGGGCAGCCTGCCGGCCGCCCTGCCGGGTCGTGCGAGCTCACGGGAGGGGTCTTGGCGAAGCACAGGAGCGGCGGCGTCATGGTCTTGCCCGTCGTCATCGCTGCTGTCGTCGCCGGTGTCGCCGCTGGGCTCATGGCAGACCGCCAGAGCTGCAGCTGTTGCTGCTGCCAGCGTTGCCCCGGGCGCTGTCCAATCGGGCAGCATACCGCCCGCCCTGCCGGGTGAGATTCGACCACTGGACGGGGGCAGGGCAGCGGCGAGCGGCGGGGAGGTAGGCGGCGGGTCTCCTCGAGCCGAACGGCGCGCTTGGGGGTCCGGCGGTGGGCTGGGGGCTCCACGGGAGCCGTCGTTCGCAGCGCCCTCCAGGGCGGCGCCTGCCCGGGCCGGGGCGGCGGCTTCGGAGGCCGTACGGCAGAGTCGGGCTTGGGCGCTTGAGGCGTCTGGGCGCGTCGCGGCTGGGGGAGCAGACGGGCCAGACGGCCGTGGACTTGAGGCTGCCATTTCGGCAGCCGAAGCGGCGCCGGTGCCGAGCAGTGGCACCGCGCGTGGAGGCTCCGTCGGGCCGATTTCGCCGGTCAGCGGGCTCAAAACGGGGGCAAAACTGTGAAGGCCTAGCCCTAGTGGACCCGCTGGTGGACCCACTAGTGGATCCGCTGGCGGATCCACTGCCACGTCTCGTACAGCCTCGCCAGACGACGCGCTATAAAAAGACGCGTCGCTGGCGAAGCTGGAGTGGCTGGCCGTGGAGCACTCGCTGTCGGTGGACGGCGAGCGCTCCCGGGGCTCCCAGTCCGGCCACCAAAAGCGCATGCGTCGATGCGTTGGTGAAGGGTCGTAAAAGAAAAGAGAGATAGAAAAGAGTCAAATGCAGTTGGCCTCACGAGGTAGACGGTGAAAGACCTCGGAGACCGTCCCGTAAACGCCCAGCAAGCTGGCCGACACGGGATGTCCAAAAATGAATGTGAAAAAGATCCCCAAAAATGAGGAAAACCAGTTTTCACACTGATTAGAACAGAATATGTGTTCGTGTTTACCAGTTAGTAACCTCTCCGTAACTGAAATGTAGCCTAAAAATATGTATGTCACTAAAGGGAGGGTGTTCGTATCTTCCTGGGTTTCTGGAGAGCGGTTCCCTACCTGGGTAGTGCCCTGTCGGTCAAAAGACCAGCTTATCGCCGTGCCCTTGCCTGCGATGCGCGCCGCGGGGTCCCCCCAGACCCACGCGGTGCTCGCGAGGCGTTGCCGCTTCGTTGTCCTTCGCGGTGGCGCCGGCAGTGCCAGCCCCAGATGCGGTGGCTGGCACGGATGCAGTGGCTCGACAACTGAAGGTCCAGTTGTCGGGCCTCGCGCTTGTGCAACTTCAACTTCTCGGTGTACGTCTTGAAGTTGCTGGGCTGCACGGAGCCCAGCGACCCGTACACAATCGCCGCGGTCTGCACCTGCCATCCCTGCACCCGCAACTCCGCCACAATAGGTTGGTACTTGAGTGTCTTGTAGTCGTGGCTGAGTTGCAGGGAGGAGTGGCGGGCGCCGGCCGCATGATCCTCGAACGTGACCGCCAAGTCGGCGATCACCATCTTCTTGGCGGCCACGTTCCGCAGGACAATGTCGGGTCGCAGAGCTGCGCCTGTATACTCAGGCACCGTCTGGTTCAGGCGCAGCTCCGTGGTTGACTTGGCGCGCTCAAGTGCGCCGCGGATCTTGGACCCGATCTGCTCCAAGGCGTCGTCGTGGCGCTGGCGGATAGCGTCCATGTTGGACGCGCAGTGGTTGAGAGTGTGGGCCAGCGTCTCGGCCGAGGAGCAGGTCGGGTCCCTGCAAGTCTTGCTGGACCGCAGCCGCTTGCGCTTGAGCACAGCGTTCGTGTCGACTTGGTTGAGGCGGGCCATGATGCCGAACCGGTGCTCCGCGTCCGAAAGGCCCGCCCCCGTCGTCACGAACTTGGCTCCGAGGCCGCCGTGCACACGCACCGTTTTGCCTTGGTCCACCAGGCCCTTCCACCGGGTCTGGTGGCGTATCTTCATGTGCAACTTCACGTGCCGCAACACGGTCTTGTGGTCGAGCCACTTGGTGTGGTGTGGCACGCGAAGTGCCAGCTCGTCCTGGCCGTCGCGGTCGTCTTGAACCGTCAGGCTGAGGTGGTGGAGGCAGAGCGTGCGCTGCACGTCCGTCCACATTGACCCGATGTCGCCGTTGCGGCGTAGCTTCTCAGCGTGGGGCGAGGCGGCGAGCTCGGAGTTGAGAAAGAGTCGCACGAGCTCGTCATCGCGTCCTCGCCAGTGCTCCTCCTGCAGGCGAAAGCGCTTGCGTGCCACCTGGCACACCTGAGTCTTGGCCACTGCCACGACTGCTGGGTCCTTCGAGTGCAGCATTTGCCACGCGTGTGCCACCTGCAGAGCCTGGTGCATCTCCACCAGCGACTGCAGGCCCAGCCCACCACCAGACGTAGGCGTGTAGAAGAACTCGGTGGTGGCGGACTGGGGGAGATGCATCAGGTGGCGTAGTCCTCGGACTACGGTGCGGTCGAAGCCTTGGAGCTGGGACTGAAGCGGGCGCAGGTGGCGAAGCGCATACTCTACCTTGGGGTACACATAGGTCTTGAGTGCCTTGACTACCTGCCACGCGGCCAGACCTGACTGCATCAGCGCCACCGCCTCTCGCTTGATCTGTTGGATCTTGGGTTCAAGCTGGAGGCGGTGGCGCACGTGGTCGAAGCCATCGCCCACCCCCAGGTACCTGTAGCTTTCCTGGAGCGAGAGGGTGGCGATGGCATCGCCATGTAGTTGTAGTTGCATGGTGTCGTCACGGACAGGGTTGCCGCGGGCGTTCGTGGTCACTGCGAGGCTGGCACACTTGGCAGGGTTCGCACGCAACCCGGTCCACGCGAGGAAGCGAGCGACAACACCGTGACACTTGCGGATGCCGGCGGCGCTGTCGCTGAACACCTTGAGGTCATCCGCGTAGGCGGTGGTGCACGGTCGTACACCCTCCGCCAGCGGCACACCCACTCCGTCGAGCTGCTCCAGTCGCCGCACAAGCGGCACCAGCGCCGAGATGAAGAGGAGGGGGCTCAAGGGACATCCTTGGTAGACGCCCACCTCCTGGCGCACTGGGTCCGTCGGTCCGTCAGCTGCGTTGCCAACCACGAAAGCCGAGCCATCGTAGATGTCTTGGCAGCGGGCGATGAAGCTGTTCTCAACGCCGAGGTGGCGGAGCACGCGCCACATGAGCTGCTGTGGCAGCGAACCAAATGCGTTGCGCAAGTCGTACCAGACTTGGTACAGCTTGCGGTGCATCCGCCGAGTCTGGTCCAGAAGCGACGTCGCGGTGAAGTTGTGCTCGTGACACCCATTGAAGGCTCGGAAACCCTTCTGTGCCATCGGTAATCGCCCGTTGCGCTCCAACCATCGCGACAGTCGACGTGCCAGCAGCCCGCTGTAGAGCTTGTAGATCGTGGGCTGCAGGCAGATCGGCCGCCAGTTGGCTGGCTGCATCGGGTCGCCCTTCTTGTGGATGAGGCGAACGATGCCCACCTTCCAGAGGGCAGGTACGCGCCGATGCAGCCAGCAGAACTGGAACGCGGCGTGGAGGAGCGGTACAAGCTGTGCCGCGAAGCGGCGGTAGATGGCGTAGCTGATGCCGTCATGGCCGGGGCTGGAGTCCTTGGCCGAAGAGGAGAGCTGGTCCTCCACGTCGTCCACCGTGAGCTCGTCCTCGAAGGCGTCGGTCTCCGCGGTGGCCGGCAGGAAGCTGTCCATTGCCGCCCGAAATTCCTGGCCCTCCGTTGCGTCGTAGTGAAACGGTGCGGGTGCCGTGCTGGTGCCGGTGAAGTGGCGGTGGAGCTCGTCGCGGCCAATGGGGCACGTCTCTGGGTGCTCCTCCCCCGCCGTCTCCACCAACACGCTCTTCAGGAGCCGCTCCACGCACTTCGCTTCGTCCTTGGCGAAGGCCTGACGCAGTTCCTGCGTCGCCATCGACGTGCGCACCCGGCCGACGCGGCGTCGTGCCTTGCGCACGGCGCGTTGGTCTGTCGGCGCTGTTCGCTGCACCGTGGACAAGTCGTCCAAGGCCTCGTCCAGGCGGTGTTCGCGCTGGGTGCGCGTCACGCGAGGTGGGCGGTTGTGGTGCTGGTGTGGTCGCGGCGCCGAGTTGACGGGCAGCGTAGACGAGTACGGCCGTAGCACCTCGCGGATGCCGTCAGGGATCGCGCCGATGTATCCCTCACCTGATGCCCAGCTGTCAGCGTCCACAATCTTGCTCGCCATGGCCTCGGCGAACGTCTGCAAGGCGGCGGACGCGGCGTCGTGCTCGTCGTCACTGAGCTGGCGAAGACGAAGCCGAGGTTGCCGCGCTGGAGCTGATCCGGGGCCAATAGGTAGGGTGGGGAACGTTTCACCTCCGTCACGCGCGGCAATCTCGGCTTCGACCTCCACCTCCTGGCGCCGTTGAACCTCGTCACCGTCGTCACCTGAGCTGTCTCCCGCAGTGTAGACAGGTGCAGGGGTTTCTGCGCTCGGCGTTGGCGTCCTGGCTGTGGTTGGCTGGTAGCAGGCGGTCGGAGTCTGGTCGTGCGGGCCGCACTCCGAGGAGGTACGTCGCTGGTCCAGCGCCTTGTTGGCCAAGCGATCCGCGTGTGCGTTGGCCTTACGGTCGATGTGCTGGAGCTTGTGGTGTTCCAGGGAACGTAGGCCAAAGCGCACGCGATTGCGGAGGCGGCGCAATCTGGCATTCGTGCAGCTAAAGGTGCCTCGCACCTGCGCGAGCACCAGATTGCTGTCTCCCTCGACCCTCAAGTGAGTGACGCCGTGGTGAAGCGCACTCTGCACTCCGAGCAGCAGTGCCGTATACTCGGCGGTGTTGTTCGTTTCTTGGCTGCTCGGGAGGTAGTGGGAGCACGTCCACACCACGGTGTCACTCGGGTCGAAGAGCGCTGCGCCAGCTCCACCCGGTCCGGGGTTGCGGCGGCACGCGCCGTCAAAGCGTAGTGTCCACATGCTGCTTGGTGGTTGCCCCGTGTCGGAGTTCATTGTCTGTGCGTTCGGGGTGACAGCCTCCATCGGCTCCGGAAGTTGGCCAGTGGCCCCGGAGGCGCTGGCAGGAAGTTGGCCGAAGGCCCCTGCCGCGCGTGGAGGTCCCCACCTCGATGCTGGGCGGCGTGCAGCACGTGGGATGCACACCTTGGGTCCCCAGCGTGTCTGGAGGCGACGTCGTCCTTCATCGGGCTTGTCCGGGCGAGACACTAGGGCTGCCTTGGTCGGTAGGCCAGTGGCCAGCGACGCGATCGCTGCAGCACCGACAGCTCGATGGCGTGGACCCCATCGCGAACGGGTGGGTGCTTGGTGCTGTTGCACTGGTCGTCGATCTCGCCGCGACGGTGCAGGTGCAGCCGCAGCCTCACCAGTAACCAACTGCGCGATGGCTGCAGCTGCCACTGCTTTGGGGTGCGGCCCCCAGCGTGTCGTCTTGGACGTGGCGGTGGTGGTGGCCGTGGATACCGGTGTCGGCGGCGCGTGCACCTCCATCTCTATGTCCTGGAGCAGCTCCTCCTCCGCTTCCTGCATCAGTTCGTCCAGGTCAAGCTGTGGGTCGATCGGCGGGTTGAGTCGGCGGCGTTTGCCGGCAACTCGATGCTCTGGAGGTGGCGAGAGTGGCTCCAGTGCGTGGGGGTCGTACTGGAGCCCAGGAGTAGCGGTGGGCACGACGCTCTGCAGGGTGGCAGTATCTGCAGCTGTAGTGTCACTTGATGCGGCTGCTACAGCTGCAGATGCTGCCGCGAGGAGAGGACCGGAGGGTGCAAGGTCCTCCTCCTCGCTGTCGACATGGAGCACACTGGAGGTCGGGTCGCGCGCGACAGTCACGGCGGTATGTGTGCTGTGTGCACAGGCTTGAGCGTGTCGCGTGGCTGCCGCGCGCGACCGGAAGCCGATGCCGCACGTACACCCGCTGTGGAAGTGATCCACGAAGCGGATGCGGCGGTGTGCTGAGTGGCGGTGCTTGGTGAGGGCAGCGAGGTCGCGAGCAGTGTGCGCGCACAACGCGCAAGAGAATGCAGAGGCGTTGTGCGCGTACACTGCCAGCACCGGGTCCAGGGAGCCGATGTTCGGCACATGATGTTGAGTTCTTGGACCCGGTGCTGCTTGAGCGGCCTTGAGCTGTGCTGCCACTGCGTCGCTGTCCTCGGTCTTGGCCTCGTCTCCGTCGGCCGTAAAGCGTCTGCTCCTGCTGGTCGCGTCGCTGTCTTGAAGCTCCGCGCGCGCGCGAGCCAGGAAGTCATGGTCTTGGTACGGCTCAGCGCGCGCGTGGTGCTCCACGGCGGCGCGTCCAGAAGGAGGTGCTTGTGCAGCTGCGACTACTGCGACTCGATGAGCAGCAGCAGTCACAGCTGCGGCGGAGACTTGGGCGGTGACAGCCAACACAGAGGCGTCACCGTCGGCGAGCATGCCGCCCGCCCTGCCGGGTGAGCGCACGGCATTCGCAGGGTCCTTGGTGGGCGTGGCGGCGGCGGTCTTGCCCGGCGTGGCGTCTGCGACGTCGCCAGGTGCACGGCTGTGCTGGTTGGCGGCAGCGGCGGCCGCAGGAGCGCGGTCTGCAGTCGCTGTGGCTACTCCACCGGCGGGCAGCATGCCTGCCGCCCTGCCGGGTGGGTAGCCATCAGTCGCGGGGTCTTCGGGCGGCACAGGAGCGGCGGCGGCGTCGTCTTGGTCGTCGTCGTCGTCGCTGCTGTCGCTGGGGTCGTCCTCGGCCACGGAAGAGCCCGCCAGAGCGCGAGCCGTGGCGGCTACGAGCGCTGCCCCTGGTGCTGGCCTGTCGGACAGCATACCGCCCGCCCTGCCGGGTGAAATTCGACCACTGGAGGCAGGCAGGGCGGCGGCGAGCGGCGGAGAGGCGAGCTGCGGGTCTTGAGCTAGCCGAACGGCGCGCTTGGGGGTCCGGCGGTGGGCTGGGGGCTCCACGGGAGCCGTCGTTCGCAGCGCCCTCCTGGGCGGCGCCTGCCTCGGCCGAGGCGGCGGCTTCGAAGCCGGAGGCAGAATCTGTCGCCTGAGCGAGCAGGGATTCTCCCATACTCAGGCCGAGTATGGGAGACCCCGGCCCTGAAGTGGGAGGGCCCGGGGGACGGGAGACGGGCGCACTGGCGCCGAAAGGACGCGGCGGTGCGGTCGCAGACCGGGTGCCCGTTTGGGCGACAGGAGGCCCGGCCCGCGACGCGGCTTGGGGGACGGCGGGGCCAGAGGGTTGCCAACCCCTGGCCGAAATTGCAACGCCGGGCTCCACGCCGTCGCGGAGCAGCGGTGGCGCGCGTGGAGCCTCCGGCGGCGCCGTTTCGGGCTCGCGAGAGCTCAAAACGGGGGCTAAAGTGTGCAACCCTAGCCCGAGCGGGTCCACTGGCGGATCCGCTGGTGGATCCACTCCGCGAACAGCCGCCAAATCGGCGACGTCATCGAGCGCGTCATAGAACGACGCGTCGCTGGCGAGGCTCGATTGGCTGGCTGTGGACGCCTCCGAGTCGGAGGACGCCGAGCGGTCTCTCATTGGCCAAAATAGACGCATGTCGCAATCTAATTGGCCAAAAAGATGTCCACGTGGACACTCAAAAAAAAAGGGACAAGGCCAAGGGCCGGAACGTAGGTGGACAGTAGTAGAAAAGAGTCAAATGCAGTTGGCCTCACGAGGTAGACGGTGAAAGACCTCGGAGACCGTCCCGTAAACGCCCAGCAAGCTGGCCGACACGGGATGTCCAAAAATGAATGTGAAAAAGATCCCCAAAAATGAGGAAAACCAGTTTTCACACTGATTAGAACAGAATATGTGTTCGTGTTTACCAGTTAGTAACCTCTCCGTAACTGAAATGTAGCCTAAAAATATGTATGTCACTAAAGGGAGGGTGTTCGTATCTTCCTGGGTTTCTGGAGGGCGGTTCCCTACCTGGGTAGTGCCCTGTCGGTCAAAAGACCAGCTTATCGCCGTGCCCTTGCCTGCGATGCGCGCCGCGGGGTCCCCCCAGACCCACGCGGTGCTCGCGAGGCATTGCCGCTTCGTTGTCCTTCGCGGTGGCGCCGGCAGTGCCAGCCCCAGATGCGGTGGCTGGCACGGATGCAGTGGCTCGACAACTGAAGGTCCAGTTGTCGGGCCTCGCGCTTGTGCAACTTCAACTTCTCGGTGTAAGTCTTGAAGTTGCTGGGCTGCACGGAGCCCAGCGACCCGTACACAATCGCCGCGGTCTGCACCTGCCATCCCTGCACCCGCAACTCCGCCACAATAGGTTGGTACTTGAGTGTCTTGTAGTCGTGGCTGAGTTGCAGGGAGGAGTGGCGGGCGCCGGCCGCATGATCCTCGAACGTGACCGCCAAGTCGGCGATCACCATCTTCTTGGCGGCCACGTTCCGCAGGACAATGTCGGGTCGCAGAGCTGCGCCTGTATACTCAGGCACCGTCTGGTTCAGGCGCAGCTCCGTGGTTGACTTGGCGCGCTCAAGTGCGCCGCGGATCTTGGACCCGATCTGCTCCAAGGCGTCGTCGTGGCGCTGGCGGATAGCGTCCATGTTGGACGCGCAGTGGTTGAGAGTGTGGGCCAGCGTCTCGGCCGAGGAGCAGGTCGGGTCCCTGCAAGTCTTGCTGGACCGCAGCCGCTTGCGCTTGAGCACAGCGTTCGTGTCGACTTGGTTGAGGCGGGCCATGATGCCGAACCGGTGCTCCGCGTCCGAAAGGCCCGCCCCCGTCGTCACGAACTTGGCTCCGAGGCCGCCGTGCACACGCACCGTTTTGCCTTGGTCCACCAGGCCCTTCCACCGGGTCTGGTGGCGTATCTTCATGTGCAACTTCACGTGCCGCAACACGGTCTTGTGGTCGAGCCACTTGGTGTGGTGTGGCACGCGAAGTGCCAGCTCGTCCTGGCCGTCGCGGTCGTCTTGAACCGTCAGGCTGAGGTGGTGGAGGCAGAGCGTGCGCTGCACGTCCGTCCACATTGACCCGATGTCGCCGTTGCGGCGTAGCTTCTCAGCGTGGGGCGAGGCGGCGAGCTCGGAGTTGAGAAAGAGTCGCACGAGCTCGTCATCGCGTCCTCGCCAGTGCTCCTCCTGCAGGCGAAAGCGCTTGCGTGCCACCTGGCACACCTGAGTCTTGGCCACGGCCACGACTGCTGGGTCCTTCGAGTGCAGCATTTGCCACGCGTGTGCCACCTGCAGAGCCTGGTGCATCTCCACCAGCGACTGCAGGCCCAGCCCACCACCAGATGTAGGCGTGTAGAAGAACTCGGTGGTGGCGGACTGGGGGAGATGCATCAGGTGGCGTAGTCCTCGGACTACGGTGCGGTCGAAGCCTTGGAGCTGGGACTGAAGCGGGCGCAGGTGGCGAAGCGCATACTCTACCTTGGGGTACACATAGGTCTTGAGTGCCTTGACTACCTGCCACGCGGCCAGACCTGACTGCATCAGCGCCACCGCCTCTCGCTTGATCTGTTGGATCTTGGGTTCAAGCTGGAGGCGGTGGCGCACGTGGTCGAAGCCATCGCCCACCCCCAGGTACCTGTAGCTTTCCTGGAGCGAGAGGGTGGCGATGGCATCGCCATGTAGTTGTAGTTGCATGGTGTCGTCACGGACAGGGTTGCCGCGGGCGTTCGTGGTCACTGCGAGGCTGGCACACTTGGCAGGGTTCGCACGCAACCCGGTCCACGCGAGGAAGCGAGCGACAACACCGTGACACTTGCGGATGCCGGCGGCGCTGTCGCTGAACACCTTGAGGTCATCCGCGTAGGCGGTGGTGCACGGTCGTACACCCTCCGCCAGCGGCACACCCACTCCGTCGAGCTGCTCCAGTCGCCGCACAAGCGGCACCAGCGCCGAGATGAAGAGGAGGGGGCTCAAGGGACATCCTTGGTAGACGCCCACCTCCTGGCGCACTGGGTCCGTCGGTCCGTCAGCTGCGTTGCCAACCACGAAAGCCGAGCCATCGTAGATGTCTTGGCAGCGGGCGATGAAGCTGTTCTCAACGCCGAGGTGGCGGAGCACGCGCCACATGAGCTGCTGTGGCAGCGAACCAAATGCGTTGCGCAAGTCGTACCAGACTTGGTACAGCTTGCGGTGCATCCGCCGAGTCTGGTCCAGAAGCGACGTCGCGGTGAAGTTGTGCTCGTGACACCCATTGAAGGCTCGGAAACCCTTCTGTGCCATCGGTAATCGCCCGTTGCGCTCCAGCCATCGCGACAGTCGACGTGCCAGCAGCCCGCTGTAGAGCTTGTAGATCGTGGGCTGCAGGCAGATCGGCCGCCAGTTGGCTGGCTGCATC
The DNA here is from genome assembly GCA_031305395.1 of Phytophthora citrophthora. Classification (NCBI taxonomy): domain Eukaryota; phylum Oomycota; class Peronosporomycetes; order Peronosporales; family Peronosporaceae; genus Phytophthora; species Phytophthora citrophthora. Next base: position 595,882 of record JASMQC010000023.1, read on the forward strand.
GGGTCGCCCTTCTTGTGGATGAGGCGAACGATGCCCACCTTCCAGAGGGCAGGTACGCGCCGATGCAGCCAGCAGAACTGGAACGCGGCGTGGAGGAGCGGTACAAGCTGTGCCGCGAAGCGGCGGTAGATGGCGTAGCTGATGCCGTCATGGCCGGGGCTGGAGTCCTTGGCCGAAGAGGAGAGCTGGTCCTCCACGTCGTCCACCGTGAGCTCGTCCTCGAAGGCGTCGGTCTCCGCGGTGGCCGGTAGGAAGCTGTCCATTGCCGCCCGAAATTCCTGGCCCTCCGTTGCGTCGTAGTGAAACGGTGCGGGTGCCGTGCTGGTGCCGGTGAAGTGGCGGTGGAGCTCGTCGCGGCCAATGGGGCACGTCTCTGGGTGCTCCTCCCCCGCCGTCTCCACCAACACGCTCTTCAGGAGCCGCTCCACGCACTTCGCTTCGTCCTTGGCGAAGGCCTGACGCAGTTCCTGCGTCGCCATCGACGTGCGCACCCGGCCGACGCGGCGTCGTGCCTTGCGCACGGCGCGTTGGTCTGTCGGCGCTGTTCGCTGTACCGTGGATAAGTCGTCCAAGGCCTCGTCCAGGCGGTGTTCGCGCTGGGTGCGCGTCACGCGAGGTGGGCGGTTGCGGTGCTGGTGTGGTCGCGGCGCCGAGTTGACGGGCAGCGTAGACGAGTACGGCCGTAGCACCTCGCGGATGCCGTCAGGGATCGCGCCGATGTATCCCTCACCTGATGCCCAGCTGTCAGCGTCCACAATCTTGCTCGCCATGGCCTCGGCGAACGTCTGCAAGGCGGCTGACGCGGCGTCGTGCTCGTCGTCACTGAGCTGGCGAAGACGAAGCCGAGGTTGCCGCGCTGGAGCAGATCCGGGGCCAATAGGTAGGGTGGGGAACGTTTCACCTCCGTCACGCGCGGCAATCTCGGCTTCGACCTCCACCTCCTGGCGCCGTTGAACCTCGTCACCGTCGTCACCTGAGCTGTCTCCCGCAGTGTAGACAGGTGCAGGGGTTTCTGCGCTCGGCGTTGGCGTCCTGGCTGTGGTTGGCTGGTAGCAGGCGGTCGGAGTCTGGTCGTGCGGGCCGCACTCCGAGGAGGTACGTCGCTGGTCCAGCGCCTTGTTGGCCAAGCGATCCGCGTGTGCGTTGGCCTTACGGTCGATGTGCTGGAGCTTGTGGTGTTCCAGGGAACGTAGGCCAAAGCGCACGCGATTGCGGAGGCGGCGCAATCTGGCATTCGTGCAGCTAAAGGTGCCTCGCACCTGCGCGAGCACCAGATTGCTGTCTCCCTCGACCCTCAAGTGAGTGACGCCGTGGTGAAGCGCACTCTGCACTCCGAGCAGCAGTGCCGTATACTCGGCGGTGTTGTTCGTTTCTTGGCTGCTCGGGAGGTAGTGGGAGCACGTCCACACCACGGTGTCACTCGGGTCGAAAAGCGCTGCGCCAGCTCCACCCGGTCCGGGGTTGCGGCGGCACGCGCCGTCAAAGCGTAGTGTCCACATGCTGCTTGGTGGTTGCCCCGTGTCGGAGTTCATTGTCTGTGCGTTCGGGGTGACAGCCTCCATCGGCTCCGGAAGTTGGCCAGTGGCCCCGGAGGCGCTGGCAGGAAGTTGGCCGAAGGCCCCTGCCGCGCGTGGAGGTCCCCACCTCGATGCTGGGCGGCGTGCAGCACGTGGGATGCACACCTTGGGTCCCCAGCGTGTCTGGAGGCGACGTCGTCCTTCATCGGGCTTCTCCGGGCGAGACACTAGGGCTGCCTTGGTCGGTAGGCCGGTGGCCAGCGACGCGATCGCTGCAGCACCGACAGCTCGATGGCGTGGACCCCATCGCGAACGGGTGGATGCGTGGTGCTGTTGCACTGGTCGTCGATCTCGCCGCGACGGTGCAGGTGCAGCCGCAGCCTCACCAGTAACCAACTGCGCGATGGCTGCAGCTGCCACTGCTTTGGGGTGCGGCCCCCAGCGTGTCGTCTTGGACGTGGCGGTGGTGGTGGCCGTGGATACCGGTGTCGGCGGTGCGTGCACCTCCATCTCTATGTCCTGGAGCAGCTCCTCCTCCGCTTCCTGCATCAGTTCGTCCAGGTCAAGCTGTGGGTCGATCGGCGGGTTGAGTCGGCGGCGTTTGCCGGCAACTCGATGCTCTGGAGGTGGCGAGAGTGGCTCCAGTGCGTGGGGGTCGTACTGGAGCCCAGGAGTAGCGGTGGGCACGACGCTCTGCAGGGTGGCAGTATCTGCAGCTGTAGTGTCACTTGATGCGGCTGCTACAGCTGCAGATGCTGCCGCGAGGAGAGGACCGGAGGGTGCAAGGTCCTCCTCCTCGCTGTCGACATGGAGCACACTGGAGGTCGGGTCGCGCGCGACAGTCACGGCGGTATGTGTGCTGTGTGCACAGGCTTGAGCGTGTCGCGTGGCTGCCGCGCGCGACCGGAAGCCGATGCCGCACGTACACCCGCTGTGGAAGTGATCCACGAAGCGGATGCGGCGGTGTGCTGAGTGGCGGTGCTTGGTGAGGGCAGCGAGGTCGCGAGCAGTGTGCGCGCACAACGCGCAAGAGAATGCAGAGGCGTTGTGCGCGTACACTGCCAGCACCGGGTCCAGGGAGCCGATGTTCGGCACATGATGTTGAGTTCTTGGACCCGGTGCTGCTTGAGCGGCCTTGAGCTGCACTGCCACAGCTTCGTCGCTGTCCTCGGTCTTGGCCTCGTCTCCGTCGGCCGTAAAGCGTCTGCTCCTGCTGGTCGCGTCGCTGTCTTGAAGCTCCGCGCGCGCGCGAGCCAGGAAGTCATGGTCTTGGTACGGCTCAGCGCGCGCGTGGTGCTCCACGGCGGCGCGTCCAGAAGGAGGTGCTTGTGCAGCTGCGACTACTGCGACTCGATGAGCAGCAGCAGTCACAGCTGCGGCGGAGACTTGGGCGGTGACAGCCAACACAGAGGCGTCACCATCGGCGAGCATGCCGCCCGCCCTGCCGGGTGAGCGCACGGCATTCGCAGGGTCCTTGGTGGGCGTGGCGGCGGCGGTCTTGCCCGGCGTGGCGTCTGCGACGTCGCCAGGTGCACGGCTGTGCTGGTTGGCGGCAGCGGCGGCCGCAGGAGCGCGGTCTGCAGTCGCTGTGGCTACTCCACCGGCGGGCAGCATGCCTGCCGCCCTGCCGGGTGGGTAGCCATCAGTCGCGGGGTCTTCGGGCGGCACAGGAGCGGCGGCGGCGTCGTCTTGGTCGTCGTCGTCGTCGCTGCTGTCGCTGGGGTCGTCCTCGGCCACGGAAGAGCCCGCCAGAGCGCGAGCCGTGGCGGCTACGAGCGCTGCCCCTGGTGCTGGCCTGTCGGACAGCATACCGCCCGCCCTGCCGGGTGAAATTCGACCACTGGAGGCAGGCAGGGCGGCGGCGAGCGGCGGAGAGGCGAGCTGCGGGTCTTGAGCTGCCGAACGGCGCGCTTGGGGGTCCGGCGGTGGGCTGGGGGGTCCACGGGAGCCGTCGTTCGCAGCGCCCTCCTGGGCGGCGCCTGCCTCGGCCGAGGCGGCGGCTTCGAAGCCGGAGGCAGAATCTGTCGCCTGAGCGAGCAGGGATTCTCCCATACTCAGGCCGAGTATGGGAGACCCCGGCCCTGAAGTGGGAGGGCCCGGGGGACGGGAGACGGGCGCACTGGCGCCGAAAGGACGCGGCGGTGCGGTCGCAGACCGGGTGCCCGTTTGGGCGACAGGAGGCCCGGCCCGCGACGCGGCTTGGGGGACGGCGGGGCCAGAGGGTTGCCAACCCCTGGCCGAAATTGCAGCGCCGGGCTCCACGCCGTCGCGGAGCAGCGGTGGCGCGCGTGGAGCCTCCGGCGGCGCCGTTTCGGGCTCGCGAGAGCTCAAAACGGGGGCTAAAGTGTGCAACCCTAGCCCGAGCGGGTCCACTGGCGGATCCGCTGGTGGATCCACTCCGCGAACAGCCGCCAAATCGGCGACGTCATCGAGCGCGTCATAGAACGACGCGTCGCTGGCGAGACTCGATTGGCTGGCTGTGGACGCCTCCGAGTCGGAGGACGCCGAGCGGTCTCTCATTGGCCAAAATAGACGCATGTCGCAATCTAATTGGCCAAAAAGATGTCCACGTGGACACTCAAAAAAAAAGGGACAAGGCCAA